>OX422212.1:471513328-472713328 GCA_949130495.1 Sambucus nigra | reverse complement strand
GGTTAATAGTGCAAATTTGAATAATTTGATGGAATAAGGTTTGGGGCAGAAGTAAAGACCTTAGGTATAAAGATGTTATATGTGTGAATAATAGGAACTTAATAGTCCATTTGAGATAGGTTTTAAGTTTAAGAAATTACGACGTGAGACATGTCGACTATTTAATTTATATATTATCGGGATACTTGAAATATTTGAATTTGGAATAATGGTATAAGGATGTAGAGAATACCTTTATTAATATCGAGATATCTAAGATGTGTGAATGCTTAGTATATAACTCTATGTGTATGACATACCTACCATACTTGCTGTCACGGGAGGTTTACGTTCGCTTAGGGCCTTCTTATCCTTGTGTTGCCCGGATTTAGATTGGTTACCTCGATGAACATAGGTCATAGAAGGACTTATTGTGATATTAATAAGTCTGCTGATCGTGGGAGCGTAGGTATGTGCGTGACCCATGTGATGGTGACTGTGTTCGCTTCCACTATTTGTGATGTTGTTATCTGAACAATTCCTGAGAGATTCGGAATGTGTGATCCTTATGTACGTGATGTACCGGGATGGATAGCAGAGTATGTGTGCACCGCAGCTTAGCCTTTGGGTGCTTATATTGTATATTTATGTTGTGAAAATATACGGTTAAATGAGAAGGAATTTACTATGTTAAATTGTGAGTATAGTTATGGTAATGCTTTGAAAAGATAAAAAGAGAGAACTTTTATCATTAAATGGTCGTGTTAGTAATTGGAAATCCGGGAATTAAAGTAGAAATCTCTATTTAATTATTAAGGTTGGAAATTAAACGTGAACCGAGTAGTAGTGTTAGAAACTCTTTGGATAGTTACGAGATAACACATGAATGGGTACAGGAACGTTAGGAGTGCACAGTTAGACGAGAGGTGAGTATATCATGTGAGAGCACGTCCTAACATGTACTTTACATATACTGTTTTAAATGTTTTTAAAGCACTTGCAGGTTTTTAAATATCTCCACATTCGGGCTCTGACCCGTTTGCTTTCAAATCTTTTTTTTTTGTAAAACCATTTTAGGTGCCCAGCAACAAGGACACCATGCATAGGATTCTTACTCAGATGACGAGATGTAGCTGTTTGTGGGAGCTACAGGGATTTGCTTTTAGACGCTTATATCATTTGGATTCCTTACTCAGTATTCCTCAGTTGTAGGGCATGTTGCCCAAATTCTATTAGATACATTTCCATTTCAGTTTTTCAGACTTTGGCATGTATTCATTCAGTATTCAGTATTTCGTTATTTACTTCAGTTGTGGGATTATGTTGTGAGGAGTTTTCCTCCATATTTACTTATATCATGTGACGATTATTCTATTTACTTCATTATGGTGAATGGTGTTATTATTCTTCATTACACTTGTTGCATGTTAATCAGACTTTAATTAAAATTCGGCAACTTACTTTTTAAATACTAGGTGGTTAGTAATTATAAAATGTTTTCGACAGTGATGCTATTAACTGAACCAACTTGGCGTTTTAATTTAATTTAATAAAGGAGTAGCTACCCGGTATTTAATTAGTCGGGGTGTCACATAGGCTCACCATCTGAGTCATTAGAGTAGTCAAAGTAATCTCCACAATCGGTATCAACTATGATACTCGCTCCCGTGATTTTGACCGTACTCGTGTAATTTGGTGACTTAATGTGACTCAATTGGACTTAAGAATTTAAAAAATGAATTTTGAGTCAAATTTGGGTAATATCGTGGACTTGGTGCAATTAATTGGATTTAGAATGGCCTTATACTTATTTGGAAGAAATCAGGGTCATTCGAACGAGATCCTTGGTCATTCGAACGACAGGCCTCTTTCATTCGAACTAAACTCGAACGACCTTCCAACGACATTCACCTGTTCGGAGAACCTACTCTCGTAAGAACCTTATTCGAAGTACGTTTGAACGAGAGTGGTTCTCGTTCGAACCAGATATAAATATCGTTCGAACAAGAAAGCGTTGTCACAATATATGCCATTGGCTTTTACACATGTCACACTCCCACACATCAGATTAACTCGGGATTAATCTTTGGGACAATTTTGGAATCTAACCCCTAAGTGTTTGGGGGTATTTAAGTGAGACTTTGGCCCATTCTAGAACATTTCTCTCTCTCTCTAAGCTCTTAGAGCCTCACCACTACCCTGGCGCCAAGACTCATCAGCCCTAAACCACCGCACTTTAATCCTTTTCCACCACATTTAAGCCTATAAAAACCCATCTACACCATTTTTTGGGAAACATATTAAATTATAAAGATATTGTTGGGGATTTACAGAAAAAATAAGAAGAAATTATGAATTATGAAATGGATCTTTGGAGCATTCAACGAGACAAGCTTAGTGGAGCCAGACAACCCCTTTAAGGCTACCTTAGGAGGTGGTAGGTTAACATCTTCTTCTACATTTCATTCACCATTATTGAAGCTTCATTTGAGGTTGGAAAAAACTCTACTCTTTAAGTTTAAGAACTCTATTTTATTACTATTGGGTCTTGTATATAGAGTGTTAAGAGTAGAATGCATGTATATTGTAGAAGATTATTTTCTCATTATTTAGGTAAAATGGTTTTACAAATAGTTTCAAAGTTTTGAGAAAATGACATAATTTTCAAGAAAACTCAGTTTAAACATTTTATGACATAAAATATTTCGAAATAATATTTATCTTATTGAGATATTTTATGAACAAAGTCTTGAAGTTTTTCTTGTAGAAACAGGGTTTTCATGAAGTTAAACATTTATTCAAGTTTTGAAGAACAAAAATGTCTTTTAGTCTTGAAAAGCATGTTTTGCAAGTATCATTAAATTTCTTGAATAAATCATGTGTTAAACTCATTTTGTTGGATTTTTTTACCTTAAAATCCATCTTCCCATGTATATAAACTTGTAGTATTATGATGATGAGCATATGAACAAGTTTAGTGAAGGTTTTAATGAGTTTTAACATGACATGAAGAAAATAGAAATTTTAGCCCTTAAAGTGTGTTAATAAATATGTAAAACGTAACAAGTTTATGTTTTCAAGATTACATGTGTTAATAAAGGAAAATAGTGCTTTTCTTGTAAAGTAGTCTTCAAAATGCCAAATGATTTCTTTGATAAAGAAATTAATGAAATAAAGATATTTTTAACATGAGAAGTGTGTTACTCCAAAGTGTTAAAGAAGTATTAATTAGTTAAAAGCATTTAAGAAGTTAGTGTGGGTAGCTTAACAATATTTTCGGAGAGATAACACTTGAGAAAATGGAGAAAATTGTAAGTTTGGAAACAAATGGGTAAAATGGTAATTTTATGTAAAGTATAACATTTTTATGAAATAAAAATAGTGAAAAAGGTGTTACACTAAATGGTCCTAAATCGGAGTGATTTCAGAATGAAATCAATGTACATGTGTAAAAGACATTAAATGGTGATTTTCTAAATGTGAAACACAAATGTGGGGCCTAGCTCCTGAGATTTTGGTTTCGGTCACTAAAAGTGGAATAATGTGGACATGGAAAAGTGTTTAAACACATGATAAAGGAAACTCGAAAGAACCGAAAAAAAAAAGTTAGAAGGCTCGAAGCCCTAGGGTGAATATCCAAAATCACTAGCCAGAGCATATGATGGCATCGTCGGTGGTGTGGAGCCCGTTAAGGTACGCGATTATTTAGTAAATTTCGAGAAAAAGATAATAAGAAAAGGTCGAACATAATAAAGAAATTGGTCGTGCTAAGAAAATGAGAAAAGACAACATTTGTGAAATAAAATTGATAAATGTTCCTATTTGAAAGGGTAATTTAGACAAGAGATACGGAAATTAGTAAGTCCAAGTGAAGCTGACTTAATAGTAACACCCCATAGATTTAAATCGGTATTTAATTAAATTAATTCGAAATTCAAATTAATAAAATTTTAGGATTGAAATATTTCAGTAGTTAAATGTGTTGGATTTTAATTATGAAAAATGTAATTTTAATCGAAATTGAAATCGGGGTCAAAATTGAGATTTTATTAACTTATTTAATTTTTGGGCGTCCTTGGCAGCAAACCAAGGGTGAATCGATTCGGCTGTATAACCGAATCAATTCAGTTTCCGACAGAACGACAGTTCACTACTTTTAAAAGAATTTGTTTTTAACCAAAACTCTCCCGTCTCTTTATACATAAATATTTCGGGGTTAGGCTTTTAAAACTCATTTTTCTAAACCCTAAAGAGCAGTAACCTCTCATATTTATCATCTCCTTCCAGCTCCAAACCCTAGCCCCATTTAAACCAAGATTTCAATCCAAGTTTTGAAGGTCAAAACCAGACTTTTTCAAGATAGTCTAAGAGAGGATATTTGTTATCTTTTTACAAGGAACGCGTTCATTTGTTCAGATTTATTCAAATTAATCTCAGGCATGGTTACCTCTATTTTTTTCCCTTAGTATTATGAGTAATAATTATGGCCTACACACTAAATACATATGTTTTTTTAAAACAAATTAGAGATATTAATTAGGAAAAGTGGAAGACAGATTGGGACTATTTTTACGAAAAAACCTAATATGAATGAAGACTCGAAACCTTGCATATTAGGTTAGAGATTTGGGTTCCGTAAACTTTAAGATGTTGGTATATAGATTTTTACGTAGGGATGTCATTTAATAAATTGTATGATTGTTAAATTGTGGTAATTTTGTGGTAGAAAATTCTTATTGTATAAATTCAATAACATGCATGTGATTAAATATTGAATAATTAGATAAGAAATTATTGTTTAATTAATATTATGATTAAACGAACAATAATTGATTTAGTAGTGATGTGTGGATTGAATTGGTAGAATTATTGTGATAAATAGTACTTTAGCCTTATGCCATTTAATTATTGGGATATATTCGACACTGCGGGGACAACGAGATTGTGGGAAAGATAGGGCTCTCACATTTATTTGGTTTGCTTTAAAGGTATGGGACTAGTTAGTAGGCCTTTGGGTTGTTATCACTTTCTAGGTATGGGACTAGATAGTGGTGATAGTTTATGGATAGACATTACGGGGTTGGGCTGATTTTTATGTTATTCCTTGGTTTAGTGAGCCTAGGGGTGAGGCTAAGTGGTATTTGTTACTAGTTTTCTTCCTAGGTGTTAGGCTAGAAAATTACTTGCGAATTCGAAACCTTTAAGTATGGGACTAAGGGTGTTTGAGGATATTATGTAGATAAAAAGGGTGGGACAAATTTGAGATAAAGACGAGAAAGCTTTAGAAATTGTGAATTAATGCCTAAGATAATAAAGGGGTATTAAAATGAATTTGCAGCGCGAGTATGTGCAGGGCTGACAATTAAACAGGTTGATTGGCTATAGCAACGTGGGTGTGTGTGGCGTCACGAGTATATGCGGACTGACATTTAATGAGTTGACGGCTATATGTGACACCCCGTCTAATTAAATATCGGGTAGCTACTCCTTTATTAAGTTAATACAGAATATCAAGTTGGTTAGTCTTAACGTCACTGTCCAAAAATATTTAATTAGTTACTAGCCACCAAATATTTAAAAAATGAGATGTCAAATATTATTAATTAAATTAACTTACAACTAAGTAATGAACAACCAACCATTCAATAATTACATAAACAATCTCATAGGAATAATTAATATAAAGAAATAACAGAGTCTGGAGTAATACTCCAAATATAGTCTCAATGCCAAATAATCCCAATACAAGAGTCTGAGTAAATAAATTCAACATCTGAAATAAATGAAAGTCTGAAACTACTATCTCTGAATAAGAATGGGCAACATGCCCTAACTGATATGAATGACTCTGAAGGAAGTAAAGATAGATGTGGAGGCGTCTAATACCGAGATCTTGTAAATTTTACAGCAGCTACAGCACGTCAATAGAATGAAACTCTTATGCTTGGCGTCCTTGTGGCTGGACACCTAAAATATTTTTACAAAAATAAAATAGATTTGGAAGAAAACGGGTCAGAGCTCGAGGTGGAAATATTTTAAAAACAGGAAGTGTTTAAATGCATTAAATAGTAAATATTATATACATGTTAGTCACGTGCTCTCACTTCAGATTCTCACCCCTCAACTATTGTGCACGCCTAACGCATTTTATTAACCCAATCTAATTATACCACTACCTAACCAGTCTGTACCAAATCTTTCTATAAGGAACTTCTTTATGATGCCTACCCATATTACCTAATTAAGACATAATCACATTCCAAATACTCATTAATTGAATCAATTATATCATGTATTATATAAGTTCCACATCTTTAAGTCATTTAAATATTTTAGTCATTCTCATCTACTAAGCAACAGTGAATAATCACAAGTATATATTTATATCACTCTCAGTACATATATACACATATGTCACCCCTAGGCTAAGCTGCAGTGCATGTATACTCTGCTATCGAATCCTTGTACATCACGTACATAAGGATCACGAGTTCCAAATCACTCAGGAATCGTATCAATACAAATCACAGATATTGGAGGCTAACATAGTTCACATACACATGGGTCACGCACATACTTATGCTCCCATGGTCAGCTGATTTATCAACTCACAAATAAGTCTTCACAGTCCTATGTTCTTGAGGTACCAAATCTAAATCCCCCCAGAGCCACACAAGACACAATTGTCCTCTTCCTACAACCTCTCGTGATAGCAAGTATGGTAGGTATGTATATATCCTGTGATAAGCACCCAAAAGTGTTCATTTTATACCCTGAATAGATGCATTTTAGTCACTCGTTTATAATAAAAATCGTTATATGTGCTTTATTGTATAATGTGCAGGCTTGAATGCAGATTGTGATGTTCAAATGCGTAATTTCGAGGCAACTGTGTCATTTCAGCAGCTAATTACCCTTTTCCATAACCCTAGCCTACCCCAAACTGAGCCTTAGCCTATCCCAAACCCGTGTGTGTTTGATTTGACCCCTTTTATTTATTTTACTTAAATTTGTATTTGTGTCATTTTATTTTTAGAGTTTTTTTTTGTTATTTTATTGAGTCATGTATATATTTTTAGGATTTTTTTATATTTTTAGCGCATCGTGTATTAATCTTTTCTTAGTTTTTAGTTCGTTTAGTATTATTTTAATTTCTTTTTATTTTTTAGTTTTTATTTCTATGGTTTTTGTTTCTATAGTTTTTTATTTTTTAGAGTTTGTCGTGTCATGTCAATTGTTTTTATTTTTAGAGTATTTTTATTTTTCATTTTTTAGGTTGATTTTATTCATTTTTTAATTTGAGTCTTTGTTTTATTTTTTTAGAATAGGATTTTATTTTTAGGTTTTTTATTTTATTAATTTTATTTTATTTTTTAATTAATTAGTGTTATTTTTAGGTGTCCAAATTAAACACACACGACTAAACCCCATACACGATCACACCCTAACTACCCTACACACACCACACCTAAAATACCTCCCTCATCCCCACCGTATTCCCATACACACTCACCCACACTATCACCCCTTCCATCATCTTCTACCTCCACCCACTTTCTCTCTCATCTCTCTCCAAACTCCATAGCTACAAAATCCAATTACCTTCTCATCACTCAACCCCACTTTAATCTAACAACCCAACTAAACTCACCTTTAACCTCCGGCGACCTCACCCCTGTCAACCCTCCGGCAAAATTGTGTCCAACCCACAACCCATTTTCAGCCACCAACCGTGTTCACCCCTGCCAAAATCATACCCGGATACCCCTATACCCGTAGCCACCATACCCTCTGCAACCCGGATCCTAAAACTGGCGACCCCCTGCCTTAGCCCCGCCGCTGACCACCAAGCCAACCCGCCACCTTCTAACCCGGCATGGCTCAAACCTGACCTAGCCCCATCCGCTGCCGAACCCGAAATCGACCTTTACCCATTTTTCCAACCCAACCTCCATTTCAAACCAAAGTCATGTCAAACCATTTTTCAAACCAAAACCCATTTCCTTCTTCAACCCACGATTTTAGCTGCCAAGTTCCCAAACCAACCAAAGCCAAAAAAAATAACTAAACCACATAAACCCCATGTGCCATATATCCCATTTAAACCTCTTTTAAACCCATTTTCCAAAAATACCCCCAACTCATGCTAACTACCACATCTTCCACTTGCATCCTTTTTAAACCCCAAAGTACCCTCCTACGCCATAACCACATGAGTACCTCTACCATTTTCCTAATTTACCCCCTAGCTCCATGTTCACAATATAAAAAGGAAGAAGAAGACCAATTTTGGTGGAGGCTAGAAATAGAGAAAAATTTAGAGTTTAGAGAGAGAAAAAATTTAGAGCGTAGAATTTCAGTTTTAGGAATTCATTTTAGTTTTTTTAGAGTAATTATAAACAATTGAGAAGAATTGTTGAATTAAAGTGAAGATCAATTATCATTCTCCTCAAATTTGGTCTGATTTCCCTTTCTCTAATTTTTCATTCTCATATTTTTAATTTTCATTATCTTGTTATTAATTGAATGATGAACATGCTTGGTTAATCACTCCATTCAAGGAGTGAAATGAAGCCCCATGAATTTAATTAAATGAGTTAATTATTCTTTTTTACTTTGTTTCATTTAGTTAATCATTTATCATTCCTACATGTGTTTATGCATCGAGAGATGGTAAACCATCCTTGAGAAAGGATTGAAATATAATATACTTTTAATTTTTGGATTCAAACTAGAGATAGGATGATCCACCAATTATAGTATATTATATTTTGTTATGCTCTTATATTAATTTTTGGGATTTAAAGTTAATTATATGAATTTGCTCTAGCGAGTGATTTATATAATTTCTCTAAATCATCTCTTCACTTGAGTAGTAGGAATGGAAAATGAATTAACTAAACCTATATTAGTTTATTTTGTCAAATGATGACAATCAATTGATGGAATAAATTAATATTTGGGAACTTAGTAAACTTGAATAATCTAATACATTTAAGTCATGAATTGGAGGTGAAGTTTCATTCCTTGAATTTTTCTCACTTAATCTTATCTCAAATTAGTTATATCTCGTTTTAGTTACTTAGTCTTGTTTTAGCACACTCTTTTTAGTATTGTTTCATATCTCTCACTTAGTGTTGCTACTTAATTTTCACCATCATAAATATTGTTTTAATATTTGAAAAACATAAAAAAATAGAAAAACCAAAAAGTCTAAAAAAATAATCAAGTGAATTATATTCATTATCTTCTCATTTTAGCATGTTCAGACCTTAAATTAGGATTGACACCCTTACTTACCTCTATTCTAGTTTGTTATATTTTTTTTGTGTAGGTGATAAAGGTTTTGATTGAAAAGCTTTCACAACAATGACACACCAAAAAACTTTTCACCAAATGGCGCCGTTGTCGATCTTTGGAACTCTACGTGCTTGAGAGGATTTTCGAATTTTGTGATTCACTTGTATTGCATTTTTCATTTTTAGTACCAATTTTTTTTATTTTAGAAGGCTTGTAATTAGGATTTTTATTCTTGGCTTGTATTGCGGTGCATAGAGACACCATTTAATTTTCATTTTAAATTTGTAACAATTGAAAAAAGCATGATAGTAAAACCGAACACAGTAGAGAGAGGTCGTCCAAGGCGAGGAAAAGAAGACTCTACCTTGGGTCGGTTGGACTCCCGAGGTCGGCTGAGATTGGCATAATCTCCCCCCGATCGACTCAACAATTTCGGCACCCCACGGCGTAAAAACTGTGGGAGGTACATCTCTTATACCCTCGCGCCCTCCTGTTAGCGAGTTAATACCTTGTGTGCTCCTACGTGCTCTTGTGTGATTTAATTCTTGCATTTAATTTTGAATGGAATGATGAATTAAATTGACTAAGACCTACGCCCGGTGACATACGAGAAGGGATTTCATCACCCGACTCAATCACTTATCATTTGTGTGCAACCCTTGCCATCACTAATTTAAAATCAATCAACTAGATAGCCCCATAGGATACGGTGTTCGTAGGCCCCTTTTTAATCATTTTGACTTGTAGGATAACCCGTAGAGTCATCTCCACCGGGCAACCCCTCAAACGGTTCACTTTGCGGCACGAAAGTGCCCAGAGAAACTTGGTTTTAAGTGCGGCCGCCCAGTAAAACGGGTTTGTGTTGTCTCCAGCATTGTACCTACCGATCGTTTTGTCGTAGTAGCTTTATGGCGAATCTCTGTGGCAAGCCTCTTGTCATCGTGTGATTAAAGTAGGAACACACATTTTGCAAAAGGCGATCCCTCACATAAATTCCGTGATTTTTATCGCCCGCGGATTTCATTAAAATCTGACTACCCCTTTCATTAATTTTCAAAATAAAAATTGGTTATGTGCTAGTTAGGACTTCTCCTTAACTTGTGTGTGTCCAATTCCTTTTTCAGTAGTCCGTTTTAGTGAATTCGTCCAAATTCTTAGTGTCCAAATTTTCCCCCACTCTTTTCTTCCAAAAATATTTTCTTCTATTATTTTTATAAAAAATTCAAAAATATTTTCTTTCTTTATTTTTTTACTAAAATCCAAATATATTTTTCTTTTTCTCTTTTTTTTTTCAAAACAAAATAAAAAATCCAAACATATTTTCTTCCAAAAACCAAAAAACAAATATTTTCCTTTATTTTTCCAAGAAAATCGTTTCTTCTCATTTTTTAGCAAAACTCCAAAAATATTTTCTTTTCCAAAAATAAAAAAACCAAAAAAATTCCCTCTTTGCATACCCACGTGGCAACGAGTTAATCATCGATTGATTCGTTCCCGTAATCTTTCTCCCATCTCTTCCACATTAGGAGAACCAAGTGTTACCCTTGCTTCTTCCATTCCACCTATCACTTTGAGTTGTCCCCGAGTTGACATCTCTACTCCCACCATTCATCCACACACCATGGTTGAAGAGCGTGCCTTAAGGGACTATTTTGCCCCGATAACGGCTACACCACCATCTTGCATAGTTCTTCCACCCACACTGACGGTTCAATTCGAAATTCGCCCGGAGACCATTTCCATGTTGCCGAATTTCAATGGCCTTGAACGTGAGTCTCCATACACTCACTTACAAAAAAAATTCACGGTTTGTACGACTTTCAAAAATCAAAAATCTAGATGAAGAAAATGTTCGTCTTCGCTTGTTTCCATTTTCTCTTCATGATAAGGCATCGTGTGGCCACATTCCTTGTCACCGGATTCTATCCATACATGGGAACTACTTGTGAAGAAGTTCATGTCAAAGTTTTATCCCATAAGTAAAGCTAATGAGATGCGCCAAGCCATTCAGGATTTTCGCCAAAAGCCCACCGAGTAATTTTGTGAAGCACGGGGCCATTTTCAAGACTATATCAATAGTTGCCCACATCATGGTCTCGAGAAAAGTCACCTCGTCCATAGTTTTTACAATGGTCTCATTCCTTCCTCTCGCACCATGATTGAGTCCATGCACAAAGGCAAATTCATGCACTTAACTCCCACTGCCACCTATAATTTTGTCCTTGAATTAGGCGATAACTCCCAAGATTGGGAGGGCATTAATGAATTTTCGAGATCCGAGCCTCCACGAGTAGGTAACACTTATGAGTTAAAAAATAATCCCAATTTTAAAACCTTACTCCATGGATTAAACACTTTGACTAAGACATAGACCTGGAAATTTTTGACACGACTCGAAAACCCGACTCAAACTCGACATGATTTTGCGGGTCAAGTCATGCCTAAACAGGTCCGGGTCAAAATCGGGTCAGACCCGCATAACCTGTTTATTAAATAGGTCATGTTTTGGGTCAACCCGCTAACCCACAATGGACTCGCAATTAACTCGTTTATTTTTCGAATTAATTTTGGGTCATATTCGTGTCAAAACCTGTTAAACCCGTTTAGACACGATTAATTTTAAACCGTTCATTTTTTATAACATGTTATTACTATCGTGTTAACGGGTTGAAAAATAACCTATTTATTAGTTGGGTTATGCGGGCGTGTCTGGTTTTCCTATTTATTAAACCGGTTATGCATGTCGTGTCAGGTTTTCGAGTTTAACACGACCTATTTATTAAATGGGTTAGTGGGTCGTGTCAGGTTTTTTAGTCGAACACGACCTATTTATTAAATGGGTTATGAGGGTCATGTCGTGTAACCTATTTGTTAAATAGGTCGTGTTCAGGTCGTGTCGTGTTCGGGTCGAGGGGTTTATCAGAATACATGGGTCTTGACCTGACCTGAACCCGACCCGCCAACACGAATTGCCAGGCCTACTAAGACAGTTGATGCTCTCAGTTGTTCTATATAACAAAATGTTTCTCTTTCTAAAAAAGTGATGAATGTCAACGAGTCTAGTCCTTCTTGTCATGTTTGTTTAAGTCAAGATCATTTATCTCATTTGTGCCCCCTTATTCAAGATGATCCCGAACCCACTCTAGCCTAAGCATGTTCCTTTGATACCACTCGAAAATCGGTACCACCGTCGTTTACTTACAATCCCAATAATAGGAACCATCCCTATTTTTCTTATAAGTACGACAATCACCTTGCTCCATCACAACCGCATCAACATGTTGGTGGTCCACCGAGGTTTCATCAAAACCCACAAAGGCAACATCGCCCTCCTATCCAACACCACCATGCTCCACACCACCAACAACACCATCCATCATCCTTTGTCCCCAAGGAGGACCGTCCCACCCCACTCATCAAATTGTCCCTGTCCCACCTCCGTCCTATGAGTATTCACAACTGCTTAGTTCTAACCGAGAGTTGGTCCCCCAACCCCCTTATGCCCCTCCACCCCAATCATCCACCTCCTCTATCTATAATCTTCTCACTCAATTTATCACGACTCAACAACAAACCACGCAAGCACAGACTCAAGCCATCCAAAGGCTTGAGGAACGTCTTAACCAGTTTGAGTCCGAGCGAGAGAAAGGTCGTTTTTCGAGTCAACCCATTCCTAACCCTAAGGAGAATGTCAAGGAGTCGACTTATGGAGTTGGATCCCCTTGCACTCTACCCATATACCAAGCGGACATGAAAGCGGTGAATACTCTACGATTCGGTAAGTAGGTTGACAATGGTGTTGTTGATCCCCGGGATGTGCAAATCTCACCCACCCAGCATTGCCCATTAGAACCTTTTCCTCTAGTAAAACCACCCAATAAACCCAATGCAAAGAATGAGTCTAAGCCTCCTGATTCCACCATTGTCTATGTGCCCAAACCACCATTCCCTCATAGGTTAGCCCGAACAAACAAAGCACAACAGTTTGATGAAATCAAGCAAGTTCTTTAGAATGTTCACATAAACATTCCTTTCCTCACCACGATTCAATAAGTTCCCTCATATGCAAAATTCTTAAAGGACTTGTGCACTGTCAAGCGTCGGACGAATGTGCCTCGTGTAAGTTCCCTCATATCCACCAATTTTTGGATCACTTTGGGTCTGACTTTGATATTGATTCCTCCATCTTCGAGGTAAATGCCTTGTTAGATTCTACACCTCTGCTGGACACTTCCACTTGGGCTACTCCATTTGAGCCTCTCCTTGTCGATACTCTTCTTTATGTGGATGGCCCAGTCAACCCCTGTCCCGATATTCTCCCGGAATCTATTTCTGTGTCTGAGTTCGATGCTCCTCCCGACTCGCCACTTAGTTTGGGGTTTAAGCCATTACCTGCTGAGTTGAAATATGCTTTCTTAGGCCCAAAGCAATATCACCCAGTCATTATTGCTTCCGAATTGACCTCGGATCAAGAAGAGAAATTGGTCCACACCCTCACTCAATGTAATACTGCTTTAGGGTGGACCATTTCAGACATTCAAGGTGTGAACCCTAATGTCTGCAGCCATCACATTCACTTAGAGGAAAATGCTGAGACTTCTCGAGAGACACAATGTCGACTCAATCCGACAATGAAAGAGGTCGTTCGAGCTGAAAATTTAAAATTGCTTGATGTTGGTATTATCTACCCCATTTTAGACAGTCAATGGGTCAGTCCCATTCATGTGGTGCCTAAAAAGTCTGGAGTCACCGTTGTCAAAAATAGTGACGATGAGCTTGTGCCTACCCGAATACAAATCGGCTGGTGTGTTTGTATTGATTATAGAAAGCTCAATGTTGTCACTCGTAAAGACCACTTCCCTCTCCCATACATTTATCAGATGTTTGAACGCTTGGCAGGACATGCTCACTACTGCTTCCTTGATGGATATTCAGGGTACAACCAAATACCCATTGCCCCTGAAGACCAAGAAAAAACTACCTTTACCTGTCCATTTGGCACATTTGCGTACTCTCGTATGCCTTTTGGCCTTTGCAATGCACCTGCGACTTTTCAAAGGTGTATGACTAGTATTTTTAATGACATGGTGGAGCATTTTCTCGAAGTCTTTATGGACGATTTTTTTGTGTTTGGTTCATCCTTTGAATAATTCCTATCTCACCTCACTATGGTCCTTCAACGTTGTCAAGCAAAGAAGTTGGTCCTCAATTGGGAAAAAATCCATTTCATAGTAAAAAAGGGCATTTTTTTAGGTCATGTTGTCTCCAGCTCCGGTATTGAGTTCGATAAAGCAAAAGTCGACTTGGGTTCCTCACTCCCCATTCCTAAGTCTGTTAAGGACATTCGCTCCTTCTTAGGACATACAGGCTTCTATTAGCGCTTCATTAATGACTTTTTTAAAATCGCTCGACCTTTAACCAACCTTTTATCCAGAGATGTCCCTTTTTTCTTTGATGAAGCATGTGTTGTCGCTAGGGCTATAAATGGATATTCAAAAATTCGCATCCGTCCGATATCCAAATCCGAATTTGTGGATATTTATCCAAAAAAATGGAAACGGATACGAATATAGATACCTGTGGTGACAATTATCATGCAACACAAATAAATACAAGAGAGGCAATTACCAAGGAAGAACAAGGGATGTAAAATGACAATCACACAACAAAGGATGTACGTGGTTCAGCAAAGATGTGCCTACGTCCACGGTGGTGCAGTCGGTATTATTTCTATATACTCCGGAGAGTGGTTACAGAGAATACAACTTGTCCTTTTGCCCCAGACCTAGGGTTCAATATATACACGTACGTTTAGGTGAGTGGGGGTGTTGGATTCCCCCACGTCTTCCATCTCTCCCTATAACCTCCCTTAATGGGAACGTGGGAAGAGACCGGATCACAATCAAAATAAGAGGTGGGGGGCCTGGACTTTGGGCCGCCAGAATTGGGCTACTCGTCCAGGCCCATGACCTTAGTTTTGGGTACCCACAATACCCTATAAAAATATTCGAGAAAACGGATACGGATACGGATAGTACTAGTATCCGACATGGATAATCCGTATCTGATGCGGAGTATCCATTTTACCGGATATCCGTTTTACTGGATATCCGTATCCGTCAAACATATGTTTAAAATATTACTAATAATCTTGGTATTAGTATTACTAATAAAATAATATTAAAAAAATCTTAATCGTTTATTCCCTAAAACAAAACAAAAACGTACTCCACTCAAAACAAAAACACCCTAAAGTTATTATTTTATTGGATATATTGTAAAATGCCATGTATTATTATTTTATTGGGTATATTATCATGAAGTTACACTAAAGTTATAATACATCCTATCACACATAACATACCCCCACTAAAGAACATATACTCCGCTCAAAATAAAAACACCCTCATTTCACTCCACATAAAACCCTTATTCTGCCACCTCCACCCCCCCCCCCCGCCACATTAGCCAGTCGCTGCTCATCAACCCTCCCACCGCTTTTCATCAACCCCTCCGTTGCGCATCAACTCCGTCGCTCCGCCACTGCGCATCCCCTACTCCTGTAACAGAAAGTTAGCAACAACAGGTACATACAAAATATAAATATAAATATAAATATATAACAGTATTTATATATTGTTTATGTGGTTCTTCATTAGTTTTCTCAATTATAAATAAATGTAAGAGAGAAACAAAAAGGTAAAGAGATGGTTTTGATTGTAATGAGAAGTGAGGTTAACAACAAGTATATTATATACAAAATAAAAATGTATATTTATTAAAATAAAAATATTAATATATTTTGAAGACTAAAAGGTCCATGAGGTTATCTTTTCCAATAAATTTGATTTAATCTAAAAGGTGCATATTTACATCTACTAATATGGAATGCTACTGTTATTTTTTTTTATGGCTTTAAGGTTATATGGTTGTAAAGTATGGATGGCTTTAAGCCATATTATCATTATAGAATGCTACTATTATTATGAAAGCCATAATTGTTGATGTTAGGAGGTGGTAATTTTGATATATATTTATTTGGATTGGATTGGATATTTTAATAGTTATTTTGTGCGATGGCTAAAAAATATAAACGGATACGGATATTATCCGAATTCGAGGTATCCGAGTGGATACGGATATGGATAGTTGTTTTAACTATCCGGACGGATACAGATACGTATACGGATAGTGCATCCAAATAGCGGATACGAATATGGAACATGGTATCCAATCCGTATCCATCCGCTTACCACCCCTAGTTGTCGCGTTTGAGCGCCTAAAAGTTGAGCTCACTTCCACTCCAGTCATGAAACCTCCTAATTGGTCTCTCCCTTTTGAGCTCATTTGTGATGCTTCTAATTTTTCACTTGGTGTCGTGCTTATCCAGACAGTTGACAAGCGCCCACATATTATCTATTATGCTAGCAAAACCTTGCATGATGCTCAACTTCATTACACGACCACCGAAGAGGAGTTTTTAGCGGTTGTGTTTGCTTTTGATAAATTTTGCTCATATTTCATAGGTTCCCCTATCATCGTGTATACTGACCATGCTGCCCTTAATAACCTTCTTCATAAGAAGGATTTCAAACCATGATTGATACGGTGGATTATCTTACTCTAAGAGTTTAACCTTGAAATTCACGATAAGAAAGGTTGTGAAAATGTTTTTGTTGACCATCTCTTTCGCATTACTGTCACGTGTGACTGTGATCCTGTTCCCATTTCAGAGTCATTTCCCTATGAACAACTTTTTTCCATCTCAACCTCGCCTTGGTATGCTGATATTGTCATCTTTCTTGTTACCGATCAACTTCCCAATCATTGGTCAAAACAGGATCGATCCAAATTCATGGCGAATGTGAAATATTACTCTTGGGATGACCCATTCCTTTTCAAGTATTATACTGATCAATTCATTCGTTGATGTGTTCCTGAGTTTGAGCAACTCATTATTCTGTCCTTTTGCCACAATAGTGCTTGTGGAGGCCACTTTGGCTCAAAGAAAACTGTCGCCAAAATTTTGCAAAGTCGTTTCTATTGGCCTTCCCTTTTCTGCGATGCTCATAAATATTGCCAGGCATGTTCTAATTGCCAGCACTCTGGGCGTTTCTCTTATCGTCATATGATGCCTCTCACACCCATCCTCATTGTTGAAATTTTTTATGTGTGGGGTATCGATTTCATGGGACCATTTCACTCCTCTCTTGGTTTTCAGTATATTCTAGTTGCTGTTGACTATGTTGAAGCAACTTATACTCTTGACTCACTTGAGTCTACATTGTATAAGTGCTCATCTAGTTTGAAAATAGTGAAAAAATTAGTGTCCCATTCCCTAGAAACCAAAGAGCCTCAGAATCTTCATCTTATAGACACACTTGATTCACTTGAAGGTATAAATATCATCCACACACACTAGGATTGCATACATTGTTCACATATTGCTTCATTTGATTGTGTGTGAGTTAAATCCCATTTAAATTGGTTTTAATAATTTTTGGGATTTAAAAAAAATAATAATTTTTTCCTAATAAAATTGGGATTATAAAAGTTTTGGGGTCATTCTCTAATTTTTGGTTTTACCTTTTCACACCTAAAAGTTGGTTTGGGTAGGATCCGAAAGCACTTGAGAGCTTAGGGTGCTTTTGTATTTATTTTAAAATGCGCATGTGAGCCTTGATCTCATCCCTACACCTGTCATTCATATACCGACCTGATTTGTGTTTGTTTTCCCTCACATAACCGTTATCCATTATAAGCCCTTGGATCGTTGTTATCAACGCTCTACATGCATTTGAGGTCAATCCTTGTGAAACCCTTTTAAGCCAATCAGAGACTGTTTAATCCACCGCTTTTATTTCCCCATTGGATCAAAGTTAATTTGGCAAGACCAAATCTATGCCCTTGATTTTGAACAACCTTCTCGAATATTCGCCCCTCAGTATAAAAGGAGGCTTAGCCTTTGCATCTGAGAACTTTTTCCACTTCGTCTAACTGTAATACCCCGTATTTTTATGCTATAATTAATTTGGGGATTTATTTAATAAAAATCCGGAAATTAATTATGTTATAATTATTAACGTGACGTGAGTTAGTAATAATATGAAATTGTTGAATATTACTTAGGAGCATAGTAATATATGGTAAATGTCATGAGTGAATGAAAATGACAATTTTGGTAATTTTAGTCGGGACACGCCCGTGTCGCGTCGGGACTAATTATTGAGATATAAAAGTTAATATTTTATGAGTTGTCCGTATGGTCGTTTTGAGTGCGCCAACGCGTCCGGAAGGGTCGAGATAGTCAGAAAAGTGTACCCGGGGGTTTAGTTTGGGTCTCGGGATGTTTTTAGGCTTAATTAGTGACCCGGGAGGGCGTTTTGGTCATTTTACAAACTAGGGTAATTAAACCCACGAATTTCAGCCATCCTTAGCAGCCATTTAAGTCAGCCTTTTAGGGTTAGATCATTCAGAACCCTAAGACGGCTAGTGGAGAAGAGAGGAGAGACCTTGCTAGGTGATTCAAGGCCAAAAACACCACCTTTTGCACCACCGTCACCACCAACGCGTAGATCGCGAGGAGGAGAACGCAACCACACCAATATCAGCAGGAAACCAGACCTCTGAAATTCCAGGCAAGTGTTTAACTTGCGTATTTTCGTTGGTGCAATAATCATGTTAGTGTAGGAATGATTAGGAGTATAATTCATGGAAGAAAACCCCACTTTGTGATAGGAATTTGCATGTAGACAAGATTAAAATTATATCCTGGAAGTCTTATGTAATGTAGATGATATACCCACGAATTTTTGATGTTATTGTAGAAGAAAATTCTGGAGAAAACTGATTAGAACAAAAGATTAATAAAACTTAGGGTTCTTGATGATTAGAAAAGATTTTAGGTTGTTTAATCATGTTTAATGATGGTTATATGCATGCTTAACGTTAGAAACATCTGGAAATATATTACCATGATTGTAGTATAAGTTTTGGGACGATTAGTGTTGGAAATTATGGATTTGAATGAAGAATATTAGTTAAACCCGTAACTGCACTTCTGCAGAAATCGAAATACCTGTTTGATCGATCGATCGACCCTATAGCATCGATCGATCGAAGGTTCGATCGATCGAACCCCAGTAGTCGATCGATCGACCCTTCCTGGCAGCCTATTATTTCCCTTGTTTAATTAGTTGAATTAATTTATCATGAAAGAATTCTTGGGTATTTCAAATAAAATGTTTTGGGATATAAGAGAGACCAGTAGGACATATGATTAAGTGTTGAGAACTTTATTATGAAATGATAATTGGGTTTAAGGAATAGTTAATTAAGGAACGACGAACTACGTATTTCAAATGAGAGATTTCAACGAATACCCACGTTAGTGAATAGACGTCTACCTACTGAATATATTACTTGGATGGATAGAACCCACGAGTGTCCCATAACTAGTGAGAAAACCCCTTCGAATTAAGGTTAGAGGCGAAACCTTATACGTTATACTAATAAGGTGAAATTTAGGACAAAGGTTGTAATTATGGGTAATGAGAGTGACCTATATTAATATGATGAAATTGGTATATTTATATGAATGTGTGTACATATATTATATACATGTGAAAAACGTACCCGCGCTACTTGCTATCCCTGAGGTTACCGCGCTGGGACGATCGTATCCTGTGTTGCTTTATGGGGATATTGAATCGTACCCTAGAAGATAGAGATCCTAGGTACGGGCTATTAAATTGATAGTCGGACGGTCCTAAGAGACGTGTGGGTATGTACTGACCTCTTGGACTTGGAATCTATGCTTCGCCTCAACATTGTTTTGTATATGTTAATACAGTTCGAGAGTGATTCCGAACTTGTATTTCCCTTTATGTGAGCGATACGGGGATTGGATAGCAGAGTATGCCCGCACCATAGTTTAGTTGGGGTGCCATTATATATATATAATTTATTTGAGTAGTTTATATATATATATGAGGTTATAAACTTTGAACTGCCTACTGTGATTTGATAAGTAGAACATGGTTGTTGACTCAAATTATTAAATACTTGTTTTGTGAAAATATGAAAAGGCACGGGGAAATCTTATAATTTAATTAAGCTAAAACGAGAGAAATACTAAAAATTGAAAGTAACCTTTTTATAACATTGTCATCGTTCAGTTTTGAAAACATATGTGTAAGTTAAGATAAACGAACCATTGGGAAGGTTAGTACGATAGGAGTGCACATTAGAAGAGAGGTGAGTATTTCTCAAGAGAGAGACGAACTAATATGATGTTGCATTGGCCTGTATCAATTTAAATACTTTCTTAACGTATTTTAAAATCAAAAACACTTTCGGGCCCTGACCCGTTTCCTTTTCTCTCTCTCTTCTATGTATATATATGTATATTTTCAGGGGCCCAGCCACAGGGGCGTCTTGCTTAGGATTCTTTGAGAAGAACGAGCTGCAGCTTAGGTGGGAGTTGCAGGTCCCTTGAGTAGACGGCTTCCGACATTGACTCCACTCTTATTACTCTCATTTATGGGGCACGTGTCGCCCTTTTCATCATTTCATTTATTGTTGGGGATTTTTATATTTCAGTTATTCCGGTATTGTTTATGGGATTTGTTTCAGGATGGTTTATGATTTTAGTTTTATATTATTGACATTCGTTTGGTTAATGTATGGTTTTATTTAAATTTCGTGGTGTGATTCTCTATTGTAGAAATGTTGTTTTGAATTAATAAAAATCTTTTCTTTAATTAAAATTTGGAAGTTCGTATGAAAAATGTTTTTGACACTTAGCTTAATTATTTAGGGTGTTAAATTGGAAAAATTATTTTTATCGACAGTGATGCTGAGAATGAACCAACTGTTTACCTTGATTTAATTTAATAAAGGAGTGATCGCCCGGTATTTAATTAGGCGGGGTGTCACAGGTGGTATCAGAGCATCAGGTTCTAGTGTCCATAGGATCTATACGGCTTATTTCGCTTCCAGCTTAACGTTACTTGCCATAGAGCCCTATTTTTAGGACTGTTGTATTCTTGATTTTACGTTTAAGTCTTCAGCTATTCGAGATTTGTTGATAACTGTAGACTAATAAACTTGTTCACATTTCAGATGCCTCCGAGACGTGCTCCAAAAGATAGGCGTGCCCAAGCTGACCAGCCAGCAGTTCCGGCACCAGGCACTATGAATGCGAATGAGGTAGCCGCCATCGTTGCTCAGGCGGTAAATGCCGCGATAACGGTGATTCAGCAGGCTCCACCACAGGTCCAGGCAGTGGCGCCAGTACCAGCACAGCTTCCATCTGCATGGGAGAGGGTTCGGGATGCTTTTCAGAAAGCACATCCCCCTGAGTTTTCTGGTAGCTCCGATATTATTACTGTCAGCCAATGGAAGAAGGACATCCAGCGGCACCTCCGTATGTATGAGTGCACCGAAGTGCAGAAGCAGCTATTGGTCTCTTTTAAACTGGTGGGAGCCGCATTACAGTGGTGGGAGTCCACTACTACTTTGGAGGAGAGGGACACGATCCCTATTCAGATGTTCTGGGAGCGGTTTGACCGCAAGTACTTTCCACCCGCAGTGCAGACTGAGATGAGGCAGAAATTGCTAAATCTGAAGCAGGAGAACCTTACTGTAGCCGAGTATGAGGAGGAGTTCACGAGACTTCTCACTATTGTGCCGGATGAGGCACCCACTGAGAGCAAGAAAATTTTGCTGTTCGTCGACGGGTTAGCTTAGAGGATCCGTCAGCACCTTATTGGGAATCTATCCCTGAGTACTTTCACTGACGTACTCAATGCAGCGCTACTACATTGCCAGGATCACCGGTTCCATCTTCAGGGAAGCAAGAGAGCAGGAGAGTCCAGCCAGCAGGGCAGGACCGGGGGTAATAGTGCCAGTGGGGCACCAACTCAAGGACAGACTCGTCAGTACGAGCAGAGTTCCCATCAGGGGGACCCTGCTAAGCGATTCTGTTCAGGTGATTCTAGGCAGGGATTCGGGGGATTCAGGTAGGGCCATCAGGGTCAGCCTAATCAGCAGGGCCAACACCGACCGCAGGGTCAACAGCAAGGCCAACGGCGTGCACATCAGGGCCAACAGGGCCAATGGCGTGGAGGTAACGGCCAGCAGGGCCGTGGTCAGCAGGGACAGAGGGGAGGTAATTTCCGAGGCCGGTGTTTTGTGTGTGGAAAACACGGCCATAAGCGTCAGGATTGCCCAGAGGGCGATAGGGCCCCACAGCAGCAGGGAGCCCGTAATGAGCCGCAGAGACCACTATTTCCACCTGCCCTTCCAGCTCCAGCCCAGATGCCAGCCCTACCAGCCATTCCAGCAGCTCCAGTGCAGCAGGGGCAATTGAAGTACGGACGTGTCTATAACGTCCACCAGGCAGCAGCTCCACAGGCACCACCCGCGATTGAGGGTATGTTTCCTATCCATGGTACTATGGGTAAAGTTTTGTTTGATACGGGGGCAACGCACTGTTTTATAGCTACGCATTTTGCGAAGTCCTTAGAATTGTTAGCCACAGCAGAGAGCACCGTGACGTGAGTCGACTCACCATTGGGGAGTGGGTTGCTTATATTCTTTATATGCCGGGGAGTAGGGGTATAGATTGGTGGCTTGATATTGCCTGCAGACATGCTAGTCTTAGACATGCACGAGCATGACGTGATTATTGGTATGGATTGGCTCGCATCTTATAGAGCCATGATTGATTGCTTCGGTGGGAGCATTGTTTTTGCCATTCCGGGGCAAGAGATGTTTATAGTGGCGATGCCTCATCCAGAGGGAGGTTCGACCGCTCATTTATATTACATTGAGGAGGATACCTCTAAGGAGGTTGTGATTCCTTTGGATTCGATCCCAGTTGTTTGGGAGTATTCCGATGTGTTTCAGGAGATACCAGGCCTACCGCCCAGTCGTGAGATAGACTTCGTTATAGACTTATTGTCGGATACGAGACCTATAGCACGCGCACCGTACCGTATGGCTCCGGCAGAGATGCGAGAGCTATGAGATCAGATTGAGCAGCTATTAGGTCAGGGTTTCATTCGTAGGAGTACCTCACCGTGGGGCGCTCCAGTCTTATTTGTGAAAAAGAGAGATGGCTCACTGAGATTGTGTGTGGACTACAGGGAGTTGAACAAGGTCATGATACGGAACAAGTATCCGTTGCCTCGAATCGATGATCTGTTCGACCAGTTAAGGGGAGCAACTTTCTTTTCGAAGATAGATCTGAGGTCGGGGTACCATTAGTTACGGATTAGAGAGCAGGATGTTTCGAAGACTGCCTTCTTGTCGAGATATGGGTCCTATGAGTTCAGGGCGATGCCGTTCGGACTCACAAATGCCCCAGCCGTTTTCATGGACTTGATGAACCGAGTGTTCAGAGAGTTCTTGGATCAGTTCTTCATCGTCTTCATAGATGATATCTTGATATATTCACACTCCGAGGAGGAGCATACCGAACACTTGAGGCAGGTTCTCCAGACCCTACGAGAGCATCAGTTGTATGCTAAGTACGAGAAGTGTGGATTCTGGTTGCGAGAGGTACAATTCTTGGGCCATGTTGTTTCTGAGCAGGGGATAGCAGTTGACCCGAGCAAGGTGTCAGCGGTGAGGGAGTGGGGGTAGCCCACGACACCGACGGAAGTACGTAGTTTCTTGGGGTTAGCCGGATACTACAGGAGGTTCATTCGGGGATTCTCCAAAATAGCGGGTCCATTGACGAATCTGACTCGCAAGGGGGTACCATATGTTTGGGATGACGCTTGTCAGTTGGCTTTCGACGAGCTGAAGGACAAGCTTACTTCGGCACCAGTCCTTGCTTTACCGAAGCCGGGTGTAGAGTACCTGGTTTACACAGATGCGTCCTTACGAGGACTTGGGGGAGTACTTCAGCAGGAAGAGAAGGCTATAGCTTTTGCTTCCCGCAAGCTTAAGCCGCATGAGAAGAATTACCCCACCCACGACCTGGAGTTAGCGGCGGTCGTCTTTGCATTGATAATTTGGAGGCACTATTTATTGGGCGAAAAATTCCGTTTGTTCATAGACCATAAGTCACTGCAGTACCTGTTCACTCAGCGAGAGCTAAATATGCGTCAGCGCAGATGGTTAGAGTTTGTGAAAGATTACCAGTTCGATATACAGTATCATCCGGGGAAAGCCAACGTAGTTGCTGATGCGTTGAGTCGTAGACCGGTTGACGATGTAGCGGATATCTGGAAAGCAAAATGGAAGGAGTTGGGTCACCAGGACGCGGTAGCACGTTCTTTCATATCCGTGATGACAGTCACACCTGAGATTGTTACGAGGGTGATACAGGCACAGACCACAGATCCGTTTTGTCAGGAGTAGATTGTACGACTTCTAGCCGAGGGTGCTGAGTCCTATTCTGTTAGTTCGGATGGAGGGTTGCGGTTTAATGGGAGACTAGTGGTTCCAGAAGGAGCAGAGCTACGTCATGAGGTAATGACTCATTCTCATGGGTCCCGATTCACAGTACATCCGGGAGGCGATAAGATGTACCAGGATATGAGACGTCAGTACTGGTGGAGTGGGATGAAGAAGGACATCGCTGAATTTGTGTCCAAATGTTCTACTTGCCAGCTGGTGAAGGTGGACCACCAGAAACCGTCGGGATTACTTCAGCCGTTGGAAGTACTTGCGTGGAAGTGGGAAAGTATTTCCATGGACTTCATTACAGGGTTGTCTACATCACAGCGAGGCCACGATTCTATCTGGGTGATTGTAGACCGTCTGACCAAGGTGGCTCATTTTCTGCCAGTAAGGATAGATTATACCACGGGTCAGTATGCCCAGTTGTTCATAGCTGAGATTGTCAGATTACATGGGGTGCCCCTGAATATTGTGTCAGATAGAGACAAGATTTTTGTGTCGCGTTTCTGGGAAAGCTTTCAGGAGGCTATGGGTACAGAGTTGAGACTGAGTTCAGCTTACCACCCACAGACAGATGGACAGACAGAGCGTACTAATCAGATGTTGGAAGATATGCTACGCATGTGTATCCTCGATTTCGGGGGAGGTTGGGAGCCACATCTTCCACTGGTCGAGTTTGCTTATAATAACTCCTATCAGTTTACGATTGGCATGGCTCCATTTGAGGCTTTGTACGGCAGGCCTTGTCGCTCTCCAACCTGTTGGCTCGAGGTGGGGGACAACAAGTTATTAGGACCAGAAGTGATCCAGGAGACCTCCACGAGGATTGAGATAATCAGGAGTCGTATTCGGGTAGCCCAAGACAGACAGAAGAGCTGCGCAGATGCGAAACGATTCTTCCGGGAGTTTAATATGGGAGATCAAGTGTTGTTACGTGTATCTCCTATGAAAGGAGTGATGAGGTTCGGGAAGAAGGGAAAGTTGGCTCCGAGGTACGTAGGACCATTTCCCATCATCGAGAGAATTGGGCCAGTAGCATACAGGTTGGGTTTGCCAGAACATTTACATCGCATCCACGATGTATTCCACATCTCGTCGTTGAGACGATACCTTCGGGATGATATGGCCCATACTCACATTGCGATAGATGAAATCGACTTGCAGTCGGATAGCTCTTACGAGGAGAGACCGGTGGCTATTCTAGACTACAGTGAGAGGAGATTGAGGTCGAAGATAGTTCCACTCGTGCGGGTCCAGTGGGAACATCATAATGTGGAGGAATCCACTTGGGAGCGTGAGGCACATATGCGTGAGAGATATCCAGAGTTGTTTTTACCAGGTATGCCTTATTTTCCGAATTTCAGGACGAAATTCCTTTATTAGGGGGGAAGTATGTAATACCCCGTATTTTTATGCTATAATTAATTTGGGGATTTATTTAATAAAAATCCGGAAATTAATTATGTTATAATTATTAACGTGACGTGAGTTAGTAATAATATGAAATTATTGAATATTACTTAGGAGCATAGTAATATATGGTAAATGTCACGAGTGAATGAAAATGACAATTTTGGTAATTTTAGTCGGGACACGCCCGTGTCGCGTCGGGACTAATTATTGAGATATAAAAGTTAATATTTTATGAGTTGTCCGTATGGTCGTTTTGAGTGCGCCAACGCGTTCGGAAGGGTCGAGATAGTCAGAAAAGTGTACCCGGGGGTTTAGTTTGGGTCTCGGGATGTTTTTAGGCTTAATTAGTGACCCGGGAGGGCGTTTTGGTCATTTTACAAACTAGGGTAATTAAACCCACGAATTTCAGCCATCCTTAGCAGCCATTTAAGTCAGCCTTTTAGGGTTAGATCATTCAGAACCCTAAGACGGCTAGTGGAGAAGAGAGGAGAGACCTTGCTAGGTGATTCAAGGCCAAAAACACCACCTTTTGCACCACCGTCACCACCAACGCGTAGATCGCGAGGAGGAGAACGCAACCACACCAATATCAGCAGGAAACCAGACCTCTGAAATTCCAGGCAAGTGTTTAACTTGCGTATTTTCGTTGGTGCAATAATCATGTTAGTGTAGGAATGATTAGGAGTATAATTCATGGAAGAAAACCCCACTTTGTGATAGGAATTTGCATGTAGACAAGATTAAAATTATATCCTGGAAGTCTTATGTAATGTAGATGATATACCCACGAATTTTTGATGTTATTGTAGAAGAAAATTCTGGAGAAAACTGATTAGAACAAAAGATTAATAAAACTTAGGGTTCTTGATGATTAGAAGAGATTTTAGGTTGTTTAATCATGTTTAATGATGGTTATATGCATGCTTAACGTTAGAAACATCTGGAAATATATTACCATGATTGTAGTATAAGTTTTGGGACGATTAGTGTTGGAAATTATGGATTTGAATGAAGAATATTAGTTAAACCCGTAACTGCACTTCTGCAGAAATTGAAATACCTGTTTGATCGATCGATCGACCCTATAGCATCGATCGATCGAACCCCAGTAGTCGATCGATCGACCCTTCCTGGCAGCCTATTATTTCCCTTGTTTAATTAGTTGAATTAATTTATCATGAAAGAATTCTTGGGTATTTCAAATATAATGTTTTGGGATATAAGAGAGACCAGTAGGACATATGACTAAGTGTTGAGAGCTTTATTATGAAATGATAATTGGGTTTAAGGAATAGTTAATTAAGGAACGACGAACTACGTATTTCAAATGAGAGATTTCAACGAATACCCACGTTAGTGAATAGACGTCTACCTACTGAATATATTACTTGGATGGATAGAACCCACGAGTGTCCCATAACTAGTGAGAAAACCCCTTCGAATTAAGGTTAGAGGCGAAACCTTATACGTTATACTAATAAGGTGAAATTTAGGACAAAGGTTGTAATTATGGGTAATGAGAGTGACCTATATTAATATGATGAAATTGGTATATTTATATGAATGTGTGTACATATATTATATACATGTGAAAAACGTACCCACGCTACTTGCTATCCCTGAGGTTACCGCGCTGGGACGATCGTATCCTGTGTTGCTTTATGGGGATATTGAATCGTACCCTAGAAGATAGAGATCCTAGGTACGGGCTATTAAATTGATAGTCGGACGGTCCTAAGAGACGTGTGGGTATGTACTGACCTCTTGGACTTGGAATCTATGCTTCGCCTCAACGTTGTTTTGTATATGTTAATACAGTTCGAGAGTGATTCCGAACTTGTATTTCCCTTTATGTGAGCGATACGGGGATTGGATAGCAGAGTATGCCCGCACCATAGTTTAGTTGGGGTGCCATTATATATATATATTTTATTTGAGTAGTTTATATATATATGAGGTTATAAACTTTGAACTGCCTACTGTGATTTGATAAGTAGAACATGGTTGTTGACTCAAATTATTAAATACTTGTTTTGTGAAAATATGAAAAGGCACGGGGAAATCTTATAATTTAATTAAGCTAAAACGAGAGAAATACTACAAATTGAAAGTAACCTTTTTATAACATTGTCATCGTTCAGTTTTGAAAACATATGTGTAAGTTAAGATAAACGAACCATTGGGAAGGTTAGTACGATAGGAGTGCACATTAGAAGAGAGGTGAGTATTTCTCAGGAGAGAGACAAACTAATATGATGTTGCATTGTCCTGTATCAATTTAAATACTTGCTTAACGTATTTTAAAATCAAACACACTTTCGGGCCCTGACCCGTTTCCTTTTCTCTCTCTCTTCTATGTATATATATGTATATTTTCAGGGGCCCAGCCACAGGGGCGTCTTGCTTAGGATTCTTTGAGAAGAACGAGCTGCAGCTTAGGTGGGAGTTGCAGGTCCCTTGAGTAGACGGCTTCCGACATTGACTCCACTCTTATTACTCTCATTTATGGGGCACGTGTCGCCCTTTTCATCATTTCATTTATTGTTGGGGATTTTTATATTTCAGTTATTCCGGTATTGTTTATGGGATTTGTTTCAGGATGGTTTATGATTTTAGTTTTATATTATTGACATTCGTTTGGTGAATGCATGGTTTTATTTAAATTTCGTGGTGTGATTCTCTATTGTAGAAATGTTGTTTTGAATTAATAAAAATATTTTCTTTAATTAAAATTTGGAAGTTCGTATGAAAAATGTTTTTGACACTTAGCTTAATTATTTAGGGTGTTAAATTGGAAAAATTATTTTTATCGACAGTGATGCTGAGAATGAACCAACTGTTTGCCTTGATTTAATTTAATAAAGGAGTGATCGCCCGGTATTTAATTAGGCGGGGTGTCACACTAACCAAAGAGAGAAGAGAAAAACCAGAGAGAGAAAGAGAGAAACCCTAACCCGTTTTCGAACCCTAATATTCCTTATCCTAAAACAGTTTATACCAAACACCATCCTTGTGTTTGAGAGTGTTTTTGGTAGGGGTTTGAAGGTCATTGATAAAGTTTTATCCTCTTGAGTTTAAGATATTGTGTCCAACTTAAACATTTTAGGTTAGATTTGTATTTCTTGTTCATAGAAATTATAGATCTGGTCATTTTATGTTATATTACACTTAGATCTGCATTTTTAGGTTCTCGTCTTGAGAAATCAGTTTGTTGATTTATTTTCTGTAAATGTTTTTCAACTCTAGAATCAACAAATTATTTTCTATTTCTAGTTCTTACGAAATAAGACTATTGACATAGTTGGAATCGCAATTGGTGGTTTCCAATTTTAAAATTATTTTTAAAACCCTCTGAAATTGGATATGACCTTGGCAATCTTACGAGAAAGGCAACCTTGGATTTCGGGATTAGATTAAAGGTCAAATATTATTTTTGTTTCTAAAGAAGAGAGAAATCGAAAACAGTTCATATTAGATCTGCTTTGTAATTCATTAGGTCTATTTGTATAAAATAAGTGTGTGTGTGTGTGTGTGCATGCATGTGTTAGAGCACCATCAGAAACACTTGACACACTATAACACAAAAGTGTTGGGTATAAGATCTTGAATCTAAAGAGTCGACGTAAAGACTGGAACAAACTGGAGAAGTTAGCAAACTGAGAAAGCCACATCAACATCAAAACTGCAAAGAAGTTAGAATCAACCAGTGGGTACATTTCTAAACTTGTATAGGTCTGATTTGTGTGCATGTGTGTTATATAGTTTGTAACTTGAGAGTTTTGTTTTAGTGAATTTTTGGTTTGTGACTTAGAAGTCACCGTGGATGTTTCCTCAGTTGGGTGAGGTTTTATCACGTTAAAAATATCTTGTACTTAATCTTTCTACATCTCCTCATCTCATTCTCGTGGTTGTGCTGAGTTTAATTGTTTTAAACTGATTTAGTATACCTGTTATAAAATTTTGAATAGATATCGTGCATGTTTTATTAAACACATCTTGTGATTAAACTGATTTGATTTAAAGAAAAGAGTTTCTTCAAAAAATAGTTCGGAGTTACTTCAATAGTTTAATCTTATATTAAGCGCCCTAAGTAACAAATTTTTCAATTGGTATCAGAGCTTGGAAAATTTCTTTTCAAAAGATCTTGTGTTTTTGAAATTGTTTTCTTAAAATCAAACTATGGACGAGAAAAATGAAAGATTTGGTAACTTGACCAGACCTCCTCTCTTTGATGGAAACAACTTTGCTTACTGGAAAGTAAGGATGGTTTCTTTCATACAAGGAACCTTGGGAGATGATGTATGAGATATTATTGAAAATGGATACACTTATCCTACAAAACCAACCACTGAAGGAAGTAATGAGAGGATTAAGAAAGTGTTAAGTGAATTCCCTCAAGAAGTGAAGCAAGTTTCTCGAAACAATAACAAAGGAAAGAATGTCATTTTTATGTCTATAAATGAACATGAGTTCAAAAGGATCTCATCTTGTACCACTTCTAAGGAAGCTTGGGATACACTGATTACTGCACATGAAGGTGACACTAGTGTTAAAGCTGCTGAAACGCATATGCTAGTCCAGAAGTATAACTCTTTAATTATGTCAGACTCTGAATCCTTTGATGACATCTACATGAAATTGACTGACATTATGACCAAATTGCATGTTAATGGGATAACTTATGATAGAAATGAAATTGTTTCAAAAATTATAAGATCATTACCATAGAAATTTGATAACAAACGATATGTTATTGAGGAAATGAGTGATCAAAATCTCACTCTTGGATTACTCAGTAGTAAACTTAGAACTGTGGAAATGGAACTAGAATTTAAGAAACAATTAACACATTCCCATAGGAAACAGACTAGTTCTAATTTAAGTTTCTCCTCTAAATTGATGAAACCTGAGTTTACTATTCCCAATAATGACTCTGATGAGGAATGTGATATAGATGGTTTGGATAATCAAATTGCCTTAATGTCAAAACAGTTTAAGAAAATTGTCAAATTTAGAAATAAAATGACAGACAGATAAGGCAAGCCAAATTATCCAACTCAGGCTAACTACAAACCTCATGAGAAAGGTCAAGACAAACATCACAAGGAAACTCATACAAGACCTAACAAAGACTTCAAGAACATTGAATATTTTAGATGTGGAAAATTGGGTCATATAACACAAGACTGTAGAGTGAAATTGAACACGACCAATAAACATACTAGGGCCAACATTTGAAAAACATGGGATGATTCAAGTGATTCTTAAAATGAGAAACGTGAATCATCTGATGTTTTTGATCCTTGTATGTCCTTCTTTGCTAAGATAATCTATAATTATGATATGCCATTGCCTATGTATGAGAATGATGATAATATCTCTACTTCTATTGTTATAAATCATGCTGCTACTGGTCTAGATGCTTTAATTTCTGAGAACATTGCTAGTTCTACTGCGGGGTGTGTGAGTCAAAGGGAGAGCGATAATGATGATGTCAATGTGTGTGTAAGTTTAAGAATTGAATCCTTAGGGGTCACTTCACACACAACACTTAGTGACTCGTACACTGAATACCTCCCTGACATTCACACAGTTTATGCTAAGACTCTTAAGAAAAACACTAGACTAGAAAAGACTCTGAAAGATCTCACTAAGAAACCATAAGACCTTAGTCTAATGGTTAAACTTAACGCTGAAGAGTATACTACCCAATGTCTAACTCATGAAAATGAAGTCAAATTTTTTGATCAAAAATTGAAGAATTTGATTGAAGTAAATGAAACCCTGGAGAAAAAATATAAAGGAATATTATTAGAATTGGAACAATCTAAAGAAAAGACAGCAACTGTTTTCAAAAAAAATTTGAAAATAATTCCAACTGTTTTGATGGTTTTGTTGCTGACTCAAAAACCAATTCTGATGATCGAACTAGAATAGGGTTTTGCCCAACTTTGAAGACACAAACTAAAAACTTTGAACCAATCAAGTTTGTGTCAGGAGGCAAAAGACCAATAGAAACTTGTCCAGACTTTCATTCCCTAAAAAATGAGTTTGATGAAAAATAACAAAAGTTTGATATTTTGGAATCAAGTAACTCTAAGTGTGTAAGTCCACCTAAGGTTAAATACATCTGCCCTCTGATTAGGAAGAGTGATTCTGCTTTTCAAAGTGTACTCCCTAGGAATAAGGTTCAACTCCAAAATTCCATTAAGCCTATGTTTAGAGACTTTCCTAAGGACATACCCTCCTCAAGCAATCTGTATTTCTCATACTGTGATTATACGGTCATTCATTTGAAGGTTTCTACTTTAGACGCTTAGTTAACCCTGTCTGTAACACTCCTGTATATCAAAACTTTAACTATTCTAGGAGAAGTCGTAACAATTATGTTCTGCCAAACAACCAGATAAAAACTCTAACTATAGGAAGAGAAAGACCAAACCTAAAATATCATTTCCAAGAAGGATTCCTAGGCACTTTCCTAAAACAAATGCTCATACTTTTCATAAAATTCAAACTCATGTGCAAAACATTTTTCAACAAAAATCTAATGAGAGAAAATTTTATCAAATGAGAGCAAATAAGCGTAAAAAGAAAACAAGAGCTATTTGGGTTAGAAAAGATGAGCTATTGCCCCAGATGAAGTGTAATATTGTGATTACTGCTTTAAAAGCTGAACACACTCCCTCTGGTTGGTATTTAGACTCAGGGTGTTCAAATCACATGACTGGAGATGATACCAAACTTTTAAACAAAACCAGCTTTGCTGGAGGAAAAGTTATTTTTGGTGATGGTGTATCATCTCAAATCATTGGTAAAGGAACACTCCAAGAAGAAGGATTACCTTTACTTGAAAATGTTCTTCTAGTAAAAGGTCTTAAGGCAAGTCTACTTAGTATCTCACAATTTTGTGACTCAAATCATACTGTTACCTTTTCAAAGAATAATTGCAAAATTTTAAATGAAAAAGGTGAGTGCATTCTTACAGGACTCAGGACTCCTGATAATTGTTATACTGTCCAGGCTAGTTCTGAGGTCTGTAAAATTTCCAGAATGGATGACAATGAAATATGGCACAATAGGATGGGTCACATAAATTACGATAACCGTATTAGATTATCTACATAAGAAATAGTTAGAGGAATTCCAAAAATCAAACCTATCTCTAGTATTGTCTGTGGATCCTGTCAGGAAGGAAAAATTGTTAAGGCATCTTATAAGAAAGTTAAAGATATCTTAACCTCTAGACCTTTGGATCTCATTCATATGGACCTAATGGGTCCTTCTCGAACTGTTAGTCTCTGTGGACACAGTTACATTCTTGTTATGGTTGATGACTACACTAGATTTACTTAGGTAGCCTTCTTAAAACAAAATTCTGATACTTTCCAAACTTTTTTGAAAATTCTTCTTTGGATTGAAAATGAGAAGGACACTCAAGTAAATAGAATTCGCAGTGATAGAGTTGGAGAATTCATAGATACTGGAATTATAGAGTAATGTGACTATAATGGTTACAAACATGAATTCAGTGCTCCTAAAATTCCTCAAAAAAATGGAGTCGCTGAGCACAAGAATCGTACTCTGCAAGATATGGCACGTGTTATGATTCATGCCAAGTGCCTACCTAAATACTTCTGGGTAGAATCTATTAGAACTGCGTGTTACATCATCAATATGGTCTATCTTAGGAAGAATTCTAAACAAACTCCTTACGAACTATGATATGGAAAAAAACCAAATCTTTAATACCTTAGAACCTTTGGTAGTACTTATTATGTCTGCAAAGACAGAGAACACTTGTCCAAATTTGAGATTCGTGGAGCTAAAGCTATCTTTCTAGGATATTCTCCTGACAGTAAAGTATATCGTATTTATAATATTCGCACTAAGACCTTAATGGAATCCATAAACGTTATTATGAGTGACACTACTATTGAAAGTAAGACTGGAGAATCAACTATTGTGGAAGAGTCTGAAAATGTTTTAGAAAATGACTCCCCAGAAATAGATGATTCTTTACCAATTAAGACACCTGAAGTACCTAACTGGGTTTCTAAAGATCATCCCATAGACAACATTGTTGGTAATCCTACTGAACCTGTGCGTACAAGATCTCAATTAAGAAACTATGTTCATTATGCATGTTTTTCTCCCTTGTGGAACCAAAGAATGTAAATGAGACACTGAATGACCCGAGTTGGATTTTTGCAATGCAGGAAGAACTTCTTAAATTTGTCATTCATGATGTTTGGTATCTTGTACCTAGGCATGATCATAAAAAGGTTATTGGCACACATTGGATATTTAAAAATAAATCTGATGAAAGTGGGATAATCATTAGAAACAAAGAAAGATTAATTGCACAAGGATACTCTCAAATTGAAGGAATACATTTTAACGAGATTTTTGCCCATGTTACTCGCTTAGAATCTGTTCGTCTTCTTTTTACAATAACTTGTTACTAGCATTTTACGCTTTACCAAATGGATGTCAAATCTGCCTTTTCGAATGGAATATTGACTGAAGAGACCTATGTTAAACAACCCAAAGGGTTTATCGACCCACAATATCCAAATCATGTTTATCGTCTTAAGAAGGCTTTATATGTCTTAAAACAAGCTCCTAGAGCTTGGTATGAGCGCCTTTCCAACTGTCTCTTAGACAAAGGTTTTAAGAGAGGTGGAAATTATCAAACCCTTTTTGTCAAACATTTTGACAAACATATTATTATAACTCAAGTTTATGTTGACGATATCATCTTTGGATCCACTTCTCCCTCAGAAGTCAAATCGTTTTATGCAATTATGCATAAAGAATTTCAAATCTCTCTTATGGGGGAGTTACAATTTTTCTTAGGTCTTCAAGTCAAACAAAATTCAGAAGGCTTATTTGTTTCACAATCTAAATATGCTTTAGAGATTGTCAAAAAATTCAATCTTGAAAGTGCCAAAGATATTAAAACTCCCATGAGTACTACGGTAAAACTCTCTAAGGATGAGAATGGTAAATCCATAAATCCTAATCTATATCGTAGTATGATAGTAACCTTACTATACCTTACTGCTTCGTGTCCTAATATTATGTACGCTGTTTGTGTGTGTGCGCGTTATCAAAACAATCCTAAAGAGAGCCATTTAGTGTGTGTTAAAAGAATCATAAAATACATCAAAGGTACTCTAAATTTAGGACTTTGGTACACCAATGATACTTCTAGTACCATAACAGGATACACTGATGCCGGCTGGGCAGGGTGTACTGATGATAGTAAGAGCACATCAGGAGCGTGTTACTATATCGGTAATAATTTGGTAGGATGGATTAGTAAGAAACAAAACTGCACTTCTTTATCAACAGCTGAATCTGAATATATAACCGTTGGAAGTTGTTGTGCCCAATTACTGTGGCTTAAGCAAATGCTACGTGATTATGGTATTCAAGAACATCGATTACATCTCTATTGTGATAATCAAAGTGCAATCAAGCACTCGTGAACAAAACATATAAAAATAAGAAATCACTTTATACGCGAATTAGTTGAGACTAAGGAATTATAAATCAATTATCTTCCTACTGATTTGCAACTCGCAGATATGTTTACCAAACCTTCGGATTACAATAGATTTATTGCTTTGCTAAATTGATAGGAATGGTTTGTGTTGAATAAACTCCTATGACTTGAGTAATATTCCCTTTGTCCATTTGAGACAAAATGGGGCAGAAATTTGAGTCTTATGAGTTCATTTTTTTCGTACATATTTCTGATAAGCTTGATCTTAGTGATTATTTGCAGGATTCTGTACAGTTGTATTCAACAGATGTCATTAGAGTATTGATTTATAATTAGTTGAGTTATGTAATTTTCTTTTCTAGGAAATGGGTAGATAGAATTTTTGTATAGGAATAGGTTTTTCCTTATTTCTTTGTAGCCCTACGAGTCCTAGTTGACTCAAATGAGATTTTGCCTTATATTTTCAAAGGGGAAATTGAACCACCTTATACTCTTGACTCACTTGAGTCTACATTGTATAAGTTCTCATTTAGTTTGGAAATAGTGATAAAATTAGTGTCCAATTCCCTTGAAACCAAAGAGCCTCAAAATCTTCATCTTATAGCCACACTTTATTCACTTGAAGGTATAAATATCATCCACACACACTAGGATTGCATACATTGTTCACATATTGCTTCATTTGATTGTGTGTGAGTTACATCCCATTTAAATTGGTTTTAATAATTTTTGGAATTTTTTAAAATATTTTTTAAATAATTTTTTCATAATTAAATTTGGATTATAAAAGTTTTGGGGTCATTCTACAATTTCTGGTTTTACCTTTTTACACCTAAAAGTTGGTTTGGGTACGATCCAAAAGCGCTTGAGAGCTCAGGGTGCTTTTGTATTTATTTTAAAATGCGCGTGTGAGCCTTGATCTCAGCCCTACACCTGTCATTCATATACCGGCCTGATTTGTGTTTGTTTTCCCTCACATAATCGTTGTCCATTATCAACCCTTGGATCGTTGTTATCAACGCTCTGCATGCGTTTGAAGTCAATCCTTACGAAACCCTTTTAAGACAATTAGATACTGTTTAATCCACCGCTTTTATTTCACCATTGGATCAAAGTCAATTTGGCAAGACCAAATCTCTGCCCTTGATTTTGAACAGCCTTCTCGAATCTTCGTCCCTCAGTATAAAAGGAGGCTTAGCCTTTGCATCTGAGAACTTTTGACACTTCGTCTAACCAAAAAGAGAAGAGAGAAACCAGAGAGAGAGAGAGAGAGAGAAACCCTAACCCATTTTTGAACCCTAATCTTCCTTATCCTAAAACAGTTTATACCAAACACCATCCTTAAGTTTGAGAGTGTTTTTGGTAGGGGTTTGAAGGTCGTTGATAAATTTTTATCCTCTTGAGTTTAAGATCTTGTGTCCAACTTAAACATTTTAGGTTAGATTTGTATTTCTTGTTCATAGAAATTATAGATCTGGTCATTTTATGTTATATTACACTTAGATCTGCATTTTTAGTTTCTCATCTTGAGAAATCAGTTTGTTGATTTATTTTTTGTAAATGTTTTTCAACTCTAGAATCAACAAATTATTTTCTATTTCTAGTTCTTACGAAATAAGACTATTGACATAGTTGGAATCGCAATTGGTGGTTTCCAATTTTAAAATTATTTTTAAAACCCTCTGAAATTGGATATGACCTTGGCAATCTTACGAGAAAGGAAACCTTGGATTTCGGGATTAGATTAAAGGTCAAATATTATTTTTGTTTCTAAAGAAGAGAGAAATCGAAAACAGTTCATATTAGATCTGCTTTGTAATTCATTAGGACTGTTTGTATAAAATAAGTGTGTGTGTGTGTGCATGCATGTGTTAGAGCACCATCACAAACACTTGACACACTACAACACAAAAGTGTTGGGTATAAGATCTTGAATCTAAAGAGTCGATGTAAAGACTGGAACAAAGTGGAGAACTTAGCAAACTGAGAAAGTCACATCAACATCAGAACTGTAGAGAAGTTAGAATCAACCAGTGCGTACATTTCTAAACTTGTATAGGTCTGATTTGTGTGCATGTGTGTTATATAGTTTGTAACTTGAGAATTTTGTTTTAGTTGATTTTTGGTTTGTGACTTAGAAGTCACCGTGGATGTTTCCTCAGTTGGGTGAGGTTTTACCACGTTAAAAATATCTTGTACTTAATCTTTCTACATCTCCTCACCTCATTCTCGTGGTTGTGCTGAGTTTAATTATTTTAAACTGATTTACTAAACCTGTTATAAAATCTTGAATAGATCTCGTGCTGTTTTATTAAACACATCCTGTGATTAAACTGATTTGATTTAAAGAAAATAGTTTCTTCAAAAAATAGTTCGGAGTTACTTCAATAGTTTAAACTTGTATTAAACGCCCTAAGTAACAGCTTTTTCATATGTTTCCAAATGGATCGAAGTAATTGCTTACCGCACTAATGACCATCGAGTTGTGGTCCAATTTCTCAATGAGCATGTCTTCACGCGTTTTGGAACCCCCAAAGCTATCATTAGTGATGGGGATAAACATTTTTGTAATCAAGTCTTTGAACACCTTGCCAAAAAGTATGGTGTTACCTAGAAGGTTTGTCTCTCTTACCACCCACAGATTAGTGGTCAAGTTGAGGCCTCCAACCATGAGATCAAGCAAATTCTTAGAAAAACCGCCAATCCTAATAGGAAAGATTGGTCCTTACGCTTGAATGACGCATTGTGGGAATATCGTACTCTTTACAAGACTCCAATTGGCATGTCTCCTTATCGCTTGGTCATCGGCAAGCCTTGCCACCTTCCTGTCGAGCTTGAACATCATGCATATTTGGCCGTCAAAACCCTTAATTTCGATATTAATGAGGTGGGTGTCCATAGGAATCTGCATCTTAATGAATTGGAGGAAATCAGAAATGATGCCTATGATTTGTCCAAGAAGTATAAGGACAAGATGAAGTGGATCCAAGACCAAAGCATCATGCGCAAAGAATTCCACCCTAGTCAAAAAGTTTTTTTGTATAATTCTCGGTTGCATCTCTTTATCGGGAAATTAAAAATCAGGTGGTCTGGACCCTTCATCGTGGAGTCATTTACTCCTGTGGTTCCATCACTGTGCAAAATCCCAAGGATGGAAGCCTCTTTCAGGTCAATGGTCAACGCTTGAAGCCTTTCTTGGAGCTAGGCTCCACTCACATATAACAGATTGACCTTGTTAACCCATTTATAAAGACTGACCATTCAGTCTTGTTTGGGGGTGATTCTCATACCTCGATTTTTCTGCCACCCCATTCTCTCCTCGCTTATCATTTCTTTTTGGGTGAGTTCCGATCGGTCTAGCTGAAGATGTTAAACTTAGTGCTATCGGGAGGCAACTCGCTTTTTCTGAGTATGAGTCTCATCTTGTTTGGGGGTGGTGTTTCACACCACCCAATATTCTATCATGATTATAGACTTGTACATATTTTGCTATCTCACTCATTTATTCAGATTTCATCTTAGCTTCACATGTCCTCTTCATTACCGGTTGATTCTGGAAATCTCTTTCCTCCCTTCTGCTCTCGATTTAAAAAAATAATCTTACTTAACATCGAGGACGATGTTCCTTTTTGTTTGGGGAGGGGAATTTTATCAAAATCGTACCTCTTTTGAAAAAAAATAATTTTTGAACCTGAATTTTTTAAATTTCATGCAGTCTCTTTCATCTCATTCAGTGATGTGAATTTTCTATCATCCATCTTTCAAAGTCTAGGAATCAAGCTAGAGAATATTTTTCTAAATAGCTCATGTAATAGATAACAAGGCATGTTGTACTGTTAATTTCTAGACTCAACAAAAATTTGCGCACTTATCAAGTCACTATGGTTTAGAGTTGAAGAGTGCTACAATTCTCAAGAGAACCTTAAGGATCACTAGTAGAGACTTTAGCTTTTCAGATTTGTGCCTTTCACCCTTTTAGAGTGTTTTACGCAATCTCCGAGTCACAAGTTGATTCGACTTTCTTTGGGTCCGCACTTAAATCATTGTAAGATCTCATTATTTTTTCATTAAAATTTTTTGGCTTGATCACTGAGAACGACATCACTTTCGAGTTGTAAGAAACGCATGTCTTGATATTTGTCCCGATCACTAGGTTTTCACCCATTCACCTCACCCATTACACTCCCTTATTCTTCCATATTCACATACTTCCCCACATCATCCATATGCATACCCCATCTCCATTCTCATTTCATCCTTCATTTTTGAGGAAAAGAGTGTGATTTCAAATGTAAATATCTTCAGCGTTGAGAGTATAAAAAAAAAGAGAAAAGAAAAAAAATATAGAAAAAAAAGACGAAACAGAAAAATCAAGAAAAAAGGAAAAAGAGAGAAAAGAAAAGAAAACGAAAGTTTGTAGTTAGTTTTGATGAAATAAAGACATTTAAAGTATACACTCTTTTCCCTCATCCATCTTTCATCCATCATATATTCATCATCTATCCATCATATCACCATCCTATCCTATCCTACATCACCTCATCCCACATATCCCATTTCATTTTTCCCCTCACCCTTAAACATCCATGTTTTCCACTAGGTGTTCGGGCAAACGATAGTTAACGTGGTGAATAACTCGATGTTCTCACTATAGTGATTAACATTTCTTTCATGGGATCAATTTCTTTCTTAATGTACATTCTTTCTTATGTGTGTGTCAGACATTTGAACTTGCATACATTTACTCACCTCCTCACACACAAGAGCGATACACTAACCCTAATCTCGAGAGCTCGTTTGAGAGAGATATATCCGTGAGATTTGAAGTTGAAGCGTTGATTTTGACGAGGCTCTCTAGGAATTACTCTTATGATACTCGACCCGTTTTGACTGATTTACACTACACACGTTGAGTTCTAGGAAGTATGTGCCTTGTGTATTTACTTAGATAAACTTTTTACACATTCTATCTTGTATTTCTCAAATTATTTCTCTCATTATAGATTGTGCGATCATTCTACGTCTAATAAGAGATTGATCGTCTTTCAATAAATCTTTGCAAATAAGAATTTTGTGGGTATATTCCCTGCAAACCCTTACGAGACACAACTCGTCCTATAGGGAAACCTATAAGTTTAAAGGTTTGTTGCACATGAAAGTGCCTGCGAAAGTGGTATACATTTGGTTTCTTACCCTTATCTTTCTCTCTATCTTTTTGCTCGAGGACTAGCAATGTTCTATTTGGGGGTGGTGTGATAAGCACCTAAAAGTGTTCATTTTATATCCCGAATAGATGCATTTTAGTCACTCGTTTATAATAAAAATGGTCTTATGCGCTTTATTGTATATTGTGGAGGCTTGAATGCACGTTGCGGTGTTCAAACGCGTAATTTCGAGGCAACTGTGTCATTTCAGGAGCTAATTACCCTTTTCATAACCCTAGCCTACCCCAAACTGAGCCTTAGCTTGTCGCAAACCAGTGTCTGTTTGATTAGTCACCTTTTATTTCTTTTATTTCTTTTACTTAAATTTTTATTTGTGTCATTTTTTTTAGAGTTTATTTTATTATTTTATTAAATCATGTATATATTTTTAGGATTTTTTATATTTTTAACGCGTCGTGTATTAATATTTTCTTAGTTTTTGGTTAGTTTAGTATTATTTTAATTTGTTTTTTTTATTTTTTATTTCTACGGTTTTTGTTTCTATAATTTTTTATTTTTTAGAGTTTGTCGTGCCGTGTTAATTGTTTTTATTTTTATTTGATTTTTATTTTTTAGTTTTTTAGGTTGATTTTTTTCATTTTTTCATTTGGGTCTTTGTTTTATTTTTTTAGAATAGGATTTTATTTTTAGGCTTTTCATTTTACTAATTTTATTTTTTAGTTAATTAGTGTTATTTTTAGGTGTCCAAATTAAACACACACAACTAAACCCCATACACACTCACACCGTAACTACCCTACACACACCACACCTAAAATACCTCCCTCATCCCCACCATATTCCCATACACCCTCACCCACACTATCACCCGTTCCATCATCTTCTACCTCCACCCACTTTCTCTCTCATCTCTCTCCAAACTCCATAGCCACAAAATTCAACTTCCTTCTCATCACTCAACCCCACCATAATCCAACAACCCAACTAAACTCACCTTCAACCTCCGGCGACCTCACCCCTGTCAACCCTCCGGCAAAATTGAGTCCAACTCGCAACCCATTTGCCACCAATCATGTTCACCCCTGCCAAAAACATACCCGGATACCCCTATACTCTCAGCCACCATACCCTCTACAACCCGGATCCTAAAATGGGCGACCCCCCGCTGACCACCAAGCCAACCCGCCACCTTCTAAACCGGCACGGCTCAAACCCGACCTAGCCCCATCCGTTGCCGAACCCGAAATCAACCTCTACCCATTTTTCCAACCCAACCTCCAATTCAAACCAAAGTCATGTCAAACCATTTTTCAAACCAAAACCCATTTCCTTCTTCAAACCACGATTTTATCTGCCAAGTTCCCAAACCAACCAAAGCCAAAATAAAAATAACTAAACCAAATAAACCCCATGTGCCATATATCCCATTTAAACCTCTTTAAACCCACTTTCCAAAAATACCCCCAACTCATCCTAACTACCACATCTTCCACTTGCACACTTTTTAAACCCCAAAGTACCCTCCTACACCATAACCACATGCTCACCCCTACCATTTTCCAAATTTACCCCCTAGCTCCAATATAAAAAGGAAGAAGAAGACCAATTTTTTAGGAGGCTAGAAGTAGAGAAAAATTTAGAGTTTAGAGAGAGAAAAAAATTATAGAGAGTAGAATTTCAGTTTTAGGAATTCATTTTAGTTTTTTTAGAGTGATTGTAAACAATTGAGAAGAATTGTTGAATTAAAGTGAAGATCAATTATCATTCTCCTCGAATTTGGTTTGATTTCCCTTTCTCTAATTTTTCATTCTCATATTTTTAATTTTCATTATCTTGTTATTAACTGAAAGATGATCATGCTTGGCTAATCACTTCATTCAAGGAGTGAAATGAAGCCCCATAAATTCAATTAAATAAATGAATTATTCTTATTTACTTTATTTCATTTAGTTAATCCTTTGCCATTCCTACATGTGTTTATGCATCGAGAGATGGTAAGCCATCCTTGAGAAAGGATTGAAATCTAAAATACTTTTAATTTTTGGATTCAAGCTAGAGATAGGATGATCCACTAATTAGAGTATATTATATTTTGTTATGCTCTTATATTAATTTGTGGGATTTAAAGTTAATTATATGAATTTGCTCTAGCGAGTGATTTATATAATTTCTCTAAATCATCTCTTCACTTGAGTAGTAGGAATGGAAAATGAATTAACTAAATCTATGTTAGTTTATTTTGTCAAATGGTGAGAATCAATTGATGAAATAAATTAATATTATTGGGAACTTAGTAAACTTTAATAATCTAATACCTTTAAGTCATGAATTGGAGGTGAAGTTTCATTCCTTGAATTTTTCTCCCTCAATCTTATCTCAAATTAGTTATATCTCATTTTAGTTACTTAGTCTCGTTTTAACACACTCTTTTTGGTATTGTTTCATATTTCTCACTTAGTGTAGCTACTTAATTTTCACCCTCATAAATATTGTTTTAATATTTGGAAAACATAAAAAAAATAGAAAAACCAAAAAGTCTAAAAAAAATAATCCAGTGAATTATATTCATTATCTTCTTATTTTATCATGTCCATGCCTTAGATTAGGATTGACATCCTTACTTACCTCTATTCTAGTTTATTATATTATTTTTGTGTAGGTGATAAAGGTTTTGATTGAAGATCTTTCACAACAACGACACACCAAAAAGTTTTTCATCAATACACATAATAATCCATATATTAGGTAATCACACAATCTAAATAATCATCATTTCTATATAGGTATTCATACGTCCCATATAATAAGTCTCATACGTAGTATATTTTCATCCCAATTATTCTACGTAATATGTTTAGCGAGACAAATCTCGTCATATAAATTTGAATACTTAAACCTATCCTAAAAGGTTACCAAGTCTCCTACTTGCTTCTAAGGTTATTTCACTAATTCAAAGTCCCCCTACTACTGTCTCTAACCTTACGTTATTGTTTATCCGAATTAAACTCAAGTTTCCATAATTTCCAATCGTAACATTCTCGTCGGACACTCCTAAGTTTATTATTTAATTCCAAACCAAACTAATATTTTTCAGACCTCAAATACACCCCTACTGACCTTCCCTAAGTCCCAACATATTCAAATAGTCCACACCAATAATTCTTAAAAGTTGGGGATTGGTTAAACCTTAAAAGGAAATTTTATCACAAATACAGGGGGAGTCGATCGATCGAAGAAAATGGTCGATCGATCGACATTCTTGAGTCGATCCATCCATCCACCAGAAATTGGCCTACGATTTCTGCATATTTTTGCCTACGGGTTTCATGAATTTTAACCCTACAATCCTCGATTATAATGTTCCAAACTCCCAAATATTTATACCAAAGGTTACACCAACATAATTACATCATTTATAATGTCTCAGAATCATAAAATCATCATGGGGCATAATTATCTTGGATCAAATCATGTATTTTTCATAAAAAACCTTGTTCATCAATTATTCTTCAAGAACATCAAATATCTCAACATTAATTCGTGAATTTCTATACATGAATCATGATTTTGTTGTCTCTTCATATCAGAAGTTCAACTACATGCGAAACCTACCGATATTCAAGATTAAATTCTCCCAATTCATGAAATTACCAATATATCAAGTTTAGTCTCCAATTATAAACCACCGTGAATAATATATTTACTGAATCATAACAAGTTAAATCACTTGCCCCAAATGGAAGTTTTGATCCATTGGGTAAGACGATATTGTGGTGATGTTCTCTTTCTGGTCACAAATTCGACGGTGGTGGTGGTGCAAGGTGGTTGTTTGGCCCTAGCAACCTTTGGGAAGCCTTCCTTTCTCTCTACTTCTCTCTCTCAAGTTTGTAGCAGTCAATAACCCTAATAATGCTCCTAAGGGTTGGCGGATATACTAATTCTAAATTTCGTAGGTCACTATTCATCTAATAGTAAAATGACTAAAATACCCTCCCGGGTTACCGGTTTGGCTTAAAACTGCCCCGGGACCGAAACTAAACCCCCGAGTAGACTTTTTAGACTATCTCGATCCTTCCGGACATTTTGGCACACTCAAAATGACCATAAGGATGACATAAAAATGAACTACTTTATAATCCATTAAATTGGTCCCAACACGACTGGCACGCGCGTCCCAACTAAATTTCCAAAACTATCGTATTTTCCACACGTGACAATTTTAATAAATTCGTAATCATATATTACTATACTCGCTCAGTAATATTCAACATAATTATCATAATCAAATACTAACTCTCATCTTGCTAGTATTTAAATCTAGATTAAAATATTCAACATAATTATCATAATCAAATACTAACCCTCGTCTCGCTAGTCTTTAAATCCAGATTAATTACCAATTAATTTCCCATTTTAAATTCAATTAATCCTATAATTAAAATCAGTAAAAATACGAGGTTTTACTTACTTCACCCTTAATAATGGAATTTCGTCCCAAAACTCAGAAATAAAGGTATACCTGGTAAAAATAACTCTAGATATTTGTCGCGCATAGACTCCTCGGCATTATGATACCGCCACTGAATGTATACTAGCGATACTACCTTCGACCTTAATTTTCTCTCGCTACGGTCTAGGATAGCAACATTCCCCTTCTTGTAGTAACTATCGGACTGCAGATCAATCTCTTCCAAAGCAATGTAAGTATGGGCCAACTCATCCCGAAGATATCTCCTCAGCGAAGAAATATAGAACATGTCGTGAATCCTATGCAAGTGATTCGGTAACCCAAGTCTATAAGCAACTGGCCCAATCCTCTTTATGATAGGGAATGGCCCCATATATCTCGGAGCCAACTTTCCTTTCTTACCAAAACGCATTATCCCTTCCATAGGAGATACTCTCAGCAACACCTGATCTCCCACATTGAACTCTCGGAAGAATCTCTTGGCATTGGCGTAGCTCTTCTGTCGATCCTGAGCAATCCGAATACGGTTCTGAATCATTTATATCCTGGTCAAAGTATCCCGGATCACCTCCGGCCCAAGTAGCTTGATGTCCCCCACCTTCAACCAACATGCTGGAGAACGACAAGGTCTGTCGTATAACGCCTCGAATGGATCCATACCAATCATAAACTGGTTGAAGTTATATTGCCCCCTTCCCTTGACAAAATCTAGGATATACATACGTAACATATCCTTTAACATCTGATTCGTTCGCTCAATCTTCCCATCAGTCTGCGGGTGATAGGCCAAACTAAATCGTAACTCCGTACCCATGGCCCCATGGAAGCTCTCCCAAAATTTGGACACAAAAATTTTGTCCCGGTCGGACACAATATCAAGGGGCACCCCGTGAAGTCTCACTACCTCCGTAATGAAGATCTGAGCGTACTGCCCCGTAATATAATCGTTCCGAATTGAAAGAAAGTGAGATACCTTGGTCAAACAATCCACAATCACCCATATCGAATCGTGACCTCAATTAGATATAGGAAACCTCGTGATGAAATCCATGGAAATGCTCTCTCATTTCCACATAGGGATCTCTAACGGTTGTAGGAGCGCCGGTGGCCTCTGTTGGTCAACTTTTACCAGCTAAAAAGTGGCATATTTTGAAACATACTCGGCAATATCCTTCTTCATTCCACTCCACTAGTACTGTCACCTTATATCCTGATACATCTTATCCCCATCGGGATGTACCGTAAAATGTGAACTGTGCGACTCTGTCATCACCTCGTGTCGCAAGTCCCCCCTCCCCTCCGGAACAACTAGTCTCCCATTGAAGTGCAACCCTCCATCCTAATCAACAGTGTAAGAATCGACCCCCTATGTAAGAAGCTGTACTATCCGATCCTGGCAGAACGGATCCTTTGCGTAAGCCTGTACCACCCTCATAATAGTCTGCGGCGTAACTGTCATAATATACATAAATGATCGGGCCACTGCATCTCGGTGTCCCAACTCCTTCCATTTTGCATTCCACACCTCGACTACCTCACCTACTGGATACGGCTCAACGCGTCTGCTACCACGTTAACTTTCCCCTGATGGTATTGGATATCGAACTTATAATCCTTCATAAATTCAAGCCACCTGCACTGACGCATATTCAACTCCTTCTGGGTGAAGAGGTACTGCAGTGACTTATGATCTTTGAATAAGTCAAATTTCTCCCCTAAGAGATAATATCTCCATATTCGAAGTGCAAACACGACTACCGCTAACTCTAAGTCGTGGGTGGGGTAATTCCTCTCATGAGGCTTAAGCTTTTGGGAAGCATAAGCTATAACCTGATCCTCCTGCTGAAGCACACCCCCGAGTCCCTGTAAGGACGCATCAATGTAGATTAGATATTCCACTCCCAGCCTGGGCAGTGCTAGAACGGGTGTCGAAGTCAACATGTCCATCAGCTCATCAAAGGCTAACTGACAGGCGTCATCCCGAATGAACGACACCCCTTTGCAAGTCAGGTGTGTCAACGGACCCCCTATCTTCGAGAATCTCTAAATAAATCTCTTATAGTATCTTGCTAGGCCCAAGAAACTACGTATCTCTGTCGGTGTCATGGGTTATCCCCACTCCCTCACCGCTGACACTTTGACTGGATCTACTGATATACCCATATCTGATACCATATGTCCTAAAAAGTGGACCTCCTTCAGCTAAAACCCACACTTCTCATATTTGGCATATAACTCGTGCTGGCGCAGTGTCTACAAAACCTGTCACAAATGTTCGGCATGCTCCTCCTCAATCTGAGAATATATCAGAATGTCATCAATGAATACAATGACAAACTGATCAAGGAACTCTCTAAACACCCTGTTCATCAAGTCCATGAATACGGCTGGTGCGTTGGTTAGCCCAAATGGCATAACCTATGACACCCCGCCTAATTAAATACCGGGAGATCACTCCTTTATTAAATTAAAATCAAGGTGAACAGTTGGTTCATTCTTAGCATCACTGTCGTTAAAATAATTTTCCAATTTAAACACCCTAAATAATTAAGCTAAGTGTCAAAACCATTCAAAACCTTATTCTCATTTTATTAAATCTGGTTATAAAACCTTAAACCATTAACATCTAAAGAGTCACACAATAAGTAGAAGAATAAAATGAACATTTAAGAGTTTACCCAACAATAATAAATCCTAACATTAAAATACTAAGGAAAACATCCTGACAGTAACAATTCTGAAATAAAGATACTGAAATTAAAAGAATTACAATCTCTGACAATACCATCTAATTAATAGGAAGAGGGCGACACATGCCCCTGCTGGATAAAACTGAACTAGGAGTAGAATCAAATGGATGAAGTCGTCTAAACAACAGGCCTGCAACTCCCACCTAAGCTGCAGCTCGTTCCTGCCAAAGGACCCTATGCAAGACGCCCCTGTGGCTGGGCACCTGTAATACATATATATATATATATATATATATATATATACAAGAGAGAAAGAGAAATAGAAAGGGGTCAGATCCCGATAGTGTATATGATTTGAAAATTCGTTTAGCAAGTATTTAAATTGATTACAGGCCAATGCAACAATATATTAGTGCGACACTCTCTTGAGAAATTCTCACCTCTCTTCTAATATGCACACCTATCGCACTAACCTTCCCAATAGTCTATCTCGTCATATACCACACTATCTTTCCCCAATGATTTAACTTATCTTAGGTTATTCACAGGATTTACAACTGAACAACACAAGTATTTAAAACGTAAGATTTCAATTTGTAACCAAAGTTCTCCTTTTAACTTTATTAATCAATAAAGTTTTCCAGTGTCATATTATACTTTCTCAAAACAAGTATTTATACTTTGAGTCATCAACCATGCCCTACATATCAAATCACAGTAGGCAGTTCCAGATTTCATAATTTCATATATATATTAACTACTCGTATAATATATATATCATAACAGCACCCCACATAAAAACTATGGTGCGGGCATACTCTGCTATCCAATTCCCGTATCAATCACACTAAAGGGAATACAAGTTTGGAATCACTCTCGAACTGTACAAATACATACACAAACAATATTGAGGCGAAGCATAGTATCCAAGTCCAAGAGGTCAATACATACCCTCACGTCTCTTAGGACCGTCCGACTATCGATTCGATAGCCCGTACCTAGGATTTCTATCTTTTAGGGTACGAGTCAATATTCCCCATAAGGCACACGAGATAAGATCGTCCCAGCGCGGTAACCTCCGGGATAGCAAGTAGCGCGGGCATGATTTTCACAAGTATATAATATATGCGTACACAATCATATAAATATACCACTTTTATTATATCAATTTAGGTTTATCCCATAACCCATATTCACAACATTTATCCTTATTTTCCCATTATTAGTTATCACGTATAATGGTTCGTTTCTTACTTTAATTCGAAGGGTTTCTCCAACTTACTATGTAGCCCTCATGGACTCTATCCTTCCAAAGGTAAAATTCAGTAGGTACTCATTTATGTTCCAACGTAACCCTCTTACGTGTCTCTCCCCTTTAATATATACATACATTATCCCTTATGTAAAATATCCCAAAAATATAGATTTCTCCTTACATTAAAGGTCTCTTATTCATTAATGAATCCTACTGATCATCATTAACTCCCAAATCATTTTAGCAAGGATGTCTAAGGAGTTTTCTTCATTTTGAATCAATTCAAGAATTCTAAAAGGGGAACTTAAGTCTGCCAGGAGGGGTCGATCGATCGAGGTCTGGGGATCGATCGATCGATCAAGCAGGTCTGCGGAAATCTGCAGATTTGCAGTTATGGGTTTCATCTTCTAACCTTCACCAAATCCATATTTTTCAATCCCAATCGTCCCAAAATTTATACTACTATCATTATATCATCATACCAGATATTTCCAACGTAAAGCATGTAGATTTCTATCACTAAACATGGATTAACAGCCCAAAATTATTATAATTATCAAGAACCCTAGAAATCTCTTAAACATGGTTCTAACAAGAATTTTCCAGAATTTCCTTCTAGTAAACATCATAATTTCTGGGTTTACTCCTCTAAATGACAAAGGGTTTCCAGAATATCATTTAAGTCATCACTACATGCAATTTCCTATCTCAAATTGGGTTTTTCTTCCCTACAACTCATCCTAATCATTCCTACACTAATATGAGTGATGCACCAACGAAAATAAGCAAGATAAACACTTGCCTGGGATTTTCGACGTTCTGGTTTGGTGCCGAATTTGGTGTGGTTGCGTTCCCCGTCTCGCGATCTACGCGTTGGTGGTGGAGGCGGTGCAAACGGATGGATTTCGGGCCTTGGATTGCTTTGGAAGCTCTTTCCTTCCCTCTCCTATGGCCGTCACTTGTCTTTGGTTGTTCTAACCCTAGAAGACAACCTTAGACATCTTATATAACCCTTTAAATTTCGTGGGTTTAATTACCCAAAAATGCAAAATGACTAAAATGCCCTCCCGGGGTACTAATTTAGCCTAAAATAACCCCGAGACTCAAACTAAACCCCCGGGTACACTTTTCTGACTATCTCGACCCTTCCGAACGCATTGGCGCACTCAAAATGACCATATGAATAACTTATGAAATATTCACTTTTATAAATTAACATTTAGTCCCGACACGACACAGGCGCGTCCCGACTTAAATTTTCATAATTGTCATTTTATTCACACGTGATAACATTATAAAAATAAATCTCATATATTACTATACTCATCCAGTAACATTCAACGAATAACAAATTTCCAATAATTACTAACTCTCGTCACGCTAGTAAATATTTAAAACAACATTCCAGATTAAAATTAACTTAATTATCTCAATTAAATTTAATTAATCCCTAAATTTAAAAGCCATGAAAATACGGGGTATTACATACTTCCCCCCTAATAACGGAATTTCGTCCCGAAATTCGGAAAATAAGGCCTATCAGGTAGCACAATTCTGGATATCCTTTTCCGTACACAAACTAACTACACATTACGGCGCTCAATCACTATAGCCCTTTCTTCACAGCAACATTGTTTTACATTCTCATTGGAGACACTTCACATTGTGCTCCCAACCGATAACATTCGCATAGGTCACGCCTATACGTTATAAATTTCATTATCTCACTATCATTTGGAGGCCGCACCTCACTACATGACAAATACTCGAATTTATTCATATACAAAACTCCCATTCTGAGAAAATTATACGAACATTTGATCACTCTTACTCGCCTAAAACAGTCGTGGAATTCTACCACATTTATCGGATGTTCTCTCGATCGATCCAAAAATTCTGATTATCTACTCTCCTCTAAACATACGGAAGGAGAATAGTCGAGGTTCTTCCATAACAAAACCTTGATAAGTACCTCGTATGCGACAAACAGGTACGAGTGCTTCTACAGAGCATTCTTGAAATCATCGTACCAATATTCCAAAATCTCCTTCACGTGGCTCCACTAATCTTTAATCACCATGCGCTTATTCCCTGGATAAGGGTGATACATCCTACTCGAAACGAAATCTTATCTCCGTTGGTTCCTGAAATCCCATATCAAAGGTGGGATTTACCAATCTCATCCTGATTCAGAAATTTATACTGCACCGGACCATGCACTGGCGTTATCCTTCCTTTCAAAGGAAGTCTGGGGCATACTAGTTAATATTGTAAACGATCCCAAAGGAATATCAATCACTTCCTTCTCAGAGGCTTAATTCACATGTTCGGGATGAACCCTTGATCTTGTTTTGACGATGGCAACCCATCCAAGAATTGTACCGACTTTACCGACCTCTTCCAAATTCAGGAATTGTAGCTAAACATAAAATTCTTCGGTTGATTCTCCTCTTTCAACCCAACCTTACCCATGGGCGGTGCATGTAGAGACTATCACTACGTCCCGTTAAACATCGATTCTTCCTTGAAATGTCTCACATTAAGTGACATGTAATACTCCCCTTCCTTCCTTGTAGTATGCCAAAAGTTACACCCGTGCTCTTCTCTCCACGAAGCGCACTTTTGGATCTCTTATACCATACCAACATCATCACCCTTTTTATGTGCAAGTCGCTCTCATACTTGCCTACTAACAACGCCGCTCCGAGTGTTCTTCATAATCATTTAATTCTGCTCCATTCAAGGAATACTCTTCTTAAATGACTTCCCACAGTCTTCCAATTAAAATATGGGTGTGCTATTCTAATTACACACCTATGTATGGATTATCGCCCCTTATGTGACGTTTAATCCACTCTACACTTCCACTTCATTCTGTTAACCCCACAAACACATTTTCCATACGTCCATTGCCATGCCCCTTCATCTCGGACGAGTTTTAACATCAGTTAACCAGGATGTCTACACACCCTATAAACAGGGCATACTAGCGTAAGCATCACATACGCTCCATACTAATAAACAAATTCTTTGTTTTCCCTGGTGCTTGCAGCGTGATTACAACACTTTAATCGCCCTAAAAATCAAAATTTTAAATCTTCCTTATCATCGTTCCACCCCTCAACTCGTGTGGTAACGTTCAATGCTTTCTTACCATACCACCGGCTCCAATGGCTTTAAATCAAAATTCAACTTCCAACTTACATACATAATTACTTGATCCCATTTCGACCAGGGTACCGAACTCATGGAATAGTGATCAAATGTCTCCCTATTTCCAACCTTATGCTAAGTTTCATGCGTGGGATGTCTCGCAAAGCGAAATCCAAACAAGGAACCCCCTCGATACACTACTACCTAGCATTGTCGGTTATCGAAATCCGTTAGGTCCTCCGTCCATAGTATATACCCCTTTATTCCGTCCCTTGACAAAAAAGTTACAATTTCTCCCGTAATTATGCTTAACAAAGAACGTTTCACTAATTGCACTATTGTTCAGTATAGGTGGGTGGTAATAGCATTCCATAAACCTCGAATACATACAATCGGAATTCTCGAAATTCCTTTCCCTAATAATAGGGGTATAAATATTAACTCCCACATCTCTAAAGGATAAATATAACAACGCACTCTTCCTATCACTAAGTCCGGAGTGCTAAACATAATACTGAGTCAAATCTTTTCGCCCAACGGTAAATACCAATACATATTGAATCATATTGGCAAAGTCTATACATACATTGGCATCGAATATCTCGAGACCACTATCTCCTCCGAAGTCTCTAGGATAGATAATATAAGTGCGAGTCCAACCTTCTTACAGGTAAAGCCTCGCCAAAACAAAACGTAAAACATGTTGCGCTAATGAAACCACTCCGATAGCCTTGCAATAAATGCCCACTATCGTACTAACCATTTCTATAACGTTTTAACAAGGATAATATCATACTCGTGTATCGCATCACTACAACGAGTAACCTCAATAAAGTATAAAATGCTGTTAATATACTCATTCATCCTCCACGGATAGCACTAAAGAAAAATCCCTCTACACTAGGGAAAAATATTCACATAATAATAATAACGTTTAAAATGATATGCATTAAGCTCGTCTCACATGCTAATCTAGCAAGGAACAAAATATGGTGACTCGCTCGTGTCACATAAACACGTCGCATCCTTTGAGGATACAACTTACACTTCTACCTTGTCAATCGTCTTGACTGTGCAAATGGTTTCCGGACGTAACACATCTACTCAAACCAAACAAAATTTCTTTAATCGTTGCCTTTTACTAGGCACCGTATTCTTGTCCTTTTTCTCACTTTGGAACATATTATCGCGAGCTATCTCACTCCGCACAAAATACCTCAACACATAATACACTTACCACATGTCCTACTAACCAGGTTAGGATTGTCCTTCTCTCGGACTTTAGTAAACTCCATTCCTGTTAACCATCCCGATTGTTCCTTTAACTTTTTAGGCCATAAAGATCATGTTACTATCTATAATAGTACTTACTGAATTTACCATCACTTGGTATGAATTCCATTATCCGAATCATTTAAATGGGTCCCCTGATGTGTATCCACATCCCTTTATGGTGCTACACTACCACCCTCGTATTCAGTCTTATTCTCGACTAACTTCTTCAATTTCTTTAACTTCCCCCACAAAGAAGTGTTATCATCTATATTGACAAAATATGACATTGTCAACCTCCGAATCGGTCGTCCATCAGAATTTCCTCCTCGAGTATTATCAACTATTATCACGATTTGGTCTCCCACTTGGAGTCATTTTCCCCCACTTGTATCTACATCTTCCGATACAAAATTCGCTAGCGGTTAAGATTCATATTCACAAATGGACCCCTGTCATGCCCTCCCGCGATGAGTTCAGAACCACGTTTGCTTCAAATCCTGAACAGTTGAGGAAGGAACATACGGTCAACACTGTACCTAAGGTTCTCCTATAGGCATACCATTCTTCTAAAATTTCCTATTGACAGTCTCTACACGTTTTTGTAATACGTTGGGTAAGTTTACCCTCGCACCTCATTTGACTATAACAACATTTGGAAATCATTGCTGCACCTTAGTCGCCTTTCTAGTCTTGGCTTCTCGTGCCATAATGGAGGTGACCTCAACTACGGTCATCATCCTCGAATATATTTTATAATCTCAACTGAGCCCTGCCTCCTGATGTACGCTTAACGGTCCTCTTCTGACATCCGTCATCGCTCGGCACACGCACACATCCGAACGAAATTAGAATTCACTAATGCATACACATTATAGCAGGAGAACGAAATCTCGTCAAAGGAATCGACAATCCTAAACATAGGGCTCTATAACAAACAAAGCAACGCTGAAAGCATAATAAGCCGTACAGATACTAAGGACACTAGTACCTGATGCTCTGATACCACCTGTGACACCCCGCCTAATTAAATATGGCGCGATCACTCCTTTATTAAATTAAAATAAAGGTGAACAATTGGTTCATTCTTAGCATCACTGTCGTTAAAATACCTTTCCAATTTAAACACCCTAAATAATTAACCTAAGTGTCAAAACCATTCAAAACCTTATTCTCATTTTATTAAATCTGGTTATAAAACCTTAAACCATTAACATCTAAAGAGTCACACAATAAGTAGAAGAATAAAATGAACATTTAAGAGTTTACCCAACAATAATAAATCCCAACATTAAAATACTAAGGAAAATATCCTGACAGTAACAATTCTGAAATAAAGATACTGAAATTAAAAGAATTACAATCTCTGACAATACCATCTAATTAATAGGAACAGGGCGACACATGCCCCTACTGGATAAAACTAAACTAGGAGTAGAATCAAATGGATGAAGTCGTCTAAACAAGAGGCCTGCAACTCCCACCTAAGCTGCAGCTCGTTCCTGCCAAAGGACCCTATGCAAGACGCCCCTGTGGCTGGGCACCTGTAATATATACATATATATATATATATATACATATACAAGAGAGAAAGAGAAATAGAAAGGGGTCAGAGCCCGATAGTGTATATGATTTGAAAATTCGTTTAGCAAGTATTTAAATTGATTACAGGCCAATGCAACAACATATTAGTGCGACACTCTCTTGAGAAATTCTCACCTCTCTTCTAATGTGCACACCTATCGCACTAACCTTCCCAATGGTCTATCTCGTCCTATACCACACTATCTTTCCCCAATGATTTAACTTATCTTAGGTTATTCGCAGGATTTACAACTGAACAACACAAGTATTTAAAACGTAAGATTTCAATTTGTAACCAAAGTTCTCCTTTTAACTTTATTAATCAATAAAGTTTTCCAGTGTCATATTATACTTTCTCAAAACAAGTATTTATACTTTTAGTCATCAACCATTTCCTACATATCAAATCACAGTAGGCAGTTCCAGATTTCAGAATTTCATATATATATTAACTACTCGTATAATATATATATATATCATAACAGCACCCCACATAAAAACTATGGTGCGGGCATACTCTGCTATCCAATCCCCGTATCAATCACACTAAAGGGAATACAAGTTCGGAATCACTCTCGAACTGTACAAATACATACACAAATAATATTGAGGCGAAGCATAGTATCCAAGTCCAAGAGGTCAGTACATACCCTCACGTCTCTTAGGACCGTCCGACTATCGATCCGATAGCCCGTACCTAGGATTTCTATCTTCTAGGGTACGAGTCAATATCCCCCATAAGGCACACGAGATAAGATCGTCCCAGCGCGGTAACCTCCGGGATAGCAAGTAACGCGGGCATGATTTTCACAAGTATATAATATATGCATACACAATCATATAAATATACCACTTTTATTATATCAATTTAGGTTTATCCCATAACCCATATTCACAAAATTTATCCTTATTTTCCCATTATTAGTTATCACGTATAATGGTTCGTTTCTTACTTTAATTCGAAGGGTTTCTCCAACTTACTACGTAGCCCTCATAGACTCTATCCTTCCAAAGGTACAATTCAGTAGGTATTCATTTATGTTCCAACGTAACCCTCTTACGTGTCTCTCCCCTTTAATATATACATACATTGTCCCTTATGTAAAATATCCCAAAAATATAGATTTCTCCTTACATTAAAGGTCTCTTATTCATTAATGAATCCTACTGGTCATCATTAACTCCCAAATCATTTTAGCAAGGATGTCTAAGGGGTTTTCTTCATTTCGAATCAATTCAAGAATTCTAAAAGGGGAACTTAAGTCTGCCAGGAGGGGTCGATCGATCGAGGTCTGGGGATCGATCGATCGAATCTTCGATCGATCGAAGGTCTGGGCTCGATCGATCGATCAAGCAGGTCTGCGAAAATCTGCAGATTTGCAGTTACGGGTTTCATCTTCTAACCTTTACCAAATCCATATTTTTTAATCCCAATCATCCCAAAATTTATACTACTATCATTATATCATCATACCAGATATTTCCAACGTAAAGCATGTAGATTTCTATCACTAAACATGGATTAACAGCCCAAAATTATTATAATTATCAAGAACCCTAGAAATCTCTTAAACATGGTTCTAACAAGAATTTTCCAGAATTTCCTTCTTGTAAACATCATAATTTCGTGGTTTACTCCTCTACATGACAAAGGGTTTCCAGAATATCATTTAAGTCATCACTACATGCAATTTCCTATCTCAAATTGGGTTTTTCTTCCCTACAACTCATCCTAATCATTCCTACACTAATATGAGTGATGCACCAGCAAAAATAAGCAAGATAAACACTTACCTGGGATTTTCGATGTTCTGGTTTGGTGCCGAATTTAGTGTGGTTGCATTCCCCGTCTCGCGATCTACGTGTTGGTGGTGGAGGCGGTGCAAACGGATGGATTTCGGGCCTTGGATTGCTTTGGAAGCTCTCTCCTTCCCTCTCCTATGGCCGTCACTTGTCTTTGGTTGTTCTAACCCTAGAAGACAACCTTAGACATCTTATATAACCCTTTAAATTTCGTGGGTTTAATTACCCAAAAATGCAAAATGACTAAAATGCCCTCCCGGGGTACTAATTTAGCCTAAAATAACCCCGAGACTCAAGCTAAACCCCCGGGTACACTTTTCTGACTATCTCGACCCTTCCGAACGCGTTGGCGCACTCAAAATGACCATACGAACAACTGATGAAATATTCAATTTTATAAATCAACATTTAGTCCCGACACGACACAGGCGCGTCCCGACTTAAATTTCCATAATTGTCATTTTATTCACACGTGACAATATTATAAAAATAAATCTAATATATTACTATACTCATCCAGTAACATTCAACGAATAACAAATTTTCAATAATTACTAACTCTCGTCACGCTAGTAAATATTTAAAACAACATTTCAGATTAAAATTAACTTAATTATCTCAATTAAATTTAATTAATCCCTAAATTTAAAAGCCATGAAAATACGGGGTATTACATAACCCTGAACTCGTAAGATCCATATCTCATCAAGAATGCAGTCTTAGATACGTCGTGATCCCTGATACGCAACTGATGGCATCCTGATCTCAAGTTTTATTTTTGAGAAGAAGGCAACTCCTCAAAACTGATCGAATAAGTCATCGATTGGGGGTAACGGATACTTATTCTGTATCGTGACTTTATTCAGCTCTCGGTAATCAACACACAACCGTAAAGACCTATACCTTTTCTTTACAAACAGCACAGGATCACCCCGAGGAGAGGTATTCCTTTGGATGAACCCTTATCCCAACAACTGCTCAATCTGATCTCGTAACTCCCTCATCTCTGTCGGAGACATAAAGCAAGGCACGCGGGCTATCGGCCTTGTGCCCGGTGTCAAATCTATAATAAATTCTATCTCTCTACTAGGTGGCAATCTCGATATATCTTGGAATACATCAGCGAACTCCCAAATAATAGGAATTGAATCAAGTGGAATTACCACCTCCTTAGAGGTCTCCTCCTCTATGTAATACAAGTGAGTGGACGATCCTCCCTCAGGATGAGGCATCACCACCAGGAACATCTCCTGACCAGGTATAGAAAATATAATACTCCTACTAAAGAAATCGATCATATCCCTATACGCAATGAGCCAATCTATACCGATAATCTCATCATACTCGGTCATATCAAATACAAGCATGTTTGTAGGTAAATTAAATATCCCAATCTCTATACCTACGCCCCGGCATATAAAAAATATCAATGACCCATAGCCTAACGGTTAATCTAAACTAGTAACTGAACCTCATGGCACGTGCAAAACTAGTGGTAATGAAACTATGTGATGCCCCCGTGTCGAATAAAATACACCCCAAAGTACCCTGGATAGAAAATATACCCTCAATCGCAAGTGGAGCCTATGGGACTGTGGCCTGATGAACGCTGTAAATGCACCCATACTATAACTACCCCTGCTGAACTGGGATCGCTGGTATAGTTGGCAAACCTAGCATCTATGGTGGTGCTGGAAGGGTGGCGAGAAATATCGGTCTCTGGGGCTCCTGTCGGGCACCTTGCTACTGCGACGACGGCTGCGGGGCCTTGACCCTCTCTGGACAATCTTGACGTTTATGGCCAGTCTTGCCACATATGAAACACTTTCCTCTAAAGTTTCCCCCTCTTTGTCCCTGCTAGCCATTATTACCTCTTCCTTGGCCCTGTTGGCCCTGTTGATACTGCTACTAGCCCTGTTGTCCCCATTGGGCCTAACCCTGCAGGTCATGTCTATAACCTCCCTTATCGTGTCGAAAACCTCCCAATATGAAATGCTTAGAATCCCCCTGTTGTGAATTCTGATCGCCCTACCTTTGCTGACCCTGAGCTGATTGTGCCCCACTGGCACCACTACCTCCTGTCTTTCTCGGCTGGTTGGACTCCCCTACTCGCTTGCTCCCTGTTAGATGGAAGTGGTGGTCCTGGAAGTGAAGTAGTGTTGCATTAAGCACATCAGTATAGGTCTACAATGAGAGGTTACCTAGAAGATGCTGTCGAATCCTCCAGGTAAGGCCATCCATGAACATCTGTATTTTCTTCTCCTCAGTAGGTACCTCTGCTGATACCAGATTAATCATCTTGGTAAAATTTTCCTCGTACTCAGCTACGATCTTTCCCTCCTGGGTGTGGTTTAGTAATTTTCGCCTCATCTCAGTCTGAACAGCGGAAAGGAAATATTTACGGTCGAACCGCACCCAAAAATCCCGAATAGTAAACACATCTCTCTCCTCAACAGTGATAATAGACTCCCATCATTGTAGCGCTGCTCCAACTAGCTTAAATGTAGCTATTATCTGCCTATGTACATCTGTGCATTCATACATCCTCAAGTGCCTCTGGATGTCCTTCTTCTATTGCCTCGCCACTGCAATATCGGAGCTCCCTGCAAACTTCAGAGGATGTGCCTTTTGAAAGGCATCTCTGACACATTCCCAAGCAGACAGGAATGCATGAGCCTGAACTGGGGCCACCACTAGTGGCACTACTGCTAAAGCAGCATTTACCGCCTATAATACCATAGAGGTAACTTCGACGGTATTCATAGTACCCTGAACTAGTGCTGGCTGAGGCTCGGGTTGGGCACCCCTGGGAACTCGCTGTGCACGTGGATGAGGCATCTAGAATGAGAGAGAAGCTTTATGAGTCTACAGTTATTATCATAAAATGGCTTAAAATGCGCAATTAAAGAACACAACAGTCCTAAAATATAGGGCTCTATATCAAAGAACGCTACGCGAAAAGCCTAACAAGCCGTACAGATCTTAAAGACTCGAGAACCTAATGCTCTTATACCACTTATGACACCGCATCTAATTAAATGTTTTTCGATAGTGATACTAAGACTGAACCAACTTGATATTCTATATTAATTTAAATAAGGAGTAGCTACCTGGTATTTTATTAGACAGGGTGTCACACTATAGTGACGTGTCATGCATGGAACCTCACGAGTGTGTGCAGAGTTGACAGCTAATCGGGTTGACTGGCCATAGTGAGGGGAATAGGTGTGGTGTATAACTTTTAGCAGGAGTCCCGCAACTAATATGATGTGAAACTTTAAGCAGGAGTACCGCGACTGATATTAATGATGGATAAAAATAATAATCGGATTAATGGAATTAAATTAAATAATTGGTTGTTGTTAAATGTAAATAATTGGACTTGGACTTCGGTGGTGACTTAGAAGTGGGTAGATAGTAATTTATTTTCACTCGCTATCTAATATATCTCGTTTAATTTAATATATTTTACTGTTATGATTATTGCGTATAGTGCTATTGTCTAGGTTCAAGGACCCTATATGACAGGAGTAGCTGATATCCAAGCGGTGGACTCTGACCCATTGTATTGACTAATATTTCAGGTTTGAGTCAAAATAGCGGCAGAGGAGTAATTGAAGATCGTTTTGGAGGTGCAACTGGAGTTTTATTTTATTTACTCGCTTTACTAGTATAGGCTTACTTTTATTTAGTTGCTTACGTTATAAGACTTCATTATGGATTTTATTGGGTCATTCGGTTCCAAACTTATCTACGGTTTCAGTCAATTAGTTTATTGGATTATTTCATTTGGAGTTTTAAATAAATTATGGAGTTGGACTATTTTTGGAGATTAGCATAGTGATGAATTTTATTATTGCATGGATGATTATTTATTTGGTTAATCTTATTATTCTCTTGTGGATGAAATTTTATATGTCTCATATATGTCACATGCTAAGAATGGTACTTATTTTAGTAATGCCGGTGCCGGCCGACGACAGAATTACGCGGGGGTGTTAAATTAATAATACAAGTGGAATGGAATTCAGTAACCTAAGATGGTTTTAATCCATAATTAACACAAGTGTGTGTTGTGAATGGCTTCTAAAAGGAAAACAAGTATTTTTAACACAGAGTGTGCGTGTGTTGATTCATGATTTAGTATATGTACGTGTGTGTGTGTGTGTATCTAGTATTTTCATGTGCAAGTATGTGGTATGTTATAGAGTCTCTTTTCTATCGTTCAATTCTATATTACATTATCGTATTCCCCACTGGACATTCGACTCATTCCTTTTTCTTTGTTATGGCAGGTTGTACATAATTTCATATTTTGAGAGCATTATACAGGTAAGTGTTATTTTATTTTACTTTAGTAGCGTTGAATTCTTGAATTCTGAGGATGCTTCCCACGGGTACCACACGTAGCTCGATATAAATTGGAATCGCATGCTGAACAAGTTAAATGTTAATTAAATAAAACTGAACTAGCAACATTATTTAGGTTGTCTCATTCTACTTCACACCTAACGTTCAGGTTGGAGCGAGTTGACTCACGAGTGACCTATAAACTCGGGCCAGGGCATTACAAATGGTATCAGAGCACTAGGTTCAAGGTTCCTTTAGGGAGTAACAATGCAAGGTCATAGTGGATCTTTGACGTTCGTGTTGGTTTTGGGTTCGTCAAGCTAGACAGGTGACGGTTTTGGTTCCTATTATCGACGATGAAGTCAAGGAGATTACACGAAGGGAAATTTATTTCCAAGTATCAAGTGGCCAAGTTTGTTGCCATTAATAGTTTTCAGCGCTTCTGATGTAGACATATTAGTAACTTACGAGTGTATGTGTAGGCCATTAGTGGTGATACCGCGTTCTCTAGTATGAGGTTCTTTTGTGTCAACCTTTGAAGATGTGAGATGTCTGCTAAGGTGTTGATAAAGGTAAATAGTGTCCATTGAATTAAAGGTGTGAGTTGTTTAAAGCTAACTGTGGAGTTTGGCAATTAGAGTGTCATGTCTAAGATGTATTGATTTTTTATAAGGATGCATTAGGTTCCTTGGTTAAGAACACGTAAGTGGCTAATAGTGGTGATGTAAATAGGAGAACTTGATCCTTAGGTTACTGTCATCTCGTGGATATTTGACAATTTGGTAGGCATGTAGGTTTGTCTTTATCATTATAGGCGAGTGCCCTAGTAATTATCTATTGATAGATGTATATCGTATGCTATGATGTGAGTTACAAGCCATTGGTGGTAAGTTCAAGTAACAACAATGATTTGAGGTGATGTTGATACCAAAATTAATATGCTGATGTGGACGAATAATACGAAGACACGCGTCAATCTACGTGGCACAATAGCAGAGAGGAAGTTCATTTCCCGACCAACCATGATTCTTTCCGAGCAACGAGGATACACCGAGGAACTCTTGCGCACCGAGGAACTCTAGCGCTCCGAGGTACTCTAGTGCTCCGAGGAACTCCTGATCAGCAAGCAACTATGGCGGTCCGAGCTGCACCTCGGTCATATCATTAATTGCCAGATAATCAATAGCTCAACTATTCATTGAATGTTTATATTCTTGACACACACGCTGCATTAAATGTATTGCCCTTTCATGTGTATATCATTTAATGTATCGACCCTTTCATGTACAGCCTCGAAGCTATAAATACCTTGTATCAATCCCATTCAAAGGGACCGGAATTTCTTGAGAGAACTTGTAATCAAGAATTCTGCAAACACTCAGCAATAACATAACAGTGGACGTAGGCTTTATTCCTAGCCGAACCACTTTAAAAATCTCTGTCTTATTTATTTATCTGTGATTGAATAATTAGAGCGATCTAGTTTTTTACATCAACAGATTGGCGCCGTCTGTGGGAATCGACTGTTATTATCGTTTTTCACCAAAAATCCTTCATCATCAATGGCAGATAATCCAGAATCCAGTAATCGAAATGCTGGAAATATTGGAAGTCCTCCAAATCCATGTACATCTCCATATCTGGCCAGAATTATGACGAATCTGGCTCAAGGACAAACCGCCATGCAAGAATCTATGAGGCAACTCATTCAAACTCTTCAAGGCGGTGCACCTACCTATTCAGGGCAAAGGAGGGATCGTAGGCAATCGCGATCCAGACGTACTGGGTCATATCGCAATGAGGAATCTAATGATTCTTCTTATCAGCCTGGGCGAACTTCATCAATACGGGCCACGGATACAGATCAACGTATCACTCTCTCCCCGGAGAGAACTAGCGCTTTAGAAAGATTAAGCAGGGTGTCTCCTTTCAGTCGATTAGGACCAAGGAGGAATATGAGTCCACCTAGAGCTCCATCGAGAAGTTTACGGCCACCATCAGGTTTAAGAGAAGGATCAACACAATCACGACCAACTACTCGTCGAGATAAATCTCAGGAAGCTATGTCAGAACAATCAATTGTTCGGACTAGGCGGCCTGAGGAAGGGAATGAAGCATGGAAAGGTTCCATTCAACGGTTGGAGGATAGATTGGGAGAAATGGCTAAGGCGAGGAACCCCTTACAGAGAAATTTTGTTCAAGGGACACCTTTTGTGCAAGCCATTGTGGATTTCCCTACACCATCGAAATTCAAAGCACCTGTAGTGACCCCTAAGTACGATGGAAAGACAGATCCTGTACTTCATATAGAACAATACCAAGCTGCTGCCGACATATATGCCGTCCCCGACGAGATGAGGTGTAGAGCATTCTCGAGAACTCTTACCGGATCTGCACAGATATGGTATAACAATCTTCCTCGGGGTAAGATTTCAACTTTTATTCAATTAGCCGAGTTGTTCATTGGCAATTTTTGTTTTGGGGAGAAGCCGGTAAAGCGAGTAGCACATTTGTTAAGCGTTAGACAAAAATCAGGTGAAAGTACTAGAGATTACATAACTCGTTTTAATAACGAAAAGTTGGAAGTCGTAGATTACGAAGAAAAGACAGCAATCACTGCTTTGATGAGTGGTTTGCTGCCTAATAAGCTGTACTACACCTTGGCCAAAGATCCACCTAAAACTATGTCCGAGTTGATGGCAAAAGCAGCCAAAATTATGAATGCCGAGGAGGCTATGGCTGCGAAGAAGAATATGGATAAAGAAGTAAAAGTGGAGGTCGACAAGTCTAAGAAGAAAGATCAGAAAGGAAATGGTGGTGACAAGCATTACAGGAATAATAGGACAACGTTGGAAGTCCTAAAGAAGTACGATAATTATACCCCATTGAAAATGGGTATTAATCATGTTTTGGAAGAAATCAAGAATAGCGAGGAAATCAAGTGGCCAGAGAAACTGAAGACAAATCCCGATCTGAGGAATAAGGCCAAATATTGCGAGTTTCACAAAGATCATGGCCATATAACCAAAAATTGCATAGCCCTTCAGAACGAGATTGAAACACTCATCCGAAGAGGAAAGTTGTCAAAGTATGTAGATCGTAGAGGTGAAAGGAAGAATGATGACAGAACTAGAGAGAGATCTAGATCTCCTCGTCGTGCAGAGGAGAAAAAGAAGAGGGACTATGAAGATGATCCAGATGATGACCCTAATCTTCCCAAAAAGCCAAGGCAGCCTGAACGAGAGGTATTTTCCATACGTTTTGGGTCATTTGATTGTAATGTTATTACAGGAGGAGATGCAGGAGGAGGAGACCTTACTGCAGAAAGAAAAGCTTACCTCGGAGAGGCTCAAGCTTGTTCATATATTCAACGAATAAACCTAGCCGAGGATGATCGTCTGAGGAAGGTAAACAAAGAGAAGCTAGTGATTGGTTTTTCAAAAAACGACCTGGCAGGTGTTCTTTACCCTCATGATGATCCTTTGGTGATCAAAATGAGGATGAAGGATGTGGTCATTTCAAGGGTGTTAGTAGACAATGGTAGTTCGGCAGACATCATGTATTATTCATGCTTTGATAGCTTGAATTTGAAAGTATCTCAATTGGAACCTTATCACAGACCCCTTCTGGGTTTTGCTGGCGAGAAAGTTTTTCCACTTGGGACGATCAAGTTGGATATACTCATTGGAACTTGGCCTGCTTGTCGAACAGAAAGAATACGCTTCTTTGTGATGGATAAGAATGTGCAGTCAGCCTACAACATCATCATGGGAAGAGTTGGATTGAAGAAGTTCGAAGCAGTTCCATCTACAGTACATCAGTGTTTGAAATTCCCAACGAATTTTGGAGTCGGAATTATGAAAGGTGATCAAAAAGTAGCTCGGGAATGCTATTATTCGTCTGCCGAACAAGAAAAACTTGAAGAATCAAGGAAAAAGACTACTACTTATCAAGTGGAGGAGGGTACAGAAATTGAAACTCTTAACCCTAGGGATGAATCTCAACTTGTAAAAGGACAAGTGGTGGAATCTACAGAAAGTGTTATTCTGGACGACGAGCATCCTGAACGAGTAACCCAGATAGGAGCGTCGTTGGATGTTTCAATAAAACAGGAGTTGATAACTTTCTTGAAGAACAGGAAGAATAATTTTGCTTGGAGTCATGAAGACATGCCAGGAATAGATCCAAACTTCTTATGTCATGAACTCAATGTGAATAAGGAGATCAAGCCTGTGAAGCAGAGAAGAAGAGTGTTTAGTCCCGAGAAGAACCAGGCCATACAAGAGGAGGTCGAGAAACTTCAGAAAGCCCAATTCATTGAAGATGTGAAATATCCAGATTGGTTGGCAAATGTGGTGATGGTAAATAAGAAGAACAACAAATGGATAATGTGCGTTGATTTCACGGATCTCAATAAAGCATGCCCAAAAGATCATTTTCCATTGCCCAGAATCGACCAGCTAGTGGATGCTACCTCGGGACATGAGCTGCTCAGCTTCATGGATGCATATTCTGGCTACAACCAGATCAAAATGAAACCTGAAGACAGGGAAAGTACTTCTTTTTTTACCCCAAGGGGAACTTATTGTTATAATGTTATGCCTTTTGGTTTAAAAAATGCAGGTGCAACATATTAGCGGCTGATGAACAAGGTTTTTGCCGAACAAATCAGTTGCAATATGGAAGTCTATGTCGACGACATGCTCACTAAAAGCAAGAGAGCTACTAATCATCTAGTTGACTTAGGCCAGACCTTTGATCAACTGGACAAATACCAAATGAAGCTCAACCCGACGAAGTGTACCTTTGGAGTACGAGAAGGAATGTTCCTCGGATACATCGTCAATCAACGAGGTATTGAGGCAAATCCAGAAAAGATCAAAGCTCTTTTAGGGCTGCGATCCCCAACGACGAGGAAAGAAGTACAGAGTCTTACCGGACGAGTTGCAGCGCTCAACAGATTTGTATCCCGAGCAACTGATAAATGCCTCCCATTCTTCAAAACACTGCGAAAAAGTTTTGAGTGGACTGATGAATGTGAGAAAGCTTTTCAAGACTTGAAAAAGTATTTGGGATCACCACCATTGTTGTCCAGGCCAATAACTGGAGAAAAGTTGTATTTGTATTTGGCAGTATCAGAGAATGCAGTTAGCTCGGCTTTGATCAGATTGGAGAATGGAGTCCAGAAGCCAATTTATTACACAAGTAAGGCTTTCCGAGGTGCAGAAATCAGGTACCCAAAGTTAGAAAAATTGGCACTGGCATTAATTGAAGCAAGTAGAAGAATGAGGCCATACTTCCAGGCCCATACAATCATTGTATATACTGACATGCCATTAAGACAAGCCTTTCACAAGCCAGAAAAATCAGGAAGATTGATGTATTGGGCAATAGAACTCGGTGAATATGATATTGTGTATGAACCCAGATCATCATTGAAGGGGAAAGCTGTAGCAGATTTTATAGCAGAGTTCACATACCCTGATACCCCCGAGGAGCAAAAGGTGCTTGCTGACCTACCTGTGGACGATACAGGATCAATAAAAACAGGTCCAGACCAACCAAGGTTGGTAAAAGGACTTATGAATGTAGAAAAATCATCATATTCAAACCCAGACCAACTAAGGTTGGTAAAAGGGTGCGAACAGATGATCGACGAGGAGCGAAAGATACCAGGGGATGATGGAAGAAAACAGCAGATATTTTACCGAGGAACTCTGACAGATAAGAAATTTGAAGATGAAGTACCTACATGGAGATTATATGTAGATGGATCATCTTGCACAGCTGGTTGTGGAGCAGGGATTGTTTTAAACACCCCAGATGATATTGACATGGAGTATACCTTGAGATTCCAATTCAAAGCTTCCAATAATGAGGCTGAATATGAGGCTATGATAGCAGGTTTTCATTTGGCAAAAGTCATGGAGGCCCGGCAAGTAATTGTTTTCAGTGATTCTCAATTAATTGTGAATCAAATGATGGGAATATATGCAGTGAAGGGAGAGTTAATGGGGAAGTACCATACAAAGGTGATGGAGTTATTGACAGAATTTGATGCTATTCAATTGGTGAGGATACCGAGAATGGAGAATGCTAGAGCAGACGCATTGGCCCGATTAGCATCAGCTACGCGCACCGAGCTGCGAAGAACAATACCAATTGAAGTATTAGAAAGTCGGAGCATAGAAGAAGATCTGACGATGAAGATTATTACCCTTGATTTAGGACCATCTTGGATGGATCCTATCAGGGCATACATTGAAGAAGGAGAATTATCGGAGGACAAACTAGTTGCCAAGAAATTGAAGTATAAAGTTGCTCGATATGTGTTAACTAATGGTGTTTTATATAGACGAGGAATTATGGCAGGTTTACAGAGATGTGTGCATCCATCAGAAGTCAAAGAATTGATTGAAGAAATCCATGAAGGATCTTGTGGAGCTCATGTAGCGGGTCGGACACTTTTGCAAAGGGTAATGACACAGGGATATTACTGGCCGACGATGAGGGCTGATTGTATAGCCTATGCTAAGAAGTGTGACAAGTGCCAACGTTTCTCCTCCATCCGAAGAACTCCACAAGCATTATTGACACCCATAACTTCACCTTGGCCATTTGCCATGTGGGGGGTTGATCTGGTTGGACCACTGCCGACGACCCGAGGAAGATTCAAGTATCTCTTCGTGGCAGTAGATTATTTTACTAAGTGGGTGGAAGCTGAACCACTAATTGATATGACGTATGAGAAAGTATATCAGTTTATTTGGAAAAACATCATTTGTCGATATGGTCTCCCCCATGCTTTCATTACAGACCATGGAACACAATTCGATAATGAAGAATTTGCTGCTTATTGTCATCAGTCAAACATTTTGAAGTATCATTCAGCACCAGGCCATCCCCAGAGCAATGGACAGACTGAAGTGACGAACAGAACATTACTAAATGGTTTGAAGAAGAGGTTAAGTGAAGCTAAAGCAAATTGGATTAATGAGCTCCAATCCGTACTATGGGCTTACCGAACAACTCCCCGAGTAGCAACTGGAGAATCACCATATATGCTAGCATTTGGAAGTGAGGCTGTGATACCTGCCGAGTTGGGTCTCCCAACGCATAGAGTACTGAATTTTAATTCCCCGATCAGCGATTTGATGAGAAGATTGGATTTGGATATGCTCGAGGAGGTTAGAGAAGAGGCAGCCATTAGGAATGCTGCTTACCAACAACGTACAGCTCTGTTTTACAATAAAAGGGTGAAGAAATGTGACTTAAAAGAAGGGGATTATGTGCTAAAGAGAGTCATTCAGAAGCAAAATAAGTTGGAAGCAAACTGGCATGGACCTTACCGAGTTACAGAGGTTTTTCGTCCAGGAACTTACAGAATAGCAACTCTAGAAGGAGAAGAATTTAAGAATGCGTGGAATGCTGAACACCTACGCAAGTATTATCAGTAATGTAAAATGTAAAGCATTCCCTTCATTATGAATAAAGCGAGGATGTTTCGCCATTTTCTTTCTGGTTGAAAGTTTTTCGTGGAATACTAGTGTAATACACTATGCACACCAAAAGTGCTCTAAGGAGCCAAAAGTGCTCTAAGGAGCCAAAAATGCTCTAAGGAGCCAAAAAGTGCTCTAAGGAGCCAAAAGTGCTCTAAGGAGCCAAAAAATGCTCTAAGGAGCCAAAAATGCTCTAAGGAGCCAAAAAAGCTCTAAGGAGCCAAAAACTACTCCTTTGGTTAGGAAAAATAAAATATTCCAAAATACACCAAGTATAGTTGGTCGGGGATAAAGACCCACTAACTGTAGTTGGTCGATGAGGACAAATTATTGACCTTAGTTGGTCGGACACATTTTTATATTTGAAATTGAACCAAGTATGGCTGGTCGGAGATGAAAATCCATCAACTGTAGTTGGTCGACAAACATTATTTATCCACCTTGGTTGGTTGGAAACAGTTTGAACAATTTATACTCATTACTTTATTATTAAGTGATTGAACAACCTTGATACTTGTAAATTTTTATTATTAAGTTGATGGACAGCACAATATCGTTATCTTTTTAACAGATACATAGATACATATGCACAAATATAAAGGTGTTTGATAAACACAAGACAATAACAAAATTGGCAAACAGAAAATGAAAGTCTTTTCATTAAAAATCCAGAATAAATTACAAGTTACATGAATGTACTAACTGTTACATTGAAAACCTATTCTATTGGTTTCTTTCCTTTATTCTTTGAAACAGGATCCTCGCCAGCAGGAGGATCCTCTAGGCAAAGAAGAGAATTAATGAAATTAACATCTCCGAGCATTCTGACGTTCATCACAGAAGGTGTATCCAAAAGATGCTCAGGACGAGATAATTCAACTTGGGAATGAAGGCTATAATCACCGAGGTATTTTGAAATTAAGCTGCGAGGAATGGAACGAGCTGGGATCCAGGCCATGTCCAATTTGAAAGGTGGCACAGGCAAGTCAAGTAGCCCAGGAGCATGATAATCCCATAAGAAATGCCCTTGCTCCAATTTTAACACACCCAGTGCGTTCAACCATCCCTACTTGTAACCTTCATTGTTGGCATGTTCAATACGAGCATCCAGATGAACAAGAGCTTCATTATATCCTGCCATCCAGAATTCCCTGGGTTGTTTATGAAATTGAAAGGTTAATCTATCCAATTGCTCGAGAAGGTTTTTGGCAAAAAGATCCTTAGTATGAAGAGCAGACTTTGTCGCAGCCAGTTGATCTTCTAAAGATAAGTTTTTCTCGGACAATTCAGACAGAGCACGATCCTTATCCTTCAGTTGGAACGCTTGAGTTTCCAGAGTAGATTGGGTACGAGCTTCTTCAACATTGCGGCTAAGAACTCTTGATCGGCTCCGAGAAGCAACTGGAGAACTTTGCTCCTCGACAATTCTTCCTCTTCCCCGAGAACCTCTTCCTCATCCCCGAGCAGTTCTAGAAATGGCAGATCTTCTTAAGTCATCCAGTTCTTGCCTTAATTTGGCATTTTTGACTTCTAAGAACGAGAAACCTTCATCAGTAACTGGAACTAATGCAGTGGAAGATGAGGCAGCAGATTCATATTGAGCCAACTTTTTCTGCAGATAATTATTTTCTTGTTCCAGGATCTCGGCAATCTTCCTGCAAGCTTCAACTTCACCTCTTAGGGTCCTTTCCCTAATATCATATCCAGCAATGATTTTCTTATGGCCTGTTTCAGAAGAGAGCTGCTGATATCTATTTTCATAATCCTTATGCAACGAAGCAATTGATTCATTGTGTTGATTTTGAAGATCCTCTATGGAACCATGAAGCTCTTCAATCAAGTCATAGTAAGCGACATTGTTGGCCACTGCTCGGTCGAGTAAATCTTTCAAGTACTGATAAGCCTCAATTGCCTGTTCTGAGGCACCATGGCCAAGGATATCAACAATTTCTGATGTACTAAGGACTGTATGACCAGCCTTATAGTATTGGTGACATTGCTGCATCAGCTCGGTATCATGTGAAGAGATCAATTCCATTCTAGCAACAAACTAAGGACGAGAAAAAGACAACAATCAACAAAAAAAAATCATCAACAACAGAGATGAGCAAAGATGTATTTTATTAGATCACAAAAGGATTACAGTGTTCGATTACAAGTAATGAAATATAGAAATGATACCGAACAACTTCACACCTTTTCCTTGTCCCCCAAGACTTTCTCGGGAGGCTGGGACGAGGAGCTCGGTTGCTCGGTGGTAACAACAGTTTGATCAGCAGGAATCTTCTCGGCAGAAGGAGGCATAGAAGAAACGCCCTCGACGACAGAGGGTTGAGAAGCAGAGACTGGGTCACCCATAGCCATAGAAGACTCATCTGAGACAGGCTCATCTTCTTCTTCCATAATTGCTGGAGGAGGACCAGGGAGATGTCGTTGGAATAGATTAGAATCGTTTTTGACCTTCAACTCTTGCAGAGCAGCTACCCAACCATCATGGAAGTATTTCAACTTCCCATATTGGACTTGGGATGTCATGGCAGCAATCCCGTTATCCCATCCTTTCTCCCAACCAGCACTGAAATGCTTCTTGATTGCGACTTTTCTCCTCAACTTCTCCGAGGAGAGCTTCACATCCAATTCCTCTTTTTTGACTTTGATATCTCGCAGGGTAGATAACTCTTCCTCTGCCTTTTTCAGCTGGCCATCATATTCCTGATGTTTAACCTCTAAACCTTTTACTTTCTCCTCCAAAATTCTTGGAGGTTTTGGCCATTTTCACCTTCTCAGCTTCAGCCACAACTAATTTCTTCTCCCAAACAGCTTTTTCGTCAACATACTGTTGACGAGATTCCTTTAAAGACTGGGTCAAACCCAACAGAGCATCCTCTACACCTGACGAGGAGCTTGAAGCTTTAATAGCTTCATCCTTCTTCACAATATTATTAAAACAGTTCACCAACTGAAAGATGAGAAAAATAGCAAAGTCAATACAAAATGCAAGCTTTCAGAGAAAGAAAGAAAAACTAGAAGTATGAGAAACTTACTGAAGCAAGGTGACGAGCAGCTAGGGATGTCAGCATATCCCTAGGAATTCTTTCATCAATACCATGGACCTCGGGTACGACCGAGCTCATTGCAGAACTTGGAAGAATGATGTTTGGAACATCAGTACCACCAGCAGGTAGGGAGGAGGCAGTTTCAGCAGGAGTAACTAAGGATGATTTCCTCAATCTCTTCAACGGGCGGTCAGAACCTTCAACCAAAGAGGTCTTGGTCGGAGAGATTGTAATTACATCTACAGGAGCATTTTTCTTGCTCGGAACCATTGGGGGCTTCTCGGTAGCTTTAGAAGACCCAGCATTCGCTTTTTTAGTCCCCTCTGGGGCATCAGTTTTGCTTTTCTTGGTCCCAGCAACAGAAGTAACATCATCAAAGAGAGCAGGAGGAGCTCTTTTCTTACCCATCCTTTGACTTAAAGGAAGATGAGAATCTGAAGATGAACCTTCTGGAGTTGAAGCTGGTTCAACAGGGCGAGCAGTATAAGAGGTTGTGTAACTCTTATACTGTAGCAGATATGAGGCATACCTGATGTGTTCGTCTGCAATGTTCTTGTGCAAACCCCAGATAAGTTTGAGATGCTTGATATTAACCTCTGATTCTTTTGGAGTTCTTCTTTTGCTATCAACTGCAAATAAATATGTAATGAGATATCAGTCATACATTTTGTCAAACATGATGAAAGCATAATCTTATAAGTAAATTAAAATGAAAAATAAACCTATCCCATTGCCATATGGGGGGCATCTGGGACCGTTGTACACTTCATCTCCAGTTAAAGGGGCATATTGCCAATTTTTTATAACCAACCCATGTTCAAAATAATCTCTATTTGAGTCAGGGAGGTTAACTATAAGAGCCCTATTCAGAAACCTAGTTTTTAAGTAATAAATATTATCTAGAGTGGCCCACTTATAGCAATACATAATCTCAGGGATCCCAATACGAGTCCCATGAGTTAGATTTAATTTGTGTACCCCATTAATTATTCTCCATGAATTGGGGGCTATTTTGCAGGGACAAGATCAAAATATTGACAAAACTCAAGACATAATGGGTTTGGTGGAAAGGAAAAACCACATTCAGCAATGAAAAGACTGGGGAACCAATGTCCCTCAGCCAATCGAAAATAATCTAAAGGCTCAGAAAGAACCTCTAAAGTTACCCAGGAAGGAATGGAAAAATCATAACGAAATTTCTCAACAGACTCCACAATATAAACCATATTGAATAAAAGAGATACAGAAGAAAGGAAGAAGATCTTACAGGAAGAAAGGAGGAATGTTGACAACGAACGGAAACAAGGATGAACGCACAAGAGAGAAGAAGAGAATAGAAAGTTTGAATGCAGAAAATTGGAAAAACGTGGACGACGGTATGGTTACCAAAGAAGTTTAAATACTTTGCATTGGAAAGCGGCGAAAGAAATGATTACCAAAAAGAAACTACTGAACTTCCGGCGGCTAAAAGGACAAAAATTGCACGAAGATCGAAGCGCTTATAAAAAAGGCGGAAACTGCGAAATGAGAAGGAAATTTGAATACAATGTTCCTGAAACCCGGGAAGGTCATTTAATAGTGCCATATACCGAGAAAGAATGTTCCATACGCATCAAAATTCGAAATATGAAACATTGGGGGCTTCTGTTGATACCAAAATTAATCTGCTGATGTGGACGAATAATACGAAGACACGTGTCAATCTACGTGGCACAATAGCAGAGAGGAAGTTCATTTCCCGACCAACCATGATTCTTTCCGAGCAACGAGGATACACCGAGGAACTCTTGCGCACCGAGGAACTCTAGCGCTCCGAGGTACTCTAGTGCTCCGAGGTACTCTAGTGCTCCGAGGAACTCCTGATCAGCAAGCAACTATGGCGGTCCGAGATGCACCTCGGTCATATCATTAATTGCCAGATAATCAACAGCTCAACTATTCATTGAATGTTTATATTCTTGACACACACGCTGCATTAAATGTATTGCCCTTTCATGTGTATATCATTTAATGTATTGACCCTTTCATGTACAGCCTCGAAGCTATAAATACCTTGTATAAATCCCATTCAAAGGGAGCGGAATTTCTTGAGAGAACTTGTAATCAAGAATTCTGCAAACACTCAGCAATAACATAACAGTGGACGTAGGCTTTATTCCTAGCCGAACCACTTTAAAAATCTCTGTCTTATTTATTTATCTGTGATTGAATAATTAGAGCGATCTAGTTTTTTACATCAATAGGTGACATAAGAGTAAACCTTAGGTAGCCTTCTGTGATGTCATTTTAGATAATATAATGCGACATTTGAGGAAAAGGATCCCTTGTGCAATCGGTAGTGTGGACTTAGAGTCTTATAGGTTGGACACGATGTCATATAATCTAACATAATCCTTAGTAGTGTCAGTTTATGGTTTAATACGTGGTATATGGCATTAGTTATTTGAATGGAAGATTTGGGAGTATCCTTGGGACTTATTGCATGTGAACTCCTTGGGAATAGGAGTCGACTTATTGTGACGCCTTGGAGTTTTCAATGATTATAGTTCGCCTTGTGTAGAGACTTGTAGGCTAGTTGTTCGAACGAGATACTCGGGTTCATTTGAATGAGATACATGATATCATTAGAGCGAGGTTCCCACGATTGAACGAGTCGATTTTTCGTCCTTCTCTGGAATGTCATTTGATAGGTCGTTGGAAGTTGGTTCGAATGAAATATCGTTCGAATGTGGAGCATCGTCGTTTGAAAGAGTGAGCAAAAAATTATTTTTAATTGATCGGATCTAACTATCTAATGTTTATCCCTTTTACAACCAACTTCCTTATAAATAGAGATGCTGGATTAGAGTCCTTATGATTATCTAATAGCCGTAGGATGGATATTAGGAAATTAGTAGAGCGTGCCTATTATGAGAGGATCATAAGTGATGTAATCTTGTCACGTCTTTGGTGATAATTACGTCAGGGTATTCTTGGTGTCCCTAAGGAACCTGTTAAGTTCAGTGTTATGGAGTGTAAGTGTTCTAATGATGGTTGTATTGAGGGTCATGTGATCGTGTAGTTCTTGGTGACGTCATTCAATTTGGTATGAATAAGTAATGCAACCTTCTAAAGGAAAGTGGATTTTAGTGTCTTGATTGGGCATGATATTCAGTTATCATAAGATGACTAGTGTAGAAAGCATCGTACTTCATTTTGATGAGTATTAGGAAACGCATTGGAGACTTAAATTGATGATGTCGTGTTAAAAACTTGAGAATAGCACCCCAGATGGGATATCAAAGTATGATTAAGGTATCGAAAAATGTCGACAATGTAAGTTAGAATATCTCTAATAGTGGAAGGATTAATTCTCGAAATGTTTGCCAAACCTGTACAGATTAGGAGGTGGAAATTTGTGTAGTACTTGTTATCCTTATAGTGCTAATGATGATTGGTGTGGTCGTCACGTAAATTTAGTTTGGGTAAAATTTATAGATAAGCAAAGTGACGAACTTGTGTTATTGGTGGTGGTAATAAGGTGAGTATTTCGCTTAGTTAGGCATAACCTAGGGAGATATTGGGATAAATCATTGCACGATAAAGTAAATAGTAACCAAGGTGTAATAGACTGGTCACGAAGTCACATTGACAGATAAATGGACAAGATCGGCCTTGACAAAGGTATTTGTCATTCGTCAACCGGAGCGATTCATGTTTGTCGAGGATGAAAGGAGGAAGCATTACTCTTGAGGAGGGAAGCCCAACGTTGTCTTCCCAAAGGATAATAAGTACGTATGTTACTTTAGTCTCATGGAGATTAATCGTTTGTGATCCGATTCGTCACAGTTGGTGACCCAAGTCAGGGCTAAAAGGAGGAGGAGACTTCAAAGTGTATGGCGTAGGTTTGCCTTTTATAAACCATAGCTCATTGTATGTGGATGGGATTCCCTCAGAACAGTTATTCATTCATTATGATTCATTGTGTTCATTTAGTTTCGGTAGTCGAGGATTATGTTCCCTCGGTTGCGTTTGCCTTGAATTGTATCATGTTGTCGTTTTGTTTACGGCACGGTTTGGATCAGTGAGAATGAGATTGAACCTGGCATGGTCAATGCATCTCGTAACTAGGTGCACCCTTGTTTAAAGTATCCTTTTATTTACACAAGTTTCGTGTACGTGTGGTTGTGCATTCTGCTGCACGATTGCTAGTATTATCCACTTTCCATAGCATTAGCAATCTTATGGATTAGACAACATGGTGATTAACGTATCTAGTTATAAGGAGCGGGATTGTGATTTAAGGATATTGTAAGGTGTTAAAAAGTGAGGAAACATAGCATGCACAGTGAGTGGATTAGTGTAATGCTCGATTGAGTGTACTATAATTGAACTCCTAGAGTGATCCTATGTTCATAGAAGGATCTTGTGGAAGGTATAAGTTAGACAATGATTTGTGACTTGATTATTATGTTGATCCTTGGAGTGACTGACTAACTATGAGAGGTCAGTACCAAGTTAAACGAATGTGTATGATCAAGATTACTCGAGAATTAGAGGAGACTGGGGATATGTAGTCCTAAGAATTTAAATAATTTACGATGATGGATTGGGTGTTAGTTGTATGTCGTTTGTTCTGGGGTGAATGCCTATCACTAGAGTGTTGCCCCGAAAAATGTGCCAGTATGCCTCGGGTGTTAACAAAGAAGCCTTAGGACTTGATTGAGCGTGATCATCGGGTAAGTGGAGACTCGAAGGTAGTTATATGACCTTAACGGATAGCCTGATGGTGAGCATTAGAATATGTCGCATGTCGAGCTCTTTGGTGATAATCCCTTTAGAGGGACATGTGATGACTTCTTGGTGATTAAGGATTTCGATGACCTAGACTTGAAAGATCCCTATGATTTAAAATAAGAATTGATAACCTTTAAGAACCTGAGGAATTGATGGATTAAGAATTTCGAGGATGATATTCCCTAAGGAGGGAAGAATGTGACACCCGCCCCCGTGATTTTGACAGTACCCGTGTAATTTGGTGACATGATGTGACTCATTTGGACTTTAGACTTTATAAGATGAATTATGGGTCAAATTTGGATAATATCGTGGCCTTAGAAATTAATTAGACTTAAAATGGCCTTATATTTATTTTGCAATAAATCAGGTGTAACAACCCATCCTTTTGGAGACAATTAAATTCCACAATTGAGTATAAATTGGCAATTTGGAGAATTTCTCGAAATAGTGATTTTGGGATTTTCAAGGATTAGATGATCTTCGATGGGTGTTGTAATTATATTTTTGGGATTAACTAGGTCGAAGTATTCTAATTATATATCGTCGTGGAGTAAAGTGACAACAGAGGTAAGATTTTGATTAGAAAACCCGCATTAAGTTATATGGGTTAGAATAGTGATTTGCGGTCAAGTACCTCGAATGGAAATTTTGACTACACTGTGAGTCTCAGAATGTCTGAGATAGTCGGAAAAGAGTGTCCGATTGTCGAAACTGAGTTTCGAGGAATTTTAGAGTTAAAAGGGCTCGTAATTGAGTAAATGAGTCGTTTTGGGATTTTAAGGGTTAAAACCCTTTTTCTTTCTTTATAAAGAGGGGGAGAGGAAGAAAAGAGAGAAAAGAGAAAGAAAAGAGAGAAGAGAGAGAGGAAGGAAGAAAAGGAGGAGAAATGGAGATTTCGGGCCAAATTTCGCTGGATTCGACTCGGGGTCGTCGAATTTTATCCACGAGGCAAGTGTTTACTTGCTTTATTTACTTTTTGCATAAAACTCATATTGTAGTTTTGTATTAACAAACCCTAAAGATTTTGGGTTGGGTTTTCGTGGATAAAATGGGTTTTCGGGAGTTAAAACGAATAAACCCCTATAATTTCATATTTGGAGAAACATAGAAATTAATCAAAATAAATTGGTGGTTTAGGGTTCTAGGATGTTTAGAACCCTTGATATATGTGTTTTGTAGTTGGTTGAGGTTGTAGGACATTGGGTGAGGCAAAAAAATCTTGGGAGAAGCTTTGACGGCCGAAACCGTCTCGGAGAAGATGATGAATAGTGACCTGCGTCTTTTCGAATCGATTCGGCCTTGATGCGAATCGATTCGGCTCTTGGTCAAAAAATGAAATTTTTATATCTTTTCGACGTGGTCACGTGGGCGCCGACCGCGTATTTATCTGATTTTTTTTGGATTTATAGTGAGTTTTCTACGAAAAGCTGTTTGATATCGAAATCGTTAGTTAGAACTTATTGGAGATAAATATTAGGGGTTCTCAAATGGAGTGTTAGAACCTCTAAATAACTTGAGGAGATATGAAAACTTTGGGTTTATAGGAATAAATCCAAGTTATGATTTAAATGGAGATTGGATTGAGTTTTGGGTATTTTTGAGATTGAAAAAAATTGCCCAAACAGTGCCCCTCGAACAGGTCGAATCGATTCGAGCCTAGGCCGAATCGATTTGCCTAAGGGGATCTGTGATTCTGCAGTGGGCCGAATCGATTCAAATTTAGTCCGAATCGATTCGCCATTAAGGACCTGTTTGCAGAACACTTTCCGAATCGATTCGGATTGGGGGCCGAATCGATTCGCCCACCCGAATCGATTCGCAAATGGGGGGAATCGATTCACTTTTGTCAGAATTGCTAGTTTCTTCCCTTAAGAGTATGGGGAGTTAAATTACAATTTGGGATTTTTATAGAGGATCCTAGTTATGATATTGGGGCTCGTAAATGAGGGTTTTGAGGATAAGCAAACCTTTAGATGAAAGAAAATGCCTTGGATTGGTGTAGGGCATAGCCCGGGAAAGAATACTCCCTGGGATGTTTCAGTGGGCCCTTAGGCCCATATAATTATGCGTATAGAAAGCGCAATGATACCGATTCCTGTTGAGTAGATCCTATGAGATGACTTATATATATACATATATATATATATATATATATATATATATATATATATATATATATATATATATTCGCTTAGTGAGACTTGGTATAAATGGGAGATATCCAAGAAGTCCTTAAATGAAAATAAGGTATTTATTAGTTATCAAAGTGAGGAAATACTTGGGTTTAGTATCATGCATATATGAATGCATGATTATGATTCTTTGAGAGAATCTTTGGGATTAATGGTCATCGCTAGATGTAGCTAGCAATTATGGCCATATGTATATATTCGAGGATGAATATATGGTATATATATACTATGTGATTAAAGTATATATATATTATATGATGTAAATGGTTTTGAAAATGTAAAAATGAAAGTTTTCAAAATGGTAAAGAAATGATTTTCATAAATAATAATTTATGGATACATACTGCGCTAAGTTGCGTGCATATGGTGAAGCCCCATGGCTAATGAATGCAGGGTGGATATAGTCCTATAGGCCATATGAGTGATTATATATTTTTTGCACTGGTTAGGTGATTCTGGGTGTGGTCATGACTATCCCGCAGGCATATGGCTGCTTCCCGACGATTTGTTAGGTTCCCAAGTTGTCCTGTTTGATAGGCCCTGGAAGATGATAGACATTTAGGGGCGCGTCCAGTGGGGAACCCCGGAGGGATGATCTTAGATATGTTAAAGCAATTTATGATAATAAATTGGCTTTAAATACATTTTCTGGATGTAAGAAGGGAAATGGGGTAAATGAATTGGCTTCGGAAACACTTCCCGGATGGAAGAAGGGAAGTGGAAGCATATGATATGATAAAAGCATTTTTATGATAATAAAAATGGCTTTTAATTACATTTTCTCGATGGAAGAAGGGAAATGGGATGTTTTAAAACGAAAAAGCATTTTTTTATGTTAATAAAACTGGCTTTTTAAAAGTTATATGATATGTTAAAGCAATTCATACTAATGAGTTGGCTTTTAAATACATTTCCTGGATAAAAGAAAGGAAATGGAAAGTTTTTGAGATAAATATGATAAGTATTGATATATACTTTGTATATGAATCCTCAGTCCGGGAGATAGATCCGGATGTGTTTTATAAAGATGAAATTGAATTGGTACACCTCAGTCCAGGAGATATTATCCGGATGTATATTGTAAGATGTATATAAAAAATGAAAATGATATGTATGTTAATATGTAAGTATATATACATACATTAGTTTTGTACTACGGGCCTAATGGATCTCTGCCATTAACCCTGCCAAGTAGTAGTGTGTCGGGTCCTTGTTCAGATTTCACTTCGCGAGACAACCCACGCACGAACTTAGCGCAGTGTTGAGAATGGAGGGAAGTTTAACCCTTAGTACTCGGGGGTAGAGGTTTCTAGTAGACGGGTGAATTAGCTTAGTTAGGCGGGGTAGCTTAACTAGAAGTTAAGTGCGTTAGGTGTGCACTATTAGAAGAGAGGTGAGGGGTATCTCATGGGAGTGCGATACCAAGCTTAAATATGAGATAAAACCTTTTTCAAAAAAATTAGGCATTTATGCACTTGCTAAATATTTTTCAAACTCGGGCTCTGACCCGTTTATTTAACTTTCCTTTCTTGCAATATATATATATATATATACTATATAGGTGTCCAGACACAGGGACGCCTGGATGGCACTTCTTTCAAGTCAGACGTCGGCTGCAGCAGCTGTGGATGCATGCAGGATTCTCGGTAGACGCTTCCATTCTTGTAATCTAGATAGGAGGTATTGTATACACATTCAGGCCAATGGTCCAATTACATTTATTTATTCTTTTAGTGCGGCATTTAATATGGTTGTATATTTTGACCGAGTGTTCGGTTATTTTATTTCGTTTCAGTTCATTTACGCATAAATTGTGTGGATGTTTTATTTATAGTTGTTAAAAAGAGTAGTTAAGTAAAATTTTGACGCCGGCCTAATAGGATATTAGTAATTAAATGGATTTTCGACAGTGATGCTAAGAATGATCCATATGAGACTCCTGTTTTAATTTGAAATAGGAGTGATCGCCCGGTATTTTATTAGGCGGGTTGTCACATCAGGGTCTTTCGAACGAGATCCTTATTCATTCGAACAAAACTCGAACGACATTCACCTGTTCGGAGAACCTACTCTCATGAGAACCTTGTTCGAAATACATGTGAACGAGAATGGTTCTCGTTCAAACGAGATCCAAATATTATTGAAACAAGAAAGCGTTATCATAATATAGACTAATGGATTTTACACGTGTCACACTCCCACACCAGTAGATTAACTCGGGATTTAGCTTTGGGGAATTTTTGGAATTTAACCCCTAAGTGTTTTGGGATATTTAAGTGATAATTTGGCCCATTCTAGGGCATTTATCTTTCTATGTACCCCTAAGCTCTTGAAGCCTCACCACCACCCAAGCACCGCCACTTATCATCCCTAAACCACCACAATTTAATACTTTTCTACCATATTTAAGCCTACAAAAACCCATATACACCATTTGTTGGGCAAGATATAAAATTATGGGAATGTTGTGGGGGATTTTTGGTGAAGAAAATAGAAGAAATCGTGGAGTTTAAAAAGGATCTTTGGAGCATTCAAGGAGACAAGCTTAGTCTAGTTAGGTAACCTTAGGAGGTGGGAGGTTGCCATATTCTTTTATATTTCATACGTCACAGTTGAATCTTCATTTGAGATGAGAAAAAACTCCACTCTTTAAGTTTAAGAACTCTATTTCATTAGTATTGGGTCTTGTATATAGAGTGTTAATGCATTTATGTTGTAAAAGGTTATTTTCTCATCATTTATGTAAAATAGTTTTACAAATGGTTTTAAAGTTTTGACAAATGATATATTTTCATGAAAAGTTAGAGTTAAACATTTTATGAAATAAAATGTTTTAAAACTATTTATCTTGTTGAGATATTTTATGAACAAAGACTTGAAGTTTGTTTTGTAAAAATTGGACTTTTATGACGTTAGACATTTATTCAAGTTTTGACGAACAAAAATGTCTTTTAGTCTTGAAAAACATGTTTTGCAAGTATCATGATATTTCTTGAATAAATCATTTGTTAAACTCATTTTTTTAGATTTTTGGACTTAAAATCCCTCTTCCCGTGTATATAAACTAGTAGTATTTTAATGATGAGAATATGAACAAGTTTAGTGAAGATTTTAATGAGTTTTAACATGAAATAAATAAAATAAAAATTTATTCCCTTAAACTGTGTTAATAAATGTGAAAAATGTGATAAGTGTATGTTTTCAAGGCTACATATTTTAGTAAAGGAAAATGGTGTTTTTTTTGTAAAGTAATATGCAAAATGCCAAATGATTTCTTTGATAAAGAAAGTGATGAAATAAAGAGATTTTCAACTTAGGAAGTGTGTTACTCCAACTGTTAAAGAAGTGTTAGTGAGAAAAGCATTTAAGAAGTTAGTGTGGGTAACTTAATAATGTTTTCAAAGAGATAATAATTGTGAAATGTAGGAAAAAGAAAGTTTGGAAACAAATGGGTAAAATGGTAATTTTACATAAAGTGGAACATTTTTATGTAATAAAAATGTTGAAAACGTTGTTACACTAAATAGTCCTAAATGGGAGTGATTTTCGGAATGAAATTAGCGTACTTGTATAAACGACATGAAATGGTGATTTTCTAAAAGTGCAACACAAATGTGGGGCATACCTCCTAGGATTTTGGCTTTGATCGGTAAAAGTGGGATAATGTGGATACAAAAAAGTGTTAAAACACATGATAAAGGAAACTCGAAAGAAATGAAAAAGATTAAGAAGGGCCTGGAGCCCTGGGGTGAAAGACCCAAAATCACTGGCTAAAGCATATGGTCGCATCGCCGACAGTGTGGAGATCATTAAAGTACGTGGTTATTTGGTAAATTTCGAGAAAACGATAATGAGAAAAAATGGTACATGATAGAGAAATTGGTTGTGCTAAGGAAATGAGAAAATACAACCTTTGTGAAATGAAATTGATAAATGTTCCTATTTGAAAGGGTAATTTGGACAAGAAATATGGAAATGACTAAGTCCAAGTCAAGCGTGAGTTAATGACACCAGTGGAATGGTTTATGGGTAATTAACCTAAAATGGTTTTATTCCATAATTAACACAAGTATGTGCTGTGAATGGTCTCCAATAGGAAAATATGTATTTTCTACGGAGTGTGCGTGTGTTGAAAGGTGGTTTTCAAGGAAAATACTAAAGTGGATTTGGTGGGAGTAAATGAGAAATTCCGGTAAATGAAGCATTTTTCATAACGATCGCTATTTTATTTAAATATTTAATCGGGAAATATATGTCAAGCTAAGTAAAAAATTAGATAAAGGTCTTTACTAAGATTAGTGTGATTTAATCAACTCAAGTAATATATATATATATATATATATATACTAGTACATGCCTGTGCCTGAAGGCACAGCGAAAATTTTCAAAGTACGTAATCGCAAAATGACGAAAATAAATATTAGCCAAGAAGATAAAAATTGTATGTAAATAAAATAATATTCAACATTTGTTGTATGTAAATAAAATAATAGTAAACATTCGAATGAATATATTATCATCAACGAGAAGCATTGATTTGAGGCAATAATTCGACTTCCAAATTATCATAAAGTACCATTCAAAATGTACCTAAAACTCCAAAATCAGACTTCCAAATAGTTTCAATATGTCCCACAATATATTCAATCACTACCAACGAACATACTAATGAATAAAAATCTATACAATAAGTCCAAGAACAAACAATATTATATTAATACAATAATATAAAAATAGACACACATGCTCATGAATTTGCCCATGCATACAGTGCGCACCATGCCGACTGTAATGGTCACTTGCAAAAATTAGACCAAAAATTCAGCTACTATCATATTAGGTGTCTATTACTGCTTCTGATATGCAATTCAGCAAACGATTATTTCGCCGATCTTCCTCCCGAGCTAAGAAACACTTTTTTTCAACTAAAAGGCCCATAAACACCTCTTCATGTCGGTTGCCTTTCCAACCTATGTAACACAAATCAGAAACTATAAAGAGTTGAATATTATGATAATTTACAAAACATATAAGATGCACTAAGAGTTGTAGTTGAAAGACATAATCTAGAATTTGGAAAAAAAAATGTCAGGATTAATATAGGTCTCTCTCATTTCTTGGATTATAAAATGAACCACTATTGAACAAATATGAACAAAAATTTGTTTCCAAATTCTAACCGTTGAAAAAATATGAACAAATATTAATGAACAACCACTGAACAAACAGGTCTCTACATAAAAAATAAAAATATGTTTACAGACTTGAAATCCTAAGGTCACCTGAATTCCAACACCAGTCAACACATTTTGCTTTAAGAACATATTAAAGAGAAATTTCAAAATAAAGAAGAGAATACCTCAGCGGCTACAAAGAGCAGAGTCGAAGCTTTTAATCACAAAAGAGAGATGTTTTTACATTCGGGAACGACACGGAACACTGTTATGATGGTGGGGAGAAAGAGAGACGGTTGTACGGAATACCGCATCTTTAGGGCCTGCTTTAAGGCAGGTGTTCCGCTTTGAGAGGTTTTTCAAAAACCCGAGGGACCGCCCCCACCCCACCCCACCCCCACCCGGCCAAATGATCGGTGTGGCAATCCCATTTTCTTGAAAGAATGTCTTGTTAGCTGGAAGGAAGCTTCAATGCAATAACATGGATCGCGTCGAGGCTACTACTACCATGTCCCCAGTCATTCTTCCTCTTCTTTGTTGCCTGCTTATGCTCCTCTCGTAGCCCTGCATTTTTGTTCTGTCTTTTCCCATTGTTGAGACAGATAACAGAAATAGAAAGGAGAGAGAGATGTCAAAACAGAGAGAGAAACACAGTGCATCTAAAATCTCAGAATTATCTCAATTAATCACCCTCAAAAGGAAGAGTAGAAAAGATAGGTCCAGAGGTTCTGAGTATTTTTAAAATCAATCTGGTCCAATCCTCTTCCTTAATCAGAAATGCAGTTCAATGGGAGAAACCAAATAGAAGGGATATATGTAATACCAAATAACATTAACATACAAAAATAAAGGAAACAATAGATTTGAAAGTAATAAGAAATTATGTTTCCCCAGTTCTATAGCCATAAATACTCACCAATTCTGTAGCTTACAAAGATGCAAAAGGATGGACACCAAAGAGCACTGTGTCTTGGCCCTCAATGTTAGTTTGCGCCTCATAATCAACTTTGACTTGGGCCTCCGGGTCAGCTTGGATCTTCGCCTTCGTCGCTGCTTCAGAGTGGGCTTCAAATTCGGCTTCCACTTTGGATTCGGCTTAGGCTTCGGCCATGGACTTGGCCTCATCTTCGGCTTGGGCCTCGGCCTAGGTAAGCTCAAGGTCATGTTGTTTTGCTGCAATTTCTTCTTGTAATTTTTCTTGTACTTTGTATTCATACATAAGGCCCTTAATCCTACCTTGATCGGCATAAGATTACCATATCGGCTATAAAATTTGCTTGTACTTTGTACTCGTGCTAGGTGCTCTTGCTTTCCTAAAGCTTGAAAGCACTCTAGCTTTGTTACTGCAGTGTCCATCTGCATAAGGCATCTAAGATTCATTAGTAAAAACTATTTACTCAAAAAAATTATTAACAAATTAATAAACTCAGTAAACAAAAAAGTTATAAATTTCCTAACTCTAACTTGGCCAGATTGTACTCAAAAGAAAGATGAAATAAATACATGAACAACTCAAAAATAAATAGTAATACATTAAAATTTGTACGCATGACTAACAAATGCAGGTCATATATACTCAATAATTTGTACGCGTGACTAAAAATTGATGGTCATATAGAATGAAGGAATGTGAGACTCAGGATGCAATATACAATCTGGAGGATCTTATAAGAATACGTATATTACATCAGAGATGTCATCATATAGTCCAGTATGGTAACAATCAATATAATAAATGTGCCTAGTATGTTGACTACCAAATACCATGGTTCAAAACGCAATTGAACTTGTGATTACTTATATTGCAACGACAAAAATATCAACAACTGACACTTTATTCTATTAAGAATATTTAGAATAATTATGTTGAACTATGAGCTATCAATTGAAAATAAATAAATTTTAATTGTTGAGCGGCATACCAATTAAGACCTCGGGAATTATTGAGACTTAATTGTGCAATGTATTGGGTGGTGAGGCTTGTAAAATTGTGATCGGTACAAAACCGACAATAGAAAAGTAAACGTATTATTATTCACATTCATAATGATAATTCAACACCAAAAAAATCAAGTCAATCAACCTTGTGCATGCAGTTAATACCAAGATTTTCCAAAACTTCTAGAGCAACCAGTCAAAGGACTTGCAAAAAAAACAATTAAACCTCCTGCCTAAGCATTTGTTCATGGCACATAGCAGAAGAAGACACCAGGGATGACCTATATGGGTCCCGTACTCATTCACTATTCAACTTCTAACCAATTTTGAATTTAGGAGTAAATGTAATACATGTGAAGAGAGGTTGGTATTAGATTTACCAGTAATAAAAATCTGTCATTTTATCATTAATTTTGGACTAACATTTAAGCTATCATGTGCTAGATTTGGCCCATTCAAAACATTTCCTTCCTTGAACGGGAGTTGTAAACTTTCAAAGAGTTCAATTGTTGCCCATGTCCTGCTTGCAAAACTTGCAATTTTTGGATTGAAATTTTATTAATGAATTACAATTAGTCCAATTGCAGCAGTCAAGCATATGTACATCAGTCAAGTTAAATATCAACACATATAGTCAGTGTACTTGAATTGAGAAATATTTCTCAGATAAACAGCAGTCAAGTTAACAATTTAAAGGGAGAGAAATAATAGATTATCAAAATTAAATTCAAGAAATTAACACAGTTGAAGTTGCATAAAAAAAATAAAAAAAACAATGCATTAATCTTCTAAGCTCACACATATATGGGATGGTTCAAAATGTAATATACAGAAATATGTTACGATCAGAATTACAAATTAGCTGCTCAGAGCTACAATCAGAATTACTAACTAAGATAGCTTGATCTTAACTAAGACAACACTCACTAAGCAAGTCATGTTAGTTATCTCAGTGAGTAACAACAACTTAAACAGATCAACAACTTACAAAGAATGACATATTAGTCGAATTTATACCTATCAATAGCTAATAAACCCACAAATCGAACACGATAGCATGTAATTCCATGTTTAAGAGATGGAGTCCCAAATAAGAAATAGTTTAGATAGAATCATCTTACCAGTTAATTTAAAAAAGTCTCAACCTAACAAATTCTTTAAAACTCGTACCAAATAACATAGGGTGGGTGTGGAATGAAAACCCCCAACTATTTTGCATTCCATGACATTGATCATTGTTTATACACTAAGGGTAAACTATATGACCATTTAAATTAATGGTTGGAGTTGAATCCGTGAAGATTAATGGTACGTGTAATACACGATTCATATGAAAAAAAATACCTGAATTCATTTAAATTGTGTCCGTGTACAAACTGACTTCAAAACCGAATGGATTGTTCTCAATACCAATGATTATGGTATACGCCGAAACGGTATACATGAGACAAACCATGACTATAAAATCAAATTCCCCTGCACATAACATTAAATCCAATATAAGTTATAACAGAAATTAACATTAGCACATCTTTAGGTTTTCCAAATAAAAAGAAAAATGCATCTAATATCAGTAGGGAAGTATACCACTTTGTATCTATTGTCAAAACAGAGTACTGGTTTAAGATGTCTCTGGCCTTAGCTGTAGGACCATAAATTTGGTGCCATATTATTTTTTAAATGACTCTGGACTCGACAGCACAACATAAAAAAATGTCAAAGTTGCAGGATTAGTAGAATACATAGCACGTCAAGTTCAACCATTAAGCCTTATTTAGAAAAATAAACATTGAATTCTTTTATTAAGAGAATAAAAAAAAATTAAGAAATTAGCACATTTGGAGAGTAGCACACCCAAGTATACTAACATGTCACTGATATTTGAGTGAGATCCATTGTATGTAACTCTCTAAAGGGTGGGATATGGTAAAATGGTGAGTGTGAATATGGAGAAAAATGGTGAGTGGAATTGAAGTGGGATCCATTGTACATAAATCTCCCAAAAAATGTATGTATTTAACCTTGTAATTGAAGGTTCAAAACATTTACCCTTGTAACACTACCCAATTCAAATTTGCATCTCTTTACAACTTAAATTCATCTTTTTCCAACCACTTTACCAAATTCCAATGACAAATTAAATTCATTCTTGTAGAACAATATCACAATAATTAGAACTTTTCAAAACCATCTCCAACAATAAATCAAATTTTTATGTGTAAGCATAAATACTAATTTAAGCATACATAATAATTAGATATCAATGCTAAAAACTTATCAAAAGTAGAACAATTTGGATGAAAGGAAGCTCTCAATAACCGCAATGCATACAGTATTGAAAAGGCAATAAACACTCACAAAACTAATAAAAATTATTCAAAAATGTATTAATCGTGTTTAATGATAGTTATTCACATAATAAATTAAGTAAAGTCTATGGAAAAGTACCTATCAACATATATAATTAGCCAAACTGAGAATGAGAATCAAACAAAATGAGAGAAAATGTTATGGGAGGGCCCCACGAAGTTTCCTAACTCCATGGAAACGTGGTAGCTTGGGTCTATACCTCCCTATAAATATAAATTAGATGGGAAAATTAGTCACACAAACCAAAAAAATTATATATATGAATGTTTATTTGGATATGTAAACTTGTTAAGGACATTCTAGAAATGTTAATGACTTACTGAGCATCCAAATCAGTGTTCTTTATAACACTGTGAAATACATCCACTTCATTTTCACCTATAACTTTAATGAGCTATAAATTCCTATATATGAGAATAATTTCCAAAATGAGCTATGAAATTAGTAATCAAATATCACAAAATAAATAGCTACTCGGAGAAAGGCAAAATGGTACAAAGAGCACTATTGTAAAAAATCTAATATTGATGTTAATGTGCATTTATAAGATCTCATTATTGACTTATTGAGTCGATTTCAAAACTCAAAATATCATTTGTAATAATCCATAGTATATGCTTTCAATAATAATTATTTTCTTTTTCTTGAAATAAAAAATATGAACCCCACTCTAACATTTAAAAAGAAAATGAGGTTTCCACTCAAACATTACATATGCTACCATTGTAACCAACACCGTGAATATCAATAAGAAATCAAAATTAATTCATACACTAAAGCAAATAAACATATTTCAAAACATTTCACCGATGATAAGAAATCAAAATAGCAATGTATTAGCACAACAAAGTACGAAAAAATATTATGAATTTTTAAGACCATAAAATCAAAAACACAAGTATACTTGCTATCTACCTTTATGAATAACGGGTAAAAATCAGTAACATCTGCAAAATAGAAAAATAATTACAATAAAATAAGAGGAAAAATAGTTAGTTTGAGAAATTTGCACCCAAAATATCAATTTTTTAAACCTAAAAACCCAGATATGCTAACTACCTTTATGAATAACGGGTAAAAATCAGTAACATCCGCAAAATAGAACAATCATTACAACATAATGAGAGGAAAAATAGTTAGTTCGAGAAATTTGCACCAAAAATATAAATTTTTTAAACCTAAAAACCCAGATCTGATCACATACATCTTTCGGTCTGGAATAGGTGTTAACAGTGTAGGGAAAATATAAATAGTGTGTGAAAAAGGGGGAACTATCAGATCTGAAACCCTAAGCACACAATTAAATAGGGAGGTAGCGGTAGTGATTACCTGAGGCGACGGTGGAAACGAAGTGAGGCAGCAGTCGAGATGAAGGTTTTCGGAGGGAGGCAACGCCAGTAGGGAGATGGCGGCAGCGTTGAGCATAAGGGTGGGAGGATTGAGCGTGTGGGGGTTAGTGCGAAATGGGTGAGGGTGGAAGCGGCTAGGTTTTTTTTTTGAAAGCGGGTAGAGAGTTGAGAGGAATAATAGAATGCGGGGACGACGGGGTTTGTACTTGGGGTCACTAGTATTTTGTCCAAGTTGTGATGTCACAATCCTCAAATTGTGATGTGTCACAATGTAAGGCCCTTAGATCACCCCAAAAAATTCGATCCCAACCGTTAATTCGTTGGCACTATCCAAACACCCCTCTCTCTTATTATATATATATATATATAGTAATTTCATGTGCAAGTAGGTGGTACGTTATAGAGTCTCTTTTCTATCGTTCGATTCTATGTTACATTATCGTATTCCCCCCTGGGCATTCGGCTCATTCTCTTCTCTTTGTTATGGCAAGTTGTACATAATTTCATATTTTGAGAGCATTTTACAGGTAAGTGTTCTTTTATTTTACGTTAGTAGCTTCGAATGCTTGGATTCCTACAGGTAAGTGTTCTTTTATTTTACGTTAGTAGCGTCGAATGCTTGGATTCCTAGGATGCCTCCCATGGGTCCCACGGGTAGCTCAATATAGCATGAAATCGCATGCTAAACAAGTTAAATGTTAGTTAGATAAAACTGGACTAGCAACATTATTTAGGTGACTTATTGCATTTTACACCTAACGTTCGGGTCAAACTGGGTTGACTCACAGGTGACCCATAAACTCGGCCCATGGCATTACAAATGGTATCAGAGCACTCAGTTCAAGGTTCCTTTTGGAAGTGACGTTGTGAGGTCGGTAGTGCATCTTTGACGTCGGTGTTGGTTTTGGGTCGGTCACGCTAGACAGGTGATGGTTTCGGTTCATGTTCTTGACGATGGAGTCAAGAAGATTACACGATGGACAATTCAATACCTAGTAGCAAGTGGCCAAGTTAATTTCCATTATTAGTTCTTCGCACTTCTGATGTAGACGTATTAGTAATTTGTGAGTGTTTGTGTAGGCCATTAGTGGCGACACTGCCTTCTCTAGTATGAGGTGCTTTTGTGTTAACCCTTGATGCTGTGAGAGGTATGTTAAGGTGTTAATAAAGGTAAATATGGTCCATTTAATTAAAGGTGTGAGTTGTTTAAAGCCAACTGTGGAGTTTGTTGATTTGAGTGGCATATCTAAGAAGTATTGATTCTGTGATAAGGACGCTTTAGGGTCCTTGGTTAGGAACATGTGAGTGGCTAATAGTGGTGATGTTATTTGGAGAATTTTATCCTTAGGTTACTGTCATCTCGTGGGTATTTGACAATTCGATGGGCACGTAGACCCGTGTTGATCATTACTTGAGGATGTGTAGTCGAGCCTTAGTGGATAGGATACTATCATTATAGGTGAGTTCCCTAGTAATTGTCGATTGATATATGTATATTGTATGCTATGATATGAGTTACGAGCCATTGGTGGTAAGTGTTCGACATAAGTAACCACAATGATTTGAGGTGACCTAAAAGTAAACCCTAAGTAGCAATCTATGATGCGATTTTAGAGAATAAGATGCGACATTTGAGGAATAGGATCCCTTGTGACGTTGGTAGTGTGGACTTAGACGCTTATAGGTTGTACACAACGTCCTATATCCTACTAGAATCCTTAGTAGTGTCAGCTTGTGGTTTAAGACGTGGTATATGGCATTAGTTGTTTGAATGGAATTCTTTGGAGTATCTGCGACACCCCACCCAAGTAAATACCGGGTGATCAATCCTTTATAAAATTTAAAACAAAATATTCGGTTGGTTCATTCTTAGCATCACTATCGAAAACATAACAACCTTATTAACCACCTAATAATTAATTAAGCTAGTGTAAAAATATTATTTTTCCTTTTTAAATTGTAACCTAAATCATTTATTTATGAAGTTAAAGAATTTAAATATAATCCATCCACCACACAACTGAATAAAATAAATACTGAATCTGAATCACATACTAAAATAAATAAGACTGGATAAAACATTTCCAGTTTAAAACTTTAAACAAAGAACCAAAGTAAAATAAATCTGACTAAAATGTCTGGAAAGTAAATTGAATACAATCTCTGATGAAAAAAAGTCTAAGGAGTGGGTGACACATGCCCTAAATGAAAAGTCTAGATAAAACTGATTGAAATGATAGAGGCGTATAATGCAAAGACCTACAGCTTCCACAACAGCTGCAGCACGCCAAGTAATTCAAGTCTTTAAGCCTGGTGTCCCTGTGGCTGAGCACCTGGTATAATACATATATATATAGCAAGAGAGAAAAGAGATGCAAGAGACGGGTCAGAGCCCGATGTGTAAAAATATTTGTTTTAGCAAGTATTTAAAATTTGAAAAAAAGTAAGTACCAATGCATGTTAGTTCGAACTCTCATATGAGATCCTCACCTCTCGTCTATTGTGCCCGCCTAACGTACATATATTCTAGCCTAGACATCCTTAATCCTTGTAACTAGGTAAGGACTTATACTTCTAGTCATACCTCGTGGTAGAAACCCGTAATTCCCAGCTTCCACGTTATTAATATCATCATTTATTAATTCGATTGAGTGTTATCACACTATGTTAAGTATTTACAGTTTATGTTATTTAATATTGTACTATCTTAATAACCTACAAATTATCTCATAGTAGGAATAACACAAGTATACATATGTGTCCATCACTATAATATACATATATTAATACAACACCCCAAGGTTAAGCATGTAGTGCATCTCATACTCTACTATCATATCCCGGTACATCTCGTACTCCAATAAGGACTATCGGTTCGGAAGTCTCCCACAAACCATATACACAAATCACACATAGTGGAGGCGAACATAGTTCAGATACCTATGGGTCACGCACATACCTACGCTCCTATAGTCAGATGACTTATCAACCCATAAATAAGTCTTCACAGTCCTATGTTCTGAGATACAAGTCAAATATCCCCCCAAAGGTCACCCAGGATAAGACTGTCTCTACACAACCTCCCGCGATAACAAGCAGCTAGGTATGTCATACACATAATATTAAGCATATAATAGGTATCCACACATCCTATTAAAATCCATTAGGTATCTACCCAACCTAATCATATATATTCCATACGTATTATTCTCTCATTACTATGTATAATATATTAACTTTATCCCAAATAATCTACATAGAGTATTGCTCCTCACTCAAAGGGTACCACTACATTTATTATCAAAACAGTAGATACGGTCCCAATACTCTACTAGTCCAGGGTATTTTTCTCCTCAAATCTCATAATTTAAGATTCTAAAGGTTTCTCCAAAGTTCTGCAGTAGCACTGAAAGTCTGCAGAAAAACAAACCGAACCCAACCTCCAGAAAATGAACCGATCCTACTAAAATAAAATGAACCGATCCTATCAGAAAAATGAACCGATCCTATCAGAAAAAGGAACTGATCCTATCAGAAAAAGAAATCGATCCTATTAGAAAAAGGAACCGATTCTATTAGAAAAAGTAACTGATTCTATTAGAAAAAGGAACCGGTTCTCTTATGTCAGACCTGTTCTTCAACAGTTACGTTTTTACCATTTTTGCTCCCAAAACCTCATAGTTCATACCCAATCTTCAATGTAACTATTTTTATGGATAACCCAACATGTTTACACAATTTCTAACATCTTAGGATCATTCACTCGTTATAAATTATAAGGTAAAAATGAAATCCCCAATTTATATCATAAGAACCCTAGTTTTCCAATTTTCCATATAAGAACTTAATTAACTCAGAATTGTTCGTCAATTTATACTCTAATTTCATATTAAATCCTCTTGCATACATGAAGGAGTTAACTACTTAACCTTATGTCCATAATCATAAACTACTTCTCCAAATTTTCACCCAATATCATTGAAATTCATTATCAAATTTGCCTACACTAATATGAACATGATTGTTGCTAAAGGAAAGCAAGTAATAAACACTTGCCTCAAATTCAAAGGGCTGATCCTTTGATGATGTTGGTATTGATGCGTTCCTCACTTTTCGATCTACGCGTTGGTGGAACTATTGGTGTGAAAGCTTAAGTCTTTCTCTAAGAACACCTATGGAGTTCTTCTTCTCCCTCTTAGGTTTTCCCTCTCTCTGACTTAGGTTTAGAAACTGATAGGTAACCACTCACCCATGTACCTTTTTTATTTAATTACTGATTTTCGTCCATTTTAATTCTCCAAAAACCCAAATTACAAAACTACCCCTACGGGGTGCCGGCTTGGCCTAAAAATATCCCAAAGTCCAAATAAAATAAGCGGGTAGAGTTTTCTGACTATCTCAATCCTCTCGGACTCAACGGCGCACTCAGAATGACCATACGAGTTTATAAAAATAAATTATCTTCTTATTTCAATTAATTAGTCCCGACACGACTCACACGCGCGTCCGACTTAAATTAGCAAATGTCGCATTTCTCATTTTTGACAATTTATCGAATTCAATAATTTCATTCACTCAGTAATATTCAATCAATATGTATTAACACTGGCACGCTAGTTAATATCTATCTATTTTAATCCGGATTAATTAATAATTAAATCTCACATTTTTATTCAATTAATCCAACAATAATTATAAATCACATAATTATTTAAATGCTAAAAAATACGGGGCGTTACAGTATCCTTGGAACTTATTGCATGTGGCATCCTTGGGAATAGGAGTCGACTTATTGTGACTCCTTCAAATGTTCAATGATTATAGTTTTCCATGTGTAGAGAGTTGTAGGCTAGTTATTTGAACGAGATACTCGAGGTTGTTAAAACGAGGTTCTCACGATCGAACGAGTCGATTTTTCATCCTTCTTTGGAATGTCATTTGATAGGTCGTTGGAAGTTGGCTGTAATGAAATACTGTTCAAAAAAAAATTATTTTTATCTTATTAGATCTAACTCTCTGATTTTTTTTCCCTTTTTGCAACCAACTTCCTTATAAATAAAGATGTTGGATTAGAGTTTTTATGAGTATCTAATAGTCGTGGGATGGATAATGGGAAATTGGTGTGGGATGGATAATGGGAAATTAGTAGAGCATACCTACTATGAGAGGATCATTGGTGATGAAATCATGTCAGGTCTTTGGTGATAATTATGTTGGGGTATACTTTGTGTTCTTAGGGAACCAGTTAAGTTCAGTGTTATAAAGTGAAGATATTCTAACGATAGTTGTATATAGGGTTATGTGACAATCTCAGGTAATTGGTCAAGTTCAAAGGAGTCGAATCATGTAGTTCTTTGTGAGGTCATCCAATTTGGTATGAATAGGTGCAGTAATCTTCAAAAGGTAACTGGAGATTAGTGTCATGATTAGGCATGATACCCGTTTATCATAAGATGACTAGTGTAGATAGCGACGTACTTAATTTTGATGAGTATTCGAAAATGCGTTGGAGACTTAGATTGATGATGTCATGTTAAGGACTTGAGAATAGCACCCTATATGGGATATCAAAGTATGACTAGGGTATCTACATGTGTCAACAGTGTAAGTTAGAATAGCCCAAGTATGGTGTTGATGTCTAAATTTAGGTGGTATATTAAAGGATTGATCTTATCTTTAGTTACCCAAAAATATAATCACAGATACCGGAAATAAGGAAAATGGAAAGAGACACATGAGTTTTTATATGGTTCAGCTCAAGAATGGAGCCTACATTCACGGAGTAATGTCAATATTGGTTTAGGGTTTTGTTCCAGTCTCTTGGGTACAATATTTAGGGTTTTACCCATAGTCTCCCCTCCCTCGGCTAGGGGAGTAGTGTATTTATAGTAATAAGAAATTCAGGACATGAAATGCCTTTATATTTTAGGAATTTACACCTTTGCAAGACAATATGTAGATGCACATCATTTACGTGCATGTGCTTGGTGATTGTTGAATATTCCACGTGCGTCTTTTCACACATTCTTGGCTATGGTCAACTAGGCGGCCGACCAGAGGCTGCTGGGGTCGATCGGGTTTACCTGTTGTAGAAAGTCCAATGGATATGTGGACAGGTGTTACTAGTTCATTGGTCCACATAACCTAATAAATTTAGTCTACAACAAAAGATCCCAATACGTTATACTTGAAGGATTAACTAAAGAATGGAGTATGTGTCTCAAATATTTCTCAGCACCCTGGAAAGGTGGTGGTTGGAGGCCGACCTCAAGGACTTGTGATTTTTCACTCAGTTATTACTAAGGTGGTGGAAATTTTGTAAATAAATTGAAAAATAGCGAACCGCCTAAGGGTACACCAGACTTTTAGGAATTTAGGGATATGGGACTCCATTGATACCTGAAACTTTGGTATGCTTAATCATTTCAAAGATAAAATTTCAAGAGTCGTCACTGCACTTATAAAAGTCTTGCCTTCCTCTCCATCTCCTCTCACTTCACATTTCGAATGTTTCCCTCCATTATAGCGTTCTCACTTTGTTGCTTTAAGGGCTTCAATCGAGTGTTTCTACTGTAAGAACCTTCTTCTTCTAGTCTTTTTTTCTTTATTAGTTATTAAGATGGTTTACATCGTAGATTAGGGTTCTTTAGAGGAATTTAGGGAAAGAAAAATCCCAGATTGGGTAACCACGGAGATAGTTTCTTGTCCATGTGATTTGTGTGCTTTAAGAGAGGATCATGGGTTGCCCACAATTTTTATAGATGAATGTGGAATTACTTTCCTTTTAAATAATTTATTTCTCTAATTTTGTCAATAGTTCAATGTGGTCCTGCTCAGGTGTCCCCAAACAGTTGGAGGGTGGTTAATGTGGTAAACCGCCTAAATGAGTCACATGGGACTCACATAGGAATAATAGAATCAATGTATTAATATAGTTGGGGGACCACTGGCGACAACATATATTACTTGAAGACACTCCATTCCAATAGAGCTCTAGTGGTGAATTTACCTGACTTCAATAAGGATTATTTGGGTTATGGAATTGTTATAAAGAACTGGCAGTGTGCTTCCCTTCCTGAGGGTGCAAGATACTGGGCCAAGATGCCCCTAGGAAGAAGGACTCTCCTCATTATTCAAAAGTAAATTTCGTTGATTCAAAGTACATTTGGTATACACAACAAAGGATAGGAGAAACCACCCCCATTCGACTTCAGTCTTGCTCGAGTACCAGAGTTCCATCACCTCCTTTGTAGCTCGTCCATTAGATAAACCGACCTCATCTCCATCCGTTATTGCCTTAGAATCCCCGTTTACAGAAGAAGGTAATACTACCTATGGAGTAACTTCCTCCTGTTTTGAATCCCTATACTTAACCATTGTCCCAACTACTCTCTCATCACCAGTAAGGATAGTTAAGAGGAGGATCCCCAACCTGCTTGTTGGAGCTATGTCTCCTCCTCCTGGAGAAAAGAAGAAGGATACGGGAGAGGGTGATTCCAAGTGCCCTGTAGTGGTGGCACCCAAGGAAATGAAAAACTTAGAGCCTCAATACAAGAGGTTGACTAAATTTCCTATCGATCGTCAATAATTGGTGAAGAAGACCCAGGTCGACCAGGCCTCTGCATATGCTACTTCTGTAGCAGTAATCCTGGACTGGCCAGGGGTTTGATTGGTTCCAGAGTTCTGCCTGTCGACGGGTCAGCTATTGTTTCCCTCTTAAGGGAATGTTTGTTGGAAAGGACCAACAACAATTTAGTGTTAGTAAGTTTCTTGGCTCACGATCTTATGCATTTGGTCAGCATATTTACCATAATACTTGACTAATTAACTTTGTTCCTCCTACTTTTGTAGCTATTAGTGGATTATGGCCAGGTTTTGATGAGGGATGACATGTTGAGGGAGTCATATGTTGATGTTGAAGCTACATTCAAAGGATTGAAGGATTCTTTGGATGCCTCCCAGAAGGCACGTGTAAAAGATTAGGAAAAATGGAAGGGCCTACTGGACAATGCCAAGCAGGATAAAAAAGATACACTGAAGGCTGCTGAAGATGTTGCTAAGGATAATACTAACGCCGAGTGGAAGTTCCAGGACTTGAAGGCCAAACTGAAAAAGGAGAAGGATGATTCTTATCCCGATGACTAGGATAAGGTCTTTGCAACTAGGACAGTGTAGATTGAGTACTTAAAGAAGACCTCTTTTAAAGAAAGTAGGATGCTTCCCTCAAGCAAGTCGTCACAGCTACCGATTCAGATCCTTTCCAGTAGTTTAACCCTGGTACTCTTCCCATAATTGATGAGGAAATAGAAGATGAAGAGGGGACTGGTGAGTCCTTCATAGCGCCTGAGACATCGTTGGTGGCTTCTTGGCCTGAAGATGAGGTGGCTCAATACAAGGAGAAGGTGTAAACACCTTAAGACCGTTTATTTTTTTAGCTTTTTATATTGTAATGCTTGGTTTTCTTGTACTTTGGAATAATTATCCCTTCAATTTACACTTACATAGTTTTTAATAAGATTATCCTCTATTTTCTCTACACAACGTTGATGTTTGCTAAATTTGCTCTTTGATTTTTGTGATCATATGCTGCTTATTCAGTTCAAATCCAGGAGGTCTATTATAGAATCAGTTGAAAGTGATCTTTTCAAAAGAAGTGTTTAACTTTTTTTAGGCAATCTATGAGGATTTGAAGGAAGACGAACTAGAGGAACTGCTTGGCTTGAATGCCTCTAACCAGACACGAAAACTTATGTTCATATGCATAGATTATTTAGTCAGGCCATGGCAATCAATGCCTCCTATTATGGGATGATTTTTAAGATGTAGGAGGATGACAAAGCATCCCTTGCTAGTCTGCATACTGATTCTGAAGCAAAATATGCTCGACTGAGCAGCGATAAGGGTTTTGATTAAAAAATTATAGGATATCTCCTCGACATACAGCAAGAAAGAATTTGCAATGAAGTGTGAGCTGACTAGTGCTCGAGAGATTGCTGGTTTGCTAGAACAAGAAATTGAGAAATAAATTAGAATGTCTGAATAAATTAGTAGGTGCTGACTAGAGTGAGAGTGTATCCTTTCTATAATATAAAAATGCCAGATTAATGGTAGAGATAAAAAATTTGAAGAAGTCTAAAGGTGGTCAGTCCTCAAAGAAAATGATAGTTGCTCGGCCCACTGTTGAGGAAGAAAGGACGAAGAAAACTCTAGTCGACCAGGCCACTCTGCTCAAGAATCCGTCTACCAGCATTAAGAAGTTAAATGAGAAGGTTGGTAGTATTACCTTTAATTTTCACAAACATTCACGAATTATTTGGATTAATTATTATGACGAAGCCTTGGCACATAGAATTGATGAACTAGAGCAGGCTAAGAGACAAGGGTACAAATGGGGTTAGCTTAATGCTCTAACAGTATTGAAAATACCCAAGGAAAATTCCTTATGGTATCTTTGATTATCCTGACTCTCCTTTCAAGCTAGATGTGAATTGGATTTCCACTAATTCCATACCAATAAGCCTTGTTAGAAAATACTTGGGTGACTATAACCTTCATGGGGAAGATACCTTTGTCTAGCCTCTTCATCTAATAAATAAAACTAGTTCCAGACGATAAGGAAGACTCAAGTACCTGAAATACACCATTCGACCTTATGCTCTAGATGTCCCCCCTGAGGGGATGGAAAAAGCTCTGGGAAAGCGTCCAGCCCAGTGAAAAGACTTGACATCATCTCCGCCTTGATGTTTGTAATAAATAAACAGTTCTTGTAATAATGACACATTTGAATAAAATATAAGTTGTGGTTTATATGCATAGTTGTGGCTTACCTATGTTTTAGCGTAGTGATTATGTGGTCAGCCTTTGACCGACTAATCTGCTTAACTGGTTACCTATTTGGACGAACTTGAGTTGTCCTTCCTTAGGTTCTACTAACACTCTTAGACTTGTGTAAACAGTTCTTGTCATTTTAGACTAAGTGTTTGAATTAGTTATCAATGGCGATCAAATTTTGTAGAATTTATTCCTTGACTTGGTCTGGTAAATCTTCGTGTCCTTGACTTTAAGTCATACATGAAGTTTAGAATTAGGAACTTCTTGTTCGTGACTTGTCAAAAATGAAGTCATACATGAAGTTTGCTAAAGTTTCATTGAGAATTGATTTGACAACTGATTGTTTGATTGTTTACCATTTTGAGATTGTTATATCTCCCATTAAAAAAAACATAAAAAGGAAGTCGATTGATAATTAACCAATAAGTTCTTATTAAAATTGAAAAGAGTTGCTACATATGTGTTGAAAACTTTAATCCAGAATCACTGATAATATTTTCTAAGATGCTCGGCATTCCAGGGTTTCTTAAACTGCTCTCCTTCAAGTATCACCAGGCGATAGGTACCTGGTCGAATAACTGCGGAGATGTGATAGGGACTGTGCCAATTAGCCTCTAACTTATTTTCTTTCTGGGGTACTTTATTTAGAACGTAATCTCCCTCTTTTAAGTTGCCCAGCTTCACTCTTATGTTATAGAACATGGCAGTATGTTGTTGATAGGGAGCTACCCAAAGTGTAGCATCCTCTTTGACTTGTTCTACCAAATTTAGATATACCCTTCTTACGATATCACTTTTAGGAGAATTAAAGGTAAGCACTTTATGACTGGGCAAATCTATCTTTATAGGAACCACAACTTCGGTTCTAAGTGCCAACATGTTTGGAGTCTTGTCGGTAGCTGTCCTCGACGTGATTCTATAGGCCCACAGTACACTATGTAACTCGTTGATCCAGTTTCCTTTGGCATCTTCAAGCCTCTTCTTCAAGCCGTTGAGCAGTGTTTTGTTGTCCACCTTCTTTGACAGTTGCATTGAGGATGCCGGGGTGCAGAATATAACTTTTGGATTTCAGATTGAATGCAATAATCCTCAAACTCTTAGTTGTCGAACGGAGTTTCATGGTCTGTAATAAAGGCATATGGCATGTTATATCTGCATATAATATTTCTCTATGTAAACTGGAAGACTCTTTCGTAAAGCATTTCAACTAGTATCTCAGCTTCACCCCACTTAGTGAAGTAGTCTATAATAATGACCAAATATTCAAATCTTCCTCTTTTCTTCATCAATGGGATGACCAAATCAATCCCCAATATGGCAAAAGGCTATGGGGAGGTGATTGGTGTCAGAGTAGCCTCAGTCTTTTATGTATAGTGGCAAGTTTTTGGCACTTGTCACACCGTTGACTATAGGAAGTGCAGTCTGCCTCCATAGTTAGCCAGTAATACCCTTGCATGGCTACTCATTGCACTAATGATTGTCCTGTCGAGTGAGCTCCATATGATTCTCCATACACTTCCTTGATCAGGTCCTGCACTTCAGTTGCGTGGACACATCTAAGCAAGGAGACAGTGACTCTTATACAAAACACCGCCTTCTAGTACATAATTGGTCGCTTTATATCTTAACTTCCTTGTCTCCTTTGGTTCTTCAGGTAGAGTTTATTTTTCAATATAGTTCTTGATTGGATCCATCCATTCGGGGGCTAAGTCCACTGATATCAAACTGACAATCTCTTCTTCAATGCTTTTGTTTGCTAGGATTTCCACAGGAATGGTCCTTCTTAGTTCTATTCTAGTTGCTGAAAGCCGAGCAAGTGCATCAGCTCGGGCATTATTAAGTCTTGGAATTCAGACCACTACACCAAAACGACTAAATTGTCACCTTTGTGCATGCCAGACTTGTCACGATCATTGATCCTGACAAAGAACACACATTTTTATCATGGTCAATGATCGTGAAAAGTCCGTCACAAGTGTTTGTCATGGTCATTGATCGTGAAAAGTACAGTTTGTCACGGTCAAAGACCTTGACAGGTCTGTAATAATACTTTTAACTGAAACCCTAGACGCCTCTTTTTTTCCCATCATTTTCCTTTCCCTCCCTTTTCTCTCTCTTTCGTGCGCGACTGTTCTCTCTCTCTACGTTTTCAGGGGAGTTCTTTTTCTTTCTCTCTCTTTTTCCTTTGTGTATCTATGTATATATGTGTGTGTATGGGTGGGTGTAGGTCTGTGTGGATCTACGTGTGTGGGGGGGCAGTGTGTGTAAGGGGTGCGTGGGTCTGCGTGTGTGCATGTGTAGGTGGGGGGGGCAATGTGTGTAGGTGGGGGGGGGAGGGGCAGAGTGTGTGTAGATATGTTGGGGGCAGTTGGGGGGGGGGGGGGGGGGCTCTGTGTGTGTTCGGGGGGGGGGGGGGGTGTAAATTGAAATTGGTATAAATTGAATTAAAATTAAAATCCGTATGTATTGGTATTGGTATTGGTATAAATTAATATAAATTGAAATTGAATTTGAATTGGTATTGGTATTGGTATAAATTGGTACAAATTGAAATTGAATTTGAATTGATATTAATATTAGTATAAATTGATATAAATTGGTATAAATTGAAATTTAATTTAAATTGGTATTAATATTGGTATAAATTTATATAAATTGAATTTGAATTGGTATTGGTATTAGTATAAATTGGTATAAATTTGGTATTGGTATAAATTGGTATTGGTATAAATTGAAATTGATATAAATTGGTATTGGTATTGGTATAAATTGAAATTAAAATTGATATCGTATGTATTGAAATTGGTATAAGTTATAGTTCTTATGCATACTTTAAATAAAATGAAACATACTTTAAATTACATAATTGAATGAAATCTCTTTAATTGTGATAAGACATAATTAAATGAAACATACTTTAAACTACATATAATGGGCATAGATATTGGCCTTCTAGTTCCTATGCGTACACATTCAATAGCCCTTAGACCCGTTCGATATTCATTACCCCCGTAATGAGATCTCTCGAGTTATCCTCTTTGGACAGTCTGGAACTGCTTAGTTTCTGTATTATAATATTCTTAGTGGCTTAAACTTGCTACTTTTGGGGGAAGTTCTGCAGTCTTATCTTAATGTTCTCTGGGTACATACTAGATTATGCTATGTTAAGTGTTATTTCAATTGATAAATTGAAATAACACTCACACTTGCGAATATATCTCGTGTACTTAGAGAACTATGGGGATATGCTACCGAATTTTCCTCAAATTGGAACAATGTGCATGAGTTGTTAAGTATATTACAAAAATATTTGGTCTCTAATGGGATACGACCACTCACCATTTAGAGGAATTAGAGGAAATAGGAATTAATATTTTAAATTGAATTTTAATTTCAATTTCAGATTAAAATTGAATTTGATTTTGAATTTGAAATTGAAATTGGTATTTGAAATTAAAATTGAAATTGAAAGTAGTATTAGAAATTGAAATTGTAATTGGTATTTGATTTTTAGTTTTTGGTATAGTGCCTATTTCATTTTTGGTATTCAATTCTAAAATTGAAATTTGGTTTATCTCTCTAATTACAGTAGCAACAGCCATCTCTCTCTCTCTCTCTCTCTCTCTCTCTCTCTCTATATATATATATATATATATATATATATATATATATACAGACACACACACATAGAGATTTTTGAATTGTTTGGGACTCTTGAAATGTTGTTGACTGGTAGATTTGAACATTTAGATAGTCATTGAATTGGTTGGCCTTAGGAATTTCTAATAAAAGATATTATTATTTGCGTTGTTGTTTTGAATTCTTGAATTGTTGTTGACTGGTGGATTTGAACATTTAGATGGCCATTGAGTTTGTTGGCCCTAGGCATTCTCTAACATTTAGGGTTGTGATGCGAAATGAAGCATAAAAATGTAAAAATTGAATATAAATAAGACATAATTAAATGAAACATACTATAAATTTTATACAACAAGTAATAGGTAATAACAGGAACCGCAATAGATAGCCCATGTTTAAATTTACATTAAGTCAACTTCTTATATAACACATGCTTCGGGGGGGTGCATGCATGCATGTATTCTCATTTGAATGCATGACATAACGGTTCTGTAATATTTATAACTAATTTAAATTACATATAGTGCGCATAGAAACTAGCCTTTTAGTTCTTATGAGTATGCATTTAAATTACATAATTAAATGAAATTTCTCGAATTTGTTATTATCTAATTTGAGCATTAATTCAAAGTCATATACATGTTTGTACTAATAATAACAATTTTTGCAGAAAATGTATCATCCTAGAGCAGTAGCGGAGGTGGCGAGGGCTCCTCAGCTAGTAGGCCCCCAAAATGGGGTGAATTCGGGTCCGTCATCAAGAATAAGATAGTATTATTGACTAGATCACTAGAGTTGCTGAAGGCGATCGTTGGCCAACAGTACACTGATTGGAGGGTCGTGCCTAATGATCTCAAGATTGGCATCTAGGGACTAGAGGTAGAGTATTTATATTTATAAGCAACTAACACTTACTTTCTTTTTGGTTTGTAATTGTTTGACAGGAACAATTTGGCCTACCCCACATATCTCTGACTCCACGTTGGAACAGTTGAGGGATCAATATAAGACATGGAAGAAGAATATGCAGGCACTTTATTTTGAGAAGACCCGGGAGTCCATTCTTAGAGTACGTGACACCGTCCCCTCGAAGGAGCCGATTTCATTGGCACAGTGCCAAAATTTTCTCAGCAATGAGATCAATGAGCGAAAATTGGCATCTCGCCAATCGGGGAGGGAAATACAAACGAAAAGTTGGACGTGCACTACTCTGGGTGGACGTCTTACGCCGAGGTGGAGCACAAGATGGTAAGTTTTTTATTTTTCTTTAATTTTAGTTTTATTTATGTTATTCTAATTTAGCGTTACTTACTAATTATGCATTATTTTATTTCAGGAGACAGGGAGTGGCCCTGGGGGGTAAGCCACATAGGCTCGATGCTTATGTGGTAATTTGGACGAAGAAGGGCAAAGACAAGGAGGTGGCCCTGAGCGTCGCAGCTATAAATGTTTTTTAATTACGTTATAATTTTTTTTATTTACTTAATTAAAAAATCGTGTATTTTTTCATTTTAGGCAAAGCTTAAGGAAGTGCATGAGTCGCACTCTGATACCGACAAAGCATCTTTGGCTACGGACGCACTTAGCTAAGTGCTCGGTATGGATCGTAAGGGGAGGACTAGGGGGTGAGCTCGCAGGTGGATAAGTCGAGGATCATCAGAATGCAAACGAGCAACACCGGGTTGGCTCATAAGGTGAACACCCATGATGACAAGCTATAATGGTTGGAGGCGATGGTCCTAGATATGTACGCCTTCTTGAAGCGTCAGCTGGGGAAGGAGAAGGGGAAAGAGAAGGAGAAGGAGAAGGAGGTAGAGGTAGATGAGGAAGTCACTGCTTCATCATCGATTTTCACGGACTCGTCGCTATATTATCCATTTCCCATTTTGACTCCCGTCGAGTGGCCTTTGTCAACAATCGGTTGGCGGAGCGTGTTTTTACTTGACATATATTATGGGGAGCGGATAATTAGATGGTTGAGGGACCCATCCTTCCTCTCGGGTATGGTGGTTTATGGACGTCCCCTCCAAGACATTGAGGCAAGGGTGCTCGTCACACATGTGGTGTCAGGAAATGAGAACTAACCTTTGTGGTTACGCGAACAATGTGGAGTTCACCGAATCGATGGGTGTGTCAATGCATATGTCGTGTGGCCCTCCTTCCTCCTCCAACCAAGACCCTATGACATGACATTATTTCTATATATTTTATTTGGATATTGGATTATATTTGTATTTTTTTTATTTGGTACATGTTGGTTTGGATATGGATATATGTATTTTTATTTTATTTGGATATGAATTATATATATGCCATGATTTGGTACATTATTTCTATTTTATTTGGATATATATTGTTTGGACGGGTAAAATTTTGCTACAACAAGTATTGAGATTGCGCCAGCAATCAATGGTTAAACTTCTTTAATTAAATTCCAATTTTTAATCTCAAAAACCCTAAATCTTGCAAATAAATGTGATTGACGAATTAAATAAATTCAAGCATGCAAAGCAATCACGATATGAGGAAAAATTCCCCAAAGGGGCAAAACCTTTTGTTTCACTATAATTCGTAATACTTATAATTATAAAGAAATACAGTGACACGGGAATACCCACGGGTGTTTGTTCGTCGTCGACGGCAAGAGATCCCACAAGCGCTCCAAGTCAGCAATGGAGAACAACCATCTTCTCCACAAGAATACTCCAGATGATTATAACAATCAAGGATTCAGATATATGTATTTGGGAAGTATTTGTGAATCAAAAAGTTTAAAACCTTAAAAGATGAAGTCTGGAAAACGCAACAGTTCTGCAAAAACGGAGGTGTAAAAGACTTGGCAAGCGTGCGTGTAGAACACTGTTATTTATATAAAAATTGAGGAGGCGCGTCGCTCGAACGACAGAGGGTCGTCGCTCGAACGAAAGGACACGTTGCTCGAACGACTTCGCGCGACAGCCACATGTCGCTCGAACGACACTGTGTTGTCGCTCGAACGACGTCAGCGACAAATTTTTATCGGCTCAACACTTAAAAAAAATTCTTTTTGCGAAGGAAAACATATTAAAACCTTAAGAAATATTTTTTAAAAATTCTTAAATAATTATGTAACCATTAAAAACTCCAAATTAATTATTTTACCATAAATGCGAGTGGAGTAGTGGGAACGGTTGAAAGTTGAAGACGCACGTTCCACGATCCTCGATGATGATGCACTACGCATGTATGAAGATAGTGGGAACGTGATAACTTCGAATTCAGATCGAGGCCATCATGGATGAACGTGTTGACATGCCGAATGTAGAGGTATCATACATACTAGTTGTGATCTAGGACACATAAAAACTTCTTAGATTCTAAACGGACATTTATAAAATTATGTCCTTACAAATCTCACTCTATGTCTATGCCGGTACATACATAAAAGATATCCGAATTATGCTACCCAATCTCAAACAAATGACATACAATTTAATATCCCCATTAAACCCAAAAACTGAAAATAATAAATGGCATGCCTTTAAAAGACTTCAATATCTTCAATGCTTCAACTCACCAAACTTTCTTTGCCATCATCAGGGTGTGCACAAATGATCCTCAATATTGAACCTACACACATGAGATAAGAAACAATAATCGTGACGCGCAAGAGTTTGAAATATAATGATAAGCAAAAATAAATATCAATTAAGCTCAAGCAAATCATTACTAAATAAAACAAAAATTCTCCCCCATAATTCGTTCTCCCCCTTTTTATGATGTCTCCAAATAGATAAATACGAAGAACACAATGCAATGCAAATGAATAATGTCACAAGGTAATATACTTTCTCTTTTTGAATTTTTCAAAAAATTTCTCACAAAATATACAACAAAGAATCACACCATGAAAGAACATGAAAATAACCAAGTTGATGATAGCAGAAATGTAGGGACGTGAACAAATTCGATAGGAAAATCAATGCATACAAACATAACATATGTGCACGATGAATTTTTGATATTCCTAACAAATGAACTCAACATCTTACTTAGGTGTAAAAATGGTGGGATTATAAGAAATTGACTCAATCAAATCAACAAATCAAAGCTCAAAGTGATTTCCACACCAATAGCATCCAAAACTATGTAACGCGTTTTCATGACTTTCAAGGACGTACCCATTTTATATTCCATCCAAACTCCCTCATATATATAACGCTTTTTATTTTTCTTTGGAGGTGATGAAACTAAAATCTATTGGCCCACTTTTTGGCATATTTTTTTTTATTGCCTATAAATTGTTTGGGCTCTTTTTAACCTCTTTGGACCTTGGATTCTATTTTTTTGCCACAATTTTTTTAGGTCCAATTTAAATGGTGACATAATCGTAAAGTATAAATGAGTACCTTTCGTAGCCCTTCCCCGTTTTTCAAATTCACACAAACTCACTGCAATGGTTTTTACATGCACTACTTTCTTGTTAAGTTTGATCGCATTTGGTCCAGTGTATAGACAGAATTGAGATGGAAACGCTCAAGACAACATGTGATAGACGAGTACAATACTCAAATAATATCGTGCACGTGTGCAATAAAGGAGATAAGGAGCCAAACATGTAGAAAGATATCACTAATCGCTTCTCAATGACTCCAAACAATGGATGAAATGATGTAGCATCTTAAATCACTATCAAACCCTCACGTGGAATATGGAAATAAAGTTATGATTATGGCTATCTTAAATGTTCATCTATAAATGGTGCAAAAAAATACAAAACTCTTTTGTATTTTTCAAAAATTTATCAAAAATAAATCTTTTTGTATTTTTCAATTTGTAGAAAAAATGGAAAATCTTTTTTGTATTTTTTAAAAAAATAAGAAAAAATAAAATCAAAACAAATAATGATACAAATAATACAATCTAGAGAAAGGAATCATATGATATGAACATAAAAATGCATCCTACTCTAGACATGGTGACCACCCCTCAGTCAACTGTGCAAATTCCTAAAGACTTCCTAAGACTCTTGAATCTAAGGGCATATAAAGGCTTCGTGAAATTACCAGCTAACTGGAGGTCGATAGATACAAAACTCAAGGATACGACCTTCTCTTCTATTAACTCACGGATAAAATCCTCGCGTATCCTAATGTGCTTCGTGCGTGAATGTTGGACTAGATTACGGGATGTGTGTATCGTGCTCGTGTTATTACAAGAAATAGTCATGGTGTCCTATGAAATTCGATAATCCTCTAACATCTGCTTCATCCACAGAAGTTGCGTGCAACAACTCCCGGCGGCTATGTGCTTAGCCTCCGCAATGGATAAAGATATGGAGTTTTGCTTTTTGCTCAACTAAGATACAAGAGCAAAACCAAAGAAGAAACACCCACCAGAAGTGCTCCTACATCAATCTGCATCCCCGACCCAATTCGCATCCGAAAAGGTAGATAAACGGTCATTAGTATCTAAGGAATACCAAATACCAAATAAGATAGTCCCACTCATGTATTTAATAATACTTTTAAGAGAGAGTAGGTGCGACTCTTTCGAGGACGCCAGATATCACGCACAGACTCCAACACGAAAGGCTATGTGGAGACGACTGGCAGTTAAGTAGAGAAGACTACCTATCATACTCTGATATAAGGTTTGCTCTACATCGTTGCCTGAAGTGTCCTTGCTAAGTTTTATTGAGGTACTCATCGGGGTACATGCGTGCTTAGCTGAGTCTAAATCAAATTTCTTCACAAGGTCTCTAGCATACTTGGATTAAGAGATGAACATTCTATCCTCTAGCTGACGAAACTGGAGACCAAGGAGGAATGTAATCTCACCAACCATGCTCATCTAAAACTCACTCTTCATCTCCTCCTCAAATTCGTGAGCATGTTGGGAGCACTTGGATCCAAAGACTATGTCGTCCACATAGATCTCGGCAACTAAAATAGCACCGTCTCCTCTCCTAACAAATAATGTCTTATCAACTCCCCTGTAATACTCCGTATTTCCGAGGACATATAATTTAATTAAATTGATAATTTAGGATTTAATTAAATCAATGATGTGGAAATTATTTAATTTGGAGAAATTATTTAATTCGGTGATAGAGGTTAAATCAATGGAATTTAAGTTTAATTTCACACGTGTCGTATTTTGAGGTGGAATTAAGATGATTTTATAAACTGACTCGGATGGTGATTTTGAGGTCATGGATGGCTTCGAAATGGTCGAAATAGTAAAAAAAGTGTACCCGGTGGGTATAGTTTGGGTCTTGAGATAATTTTGGACCAACCCGACTCCGTTTAAGGGCATTTCGATCATTCGGGTGTTTGAGGTGTGGAGAACTCCGAAAATATTAAGTGTATACCTGCCATTAGAGAGAATGGGCTAGGGTTAACACAATCACAAAGGAACAGAATCCATAGGAGCGGAAGAGGAGGGGAGAACCAAACTTCCTATATCGTTTTTCCCCCCGAACGTGACAGAATCGAGATCGGAGTGAGGGTAGAACCACCACACCATCAAACGAACAAATTTTAGACCTGGTGTAGAGAGGTAAGTATTTAAATGATAATTTATTTTAAGCATGCTATAATACCCATGTAGAATAGGGTTTGATTTCATGTTTTTGGAAGTTTTAATATGAATTTGGGAGGGTTTAATTCATAAATTATGGTAGGAATGCATGTAGAGATGTTTCTTAATGAAGATAATACGATATTAGAGAATTTGGGTTGATTAATAAGATAAAGATCTGAGTTCTTGATTAAAAGATGTGAAGAACAGGAAAAACTAGGGTTTAATATTTATTAAAGGAGAATTTGATTCTTGGATTGAATCTTTAAAGTTTTTGTGTAAACGTTTCATTGAAATTTTTCCTTATGTGAAGATAAAATTATATTTGAATATATTTGATGAATAATATTGAATATTGATCAGTTCTTGGTTGAAGAACATGAATCTTGAATAACTTAGGGTTTAATTGATGAACATGAGATGTCAATCTGCCAGAATTTTAAACGTAACTTTAAACGTATGCCATTTCAATTGTACTTAGAATAAGAGTAAGGGACATACATGCCTGGAAATTTCTATGTCTTAGATTTCTAATGATATTTGAATCAGGTTAATTGGAGTTCTATAGAGGGAGTAATTGACGTTTTACTATAGGATGTTTGATCTGCTAGCTTAGTAATCTGCCAGAATTTTTTACGTAACTTTAAACGTATTACATTTCAATTGTACTTAGAATTAGAGTGCGGGTTATACATTCCTGGAAATCTTTATGTATTATCTTTTTAATGAGCTTTTAATCAGGTCAATTGGAGTTCTATAGAGGGAGTTATCAATATTTTACTACAGGGTGTTTAATCTGCCAGAAAATTTATGACTCGATTCAGTTTACCAGAATTTGGCAATTTCACCCTTTTAAGCCCAGAACTTGCGGATAACTATCGGGGGAATTTTTAGGACATATTTAGAAAATAATGAGGGATATATTGGATATAATTAGGCCTTGATAGGTTTGAGACTTAGTCATATATACGAGAGTTACGGCTAAAGTTAGTTGGGCTTAATTGTTAACGTAACAATTCGAGAGAAGGAAAATGGATTATGAAGAGGGTAAGGGAAATTTTGATGTAGACCAGTAGGATATTAATGAATTAACTACTGAATTAACATAAGTGGTAACATCGGTCCCTTCGATAAAGAAGAATATTCGAAAATATACGGCAGAGAAGTATACTATGAATAAATTTTATGGTGAGTATTCGAGAGATAAATACTATGTACGGGCGATTTTTATAGCTTGAGTGTATACCTATCCGAGTTGTATAAATATGGGTGGAGAGTATACCTATATATATGACTATGATAGGTCGTGTGTATACCTATACTAAATACATTAATCATAAGATTTCATTAAGTTTTAAATAAGAATTTAGAACCGAAAACCGATCCGAACCAATCCTGGAACCGTTGGTTTGGTTTGGTTTGGTTCTGCACAACTATCGGTTCGTATTCGGTTTTAAAAATTTGGAACCGACCCAGCTCGGTTCGGTTCTGGAATTAGCATCAAAATCAACCCAAACCGAACCGTGTGCACCCCTACCTTTAAGTGAGATTTCATACGGGCTTTCCAATATGCATAATTTGTCCCGTAAAAAATTTGCACTTGATTATACAAGTTTTTCAGATATCAAGAAAAATTTTGCAAAAAAAATTACACGGTATAATTATGTAATGGGCTCTGATACCAATTTGAGTGTGCGCCAGCAATCAATGATTAAACTTATTTAATAAAATTCAAATTTTTAATCTCAAAAACCCTAACTCTTGCAAATAAATGTGATTGACGAATTAAATATATTCAAGCATGCAAAACAATCACAATATGAGGAAAAGTCCCCCAAAGGGGCAAAAACCTTTTATTTCACTATAATTAGTAACATTTACAATTACACATAAATACAATGATACACGAATACCCACAAGTGTCGGTTCGTCATCATCAGCAAGAGATCCCGCAAGAGATCCAAGTCGGTAATGGAGGACAACCTTCTTCTCCACAAGAATACACGAGATGAGTAGAACAATCCATCTAGGGTTTATAAGGATTCGCATATGTATTTAGTAAGTATTTGTGAATAAAAAAGGTTACAACCTTAAAAAATAAAGTCTGGAAAATGCAACAGTTCTGTAGAAACGAAGGTGTAAAAGACTTGAGAAACGTGCATGCATGACACTGCTATTTATACGAAAAATCGAGGTGGCGTGTCGCTCGAACGACATAGGGTTGTCGCTCAAACGATGTCAGTGACAAATTTTTCTCACCTTAACACTTAAAAAAATTCTTTTTGCGAAGAAAAATATTTAAAACCTTAAAAAATATTTTGTAAAAATTCCCAAATAATTATGTAACCATTAAGAACTCCAAATTAATTATTTTACTATAAATGCGAGTAGAGTAGTGGGAACGATTGAAAGTTGAAGACGCACGTTGCACGATGCTCGGTGATGATGCACTATGCACATACGAAGATAGTGGGAGCATGATAACTTCAAATTCAGATCGAGGCCATCATGGATGAACGTGTTGACGTGCCGAATGTAGCGGTATCAGACATACTAGGACACACAGAAAATTCCTAGATTCTAAATGGACATTTACAAAATCATGTCCTTACAAGTACAAATATATTGCTGGGCAGTGGCAGTGGCCATACTGCCCAATATTTTTTTTTAAAATTCTGTCTAGAATTATCACGGTCAAAGTTCGTGACAATTTTGTGACAAAGAAAATTATCACGGACTTTGACCGTGATAATTTTTTAGTTATCATGGTCCAAAATTGAGTCAATGTTCGGACTTATCACGATCTTTGACTGTGACAAGTCCATGACAAAGTCAGTTCTCACCCCCAAACGTGTAACAGTTAAAGACTTTGACAAGTTTGATTTGTCACATTTTTAGACCTTGACAAGTCGACAGTTTTGGTGTAGTGAACTATTCTGACCGCCAAAAATTTAGAGATATTATTTTAAGCTTTCACTAGGTATCTCGTAATTAGTTCTCCCTTGACTCTGTATATTCTTAGTACCTGATTTATGATTAATTAGGAATCACTATGGGCGATGATTTGCTCGGCACCCAAAGATAAGGAAAGATCTAGACCTGCAATCAATATTTCATACTCTGCTTCATTGTTGGAAGCTTGGAATTAAAAAAGAAGTGCATACTACACGTCTATATCATCGGGGGTTTTAATAATCATACATGCTCCATTATCGGTTGCACACGAAGATCTTTTATGTATAATTTCCATATAGGTCTTTCTTTATTAAAGCTTCCTTCGCTCAAACGTCCCCATTTGAATAACTTTTAGCTCTGCTCCAGATACTGTTTGGCGACTTCTTGTGCAATGGATTTTTCTGGTTTGTCCACTTGAGAACTATCTTTCGGAGATGTCTACTTGGTCGGTCCCTCCTCGGTTGAATTTAGATCGATTGCTATCTTTTCGTAAGTGAATTTTTCTATGAAGTCTGCCACCGCTTGACCTTTTAAAGTTGTTCTGGGTTCATAGAGTATATCATACTCTCCCAGTTCCACTGCCCAAGACATCAATCTTCTGAAGTTTCTAACTTATGGATAGCTTGACGTAATGGTAGGTTTGTGTAGACCACGATGATATGTGCTTGAAAATACGATTTCATTCTTCTTTATTCTTTAATGAGGGCCAATGCCAATTTTTCCAAGTGAGGGTATCGAATTTCTGCTCCCCTTAAGGCCTTACTAGTGTAGTACACTCATTTTTTAACTTCGATCTCTAATCGAATGAGGGCCGAGCTAACCATCGACTCAAATACAGACAGGTATAAGTACAACATTTCCCCTATGAGTGGTTGGGATAGTAGTGGTAGAGATCCTAAGTACTTCTTTAACTCTAGGAAAACATTTCATATTCTTCATTCCATTCAAAAGTTTTTCTTAATACCTTGAAGAATGGTAGACACTTATTAGTATCTCAGGAGAAAAATCGGTTAAGTGTGGATACTCTTTCTATTAATTTATGTACATCTTTTTTTGCACAAGGGAGATTGTATGTTGATCAACGCTTTGATCTTGTCTGTATTGGCCTCAATTCCACTCTGATTTACTATGAATCCTAGGAACATCCCTTCTTGTATGCCGAACACACATTTGGTTGGGTTAAGTTTCAACCGATGCTTTTCAATCTGATCAAATGTCTAGCTTAAGTCTTTGATGTGGTCAGTAACTATCTTACTTTTGGTAAGCATGTTATCCACATAAACTTCCATATTTTTGCCAATTTGCTCTTCAAAAATGTTATTTACTAGCCTCTGGTATGTTGCTCCAGTATTTTTAAGCCCAAAGGGCTTAACATTGTAACAGTAGGTACCTTGGCTCGTGATGAATGATGTTTTCTCCTTATCTTTCGACATCATTTTGATTTGGTTGTACCCTGAATAGGCATCCATAAAGATGAGTAATTCATGCACAGCTGTAGCGTCGACCAGTTGATCAATTTGAGGAAAGAGAAAGTGATTCTGTGGACAGGCCTTGTTGAGATCCGTAAAATCCAAACACATGCGCCACTTGTCATTTTTCTTTTTCACCATTACTACGTTGGTCGGCTAATTAGAATATTTGACATCTTTGATGAATTTTTCTGTCTACAACTTGTCCACCTCTTCTTGGATAGCCATATTCTTCTCGGGACTGAATACATATCATTTTTGCTTGATCGGATTGTCATCTTTGGTGATATTTAGCTCATGGCATATGAATTATGGGTCGATCCTTGGCATGTCTTCTTGGCTCCATGCAAATACATTCTTTCAGTCTTTAAGGAATTTAATTAATTCTTATGTTAGGGTTGGTTCTAGAGATGAGCCAATCTGCGTAGTTCTTTCTGGTCTTTCATCATCCAGGATGATCATTTCAGTAGCCTCCATAATCTGTCCTTTAACCAAATCAGCCTCCTCGTGGGGATCTAGGGTCTCAATCCGGTAGGTAGTAGTGAGTTTCTTTACTTATTCTTAGTCGGTTGAATTATAGTAGCATTCCCTAGCTTCAATTTAGTTTCCCTTTATAACTCAGTCATGACAGCAGGATAAGTGCTAATAAGAACCTTTGATTTAACAGTTCCTAAGGGGTATACTTTTTCTCCTAAGAAGCCTATTAAAGGCATGTGATGAGGTTTTAATTTTCTGTCACGTAATCCCAAACTGTGGAAACAATTATAGAACATAACATCGATAAAATTGCCATTGTCTACCAGGATTCTGGCCACCCTTGCTTCATATACTCTCATAGTGATGACCAAAGGATCATCATGAGGATATAGTACTCCAGGTAAGTCATTTTTAGAGAAACCAATTACCAGTTTGTCTTTGTTCATCTTTCTTGGACAACCATCCACTTCATCGGTTAAGTTGATTTGCCTAATATATGAACATGCATTTGCTTCGCTTAAAAGTCTTTTCTAGCGGCTACCACATCACCACCACCAGCATATCCTCCTACAATGAAATGGTAGCCCAAAGATATCATTTTTATATCAAGTTCAAGTTCTCGGGGTTTTTTCGACAGATCTGGGTCTTCTTCTGAATCATCATCATAACCTCTCTTCTTGTCATCTATGATTTTACAAGAAGATTCTGATTGTCTTTTGGAATCTCTCCCCTCTGTTCGATTGATGAACTTATATAGTTTTCCACGGCGGATGAGATTTTTTATTTCATTTTTTAGGAAAATAAAATTATCTTTGGCATGCCCGTGATCCTTGTGGAATTCGTAATACTTGGACTTGTCCTTCCTATTAGGAGGGGACTTTAACTTCCCTGGCCATTTAAGATCCCTACTTCCTCTTATCTCTTCCAAAATCTGATGCATGCCAATAGTGACATGAGTATATTCATCGTACTTCTTGGGTTTCTCAGCCTTTTTATCTTTCTGATCTTTCTTGTTAAAATTCTTCTAACTTTCAGTTTTAGCATCAGGGACCTGTTTGGCGGCCATAGCTTCCTCGGAATTCATGATTTTACCAACCTTTATCATCAACTCAGTCATAGTCTTGGGAGGGTCTTTGGCTAGGGCATAATATAACTTTTTGGGAGCAGATCGCTCATTAAAGCAGTAATAGTAGTTTTTTCTTCGTAATCCACTACCTCTAGCTTTTCACTATTAAAATGAGTTATGTACTCACGAGTGGTTTCCCCTAGTCGCTAATGGACACTCAATAAATAAGATAACCTTTTGATGGGTTTAGCCCCAAAGAATAAGTTACTAATGAATAGCTTGACCAGTTGTTGGAAGCTAGATATTTGTACTCAGGGCAGATTAGTGTACGAAATCTACACTGACCCACTAATGGTACTTGAAAATGCACGATAGTTCATCATATTTGGGACTGAATAAATGTCAGTTGTTGCCTGGTATTGCTCAACGTGAAGGACAGAGTCAATCTTACCATTATATTTGGGAGTAACTACAGGAGGCTTAAACTTGGTCGGTGTGGGAAAATCCATAATAGCTGAAACGAATGGTGATCCCTTCATAGAAATCCTTTGCAATGGATTTTTAGACTTAGTTATTTCTCCCATATGGTCTTCCAATCATTGGATTGATCCCTTCTACGGTTTTTCTGTTGGATTAGTTTTTTACTAAGACCTCTCTAGTGGCTTTATCGTGCGTTAGTGTTGAGCTCTCTTCCAGATAAGTCTACTCAGCTCGCGTGGATCCTCGTATGCTAGATCTAGATCGAACAAATCCTTCTCGATAATCTCGTGATCTAGAAGGTTCCCTATAGTGGCCCCTATTTTTTTAGGGACCTATTCAATTGAAAGTAGAGGCTTTACTCAACATTTTCCAGGACACTCGACCATTTTTTAGTGAAAGATTGACCATCACAGTAATTAGTAGACCTAACAGAAGAGGTCACCCCAGGGCGATAAGTTTGATATTGTGAAGATTCGGAATACCTAAAACAAATTCTATTATTTCTAAGAGGTGGAGGTGTCATTTCTCTCCTGGAAGATGGTACAGCAATGGGTCAGGCTTGAAGTGTCTGAGCAAGTTGCCTAACAGTTTCTTACATTGCTTTTGCCCCTTAGCAATATTGAGTAGAATTCCTTACAGATCTCCTATGCCAGGAGGAGTGGAAGGATTGAAAGTATTACCTCCAGCAAGACTGCTTTCTGGGATGTTGGTCATACTTTAGAGGTATGGAAGATGGGTTTTTGAAAGAACTCGGTAGAAAAAAAAAATAACTCATCGGATTCCAACAGACAGCGATAATCTGTTGATGTCTAAATTTGGGTGGTATATTAAAGGATTGATATTAGATTTAGTTACCCACAAATATAATCACATATACCAGAAATAAGGAAAATGGAAAGAGTCACAAGAGTTATTTATGTGATTCAGTTCAAGAATGGAGCCTACATCCACGGAGGAGTGCCAATAATGGTATAGGGTTTTGTTCTAGTCTCTTGGGTATAATATTTAGGATTTTACATGAAGTCTCTCCTCCTTCATCTAGGGGAGTAGTGTATTAATAGTATTAAGAAGTTCAAGAGATGGACTGACTTTATAGTTTAGGCATTTACACCTTTACATGATAATATGTAGCTAGACATCATTTACGTGCATGTGTATGGTGACTATTGAATATTCCACGTAAGTATTTCCACCTAACTGTTGGTTCACATTCCTAGCTGTGGTCGGCTGGGTGACCGACCAGAGGCTGCAAGGACCAACTGGGTTTACCCGTTGTAAAAAGTCCAATGGATATGTGGACAGGTGTTACTAGTTTATTAGTCCACATAGCCTAATAAATTTAGGCTACAATATAGGGGAAGGATTAATACTTAGCATGTCTTGCTAAAACGGTACGGATTAGGAGGAGGGGACCTGTGTAGTACTTGTTATTCTAATAGTGCTAATGATGACCGGTGTGTCCGTCATGTAGATTCAGTTTGGGTAGAATTTATAGATAGGCACAGTAACGGCCTTATGTCGTTGGTGGTTGTAATAAAGTGAGTGTTTCGCCTAGTTGGGCATTGCCAAGGGAGATGTTAGGATATAATCATCGCACGATAAAGTAGATAGTAACCTAGGTGCATTAGGTTGGTCATGAAGTCACGTCGACTAGAGAAATGGACAAGGTCGGCGTTGACAAAGGTGTTTGGCATTCATCAACCAGAGTAGTTCGTATTTATCAAGGATGAAAGGAGGAAGCATTACTCTTAAGTAGGGAAGCCCGACGTCGTCTTCCCAAATGAAAATAGGTTCGTATGTTACTTTTTTTCCAGGAGACTCGCGATCTGATTCGTCACAGTTGGTGAACCAAGCCAGGGTGTATGCCTAGGCTAGGATCTTATGAGAGTGTCTAGGAGGAGTCGTAAACTTCAAAGCGTATAGCATAGGTTCACCTTTTATAAACCATATCTCGTTGAATGCGTATGGGATTCCCCTGAAACGGTTGTCCATTCATTTTGATTCTTTATGTTGCTTCAGTTTCAGTAGTCGAGGATTGTGTTCCCTCAGTTGCGATAGCCTAGAATTGTATCATGTTATTTTTTCCATTATAATGCGGTTTGGCTTAGTGAGAGTGCGGTTGGACCTGGCATGGTTAATGTAGCTCAAAAACTGGGTGCCCCCTTGTTTGAAGTATCCTTTTATTTGCACAAGTTCTATGTACGTGTGGTTGCGCATTCTTTTGCACGGTTGCTCATAGTATCCATTTTTCTTAGGAGTAGTGATATTATGGATTGTCCAACATGGATATTAGCGGCTCTAGTTTTAAGGGGCAAGATTATTATTTAAGGATATTGTAAGGTGTTAGAAACTGAGGAAACATAGCCTCTAATGTTATTTTGCCACAGTGAGTGTTTGTGTAATAATCGGATAACTGTTTCATAATTGGACCCCTAGAGTGATCTTAGGTTCATAGATGGATCTTGTGGGATGTATTAATCGGACATACGATTTGTGACTTAATTAGTATGTTTCTCCTCAGAGTGAATGCCTAGCTATGAGAGGTCAGTATCAAGTCAAGCGAATGTGTGTGGTCAGGATGACCCGAGAATTTGATGAGACTCGGTATATGTAGTCCGAAGAATTAAAATAATTTATGATGATGGAATGGGTGTTAGTTGTGTGTCGTTTGCTCATGGGTGACTGTCGATCACTCGAGAGTGTTGCCCCGGTATGCCTTGGGTGTTAGTAAAGAAGCCTTAGGACTTGATTGAGTGTGATCAACAGGTAAGTTGAGACTCGAGGACTATTATGTGACCTTAATGTCTAGCCTGATGGTGAGCATTAGAATATGTTTCATATCGAGCTCTTTAGTGACAACCCCTTTAAAAGGACATGTGATGACTTCTTGGTGATTGAGGATTTCGATGACCTAGCCTTGAAAGACCCTTATAACTTAAAATAAGAATTGATAACCTCTAGGAACTTGAGGAATCGATGGATTAAGAATTTCAAGGATGAAATTCCCTAAGGGGTGAAGAATGTGACACTCACTCTCATGATTTCGATCGTACCTGTGTAAAATTTGGTGACTTAATGTGACTCAATTGGGCTTTAGACTTTATAAGACGAATTACATGTCAAATTTGGATAATATCATGGCCTTTTTGCAATTAATAGGATTTAGAATAGCCTTATATTTATTTTTAGAAGAAATCAAGGTTGTTCGAATGAGACCCTTGGTCGTTTGAACGACGGGCCTCCTTTATTCGAACGAAACTCGAATGACCTTCCCACGACATTTCCATGTTTGGAGAACCTACCCTTATGAGAACCTCGTTCGAAGTACCTTCGAACGAGAAAACGATGTCATAATATAGACCATTGGATTTGACACGTTTCACACCCCCACACAACATATTAACTCGGGATGAAGCATTGGGTCATTTTTGGAATTTAACCCCTAAGGATTTTGGGATATTTAAGTGAGATTTTAGCCCATTATAGGGCATTTCTCTCTCCCCCAAGCTCTTGGAGCCTCACCACCACCCAACCACCATAGCACCACCACTCATTAGCCCTAAACCACCACACTTTAATCTTATTTCACCACATTTAAGCCTATAAAAACCCATTTACACCATTTTTTAGGCAAGACATAAAATTATGGAGATGTTGTTGGGGATTTTTGGAGAAGAAAAGAAGAAGAAATCACGCAGTTTGAAAGGGATCTTTGGAGCATTCAAGGAGACAAGCTTAGTGGGCTAGGCAACCTTTATAAGGCCACCTTAGGAGATGGGAGGTTGACATCTTCTTATACATTCTATCCACTATTGTCGAAGTTTTATTTGAGGTGAAAAAAAATCCTACTCTTTAAGTTTAAGAACTTTATTTCATCAATATTTGGTCTTATATATAGAGTGTTAAGAGTAGATTGCATGTATGTTGTAGAAGGTTATTTTATCATCATTTATGTAATATGATTTTACAAATGGTTTAAAAGTTTTAAGAAAATGATATATTTTCATGAAAACTTAGTGTTAAACAATTTATGAAATAATATTTATCTTGTTGAGATATTTTATGAATAAAGTCTTAAAGTTTTTCTTATAAAATGGGACTTTTGTGAAGTTAAACATTTATTCAAGTTTTGAAGAACAAAAATGTCTTTTAGTCTTGAAAAGTATGTTTTGCAAGTATCATGAAATTTCTTGAATAAATCATGAGTTAAACTCATTTTGTTAGATTTTTGGACTTAGAATCCCTCTTCCCATGTATATGAAGTTATAGTATTTTGATAATGAACATATGACCAGGTTTAGTGAAGGTTTTAATGAGTTTTAACATGAAATAAAGAAAATAAGAATTCCAGCCCTTAAAATGTGTCAGTAAATGTGAAAAATGTGATAAGTGTATGTTTTTAAAAATTACATATGCTAATAAAGGGAAAGTGGTGTTTTTCTTATAAAGTAGTCTTCAAAATGCCAAATGATTTCTTTGGTAAAGAAAGTAATGAAATAAAAATATTTTCAACTTGAGAAGTGTGTTACTCCAAAGTGTTAAAGAAGTGTTAATGAGTTACAAGTATTTAAGAAGTTAGTATGGGTAACTTAATAATGTTTTTAGAGAGATGTAACACTTGTGAAAATGGAGAAAAATACAAGTTTGGAAACAAATGGGTAAACTGGTAATTTTACGTAAAGTAGAACATTTTTATGAAATAAAATCGTTTGAAAAGGTGTTACATTAAACGGTCCTAAATGGGAGTGATTTTCGAAATGAAATCGACGTACACGTGTAAAGGACATGAAATGGTGATTTTCTAAAAGTGCAACACAAATGTGGGGTGTAGCTCCTGGAATTTTGGCTTCGGCCGATAAAAGTGTAATAATGTGGACACGAAAAAGTGTTAAAACAGATGACAAAGGAAACTCGAAAGAACCGAAAAAAATTAAGAAGGGTTCAGAGCCCTAGGGTGAAAGACCCAAAATCACTAGCCAGAGCATATGGTGGCGTCGCTAACGGTGTGGAGCCCTTTAAAGTACGCGATTATTTGATAAATTTTGAGAAAAAGTGGAACATGATAAAAAAAATATGTTGTGCTAAAAAAATGAGAAAAGACCACCTTGGTGAAATGAAATTGATAAATGTTCCATTTAAAAGGGTAATTTGGACAAGAAATATAGATATGAATAAGTCCAAGTAAAGCATGAGTTAATGACGCAAGTGTAATAGTTGATAGGTAATTAAGTAACCTAAGATGGTTTTAATCCATAATTAATATAAGTGTGTGTTGTGAATGATTTTGAAAAGGAAAACAAGTATATCCTAACAGAGAGCATACGTGTGTTGAAAGGTAATTTTCAAGGAAAATATTAAAGTGAATTTGGTGTGAGTAAATACAAAATTCTATTAAATGAAGCGTTTTTTCTAAACAAACGCTTTTATGTCTTAAAAAAGCACTTAGTTATATCGATAACAATAAAACAACGCGCATCGTGCACACGGCATGCTAGTTTAAACATATGAATAAAAATTTCACATTATCCAAACTTGAAGTTGAATATGTTTTTATTCGATATCTAAACAAGAAAGGAGCGGCACATTATACTAACTCTAATTCAGCGTACGATGAAGACTCTAGGTGTGTCTGGGGGAGGTCTATGCGTTTCTTCGCCACCATCATCAACTGGCAGCTTATCCTTCGCCCCCGCCCACAAGATTATCCTAAGCACCAGACACCATAACCACCTAGCAGCATTTCAATCACCATCTCATCTTCTCTCCTATTCCCTTTGTCGTCCACATGTCCCCAAGAAGAACCACATATTCCTTCCTCACCTTGTTGCTTCAATGGTTTGCTTCCCTTTCTTTTTTTGCAAAATTACTGATAACCCACTTGAATTTTGACCACTAATTTTCTTGATTTTTATCCTCAGGAACAAGTGGAGGAGAGTTATATTATGATTAAGCCAGATGGGGTTCAACGAGGCCTCGTAAGCTTTAAACTGATTTGTTTAACTCTATTTGCATTCACTAATTTTTAGCTGAGCTTGCAATGTATGTCGGGTCTGAGTTTTATAGGTTGGAGAAATAATTTCTAGATTTGAGAAGAAAGGATTTAAATTAACAGGATTGAAGCTCTTCCAATGCCCCCAAGATTTGGCAGAGGTTTGTCTTCCCAAGCCAACTTTCTGTGTTTTCCATCTCTTGTTAGAGTGTTTATATAAATTTTTATTTGGTCCTAACTAGCAACGGCAAAATTATGGGCTGGGCTTAATTTGGTCGGGTTAAATATGGATTGGGCTAAATGTGGGTTGGGCTAAATATGGGTTGGGTTAAATGTATGCCGGGCCAAATATGGGCGGACCAAATATGGGTTGTGTCAACCCATTATTTTTCTACTAAATTAAGTATTACAATTCGAGGTATATATAAAAAAAACTCATATTTTACTCATAACTTTTTAAAATGAGTATTGTATTTGATTTGTATCTTTTAAAATTGGGCTCCATATTTGATTTCTTGCTTTCAAATATGGGCCCATATTTAACTCATAGCTTTGAAATATGGGCCACATATTTAACTCATAACTTTTAAACATGGACCCCATATTTAGATGCTTGGACTAATGTCAATTGTTTTATTATTTGGGCCACATTTTGCCACTACTAGTCCTAAGAGCAACCCTTATGGGCAGTCCAAAATTGCAATTAACTAGTCCAAAAATAACCTATCAAAACTAACAAAATTGCTACGGGCAAGTGTAAATATGGGGTATCAGGACTAAAACGACGCCGTAAAAAGAAAAGATGTTACCCCTTGGGCGGAACATCATGTTCCGCTTAAGGGCTCTTCAAAATTCTATTTTTCTCCCCAAAGGTCCTATGTTATTATGTGGTACCCCGAAATCATCTATTTTTTATAAGAAAAAAATATCCTTTGCCATTTAAAAAAAAAAGTAGCCGTTGCCATAAAAAAAAAAAAAAAAAAAAGTCGTTGCCATACATTAATCAAGCCGTTGCAAACATATGGGGTACAAAATGCAAATAAGGAAACTTTGGTGAAAGCTTGGGCGGAACATGATGTTCCGCTTAAGCTTTTTTTTTTTTTTTTTTTTTTTTTCTCCTTCTTTGCGCGGAACATGATGTTTCGTTTTAGGGTGGACCCCACAAAAAACTAACTAAGCCAATTGCATCTTTGTTATTTTTTACCCTAGCAACTGTTATATTTGGCTTTTTACCCTACCCGTAACATACATATATACCGCATAAATGGCTTTTTACCCTACCCATAAGGGTTGCTCTAACAGAAAGCTTCTGTAGTAAATTTGAACTAATTAATTAAGTTTCTTTCTAGTCAATAGAACTATGGACATCACAGTCTGATATAACTGGATTGAAATATTTGTTCACTGTTCACTAGATACATGTTTGATCGTTATTGAAGGATACTAATTATATCATTAATGTAATTTTATGTGTATTCTTTTAATGATTACAGGAGCATTACAAGGATCTCAAGTCCAAGTCCTTCTTTCCTAACCTGATAGATTACCTCTCCTCTGGTCCTGTTGTATGTATGGTATATTTCTCCTCTTATTCCCTTTCCGCCCTCTGTAATTCAATAGGAAAAAGTAAATGGGTTCCCTCTTTTTTGGTTAACACGGGGTAATAATTTCTTGGCAAGGCTTGGGAGGGAGTCGGTGTTGTTGCTTCTGCTCGTAAGCTAATAGGAGCAACAAATCCTCTTCAAGCTGAACCAGGCACAATAAGAGGCGATCTTGCAGTTCAAACAGGAAGGTTGGCCTACTTATACTTTGCTTTTTATAAACTCGTATATGGGTCTCCTACCTTGCGATGTATCATTAAGTATCAAGTGTGTATTGTCAATAACACTCTTACACTCTAGGCAAGGTCTTACGGTTATCCTTTTGGCAGGAACGTGGTTCATGGGAGTGATAGCCCAGAGAATGGCAAGCGTGAAATAGGTAAAGCCTCTACTATTACTTAATTGCGTAGAATGTGTCACTGTTTCATTTACTCTTCCTTCCAGAATGTTTGTAATTTTTAATGACAAGTGCTTTGTATCGAGTTTCAATTCAGAATTTAAGAATTTCTAGTTTTTCATGTCGCACATGAACCTGAGGTCTCATTTCTACATACACCTTCCCTAACTATCATTCACAACACATTATCTCAACTACTAGTTGTAGATATCATTTACATCTTCCAAACATATCCCCTGAACTCAATGTTTTATATCTTTCTTTTGAACCTGATAAAAAAGTAGGAGAGTGCCTCTAATTTAATAACAAATCATTTGAAGCCTAAAGCACTTCACAAGTCGTTAATCTATGAGGGGGTGTATAATTGGTATTACATTTTTTCCATGGAAGATGCTTTTACTGACATTTTTTTCCATGGAAGATACTTTTTATTAAATGTTTAATAATTGTGTATGTAACATGTGTTCCATCTTTTACTATTTTCTATCAAACATTTCTTATCCCTCCCCTCCCCTCTCGAAGAATTGGGTTCCATGAAAAAACAAAAAAGTAAACAAACATTCCACCAACCAAGCTACCCATCTCTGATTCTTTTTTTTTTAACAATTTCTCGTAAGAATTAACTGTTTCTTAGATCTTTGTAATCAAACACACTCTCAATGATAATGGCCAAACATTAAGGAAACCAAGCAATCAGCACAATTAGTTTCAACATAAGGAATGTCTTTAGATTGATTAATGATATATGAGTGGGTGAAAAGTGGTTGCTTATTGCTTTTTGAGGAGGAAACAATACGTTTGTTCTTGAGCTGCATTAAGCTAGCTACTCCAAAGCCCACTCTCACTGCATCTTCTTTTTATACAGCATTTCACTACATCCCCTTCCATTCCAATTTTAATGTTTATTTCTTTTCTGAAAGTATACCCTGTGCCTTTGCCTTTTTTTTGCATCTCTGTATATGGTAAATGTTGTATTAATAATCAGAAATCGCCTATGACACATCCTCAAGGCTTTAATAATGATTACCATTGTTGATTCCCCTACTGGAGCCACCACTACCACCTCAAGCTGCTCCTTGTGATTTCACCTAGAGCACCACAAATGCCTTGATACCACCACATTTTGCATACATGAATTGCCTACACAATTCCTCTAGTTCAGAGTAATCTGGAATTTCTTGAAATTGAAGGATCTTATTCAATTTTTTTTCAATGAAAACTTGCCAATTGTTGAATTGTGTCCAATAAGGACTCATAATCACATTACATTTTCATATGTTTTGGGGTATAGAATGGTGATATGGTGTGTGTATACTGGCAATCTTGTTGCAAGTATGGTGTGTGTATGCGAATGTGCGTATTGTGGAAAAATTGAGTGCACATTGTTGTCCCACAATAAAAAAAAGACGATAAACTAGGACCCGTATGATAAACCGTGGAATAAGTGTCTGTGTGGAGAGCAATGCTAGGGAGATCCAGTTTTTGGACATAATTTCACCACATTGGGTGGTGTGATGACACATCACTGGGTCCAAAAATTGGGTCCAAAAAATTGGTTCTCCCTAGCATTTTCCCTGTGTGGACTCATGTTTCATTTCTTTTAAACTGAAAAAATACAGCAAGTAGTCTCAATTGTCCATCCAGCACATATAGTTTTCTGCATTCTCGTGCAACCAAATTCCGTGTTTACCCATATAACTTCTGCTCGACTCTTTCAGAATTTCACTGGCAATATAGATTGAGTTGATTTGACTGTAGTCGGGTATTTTTGTTGCATGTTAAGGGATATGCCAGAAATTTCTCTTTTTAGTGTTGCATTGCGTTAACTGATAAAATATTTAGCATGCTAAATATGTGTCAAACCCGCTTTGATCACATACTTCACATATTGCTTTGTAATGTGACCCCTGATGTGTAGTTTCATTCTCCCTGCAGCACTCTGGTTTAAAGTAGGTGAATTATGTGAGTGGACACCAGTTCAAGAACCTTGGCTGATGGAATAATATTTCATGGGACAAACCTATAGAGCCATTCAGTTTTAGAAATTTTTCTTCTGGCCGCCTGCAGAAGATTTGATTTATTTATTTGTGTTAATATAAGCAGTGTAACAACAGATCATGATACTGCATACTCCAACTGTAATTTAATTAAAGAAGCTTTTGTAAATTTTAATATTCATGCCTTTTGTCTCTAATTTCCAAAATCATTTTAAACTTGTTAAAATGCCAAAAAAAGAAATTGTGGTGGTGGGGATAACACTAACCTCCTGGACTATAGATGCCTACAGTCCACTCCAAAAAAATTAAAAAAATAGTTGATGTTAATGTGCATAAATAATGTTAATTTTTTTACATTTTGAGTGAACTGTAGGGCATCTATATAGTTCAGGGGGTTTACTGTAACCCGCGCCACACAACAAAAGGGAAAAAAAAACACTGTTGTCAAGCTACGGGTCTCAAACCAAATTTAGCATGTCATGTGTGTAAATTCTCACAAAGGAAGCAATTATGTTGTGATGTTTTTTATGGGCATTGCATGGTAGAGAATAATTTTCACCATATCTTAGTAACATCTAGGGCGGCAAACACCGATTATGAGGAAACTAATGGAGCTGGTCTACACTAGAGCTGGAATTTGGGTGGGCATGGGTGAATATGGGCAGGCCAAATTTGGGCTTAGGCCAGATGTGGGCAGGTTAAATTCGGGCTAGAAGGTAGGCCAGGTTGGGCAAACTGATTTTTTCTTTGGTGATGCGATGCACACCTGAGCTCTTTGTAAGTACTTGAAATAAAATTACCCTCGAGGCATTTTGGGGGACAAAAAATCACCTTGTACTATTTCAAGACATTCAAGTCAGGTGGCGCCAGACAATATTGGTTGGTTTGGGACATATATCAAATAGTTTCTCAAACTTTTTTTAATACATATTTAGTCCAAGTCTTTTTATTTTGCACCAAAAAGTTCTTCATCGTGCCAAAAAGACTTTACTATGCTGCTGGTGCGGACCTTTAAAGATAAGAGAATAATAAACTTCTTGGTACAAAATAAAAGGCTTGGACTAAGTGTGTATTAAAAAATATTTGAAGGACTTTTTGATATTTCATCCTATTAATTTCCTTCTTGAAATATACTAGTTCAAAACCTCAGTTTTGCTTGCAGAGAGAGAGAGAAAATAGTGGCTAAAAGATAGAGGTTGAACGGCTGAAAGAGAATAGAAAATAGGATTAGTTTAACGGGAATGCTCTCTATGTCAGCGGGCTGGGTTTTAACCCACAAGCTAGCCCTCTTTCAATCTGCAAATAAAAAGGAGTGGGCCACTTTGAGCCCATTACGAGCTGATATAAGCAACCCAATAAAAATGGGTTGTATTTGCTACTACTAGTTTACACCTTTAACACGCAAAAAGAACCGAGTTGGAGCCGAGCTCATCAAGTTCAAATGTTAAACGAGCTCAAGATCGTGTTTGAGCTTGGCTTGTTTGCTTTATAAACGAGCCAAGCTCCAGCTGTTTCTCCGGCTCATTTGCACCCCTAGTAGCTTCATCATTTATAAGTTGATCAAACTCAAACATGCACCTAAACCTACTTGTTTTCATTTCCTGCAAACAGCTCAAACCATTAACCATGTACAACAAAAGCAAAATGCAATTTTTTTTGGTGATAACCTAAGTGTAAAAGCCCATATTATAAATAACCTAGTCATGATTTCAAGATTGAAATGCAAAGAACGCACTACACCATGAAATCATATATACCAAAACAAGTACATCTATGCAGTAAGCGGTAAAACACAGCAAATGAGCAGAAGATTGAGAAACCCTGGCCCCGTCTTACAACTGATTTTGTGTAATTATACCAAGTCGGAGAACCAATCAAATCTTTGGAAGTTAGTTACAAACTCCACAGGCCTTAAATGCACCATCACTTTTTTCTTCTCATTTTCCTTAGATAAATAGACGAACATATAATATAACACCAAGTCAGATGAAAATAGCATTATTACAACACTCGGGGGCCACAAACTTGAATTCAAATGATACATTTAAACTACAGGGGAAGAACCAAAATATTTGTTGCTATAAATGCTGTATCATGCTGCTTATGACCTGAGAATCACTGGGACTCTGCGAAGCACTATCAGAAAAACAAGCATTCTCTATTAGGACCACTGCTTCCTCATCAGATGAGCTTTGATCATGTTGAGAACTCTTATATCTGGAGAAAAGGTAAAGAACAGACATATTATTCCTCTTTGGTTGCTCTTCCAAGGTTTGCAATGATTTCAAATCACTAGAACTCGGTGATGTAATAGCATCTATCGCCATTGACTCGGATGAAAGGTTTGTCTCCATGGAGTCTTCAGGGAGTGAGCTTAGAGCATGTCTAGAGCCTTGTTTAAGCTTCATTAGTGTAGTTTCTGCAACAAGGGAGAGGTGCGTTAGCAAAACCGAGGTCCACATATAGCTTTGATAAGATTTTCTTGTACACCTGTGTCAAATCTAATCAAATGTTCAGCCAGCAAAAGTAACATTTAAGTTTGCATGCTATGTAGCCTCTTCCAAATTCTAATATGCAGCTTTATGAGCTTGAAAACAAACTAATCCAAACTAATTACAGAAATCATTGGTTGAGAATCCAACCCTGCAATATGGCTTGTGTTGTCTAAGGGTCCAATTGTCGTTCAATTTAATTACCGAGAATCATGTTGACAGTATTCCTGCACCGTGTTTCTACAAATTTCTTCACTTCCACTAGTGATTCTTTTTTCTTTCCTTCACTTTTTACACGGAAAATTCTTTCCCCAGTTGAAATAAGCATCCCTGGTTTTACACATAAGTTGTTACCTATGCATAAACACAACACGACAACGGTATCTAAGTGAAAATGAAAAGGCTTCATTTTTCGAACTATTCTGACCTTCACAATATCAAAACCTACGTCCGAAAAATCGAGGAGACGAGAAAAGTCAAATCGACACACATATGAGCAAATGTAGCGTATGAATATGAAGTAATCTCTATTTGCGGGAGATTATTGAGGAAATCGTGATCCAGGAATAATAATAGTAGGGGGAATTAGAGGAGACGAAGTACAAGTAGTATTACCGTAAACGGAGAGAGAATCATCTTTAATGAGCTTTGAAGGTAGTCTCTCCAACTCCAACAATTTTAGAGAATTGGAAGACGATGGTCTAACCCTGCCCAACATTCCCTCTCTCTCTCTCTCTCTCTCTCTCTACGGGTGAAGTGTCTGGGAGAAGGAATAGAATAGGGGGGGGGATCACGAAATTTTGGATCTTTGACGCGCTAAATAATAACCACACCAAAATATGGAGCGGGAACTAAATAATTGGGTCCATTATTAAGCTATCGGAATTGGCGATTTGCTATATTTTAGCTCAATTCAACTGGCGAGATTAGGGTGGTCAGTTATTTTCGAACTTTTGAATTTTTTATTTTTTTAATTTTAGCATAAATTTTTAATTTTTCGATTTTTGAATTATTCGATTCCGAATTTTTCAAAAAAATTGGAATGGAATTGGAAATCATATATGGATTCCGAATTTCCGAATTTTTCAATATCACGCCGATCCAATCCATCTAAAATATTTTCCGAAATAATAATATTTTATTTATTTTAATACATTTCTACTACCCTTATTTATATATAATGTTTACTATTTATTAATTTAATCTTGACCCTCCATTTAAAATCATCTCAACCATTAATATATGCCCATATATATTAACCATCTACATCACACTAACCATAAATCAAAAGACAACATCCGGAATTATATTCAGTTGTTATGCAAATGTAGATTCCAAGGATGATTTATATTAAGTTTCCCTCATCTTCCTTTTGTTCATTTTTTGTATCTGAAATATTGATGCACAGACTCTGCTACAGCGGTTAACCATTCTTGCATTTCATATTTTTAAGTAGGTAAACAGTAGTTTTTTTTCATTCCATAGCGTTATAGTTTCTTAGTATCATAGTCAAGCCTTGATTGATTTTTCTCCAAAATGATAAGAGATGCATAGCTCTGTAGTTTATTGCATTTCCAAAATGGTATGAGATACATAGTTTTGTCATTCACATAACTCCGTAGTTCATTGCATAGGTGATGAAAAGTGGAGTGTTTGGTTTTTATTTTTATTTTAAAAATATCCTTTTCAAAAATGACATTTCCGATTGTTGATGTAAAAAACTAGATTGCTCTAATTATTCAATCACAGATAAATAAATAAGACAAAGATTTTAAAGTGGTTCGGCTAGGAATAAAGCCTACGTCCACTGTTATGTTATTGCTGAGTGTTTGCAGAATTCTTGATTACAAGTTCTCTCAAGAAATTCCGGTCCTCCTTGAATGAGGATGATACAAGGTATTTATAGCCCTTAGGCTCTACATGAAAGGTCCGATACATTAAATGAAATACATATGAAAGGGTAATACATTTAATGCAGCGTGGGCGTCAAGAATATAAACATTCAATGAATAGTTGAACAGTTGTCTGTTTGGTAATTAATGATACGGCCGAGATGCAGCTCGGACCGCCTTAGTTGCTCGTCGTTCAGGAGTTCCTCGGGGTATCCTTGTTGCTCGGAGCGAACATGACTTGGTCGGGGGAAATAAACTTCCTCATTGTTATTGTGCCATGTAGATTGACACGTGTCTTCTTATTATTGGTCCACGTCAGCAGGTTAAATTTGGTATCAACAGAAGCCCCCAATGTTTCATATTTCGAGATTTTGAGGAGTATGGAACATTAAACTTAGTCTTTTTCCCTTTTGTGCGTTTATTCTTTTCTTCGTTCGTTGTCAACAGATCTCCCTTTTTTCCTGTAAGATCTTCTTCCTTCTTCTTCATTATTGGTCGAGACAGTGGTAGCAAAAATCTCAGTGTTGTAGGTGTTGATTTTGACTTCTACCTTTGCTCGGGGACGAGCAAGAGGTTCTTGGGGATGAGCAAGAGTTGCTCGGACAGACCATCTGTGATGAACATCAGAATGCTGAAATATCTTAACTTCATAAAACTCCCATTATGCTTTGGATGATCTTCCTGCTGGCGAGGAACCTGTTTCAAAAGTAGGAGGAAAAGAAACCAATAGAGTAGGAATCTCAATGTAATAGTTAGTATACATTTTCATTTTTGTTTGCAAATTTGTATTTGCTATTGTCTTGTAAATATCAAACACTTTCTTATTTGTGCTTGCATAACAATATTGTATGGTTCATCGACCAAAAAAAAAAAAAATTACAAGTATCAATGTTGCTCGATCACTTAATAATAAAGTAATGAGTAAAAATGTTGAAAATTTTTCCAACCAACCAAGGTTGTTAAATTGTGCTTGTCGACCAATTATAGTTAGTGGGTTTTTATCCCCGACCAACTATACTTGGTAATTTTTTTTTATCTTTAAAATGTGTCCGACCAACCAAGGTCGATAAATTCTCCTCGCCGACCAACTACAGTTAGTGGATTTTTATCCCCGACCAACTATACTTGGTTCAATTTCAAATATTTTGTTCTTCAAAGAACTTTTTGTAATAATCTTACCTCCCGACCAACATAAGTTGTAATGTGAGAGTATATTTTATCTTACCAACCGTAATTGATCATGCTGGTGTACACCTCTTAACCAAAAGAGTAGTAGTGGTTCTTTCGAACTTTTTGGCTCTTTCGAGCTGTCCACTAGGTATCTTACCAACCGTAGTTGGTCACACTAGTGTCACCTCCTAACCAAAGGAGTAGTTTTTTTTTTGCTCTTTCGAGCTGTCCACTAGATATCTTACCAACCGTAGTTGGTCACACTAGTGTCGCCTCCTAACCAAAGGAGTAGTTTTTTGGCTCTTTCGAGCTGTCCACTAGATATCTTACCAACCGTAGTTGGTCACACTAGTGTCGCCTCCTAACCAAAGGAGTATTTTTTTTTTGGCTCTTTCGAGCTGTCCACTAGATATCTTACCAACCGTAGTTGGTCACACTAGTGTCGCCTCCTAACCAAAGGAGTAGTTTTTTTGGCTCTTTCGAGCTGTCCACTAGATATCTTACCAACCGTAGTTGGTCACACTAGTGTCGCCTCCTAACCAAAGGAGTATTTTTTTGTTGATCCTGTAACATCCACAGGTTGATCAGCGAGCAACTTTTGTTTCTCGGGAGTATTAAGATCAGTAAACTCTGCTATAGCTTGTATTAATGGCATGTCGGTATGCATGGTATGGGCTTGGAAACATAGCCTCATTCTTCTACTTGCTTTAATTAATGCCACTGCCAATTTTTCCAGCTTTGGGTATCTGATCTCTGCACCTCTTCCTTCGTCGTTGGAGATCATAACCCTAAAAAGGGTTTTGATCTTGTCTGGATTTGCTTCGACGTTTCGCTGGTTGATGATGTACCCGAGGAACATTCCTTCTCGTACTCCAAATGTGCACTTCGTCGGATTGAATTTCATTTGATAATTTATCCAGTTGATCAAAGATCTGATCTAAGTCAGCAGCTTTCTTGCTTTTTGTCAGCATATCGTCGACATAGACTTCCATACTGCCACTAATTCGTTCAGCAAAAACCTTGTTCATCAGCTGCTGGTATGTCGTTCCCTGTCTTCAGGTTTCATTTTGATCTGGTTATAGCCAGAGTAAGTATCCATGAGCAGCTCGTGTCCCGAAGTAGCATCCACTGCCTTGTTGAGATCGGTGAAATCAACACTCATTCTTCATTTATTGTTTTTCTTCTGCCCGACGAGGAGATCTAGATCTCTCTCTTGCTCGGTCTTCATTTCCTCTTGTATAGCTTGATTCTTCTTGGGACTGAATACTCTTCTTCTTCGCTTTATCATCTTCCACTTTGATCTCTTTGGTGTCCATATTCTTCTTCGCAGACATGGCCTCCTCGGCATTCATAATCTTGGACGCTTTTCTCATTAGGTCTGATATGGTTCGAGGAGGGTCTTTGGCCAAAGCGTAGTACAACTTGTTAGGCAACAACCCACTCATCAAGGCGATGATTGCTGTCTTTTCTTCATAATCTATGACTTCCAGTTTCTCGTTATTGAAACGAGTTATGTAATCTCTAGTACTCTCACCAGGTATTTGTGTAACACTTAACAAGTGTGCTATTTGTTTTACTGGCTTTGCTCCAAAACAGAAATTGCCAATGAACAACTCGGCCAACTGAAAGAAAGTTGAAATCTTACCCCGAGGAAGATTGTTGTACCACATCTGGGCAGATCCAGTAAGAGTTCCTGAGAATGCTCTGCATCTCATCTCGTCGGGGACAGCATAGATGTCGGCAGCAGCTTGATATTGCTCTATGTGAAGAACAGGATCTGTCTTTCCATCGTATTTGGGGGTCACCACAGGAGCTTTAAACTTTGACGGAGTAGGAAAATCAACAATATCCTGGACAAAAGGTGTTCCTTGAACAAAGGTTCGTTGTAGGGGGTTCCTGGTTTTAGCCATTTCTCCCAATCTATCCTCCAACCGCTGAATGGAACCTTTCCAAGCATCATTCTCTTCCTCGGGCCTATTGGTTCGAGCAACTGATCGCGTTGAAGTGGCTTCCTGGGATTTATCTCGACGAGTAGCTGGTCGCGACTGGGCAGATCCTTCCCTTACATCTGGTGGTCGTCGAAAGCTCCTCGACGCTGCATTGAGAGGATTTTTATTCCTCCTAGGGCCCAATCGATCAAATGGAGAGGTCCTACTTAATCTTTCCACTGCGCTGGCCCTTTCCGGGGAGAGGGTGACGCGATGTTCAGTATCCGTGGCTCGTATTGACGAAGATCGTCCAGGTTGATAAGAAAAATCTTCAGATTCCTCATTAACACGCCTAGTTCGTGAAGAAAGCGCACGGGTATTTCTTTGAATGTTTCGTGATCCGGAATGAACTGGTGCTCCGCTATGAAGGGTTTGGATGAGTTGCCGCATCGTATCTTGCATGGCAGTCTGACCTTGAGCCAGATTTGTCATTATTCCAGTCAGATCTGGAATAGTTGGTGGTGCGGATGGATTTGGAGGTGTCCCGATGTTTTTGTTGCTGGATCCAGGAATTTCAGCCATTGATGATGAATGATTTTTGGTGAAAAACGATAACAACAGTCGTTTCCCACAGACGGCGCCAATCTGTTGATGTAAAAAACTAGATTGCTCTAATTATTCAATCACAGATAAATAAATAAGACAAAGATTTTAAAGTGGTTCGGCTAGGAATAAAGCCTACGTCCACTGTTATGTTATTGCTGAGTGTTTGCAGAATTCTTGATTACAAGTTCTCTCAAGAAATTCCGATCCTCCTTGAATGAGGATGATACAAAGTATTTATAGCCCTTAGGCTGTACATGAAAGGTCCGATACATTAAATGAAATACATATGAAAGGGTAATACATTTAATGCAGCGTGGGCGTCAAGAATATAAACATTCAATGAATAGTTGAACAGTTGTCTGTTTGGTAATTAGTGATACGGCCGAGATGCAGCTCGGACCGCCTTAGTTGCTCGTCGTTCAGGAGTTCCTCGGAGCGCTGGAGTTCCTCGGGGTGTAGTTCCTCGGGGTATCCTTGTTGCTCGGAGCGAACATGACTTGGTCGGGGGAAATAAACTTCCTCGTTGTTATTGTGCCATGTAGATTGAAATGTGTCTTATTATTATTGGTCCACGTCAGCAGGTTAAATTTGGTATCAACACCGATATTTTCCGAAAATATTATAACTGATAATTCCGATTATTCCGATATTTTTACAAATAATAAAATTTTCAAAATTTTCAAAATTTCCGAATATTTCGAATCAGTCGAATAGGAAAAAAATGATTTTCCGATTTTTATTTTTTCCGAATTGGAAAGGATTTTCAATTTCCGAAAATTTAGGAATTTTTTTCGAACACCCCTATTCTGATCCGATCCATCCGAAACACACCCCTAAGTGAGACCAACAACAAGTACTAGTTGTTAAATAACTCTAGAACTTCGACGGTCATAGGAAAAAAAAAACTTTGGCGGTCCTAATTATGAAAAGAATAAATCTAGGGAGACTTACTTCGTTGACACATTTCGTAGACACACTGCATTAAAAGCTTATACCTTATTGTTTGGGGTCCCTCCAAGGCATCTACCAATGCATTAAAAACTTGTACCTATTTTTGTCATATTCACGGGTCCACGAAATGGGTCTCCCTATCCTTACTCTTATGAAAATGAACAAAATTTTGTGCTTGGTTGATAAATGTTCTAGGGCCAGTACACAATTAGTGTATACCTAATTTTCAGTAATCAGTGAATTAAAATTTTGTAATGTGTACATAAATTATTTTTAAAACAATTGTAGTTTTTACATAGAATTTTGTAATGTATACACAATTTTTTTTATAATGTACACATGTTAAATTTGTGCATACCCTAAATTATAAGGTGTATATTAAAGGACGAGAAATATTAATGCCTAAAAATATGTAAGTGGACTGGAGCAAAAAAATATTAAGGCTTTTTTTACTTAACTCCTTGTAATAATGTAGTATTTTTTACATAACTCACTGGAAGATGAAAAATACATGCACCCTCCTCCCCCCCTCCCCAATCCCCACCAAAGTGACAAACTTACTCTATGTTAAAACAAATCCATTAATCTCTATTTTAACTTAACCCCCTGCTATATTTTGTACGAAAAATCCCTACTTTTGAGGCTTATGTTAAAATAAAACATTATTTAAAGGGGGTTAAGTAAAAAAATCCCTTTATAAAAATTAACAACTCTTAACCCTAATTACAAAAATCATAAACATTATAAAAAATAATGAAAATCAAATCTAATATTTATAAAAAAAAAAAACTATTTTTATTTAAAAACAAGTATTTTCTAGTAATGTTGCATTATTATAAAAAAGACCAGTATATTTATGTAGGTTTTAAAATTCTACAAGTAACAATCAACACAAATAAAGCTTAGCAAAAAGTAAATAAGCCGTAGTCACGCAAGACTATGATGTATGTGGTTTAGCAATGTGCCTACGTCCACGGTGTGTTTCTCTTTCTTTATTAATCTCCTTTTGATAACAAATGTTACATGCGCCTTTTTCCTGGGGTGACAATTACATTTATAGGGTAAAGACAAGAGTTTGAGCCGTGAAGGACTCCACGACCTTAGATAACTATATGATATGATTGACTGTATCTAATCCCAAGATTTATGTAGGTCGGTGTCAAATGTCTTTATCTTATTTGTGAGATCTTCAATAGGATCAATAGACATGTGTCTCTCCCTTATATGGGGTTGAATTATCCCCCCCAATTGCCCCTAGAGCTTTACATTTGGTTAAGAATGTAGATACTACGGTCAAAGGGTGTAGCTGACACTTGTGTTAAAAATTCAAAAGTTCCATTCTCTCGGCTAATCTTCTAAGGAACATTTTAGTATTATACCCCAGTATTTTAGGGGTACACTGGTAAACATGCAACTATTAACCCAAAGTGCGGTTGCATGTGTAAGCCATCATTTGGGGCGTGTCAGCTTATGACGAAATTTTCCTCTAGACTTAATCTACACTAACATCCCTCCTACCGTCATTTCTGTTCATTAACCTTTATTTTCATCTTCAAGTATACCAGAGCTTCACTCATGCTGTCGTAACATGTAAGTCTGCTTCGCTCTCTCTTTCGTTTTTCATTTTTTACCAATTTCTTTAAAAGAATCTTATTTTCCCGTTCTTTTTTATTTTTTCTGTAGAAATGATTTACATTGTAGACGAAAACACTATAGAATATTTTGTGTGACACCGCGTAAAATCTATAACTAGATTGATCAGTTCTAAAAATAAATAATACATGAGTTTAAACAATTTAATATCATTAAAAAGCATGAAATAAAGGAACTGACATGCGTTAACTAAATAACTGAATACAAAAATAATTATAAACCAATATAAACCTCTAATACCATAATCACCGGTAGTACTAAAATCCAACTCAGGAACTGTATATTATCTCAAAAATAAACCAACAACGTTTAAGAGTGCCCCAGCAATTAACGATTAAACTTGTTTAATTAAATTCCAATTTTAAATCTAAAAAACCCTAACTCTTGCAAATAAATGTGATAAACGAATTAAATAAATCCAAGCATGCAAGTCAATCACACATATGAGGAAAAATCCCCCAAAGGGGCAAAACCATTTTTATTTCACTATAAATCGTAAGACTTACAATTACAGAGAAATATAGTGACACACGAATACTGCAGGCATCGGTTCGTTCTCGTCGGCAAGAGATCCCCCAAGAGCTCCAAGTTAGCAATGGAGACAAGCTTCTTTCCACAAGAATACTCCAGATGAGTAGAACAATCAATCTAGGGTTTATAAAGATTCACATATGTATTTGGGAAGGATTTGTGAATCAAAAAGGTTTGAAACCCTTAAAAAACGAAGTCTGAAATATGCAATAGTTCTGCAGAAAACGGAGGTTCAAAGACTTGAGAAACGTGTATACAAAACACTGTTATTTATAAAAAAAAATTGAGGCGGCGTGTCGCTCAAACGATAAAGGGTTATCGCTCGAACGAAAAAGACAGTCACTTGAGCGACTTCGCGCGACAGCTGCATGTCGCTTGAACAACAGTGCGTTGTCGCTCGAACAACGTTAGCGTCAAAATTTTCTCGCCTCTACACTTAGAAAAATTCTTTCTGCGAAGGAAAACATTTTGAAACCTTAAAGAATATTTTCTAAAAATTCCCAAATAATTATGTAACCATTAAAAACTCCAAATTAATTATTGTACCATTAATGCGAGTGGAGTATTGGGAATGTTGAATGTTGAAAATGCACGTTGCACGATGCTCGGTCAAGATGCACTGCGCACGTATGAATATAGTGGGAGCGTAATAACTTCGGATACAGATCGAGGCGGTCATGAATGAACGTGTTGACATGCCGAATGTAGCGGCATCGGACATACTAACTGAGATCTAGGACACACATAAAACTTCTTAGATTCTAAACGGACATTTATAAAATCATGTCCTTGCAAATCTCCCCCTATGTCCATACCGGTACATACATAAAAACTGTATGAATTATGCTATTTAAACTCAAAACAAATGACATACAATTTAATATCTCCATTAAACCCAAAAACTGGAAATATTAAATGACATGTCTTCACAAACTTCAACATTTTCAAATCTTCAACTTTTTCTCACTTTCTCACTTTCGTTGTCATCATCAGGGTGTGCAAAAATAATCCTCAATTTTGTACCTACACACATGAGATAAGAAACAATACCCGTGACGCACAATAGTTTGAAATATAATGATAAGCAAAAATAAATATCCATTAAGCTTAAGAAAATTATTATTAAAACAAACAAAAATTCTCCTCCATATTCGTTCTCTCCCTTTTTTATGATGTCTCCAAAAAGACAAATATGAAGAACACAAAGAAATGCAAATGGAGAATATCACAAGGTAAACAAACTTCTTCTTTTTGAATTTTTCAGAAAAAAAATCACAAAAAATACAACAAAAGAATCACACCATGAAATAACACAAAAATAACCAAGTCGATGATATGTAAGGACATTTTTCTCATGTCCAACATGTAACATTTGTGTATGTCGTACGCCGCTGCATTTGGCACGTCACCTCACAATCACACATGACGGCCTCTGTCCGAATTTTGAGAATCAAGCATTCAACATCTCCATCAAGTTTCCCATATCTGCCTCAATGACTTCACGTTCCATGATTTTAGGGACTTAATACAAGTGGTACGCAAGAGAAGTCAAAACAGTGAAAGAAGGCAAGATATGAAAGTTCAAGGGTATTTTGGTAATTTTACTGCCACCTTCCGGAGGACCGGTCAACTGGAAAGTTGAAGAGCTCGCCTTAATTAAGATACTAGAAGAAACGGCACCTCAATCTGAGCTACGGTGAAGAAGTTATGGCCCTTTGAAAATGGAGAAAAATCCAAGAAAAACCCTTGAAAAAATGTTAAGTGTTTAAGCCCCAAGTTTCAGCGAATTTTTGCGAACCGAAGGCCAAACCGGTTCGGGGGACGAACCGGTTCGCGGTACACCCGAACCGATTCGAGTACCTAATGCTGGCAAGTGTTTTAAAATCGTGAAACTCTTTTTGGTTTCCTTATAAAAGCCAACTTCGGGGGAGTTATTTGATAAGACTTGGAAAGACGTTTTTTAGAGTTCTTTCACCTCAAGTCTTCATATTTTTTAGTCCCAAAACTCATGTTTTGATTCACAGAAAATTCTCATATACTTTTGTGAATCTTTTGGAACCCAAGAACACTTTGCTTTGTTCATCTTTCGTGGAGTGCGTCTCTATAACATATGGCTGCGTGTCATTGAGGATCTTGTTGCGTGAAGATTCTTTGCTGGAGATAGGGCTACAAGTCCTTGGAGGGTGCTGCGTGTATTCTCTTGCTGAGTTCAAGACTGCGTGTCTTTGTGGATTGGCTGCGCGTTGATCCATTACAGATTTCTCTATGTAATTGTAAGTTGCGATTTATAAATTCATAGTGAAATAAAGGTTTTACCTCCTGAAATCTGTGTCTCAGCATATTTACTGTGTCGCATGCTTTATATTTGATGGGTTGATTTAGATGCATGTTTAAGGGCTGAATTTATTTGATTTAAAAGTAGACCCTAATTAAATAAGGTTTAATTGGATACTTGCAAATTAATCAATTATCACATAGTCACACTTTTCATGATAGTGAAAATGTAGGGGTGTGAACAAATTCGATAGGAATACGTCGCACTTTTCTAGTCGTGTGAGCACACCCACTTTGTCTCACGAGAGTGCACACGAGAGCGATGATAGTGATTTGTGTTCTTCAAGTGAGGGAGAAGGCGAGGAGGAGAGTGGAGATGAAAGTGAGCTCCAAAAGGCGTTTAGAGATTTGTACACCGAAACCTAGAAAACAAATAAGTATAATCGAGATTTAGGTCGTCGGGTTTTAGATTTGGAGAGAGAGAAGGAGTTTTTGAGAAAGGAGAAGTGTGTTTTGACCAACACGTTGTCTAGTCTGACGACACGTGTATCCCAACTCGAGAGTGATCTCGAACGTGCCAGGGAGGTCAAAGTCAATTTTGAGAACGCACCTAAGAAGGTTGAAAAGGTGGTTCATAAGGGTAAAGGTGAGAAGTTTGGAATAAGTTATGACGGTGCTTCTACTTCTCAATCAGCACCCGAGCCGGTTCCCACTTTAGTGATAGATTCACGTAAGTCTCACCCTAACCCACCTAGGCGTCCCATTCCTGTTAGGAGAGCGCGTCCTAGATTTTTTGAGAAAGGTGTTCATAGGCCTATTTATGTTTGTTCTCATTGTAAGAGGAGAGGTCACCTTAGGAAATTTTGTTTTAAGTTGGGTTATGTCTCACGTTTTGCTTCTACACGTGTTTTTGGCACACATGCACCCACACATGATACTTTACATGCTCCCGGAGACTATATGAGAGAGTTTGCACATCTAGGTGAGCAAGTTAAGTTTTTAGTCAAAACTTCACAAGAATAAATGGAGGTTTTTCATATTGTCACCACCTTTGGAAAACCCCTCCACACCTAACGATTGAGGTTTGACTTGTTTACTAGCATAGGATGTTTTTCATGATGATATTATTTGCCTATTTCTAGTATGTATAATGTTTGTATGTTTTAATTTTTTTTTGAAAATTTTTGAAAAATACAAAAAGATTTTATTTTGTAAAATTTTGAGAAAATCTAAAAAGATTTTTGTATTTTGTTTGCACCGTTTATGGATGGACACTTAGGATGACCGAATCACAACATCATTTCATTATTTTCATGTGACTATTTGATAGTGTTTTGAGACAATATATCATGTCATCTTTGTGCTTTATAATTTTTGGAGTCAGTAAGATGTAATTAAGTGTTACTTCCTACACGTTTGTCTCATGTTTTCCTTTATTGCACACATGCACGAATTTGTTTGATTATCTTGTCTTATTACATGTTGGCTGGGTGTTTTCACTTCAATCCTGTTCCTAAAACGAACCAAGCGCGATAAAACTTGATAAGAAAGTTGTGCATGTAAGAGTCGTTTGTGTACTTTATTTGAAAACGGTGAAGGGCTACGAAAGATTTTCATTTATCCTTTGCGATTAAGCCGCCGTTTAAATTGGACCTAAAAAATTGAGGAATTTTATTATCCGGGGTCCAAAGAGGTTTAAAAGAGCCCAAAAAATTTAAAGGAATAAAAAGATATTCATGCCAATTATGGGCCAATTAGGTTTTTGCACCAATTCTCCAAAGTTTGAGAATTTAGTTTATACACCTCTAAAAGAAAATATATATGAGGGAGTTCGGATGGAGAATTAAAACGGTTTTGCACGTCCCTGAAATTCTTGAAAATGCGTTACATAGTTTTGGACGTTATTGGTGTGAAAATCATTTTGACTTTGATTTGTTGATTTGTATAAGACGATGTCATCTAAATTCAACAATTTTTACACCTAAGGATACTTTTGATGTTCATTCGTTAGGAGTACACGTACGCATCATGCACATATGATTGATTGAGTTGATTCTCCTATCGAATGTGTTCACACCTATACATTCCGTTTCCATGACTTGGTTGTTTAAGTTTAAATCCATGGTGTGATGTTTAGTATCTTATTTTTGTATGAAATTTTTGAAAAATCAAAAATAGTTTGTGCAGATTTTTTTAGTATCTCTTTGCAACAGCGCGTTTGCCATCTGATTGATGCCTTGTTTTGAATACGGTGACACCCCGACTTTGCTTGTTTGATTTATTCTTCTCATTTGTCTATTTTGGGATATAATAAAAAGGGGGAGAAAGAATTATCATTTTATGGGGGAGTTTGAATTTTGAGGGAGTTTTGAGATTTGACTTATGCTTTCATCATAAATTGGTATCTATATTTATCTCATTTCAAACTCGATACATCACTTGGTATTGGATTTTCCTCATGTGTGTAGGTACTAAATTGATGATCACTGAATTGCACACCCTGGTGAGAAAAGCTTTGATATTTTTGAAGATTTGAAGAACAAACGAGGAAGACTTATTTATTTGTACCTTTCCAGTTTTGGGTTCATGGGAGGGTATATTTGTATAGGCAATTTGGTATTTGATAATTCGGATATTTTTATGTATGTACCGGCATAGACATAGGGAGAGATTTGTAAGGACATTTTTCTCATGTCCAACATGTTACATTTGTGTATGTCGTACGCCACTACATTTGGTACGTCACCTCACGATCACACATGACGGCCTCTATCCGAATTCTGGGAATCAAGCATTCAACATCTCCATCAAGTGTCCCACATCTACCTCAACGACTTCACGTTCCACGATTTTAGGGACTTAATACAAGTGGTACGCAAGAGAAGTCAAAACAGTGAAAGAAGACAAAATATGAAAGTTTAAGGGTATTTTGGTAATTTTACTGCCACCGTCGGGAGGATCGGTCAACTTTAAAGTTGAATAGCTCGCCACAATGAAGATATTGGAAGAAACGACACCTTAATCCGAGCTACGGTGAAGAAGTTATGGCCCTTTGAAAATGAAGAAAAATCCAAGAAAAACCCTTGAAAAAATGCTAAGTGTTTAAGCCCCAAGTTCCAGCTAATTTTTGCGCGAACTGAAGGCCAAACCGGTTCGGGGGCGAACCGGTTTGTGGTACACCGGAACCGATTCGGGGTACCTGACGCTGACAAGTGTTTTAAAATCGTGAAACTCTTTTTGGTTTCCTTATAAAAGCCAACTTCGAGGGAGTTATTTGATAAGACTTGGAAAGACGTTTTTTAGAGTTATATCACCTCAAATCTTCATATTTTTTAGTCCCAAAACTCATGTTTTGATTCACAGAAAATTCTCATATACTTTTGTGAATCTTTTGGAACCCAAGAACACTTTGTTTTGTTCATCTTTCGTGGAGTGTATCTTTACAACATATGGCTGCGTGTCATTGAGGATCTTGCTGCGTGAAGATTCTTTGTTGAAGATAGGGATGCGAGTCCTTGGAGGGTGCTGCGTGTATTCTCTTGCTGAGTTCAAGACTGTGTGTCTTTGTGGGTTGGTTGCGCGTTGATCCATTGCATATTTCTCTATGTAATTGCAAGTTGCGATTTATAAATTCATAGTGAAATAAAGGTTTTACCCGAAAGGTTTTTTTTCCTGAAATCTGTGTCTCAGCATATTTACTGTGTCACATGTTTTATATTTGATGGGTTGATTTAGATGCATGTTTAAGGGATGGATTTATTTGATTTAAAAGTAGACCCTAATTAAATAAGGTTTAATTGGATACTTGCAAATTAATCAATTATCACATAGTCGCACTTTTCATAATAGTGGAAATGTAGGGGTGTGAACAAATTCGATAGGAAAATCAATACATACAACCATAACATCTTTGCACGATGAGTTTCGGATAGTCCTAACGAATGAACTCAACATCTTCCTTAGGTGTAAAAATGGTGGAATTATAAGAAATTGACTCAATTAAATCAAAAAATCAAAGCTCAAAGTGATTTCCACACCGATAACGTCCAAAATTATGTAACGCTTTTTCATGACTTTCAAGGATGTGCAAACCCGTTTTATATTTCATCCAAACTCCCTCAATAAATAATAATGCTTTTTATTTTTATTTTAAGGTGCAAGCAAAATACAAAACTTTTTTTGTGTTTTTCAAAAAAAAATTATAAAAAGAAAATCTTTTTGACTTTTTCAAAAAATTATCAAAAATGAAATCTTTATGGATTTTTCACTTTTTCAAAAAAAATAGAAAATCTTCTTGTATTTTTCTAAATAGAAAAAAAAATAAAAACCAAAAACAAATAATGATACAAATGATACAATCTAGAGATAGGAATCATATTATATGAACATGAAAATGCATCCTACTCTAGACACGGTAACCACCCCTGAGTCAACTGTGCAAATTTCGAAAGACTTCCTAAGACTCTCGAATCTAAGGGCGTCTAAAGGCTTCGTGAAAATATCGGCTAACTGGAGGTCGTAGACACAAAACTCAAGGAAACGACCTCCTCTTCTACAAGTTCACGGATAAAAGTGCTCGCGTATGTTAATGTGCTTTGTACGTGAATGTTGGACTGGATTACGGGATATGTGTAATGCGCTTGTGTTTAAAAATTTTGAAACCTTAAAAAATATTTTTTTTTAAATTCCCAAATAATTATGTAACCATTAAAAACTCTAAATTAATTGTTTTACAATTAATGTGAGTGGAGTAGTGGGAACATTGAATGTTGAATATGCACGTTGCACGATGCTCGATCAAGATGCACTATGCACGTATGAAGATAGTGGGAGCGTAATAACTTCGGATTCAGATCGAGGTTGTCATGGATGAACGAGTTGACGTGCCAAATGTAGCAGTATCAGACGTACTAACCGAGATCTACGACACATAGAAAACTTCCTAGATTTTAAACGGACATTTATAAAATCATGTCCTTATAACGTTTGAAATCATTGCTACTATAATTACCGACTCGACTAGAAAGGAAATAGAAATAAAAGGATGAGCGCGCAGGCTCGACACCTATATTATGTTTGAGCAACTACTGAAAATAGTGCGAACTAGAATCAGGGATGAGGCTGCACCGGTGATCTAGGACCTAAAAATAGAGTTCAATAATAACGTTAACAACAAGTCTATAATGAATTAATATTTAACCGAATTTTGGCTACAATAAATAACTACTCATCTTGCTCTCATATTATAGTTATTTTCAAGTTATCCCAACCCAAACACCCCTAAAAATCACATGTAACTAATCTCAATTACAAGTGAACCCAATGTTTAGTTATCATTCTTATCATTTGAATTTAATTAAGAAGGGTCCCATCATATATATCCATTTACACCTCTCAAGTATAGTATCAATAAAGATAAGATAATCTCAAGTCTAATATCCAGATATGTACGGTCCCCGACACACATGAGTAAATGGACTAATCTTGAGTTCGCACATAAACATATGCAAAGCCATATCCCTATAGCCTTTGAGGATCATTCGTGCATACTAGGTATAGTTATAGGTCATCCCAAAACTATCACCTTAAAGACATCAGCAAGGGATAATCGTTACGCACTCCCATCATAACGCACGATCTCCATACCCAAGGTTATACGCTAGAGCTCTCATGTATATTCCCTCTTGGGATACGAGTACATCAGTTGTAGGATCGGAATTAAAGGACCAGGGTAAAGTCCGTCTCTATCACCGGGGAACCCGTGCGATCAACATTGTACGTGCCCCATCAAAATCTCTGCTAATATGTCCCCTACGAGCACTCATACATGGTATGCTTACAAACATTCACAAATAATAGTAATAATAATTACTCACAGATAACTAATCCATAAACCAAAATTCTTATGTTAATTATTCCAATCTAGTTAAGAATTTTAATACCAAATTGTTTTAAAGTCGTTCTAACAAGATCCCCAACTCTGTCTTAAAATTTTACCTATCTCGTTAGAATGAAAACCCAAGTCGCTCGAACAAAATTCACCAAGTCATTCTAACGACATCTTTTCTCGTTTAAATGATAATGCCAATATCATTCGAATGAGGTCAATATCTCATTCTAATGAGGTAGTCACAGATCATCTCCCCCAAGATGTCAAATCCACCATGCATTACACCACAAAATGAGAATGATCAAGGTAAGTTTTTCACGGCCCAGGACCGTGACCCAGTGGTCACGACCCGCGATCGTGACCAGATCCAGAAGCACATGATAAAGTCTTTAACCAAAAAAAGGCGTCGATAAATAGTTGTGGTCACGGCCTTGGTCCGTGACCATGCTCGACACAAAATGGGCACCAAAACTCCCACCAAATTGTGTCACAGTCTTAGACCGTGACCACATGCATGATCAATGTTAGGATTTCAGTTGAGATGGATCACAGTCATGGACCGTGACCATTTTGAAATTGTTATGGGAGGTAGTCACGGTCATAGGATGTGACCCAGGCCGTGACCATTTATTTTTTATACGTCACCACCCTAGTCATGGTCCTAGACCACAACCAGGTTCGTGACGTGTAAAAAATTAAATGGTCACGGCCTGGGACGGTGACCATACTTTCTACACATAAAACCCCCAACTCATTTTCCATTGCACGATTCTCTCTCTCTCCTCCGCCTCTCTCTCTGCCTCGACTCCCTTTCCTCCGCCTCTCTCTCTCTCTCTCTCTCTCTCTCTCTTACGTATTCTCCCTATCTTAACTTCCCTACAATTTTTAGTTCAATTTAATTACATAAATTGGTGCTAAATTTTACAGAAATTGAATTTGTTATGATAAATAGTTTATAAAATTATTTGGGTCCTTTTATTTAGCACTTGAAATTAATTAGGTTTTATTAATATTAATTGTGTGTTGTTATTTTGGGCTTGATATTGTTTGGGTATTTCTATTTGGGCTTGAAATTAATTAGGTATTGTTAATATTTATTGTGTAAGGCTTGAAATTATTCTGGCATTATAAATATTGATTGAATATTGTTATTTAGGGCTTAAAATTTGGTTGACTGTTGTTATTTAGGGTTTGAAGTTTATTAGGTATTGTCGATATAAATTGATTACCCAAAAGTTTCTTTTTATTTGAAAATGTTGGACTTTATGCATTATGATAGTATAATAGAAATTTACATCAAATAAATAGAATGTTAAAATTTGAAACATTCAACTCCATAGAGAACTTTATAGCTAAGAGTTTGCTGAGTGTCTATGACGCACGAACACTTCATTGGAGGTGACGTACTCATGTTAAACACTCTCGCGGATATGACGCATGTATAACACTCCTCCAACACATTTTGTGGCATGTCGGATTGATTTGGCATTTAAAAAAGGCGAACACTTCTATGACACTCTGCGGAAACTTTAGGACACTTATGGGAGTAATGATGAAGTTTTTGGTGTAATCAAAGATGGTGATAAATGAGGATCATTAAAGCGCTCTGTCTGCGAGTGTCGTGTCCAACTTTTATAAAACTTATCATGTCGGCATGTCTCTGTCGTGTCGAATACGACACCCACGTTTATGCCCATGCTTCATAGGTGGTGGCATTATCAACAGGGGTCGGGGTATCTCTCATGGACGAGCTCTCTTCGGTGGTCATGAATTTATATATTTGGGGTCGGGGTGTAACACCCCATATTTTTTAATGATTTTTAAATGTGGGATTAATTGAATTAATTAATTGATAATTAATCCAGTTTAAAATAAATATTAACTAGCGAGATAAGGGTTAGTATTTATTGATGAGAATTATATTGAATATTACTGAGCGAATAAAGTAATATGCGATTGTGAATTTATGAAAATTATCGCGAATGAGATATATGACAGTTATTATAATTAAAGTCGGGATGCGCGTGTCAGTCGTATCGGGACTAATTTAATGAAATAAAAAGTAAATATATTTTTAATCACCCAAATGGTCATTTCAAGTGCGTCAATGTGTCCGGAAGGGTTAAGATAGTCTAAAAAATCGACCCAGGGGTTTAGTTTGGGTCTCGGGGCAATTTTAGGCCAAACTGGCATCCCGAGAGCCCATTTTGGTAATTCGTATTTTTGAAGAATGATTAATTACGAAAATTAAAGGGATAAAATAACTTGTATGTGACACCCCGCCTAATTAAATACCGGGCGATCACTCCTTTATTAAATTAAATCAAGGTAAACAGTTGGTTCATTCTCAGCATCACTGTCGATAAAAATAAATTTTCCAATTTAACACCCTAAATAATTAAGCTAAGTATCAAAACCTTTTTTCATACGTAACTTTCCAAATTTTATTTAAAGAAAAATCATTTATTTTATTAACAACATTCAATAAATAAGAATCACACCACATTAAATTCTGCAACATAATCCAATTAATTTAATACATTCGTCATCGAATGCCAACATACGAAATCTATGTCACACTTCCAAACTGAATAAATCCCATAGTAACAATACTGGAAATAACTGAAATACAAATGTCCAATAACAACGGAATAATGGAAAGAGCTACACATGCCCAACTAGATGAAAGTACTAAGAGTGGATCCGAATGAACGAAGTCGTCTAATCAAGAGACCTGCAACTCCCACCTAAGTTGTAGCGCGTTCCTTCCAAGAGATCCTAAGCAAGATGCCCCTGTGGCTGGGCACCTGTAATACATACATATATATATACAAGAGAGAGAGAGAAAAAAAAAAGAAACGGGTTAGAGCCCGATAGTGTGTTTGATTTAAAATACGTTTAGCAAGTATTTAAATTGATACAGGCCAATGTAACAACATATTAGTGCGACACTCTCTTGAGAAATTATCACCTCTCTTCTAATGTGCACACCTATCGCACTAACCTCCCCAACGGGTTGTCTTATCATTTATCGCACTAATCTTACCAATGATTTAACTTATCTTATATTACTCGTAAGGTTCCAAATTTCACGATTCAATTGTTTGAAAAGAATATTTCAATTAGTAACCAAAGTTCTCATTTTGACTTTATTAATCAATAAAGTTTTCCAATTTCATATTATACTTTCTCAAAACAAGTATTTACAATTTGAGTCATCAACCATGTCCTACATATAAAAACACAGTAGGCAGTTCCAGATTTCAGAATTTCATATATATATATATTAACTACTCGAAAATATATATATCAAAATAGCACCCCACATAATAACTATGGTGCGGGCATACTCTACTATCCAAACCCCATATCACTCACATTAAGGGGAATACAAATTCAGAATCACTCTCGAATTGTATTAACACATACACAAACTATAGGTTCCAAGTCCCTTAGGACCGTCTGAACTATCACTGCGATAGCCTGTACCAAGGATACCTATACACAAACAAAATGAGGCGAAGCATAGATTCCAAGTCTCTAAGAGGAAAGCACATACCCGCATCTCTTAGGACCGTCTGAACTATCATTCCGATAGCCTGTACCAAGGATATCTATCTTCTAGGGTACAAGTCAATATCCCCCATAAAGGTCCCATCGAGATAAGAATGTAATACCCCGTATTTTTATGCTATATTTAATTTGGGGATTTATTAAATTTAATGTGATGATTTATTTAATAAAAATCCAGAAATTAATTATGTTATAATTATTAACGTGACTAGAGTTAGTAATTATGGGAAACTTGTTGAATATTACTAATGAGCATAGTAATATATTATATTGGTTATATTGAATGTCATAAGTGAATTAAATGACTATTTCGGAAATTTAAGTCGGGACGTGCCAGTGCCACGTCGGGACTAATTATGTTAATTAAAAAGTGAATATTTTATAAGTTGTCCGTATGGTCGTTTTGAGTACGCCAACGCATTCGGAAAGGTCGAGATAGTCAGAAAAGTGTACCCGGGGGTTTAGTTTGGGTCTCGGGATGTTTTTAGGCCTAATTAGTGACCCGGGAGGGCATTTTGGTCATTTTACAAAATAGGGTAATTAAACCCACGAATTTCAGCCATCCTTAGCAGCCACTTAAGTCAGCCTTCTAGGGTTAGAACATTCAGAACCCTAAGACGGCCATTGGAGAAGAGAGGAGAGACCTTGCAAGGTGATTCAAGGCCAAAAACACCACCTTTTGCACCACCGTCACCACCAACGCGTGGATCGCGAGGAGGAGAACACAACCACACCAATACCAGCAGGAAAACAGACCTCTGAAATCCCAGGCAAGTGTTTAACTTGCGTATTTTCGTTGGTGCAATATTCATATTAGTTAGGAATGATTAGTAGTATAATCTATGGAAGAAAACCCCACTTTTTGATAGGAATTTGCATGTAGAGAAGATTAAAACCATATTCTGGAAGTCTTATATGATGTAGATGATTAACCCACGAATTTTGATGATTATGTAGAAGGAAATTCTGGATAAAAACTGATTAGAATAGAAGTTAAGAAAACCTAGGGTTCTTGATGATTAGATGGGATTTTAGGTTGTTTAATCATGTTTAATGATGGTTATATGCATGCTTAACGTTAGAAACATCTGAAAATAGATTACCATGATTGTAGTATAAGTTTTGGGATGATTAGTGTTGGAAATTATGGATTTGAATGAAGAATATTAATCAAACCCGTAACTGCACTTCTGCAGAAATCGAAATACCTGTTTGATCGATCGATCGAACCTAGAGCGTCGATCGATCGAAGGTTCGATCGATCGAGCCCCAGACGTCGATCGATCGACCCCTCCTGGCAAACTCTTTTTCCCCTTGTTTAATTAGTTGAATTAATTTACCGTGGAATATTTCTTGGGCATTATAAATAAAAGGATTTGGGAGATATTGAGGACCAGTAGGGTATAGGGATAAATGTTAGAACCTTTAATCTTCAACGAGAAGGGTAATTATGGGATATTTACTTTAGGTTGAATTTATGAAATTTAAGGGTGAGGTGCGTAAGAGAGTTACGTTGGAATCAAATAAAGTCACTTACTGAATTTTAGATTGGTAAGGATATGACCCATGAGCATTAGGTAATGAGTGAGAAAACTCTTCGAGTTAAGGTTAGAGACGAAACCTTATACGTAATCATAATAATGAGAAATTAAAGATAAATGTTGTAATTATGGGTAAGGAGAGTGACCTATATTAACATAATGAAATTGGTATATTTATATGATTGTGTGTACATATATTATATACATGTGAAAAACTTACCCGCGCTACTTGCTATCCCTGAGGTTACCGCGCTGGGACGATCTTATCTTGTGTTGCTTTATGGGGGATATTGATTCGTACCCTAGAAGATAGAGATCCTAGGTACGGGCTATCAGATTGATAGTCGGACGGTCCTAAGAGACGTGTGGGTATGTACTGACCTCTTGGACTTGGAATCTATGCTTCGCCTCAACGTTGTTTTATATATGTTAATACAGTTCGAGAGTGATTCCGAACTTGTATTTCCCTTTGTGTGAGCGATACGGGGATTGGATAGCAGAGTATGCCCGCACCATAGTTTAGTTGGGGTGCTGTTATATATATATATATATTATCCGAGTAGTTAATATATATATACGAGATTATATACTTTAACTGCCTACTGGGATTTGATAAGTAGGACATAGTTGTTGACACTATAATAAATCCTTGTTTTGTGAAAGTATGAGAATGCACTGGTAAACTTTAAAATTTAATGAAGCTAAAACGAGAGTATTGCTACTAATTGGAAGTAACCTTTTTAAAACATTGTCATCGTTCGGTTTTGAAAACTTATGAGTAAGTTAAGATAAACTAGACTATTTGGGAAGGTTAGTACGATAGGCGTGCACATTAGAAGAGAGGTGAGAATTTCTCAAGAGAGTGTCGAACTAATATGAATTGCATTGGCCTGTATCAATTTAAATACTTGCTTAACGTATTTTATAAATCAAACACACTTTCGGGCCCTGACCCGTTTCTTTCTCTCTCTCTCCCTTGTGTATATATATGTATATTTTCAGGTGCCCAGCCACAGGGGCGTCTTGCTTAGGATCCTTTGAGAAGAACGAGCTGTAGCTTAGGTGGAAGTTGCGGGTCACTTGAGTAGACGGCTTCTGTTATTGACTCTACTCTCATTACTCTCATTTATTAGGCACGTGTCGCCCCTTTCAGCATTTCATTTATTGTTGGGATTTTATATTTCAGTTATTCCAGTATTGTTTTACGGGATTTATTCAGGATGGTTTATGATTTTTAGTTTTATATTGCTGACATTCGATTGGTGAATGTATGGTTTTATTTTAGTTCATCGTGGTGTGATTCTATATTGTAGAAATGTTGTTTTGAATTAATAAATCTTTTCTTTAATTAAAATTTGGAAGTTTGTATGAAAAATGGTTTTTGACACTTAGCTTAATTATTTAGGGTGTTAAATTGGAAAATTATTTTTGTCGACAGTGATGCTGAGAATGAACCAACTGTTTACCTTGATTTAATTTAATAAAGGAGTGATCGCCCGGTATTTAATTAGGCGGGGTGTCACAGGTGGTATCAGAGCATCAGGTTCTAGTGTCCATAGGATCTGTACGGCTTATTTCGCTTTCAGCTTAACGTTTTTGCTATAGAGCCCTATTTTTAGGATTGGTTGTATTCCTGCTTTTACGTTTAAGTCTTCAGTTAATTGAGATTCGATGATAACTGTAGACTGATAAATTTTGTTCACGTTTCAGATGCCTCCGAGACGTGCTCCGAAAGATAGGCGTGCCCAGGCCGAGCAACCAGCAGCTCCGGCACCAGGCACAATGAATGCTAATGAATTAGCCGCCATAGTCGCTCAGGCGGTGAATACCGCGATAGCAATGACTCAACAGGCTCCACCCCAGGTTCAGGCAGTGGCGCCAATACCAGCACAGCTTCCATCTGCATGGGAGAGGGTTCGGGATGCTTTTCAGAAAACACATCCCCCTGAGTTTTCTGGTAGCTCCGATATTGTTACTGTCAGCCAATGGAAGAAAGACATCCAGCGGCATCTTCGCATGTATGAGTGTACCGAGGTACAAAAGCAGTTATTGGCTTCTTTTAAGCTGGTGGGAGCCGCATTACAGTGGTGGGAGTCCACTACTACTTTGGAGGAGAGGGACACGATCCCTATTCAGATGTTCTGGGAGCGGTTTGACCGCAAGTACTTTCCACCCGCAGTGTAGACTGAGATGAGGCGGAGATTACTAAATCTGAAGCAGGAGAACCTTACTGTAGCCGAGTATGAGGAGGAGTTCACGAGACTTCTCACTATTGTGCCAGATGAGGCACCCACTGAGGGCAAGAAAATTTTGCTGTTCGTCGACGGGTTAGCTTGGAGGATCCGTCAGCACCTTATTGGGAATCTATCCCTGAGTACTTTCACTGACGTACTCAATGCAGCGTTACTACATTGCCAGGATCACCGCTTCCACCTTCAGGGAAGCAAGAGAGCAGGAGAGTTTAGCCAGCAGGGCAGGACCGGGGGTAATAGTGCCGGTGGGGCACCAACTCATGGACAGACTCGTCAGCACGAGCAGAGTTCCCATCAGGGGGACCCTGCTAAGCGATTCCGTTCGGGTGATCCCAGGCCGGGAAATGGGGGTTATAGGCAGGGCCAGCCTAATCAGCAGGGTCAACACCGACTGCAGGGACAACAGCAGGGCCAGCAAGGCCAACAGCGTGCACATCAGGGCCAACAGGGCCAATGGCGTGGAGGTAACGGCCAGCAGGGCCGTGGTCAGCAGGGACAGAGGGGAGGTAATTTCAGAGGCCGATGTTTTGTGTGCGGCAAGCACGGCCATAAGCGTCAGGATTGCCCAGAGGGCGATAGGGCCCCATAGCAGCAGGGAGCCCGTAATGAGACGCAGGGGCCACTCTTTCCACCTGCCCTTCCAGCTCCAACCCAGGTGCCAGCCCTACCAGCCATTCCCGCAGCTCCAGTACAGTAGGGGCAATTGCAGTATGGACGTGTCTATAACGTCCACCAGGCAGCAGCTCCACAGGCACCACCCGCGATTGAGGGTATGTTTCCTATCTATGGTACCATGGGTAAAGTTTTGTTTGATACGGGGGCAACGCATTGTTTTATAGCTACGCATTTTGCGAATTCATTAGGGTTATTAGCCACAACAGAGAGCACCGTGACGTGTGTCGACTCACCACTGGGGAGTGGGTCACTTATATTCTTTATATGCCGGGGAGTAGAGGTAGAGATTGGTAGCTTGGTATTGCCTGCAGACATGCTAGTCTTAGACATGCACGAGCATGATGTGATCATTGGTATGGATTGGCTCGCATCTTATAGAGCCATGATTGATTGCTTAGGTGGGAGCATTGTTTTTGCCATTCCGGGGCAAGAGATGTTTGTAGTGGCAATGCCTCGCCCAGAGGGAGGTTCGACCACTCATTTATATTACATTGAGGAGGATACCTCTAAGGAGGTTGTGATTCCTTTGGATTCGATCCCAGTTGTTAGGGAGTATTCCGATGTGTTTCAGGAGATACCAGGCCTACCGCCCAGTCGTGAGATAGACTTCGTTATAGATTTAGTGCCGGATACGAGACCTATAGCACGCGCACCGTACTGTATGGCTCCGGCAGAGATGCGAGAGCTACGAGATCAGATTGAGCAGCTATTAGGTCAGGGCTTCATTCGTAGGAGTACCTCACCCTGGGGCGCTCCAGTCTTATTTGTAAAGAAGAGAGATGGTTCACTGAGATTGTGCGTGGACTACCGGGAGTTGAATAAGGTCATGATACGGAATAAGTATCCGTTACCTCGAATCGATGATCTATTCGACCAGTTGAGGGGAGCAACTTTCTTTTCAAAGATAGATCTGAGGTCGGGGTACCATCAGTTACGGATTAGAGAGCAGGATGTTTCAAAGACTTCCTTCTTGTCGAGATATGGGTCCTATGAGTTCAGGGTGATGCCGTTCGGACTCACAAATGCCCCAGCCGTTTTCATGGACCTGATGAACCGAGTATTCAGAGAGTTCTTGGATCAGTTCGTCATCGTCTTCATAGATGATATTTTGATATATTCACACTCCGAGGAGGAGCATGCCGAACACTTGAGGCAGGTTCTTCAGACTCTACGAGAGCATCAGTTGTATGCTAAGTACGAGAAGTGTGGATTCTGGTTGCGAGAGGTACAATTCTTGGGCCATGTTGTTTCTGAGCAAGGGATAACAGTTGACCCGAGCAAAGTGTCAGCGGTGAGGGAGTGGGGGCAGCCCACGAAACCGACAGAAGTGCGTAGTTTCTTGGGATTAGCCGGATACTACAGGAGGTTCATTCGGGGATTCTCCAAAATAGCGGGTCCGTTGACGAATTTGACTCGCAAAGGGGTACCGTATGTTTGGGATGATTCTTGTCAATTAGCTTTCGACGAGCTAAAAGACAAGCTTACTTCAGCACCAGTCCTTGCTTTACAGAAGCCGGGTGTAGAGTACCTGGTTTACACAGATGCATCCTTATGAGGACTTGGGGGAGTACTTCAGCAGGAGGAGAAGGCTATAGCTTTTGCTTCCCGCAAGCTTAAGCCGCATGAAAAGAATTACCCCACCCACGACCTGGAGTTAGCTGCGGTCGTCTTTGCATTGAGAATTTGGAGACACTATTTATTGGGCGAGAAATTCCGTTTGTTCACAGACCATAAGTCACTGCAGTACCTGTTCACTCAGCGAGAGCTGAATATGCGTCAGCGCAGATGGTTAGAGTTTGTGAAAGATTACCAGTTCGACATACAGTACCATCCGGGGAAGGCCAACGTAGTTGCTGATGCGTTGAGCCGTAGACCGGTAGACGATGTAGCCGACGTTTGGAAAGTGAAGTGGAAGGAGTTGGGTCACCAAGACGCAGTAGCCCGTTCGTTCATATCCGTCATGTCAGTCACACCCGAGATTGTTACAAGGGTGATACAGGCACATACCACAGACCCGTTTTGTTAGGAGCAGATTGTACGACTTCTAACCGAGGGTGCTGAGTCCTATTCTGTTAGTTCGGATGGAGGGTTGTGGTTTAATGGGAGATTAGTAGTCCCAGAAGGAGCGGAGCTACGTCATGAAGTGATGACTCATTCTCATGGGTCCCGATTTGCAGTACATCCGGGAGGCGATAAGATGTACCAGGACATGAGACGACAGTACTGGTGGAGTGGGATGAAGAGGGACATCGCTGAATTTGTGTCCAAGTGTTCTACTTGCCAGCTGGTGAAGGTGGACCATCAGAAACCGTCGGGATTACTTCAGCCGTTGGAAATACCCGCGTGGAAGTGGGAAAGTATTTCCATGGATTTCATTACCGGGTTGCCTACATCACAGTGGGGCCACGATTCTATCTGGGTGATTGTAGACCATTTGACCAAGGTGGCTTATTTTCTGCCAGTGAGGACAGATTATACCACGGGTCAGTATGCCCAGTTGTTCATCGCTGAGATTATCAGATTACACGGGGTGCCCCTGAATATTGTGTCAGATAGAGACAAGATTTTTGTGTCACGTTTCTGGGAAAGCTTTCAGGAGGCTATGGGTACAGAGTTGAGACTGAGTTCAGCCTACCACCCACAGACAGATGGACAGACAGAGCGTACTAATCAGATGTTGGAAGATATGCTACGCATGTGTGTTCTCGATTTCGGAGGGGGTTGGGAACCACACCTTCCACTGGTAGAGTTTGCTTATAATAACTCCTATCAGTTTACGATTGGCATGGCTCCATTTGAGGCTTTGTACGGCAGGCCTTGTCGTTCTCCAACTTGTTGGCTCGAGGTGGGGGACAACAAGTTATTAGGTCCAGAAGTGATTCAGGAGACCTCCGCGAGGATTGAGATAATCAGGAGTCGTATTCGGGTAGCCCAAGACAGGCAGAAGAGCTACGCCGATGCGAAACGGTTCTTCCGGGAGTTTAATGTGGGAGATCAAGTGTTGTTGCGTGTATCTCCTATGAAAGGAGTTATGAGGTTCGGGAAGAAGGGGAAGTTGGCTCCGAGGTACGTAGGACCATTTCCCATCATCGAGAGAATTGGGCCAGTAGCATACAGGTTGGGATTGCCAGAACATTTACATCGCATCCACGATGTATTCCACATCTCGTCGTTGAGACGATATCTTCGGGATGATATGGCCCATACTCACATTGTGATAGACGAGATAGACTTACAGTCTGATAGCTCTTACGAGGAGAGACCAGTGGCTATTCTAGACTATAGTGAGAGGAGATTGAGGTCGAAAGTAGTTCCACTTGTGCGAGTCCAGTGGGAGCATCATAATGTGGAGGAATCCACTTGGGAGCGTGAGGCAGATATGCGCGAGAGATATCCAGAGTTGTTTTTACCAGGTATGCCTTATTTTCCGAATTTCAGGACGAAATTCCGTTATTAGGGTGGAAGTATGTAATACCCCGTATTTTTATGCTATATTTAATTTGGGGATTTATTAAATTTAATGTGATGATTTATTTAATAAAAATCCGGAAATTAATTATGTTATAATTATTAACGTGACTAGAGTTGGTAATTATGGGAAACTTGTTGAATATTACTAATGAGCATAGTAATATATTATATTGGTTATATTGAATGTCATAAGTGAATTAAATGACTATTTCGGAAATTTAAGTCGGGACGTGCCAGTGCCACGTCGGGACTAATTATGTTAATTAAAAAGTGAATATTTTATAAGTTGTCCGTATGGTCGTTTTGAGTGCGCCAACGCGTCCGAAAAGGTCGAGATAGTCAGAAAAGTGTACCCGGGGGTTTAGTTTGGGTCTCGGGATGTTTTTAGGCCTAATTAGTGACCCGGGAGGGCATTTTGGTCATTTTACAAAATAGGGTAATTAAACCCACGAATTTCAGCCATCCTTAGCAGCCACTTAAGTCAGCCTTCTAGGGTTAGAACATTCAGAACCCTAAGACGGCCATTGGAGAAGAGAGGAGAGACCTTGCAAGGTGATTCAAGGCCAAAAACACCACCTTTTGCACCACCAACGCGTGGATCGCGAGGAGGAGAACACAACCACACCAATACCAGCAGGAAACCAGACCTCTGAAATCCCAGGCAAGTGTTTAACTTGCGTATTTTTGTTGGTGCAATATTCATATTAGTTAGGAATGATTAGTAGTATAATCTATGGAAGAAAACCCCACTTTTTGATAGGAATTTGCATGTAGAGAAGATTAAAACCATATTCTGGAAGTCTTATATGATGTAGATGATTAACCCACGAATTTTGATGATTATGTAGAAGGAAATTCTGGATAAAAACTGATTAGAATAGAAGTTAAGAAAACCTAGGGTTCTTGATGATTAGATGAGATTTTAGGTTGTTTAATCATGTTTAATGATGGTTATATGCATGCTTAACGTTAGAAACATCTGAAAATAGATTACCATGATTGTAGTATAAGTTTTGGGACGATTAGTGTTGGAAATTATGGATTTGAATGAAGAATATTAATCAAACCCGTAACTGCACTTCTGCAGAAATCGAAATACCTGTTTGATCGATCGATCGAACCTAGAGCGTCGATCGATCGAAGGTTCGATCGATCGAGCCCCAGACGTCGATCGATCGACCCCTCCTGGCAAACTCTTTTTCCCCTTGTTTAATTAGTTGAATTAATTTACCGTGGAATATTTCTTGGGAATTATAAATAAAAGGATTTGGGAGATATTGAGGACCAGTAGGGTATAGGGATAAATGTTAGAACCTTTAATCTTCAACGAGAAGGGTAATTATGGGATATTTACTTTAGGTTGAATTTATGAAATTTAAGGGTGAGGTGCGTAAGAGAGTTACGTTGGAATCAAATAAAGTCACTTACTGAATTTTAGATTGGTAAGGATATGACCCATGAGCATTAGGTAATGAGTGAGAAAACTCTTCGAGTTAAGGTTAGAGACGAAACCTTATACGTAATCATAATAATGAGAAATTAAAGATAAATGTTGTAATTATGGGTAAGGAGAGTGACCTATATTAACATAATGAAATTGGTATATTTATATGATTGTGTGTACATATATTATATACATGTGAAAAACTTACCCGCGCTACTTGCTATCTCTGAGGTTACCGCGCTGGGACGATCTTATCTTGTGTTGCTTTATGGGGGATATTGATTCGTACCCTAGAAGATAGAGATCCTAGGTACGGGCTATCAGATTGATAGTCGAACGGTCCTAAGAGACGTGTGGGTATGTACTGACCTCTTGGACTTGGAATCTATGCTTCGCCTCAACGTTGTTTTATATATGTTAATACAGTTCGAGAGTGATTCCGAACTTGTATTTCCCTTTGTGTGAGCGATACGGGGATTGGATAGCAGAGTATGGCCGCACCATAGTTTAGTTGGGGTGTTGTTATATATATATATATTATCCGAGTAGTTAATATATATATACGAGATTATATACTTTAACTGCCTACTGGGATTTGATAAGTAGGACATAGTTGTTGACACTATAATAAATCCTTGTTTTGTGAAAGTATGAGAATGCACTGGTAAACTTTAAAATTTAATGAAGCTAAAACGAGAGTATTGCTACTAATTGGAAGTAACCTTTTTAAAACATTGTTATCGTTCGGTTTTGAAAACTTATGAGTAAGTTAAGATAAACTAGACTATTTGGGAAGGTTAGTACGATAGGCGTGCACATTAGAAGAGAGGTGAGAATTTCTCAAGAGAGTGTCGAACTAATATGAATTGCATTGGCCTATATCAATTTAAATACTTGCTTAACATATTTTATAAATCAAACACACTTTCGGGCCCTGACCCGTTTCTTTCTCTCTCTCTCCCTTGTGTATATATATGTATATTTTCAGGTGCCCAGCCACAGGGGCGTCTTGCTTAGGATCCTTTGAGAAGAACGAGCTGTAGCTTAGGTGGAAGTTGCGGGTCACTTGAGTAGACGGCTTCTGTTATTGACTCCACTCTCATTACTCTCATTTATTGGGCACGTATCGCCCCTTTCAGCATTTCATTTATTGTTGGGATTTTATATTTCAGTTATTCCAGTATTGTTTTACGGGATTTATTCAGGATGGTTTATGATTTTTAGTTTTATATTGCTGACATTCGATTGGTGAATGTATGGTTTTATTTTAGTTCATCGTGGTGTGATTCTATATTGTAGAAATGTTGTTTTGAATTAATAAATCTTTTCTTTAATTAAAATTTGGAAGTTTGTATGAAAAATGGGTTTTGACACTTAGCTAAATTATTTAGGGTGTTAAATTGGAAAATTATTTTTATCGACAGTGATGCTGAGAATGAACCAACTGTTTACCTTGATTTAATTTAATAAAGGAGTGATCACCCGGTATTTAATTAGGCGGGGTGTCACAGACTGTCCCAGCGCGGAAACCTCAGGGATAGCAAGTAGCGTGGGCATGATTTTCACACATAGATAGTATATGCATACACAATCATATAACTATACTCATATTACCATATCAATAATGGGTAAATTCTCAATTCCCATAATTACGTCATTTGCATGTATTTCTCATTATATAGTTATCACGTATAACCATTCACATCTTACTTTAATTTGAGGAACCTTTCCACTTACTACATAACGCTCATGGATTCTATCCTCCCAAGTATAAAATTCAGTGGGTATTCATTTATGTTCCAACGTAACCCTCTTACGTGTCTCTCCCCTTTAACATATACTTACATTGTCCCTCATCTAAGATATCCCAAAAATATAGATTTCGCCTTACATTAAAGGATTTTGAATTTTATTTTCAAAGATGAGAATTTCAAATGGTTTCGAAATCGGAATTAAAATGGAGTTTTAATTGAATTTTTTTATTATTTAGAAGAGTCCTCAAAATATAAAACTCTCTAAGAGTCCTCAAAATATAAAACTCTCTAAGAGTCCTCAAAACATAAAAATCTCAAGTAAAAATAATATTTTTAGAAATCCGACCGTTCGATCAAGCTGAATTTTTGTCAGCAGTCTTGTCTCGCCGTTCGCTACAACATACTAAAATTTCAAGCGATTCCAATGGTCCGATCATCCGGAATTTTTTTTTTAGTGTTTGTATCTAATTAGAACTCTTTTCTTAATCAAACTCTTAATCCTTTACATGACAAAGGGTTTCCAGAATATCATTTAAGTCATCACTACATGCAATTTCCTATCTCAAATTGGGTTTTTCTTCCATACAATTCATCCTAATCATTCCTAAACCAATATGAAAGATGCATCACCGAAACAAGCAAGATAAACACTTGCCTGGAATTTTCATAAATCTGGTTTGGTGCCGAAATTGGTGTGGTTGCGTTCCCCGTCTCGCGATCTACGCGTTGGTGGTGACGGCGGTGCAATCCGAGGTGTTCTTAGCCTAGAACTCATTGGAGAGCTTCTCCTCTTCCTCTCCAATGGCGTCATTTGTCTTTGGTTGTTCTAACCCTAGAAGACAACCTAGATATCTTATATAACCCTTTTAATTTTCGTAGGTTTAATTACCCATAATTGCGAAATGTCCAAAACGCCCTCCCGGGGTACTAATTGGGCCTAAAAACTCCCCGAGACCCAAACTAAACCCCCGGGTACACTTTTCTGACTATCTCGACCCTTCCGGACACGTTGGTGCACTCAAAACGACCATACAAATAACTTATAAAATATTCACTTATTAATCAACATTTAGTCCCGACACGACACAGGCGCGTCCCGACTTAAATTTTCATAATTGTCATTTTATGCACACGTGATAATATTATAACAATAAATCTCATATATTACTATACTCATCCAGTAATATTCAACAGATAACAAATTCCAATAATTACTAACTCTCGTCACGCTAGTAAATATTTAAAGCAACATTCCGGATTAAAATTAAATTAATTTATCTCAATTAAATTTAATAAATCCCATAATTTTAAAGCTATAAAAATACGGGGTATTACATACTTCCCCCCTAATAACTGAATTTCGTCCTGAAATTCGGAAAATAAGGCCTATCAGGTAGCACAATTCTGGATATCCTTTTCCGTACACAAACTAACTACACATTACGGCGCCCAATCACTATAGCCCTTTCTTCACAGTAACATTGTTTTGCATTCTCTTTGGAGACACTTCACATTGTGCTCCCAACCGACAACATTCGCATAGGTCACGCCTATACGTTATACATTTCATTATCTCACTATCATTAGGAGGCCTCACCTCACTACATGACAAATACTCGGATTTATTCATATACAAAACTCCCATTCTGAGAAAATATTACGAACATTTGATCACTCTTGCTCGTCTAAAACAGTCGTGGAATTCTACCATAGTTATCGGATATTTTCTCGACCGATCCAAAAATTCTGATTATCTACTCTCCTATAAACATACGGAAAGAGAATAGTCAAGGTTCTTCCATAACAAAACCTTAATAAGTACCTCATACGCGACAAACAGGTACGGGTGCTTCTACAGAGCATTCTTGAAATCATCGTACCAAGATTCCAAAATCTCCTTCACGTGGCTCCACTAATCTTCAATCACCATGCGCTTATTCCCTGGCTAAGGGTGATACATCCTACTTGAAACGAAATCTTATCTCCGTTGGTTCCTGAAATCCCATATCAAAGGTGGGATTCACCAATCTCATCCTGATTCAGAAATTTATACTGTGTCGGACCATGCACTGGCGCGATCCTTCCTTTCAAAGGAAGTCTGGGGTATACTAGTTAATATTGTAAGCCAGCCCAAAGAAATATCAATCACTTCCTTCTCGGCGACTTAATTCACATGTTCGGGATAAACCCTTGATCTTGTTTTGAGGATGGCAACCCATCCAAGAACTTTACGGACTTTACCAACCTCTTCCAATTTCAGGAATTTTCGATAAACACAAAATTATTTGGTTGATTCTCCTCTTTCAACCAAACCTTACCTATGGGCAGTGCATGTAGAGACTACTCACTACGTCTCGTTAAACATCGATTCTTCCCTTGAAATGTCTCACATTAAGTGACACGTAATACTCCCCTTCCTTCCTTGTAGTATGCCGAAAGTTCCACCCGTGCTCTTCTTTCCACGAAGCGCACTTCTAGAACTCTTATACTATACTAACATTATTACTCTTTGTATGCGCAATTCGTTCTCACACTTGACTAATAAAAATTCCGCTCCGGGTGTGCTTCATAACGATTAAATTCTACTCTATTCAAGGAATACCAATTCTTGAATGGCTTCCCACAGCCTTCCAATCAAGTTAGGGCGTGCTATTCTAATTGCACACTTATGTATGGATTATCGCCCCTCATGTGACGTTTAATCCACTCTATCACTTCCACTTCGTTATACTAGTCCCACAAACATTTATTTCACACGTCTATTACCACGTCCTTTCGACTCGGACTATTTTAACTGTAGTTAACCAAGATGCCCACATTTTTGCAACACTCCGACCGCCCTGGGAGAGCGAACGACGGCTACTCTTATGTAGGACTAACTAAATTCAACGAAATATAAGGAATAGGGCATTCAAATTCCATGACAATAAAAGAGGAATAATAATTCTCAACCTTCCTTAGATAAGTACAACAATTTTCCCAAATAGGTACAACAACCAAAATAAATCACTAACGCTCTATTCATCAAAATAATTACAGGTCATCTCTTTTGTATAATATAAAGTTCTTTCCAGATAATCCATGCTAAAAATCATTCCAACTCTTTATTCACCTTGTGTTCTGTACGCGGTTATGACATTTGGGTACTCTCAATCACCCTAGAAATCAAAATTCTTAAATTCTCCTTATCATCGTTCCACCCCTCAACTCGTGGGGATAACTTTCAATGCTTTCCTACCACAAAAATCCGGCTCCAATGACCTTAAAACAAAATTCAACTTCCAACTTACATACATAATTACTTGATCCCATTTCGACGAGGGTACCGAACTCATGGAATAGTGACCAAACGTCTCCCTATTTCCAACCTTACGCTAAGTTTCATGCGTGGGATATCTCGCAAAGCGAAATCCAAACAAGGAACCCCCCCGATACACTACTACCTAGCATTGTCGGTTATCGAAATCCGTTAGGTCCTCCGTCCATAGTATATACCCCTTTATTCCGTCCCTTGACAGAAAAGTTACAATTTCTCACGTAATTATGCTTAACAATGAACGTTTCACTAATTGCACTATTGTTCAGTATAGGTTGGTGGTAATAGCATTCCATAAACCTCGAATACATACACTCGGAATTCTAAAAATTCCTTTCCCTAATAATAGGGGTATAAATATTAACTCCCACATCCCTAAAGGATGAATATAACAATGCACTCTTCCTATCACTAAGTCCGGAGTGCTAAACATAATACTGAGTCAAATCTTTTCGCCCAATGATAAATCCCGATACATACGGAATTATACTAACAAAGTCTATACATACTTTGGCATCGAATATCTCGAGCCCACTATCTCCTCCAAAGTCTCTAGGATAGATAATATAAGTGTGAGTACAACCTTCTCACAGGTAAAGCCTCGCCAAAACAAACATAAAACATGTTGCACTAATGCAACCACTCCTATAGTCTTGCAATAAATGCCCACTATCGTATAACCATTTCTATAACGTTTTACCAAAGATAATATCATACTCGTGTATCGCATCACTACAACGAGTAATCTCAAAAAAATACGTGACACTGTTAATATACTCATTCATCCTCCGCGGATAGCACTAAAGAAAAATCCCGCTACACTAGGGAAAAATATTCACATTTTAATAACGTTTAAAATGATATGCATTAAGCTCGTCTCACATGCTAATCTAGCAAGGAACAAAATATAGTGACTCACTCGTGTCACATAAACACGCCGCATTCTCTAAGGATACAACTTATACTTCCATTCTGGCAATCATCTTGACTGCACAAATGGTTTTCGGACGTAACACGTCTGCCCAAACGAAAACAAAATTATTTTAATCGTTGCCTTACTAGGCACCGTATTCCTGTCCTTTTTCTCATTTTGGAACATATTATCGTGAGCGATCTCTCTCCGCAAAAAATACCTTAACAAATAATCCACTTACCACCTGTCCTACTAACCAAGTTAGGATTTGTCCTCCTCTCGGACTCTAGTAAAATCGATTCCTGTAAACCATCCCGATTGTTCTCTTAACTCTTCAAGCCATAAAGATCATGTTACTATCTATAATAGTACTTACTGAATTTACCATCACTTGGTAAGAATTTAACTATCTGAAGCATTTAAATGGTTTTCCTCATGTGTATCTACATCCTTTTGTGGTGCTATACCACCATCGTTGCATTCAGTCTCATTCTCGACTAAATTCTTCGATTTCCTTTAACTTCCCCCACAAAGAAGTGTTATCATTTATATAGTCAAAGTATGACATTGTCAACCTCTGAATCGGTCGTCCATCAGAATTTCCTCCTCGAGTATTATCAACTATTATTACAAGTTGGTCTCCCACTTGGATTCATTTCCCCCACTTGTATCTACATCTTCCGATACAAAATTCGCTAACGGTTAAGATTCATATTCACGAATGGACCCCTGACATGCCCTCTCTCAATGAGTTCAGAACCACATTTGCTTCTGATCCTGAATAGTTAAGGAAGGAACATACGGTCAGCACTGTACCTAAGGTTCTCCTATAGGCATAGCATTCCACTTCTAAAATTGGTGGTTGACTCCAACCATTATAATTTCGTCCCGAAAGCCAAGAAAATTTTCTCTAAATTTTCACTTTCAGTTTGCCACACTTCGTCCTATATCTAAGCCTTTGGGTACATTACCTCCTTTGGTAAAGACACATACAATTTCCGCATTTCTAAAATTTCCCATTGATAGTCTCTACACGTTTTTTTTTGTAATACGTTGGGTAAGTTTACCCTCGCACCTCATTTGACTATAACAGCATTTGTAAATCACTGCTGCGCCTTAGTCGCCTTTCTAGTCTTGGCTTCTCGTGCCATAATAAAGGTGACCTCGACTACAGTCATCATCCTTGGATATATTTTATAATCTCAACTGAACCCTGCCTCCTGATGTACGCTTAACAGTCCTCTTTTGACATCCGTCATCGCTCGGTATACGTACACATCCGAACGAAATTAGAATACACTAATGTATACACATTATAGCAGGAGAACGAAATCTCGTCAAGGAATCGACAATCCTAAACATAGGGCTCAATAACAAACAAAGCAACGCTGAAAGAATAATAAGCCGTACAGATCCTAAGGACACTAGAACCTGATGCTCTGATACCACCTGTGACACCCCGCCTAATTAAATACCGGGCGATCACTCCTTTATTAAATTAAATCAAGGTAAACAGTTGGTTCATTCTCAGCATCACTGTCGATAAAAATAAATTTTCCAATTTAACACCCTAAATAATTAAGCTAAGTGTCAAAACCATTTTTCATACGTAACTTTCCAAATTTTATTTAAAGAAAAATCATTTATTTTATTTAAAGAAAAATCATTTATTTTATTAACAACATTTAATAAATAAGAATCACACCACATTAAATTCTGCAACATAATCCAATTAATTTAATACATTCGTTAATCGAATGTCAACATACGAAATCTATGTCACACATCCAAACTGAATAAATCCCATAGTAACAATACTGGAAATAACTGAAATACAAATGTCCAATAACAACGGAATAATGGAAAGAGCTACACATGCCCAACTAGATGAAAGTACTAAGAGTGGATTCGAATGAACGAAGTCGTCTAATCAAGAGACCTACAACTCCCACCTAAGCTGCAGCGCGTTCCTTCCAAGAGATCCTAAGCAAGACGCCCCTGTGGCTGGGCACCTGTAATACATACATATATATATATATACAAGAGAGAGAGAGAAAAAAAAAGAAACGGGTCAGAGACCGATAGTGTGTTTGATTTAAAATATGTTTAGCAAGTATTTAAATTGATACAGGCCAATGCAACAACATATTAGTGCGACACTCTCTTGAGAAATTCTCACCTCTCTTCTAATGTGCACACCTATCGCACTAACCTCCCCAATAGGTTGTCTTATCATTTATCACACTAATCTTCCCAATGATTTAACTTATCTTATATTACTCGTAAGATTCCAAATTTCGTGATTCAATTGTTTGAAAAGAATATTTCAATTAGTAACCAAAGTTCTCATTTTGACTTTATTAATCAATAAAGTTTTCCAATTTCATATTATACTTTCTCAAAACAAGTATTTACAATTTGAGTCATCAACCATGTCCAACATATCAAAACACAGTAGGCAGTTCCAGATTTCAGAATTTCATATATATATATTAACTATTCGAAAATATATATATCAAAACAACACCCCACATAATAACTATGGTGCGGGCATACTCTACTATCCAAACCCCATATCACTCACATTAAGGGGAATACAAATTCAGAAGCACTCTCGAATTGTATTAACACATACACAAACTATAGGTTCCAAGTCCCTTAGGACCGTCTGAACTATCACTGCGATAGCCTGTACCAAGGATACCTATACACAAACAAAATGAAGCGAAGCATAGATTCCAAGTCTCTAAGAGGAAAGCACATACCCGCATCTCTTAGGACCGTCTGAACTATCATTCCGATAGCCTGTACCAAGGATATCTATCTTCTAGGGTACAAGTCAATATCCCCCCATAAAGGTCCCATCGAGATAAGACTGTCCCAGCGCGGAAACCTCAGGGATAGCAAGTAGTGTGGGCATGATTTTCACACATAGATAGTATATGCATACACAATCATATAACTATACTCATATTACCATATCAATAATGGGTAAATTCTCAATTCCCATAATTACGTCATTTGCATTTATTTCTCATTGTATAGTTATCACGTATAACCATTCACATCTTACTTTAATTTGAGGAACCTTTCCACTTACTACATAACGCTCATGGATTCTATCCTCCCAAGTATAAAATTCAGTGGGTATTCATTTATGTTCCAACGTAACCCTCTTACGTGTCTCTCCCCTTTAACATATACTTACATTGTCCCTCATCTAAGATATCCCAAAAATATAGATTTCGCCTTACATTAAAGGATTTTGAATTTTATTTTCAAAGATGAGAATTTCAAATGGTTTCGAAATCGGAATTAAAATGGAGTTTTAATTGAATTTTTTTATTATTTAGAAGAGTCCTCAAAATATAAAACTCTCTAAGAGTCCTCAAAATATAAAACTCTCTAAGAGTCCTCAAAACATAAAAATCTCAAGTAAAAATAATATTTTTAGAAATCCGACCGTTCGATCAAGCTGAATTTTTGTCAGCAGTCCTGTCTCGCCGTTCGCTACAACATACTAAAATTTCAAGCGATTCCAATGGTCCGATCATCCGGAATTTTTTTTTAGTGTTTGTATCTAATTAGAACTCTTTTCTTAATCAAACTCTTAATCCTTTACATGACAAAGGGTTTCCAGAATATCATTTAAGTCATCACTACATGCAATTTCCTATCTCAAATTGGGTTTTTCTTCCATACAATTCATCCTAATCATTCCTAAACCAATATGAAAGATGCATCAACGAAATAAGCAAGATAAACACTTGCCTGGAATTTTCATAAATCTGGTTTGGTGCCGAAATTGGTGTGGTTGCGTTCCCCGTCTCGCGATCTACGCGTTGGTGGTGACGGCGGTGCAATCTGAGGTGTTCTTGGCCTAGAACTCATTGAAGAGCTTCTCCTCTTCCTCTCCAATGGCCGTCATTTGTCTTTGGTTGTTCTAACCCTAGAAGACAACCTAGATATCTTATATAACCCTTTTAATTTTCGTAGGTTTAATTACCCATAATTGCGAAATGTCCAAAACGCCCTCCCGGGGTACTAATTGGGCCTAAAAACGCCCCGAGACCCAAACTAAACCCCCGGGTACACTTTTCTGACTATCTCGACTCTTCCGGACACGTTGGCACACTCAAAACGACCATACAAACAACTTATAAAATATTCACTTATTAATCAACATTTAGTCCCGACACGACACAGGCGCGTCCCGACTTAAATTTCCATAATTGTCATTTTATTCACATGTGACAATATTATAACAATAAATCTCATATATTACTATACTCATCCAGTAATATTCAACATATAACAAATTCCAATAATTACTAACTCTCGTCACGCTAGTAAATATTTAAAGCAACATTCCGGATTAAAATTAAATTAATTTATCTCAATTAAATTTAATAAATCCCATAATTTAAAAGCTATAAAAATATGGGGTATTACATTGTACATGGGAGGAGTTAGAGTTATCAGTTGTTGCACACAGAGAGGCCAAAGGAGGAAGGAGGAGGAGAGGTTTCAAGGGCTAGAACCTCCATTGCTACACCTTTTGCACCACAAACACCACCACCGCATAGATCAGAGATAGGGGATCGCATCTATACCATCTTCTTCAATGGATCACACCTTAATTCTAGAGACAAGTGTTTTGACTTGCGAACACTTAGCAATAATTATGTCCATGTTAGTGTAGGTGAAAAATACACATGAATTGGGTGAAATTGGACGATTTAATTCATAACTTAGGACTGAATTTATATGAGTTTAATTCCTTCATGTATGTAGATTAGAACCCACGAAATTTTGCCTAATCTTAACGAACGAATCTGGGTTAATTATGTTCTTAAATTGAAAATTGATGAACTAGGGTTTTTATGATTAAATTTGGGGATCTCAGATTTAATTAATGATTCTTGTGATTTAATGATTTTAAAGTATTAGAAATCATCCTTATATGTTAGAATAGTGATTAGAATTAATTATTGGGAGTTTGGGAAGGATCTGTAGAGGTTTTAGAACTCAAAAATGGTGAAAATGCAAGTTCTAGAGGTTAGAGACGAAACAGGCCAGGCCGTTTGAAGTCGCGCGAAGACACGCTCGAACGAGATTGCATCTCGCATGAAGCTGTCGTTCGAGCAACTTGTCTTCTCGTTCAAACGAGATGCAGTTTCGTTCGAACGACATGTCTGAATTCTGAAATTTTTTAATTTGTTCCAATTTATGCGACTTAGTTAATTCGAGTGAAATAAAATGTTACACGATGAACTCAGTCCAGTACAGAAATATTGGGAATAATTGGGTGCAATGCTTTAAAGTATTTCGAGCGGGGAATTATCCTCGAAAATTACGAGAGAGAGAATATTTGTAATTTAATAAATATATCGTAAGTAGTAACGAGAATAATACTACATATAAATTAGAAGATTTGGGTTATACATATACGTAATGATCTTGATGAGTTGTTTGAATACCTATAATATTATTTATTATATGTATGACATACCTACGATGCTTGCAATCGCGAGAGGTCTTTTTGAAGAGGACAGTCTTATCCTGATGAGCCCATTGGGGGGATTTTAGATTTGGTGCCTCAGAACATGGACTTAGGTACGGGCCGCCTGTGATAATGATAGTGATGACGGCCATATGAGTGCGTAGGTATGTGCATAGCCCATAGGCTTGGGACTATGTTCGCCTCCAATATGTGTGATTTATATTTATAAGTTTTGATAGTGATTTCGAACCGATTGTCCTTATTCAGTACGAGATGAATGAGACCTGATAGCAGAGTATGCACACACCGCAGCTAAATCTGGGGGTGCCGTATTAGTATATATTTATAATAGTGTGATGAAAATATAAATACGTGTGATTTAATCCACAATGTGAATATGTAGGTGAGAATGATAATGGAATTCAAATTGAATAAAGTACGTGCACACTTAACCTTATTGTGAAAATTTTACTCGGGATAGTAAATGCAGAAATATTTAATAACATATACGTTATGTGGGAAATACGGGATATTATTATGGACGATTGTTAGAAGGTTTGTGATGACTATCTAGTTAGGTTGGTAACTATAATTAGAACGGTTTGGAGATACGTTAGGCGTGCACAATAGTTCAGAGGTGAGAATCTCAAAAGAGAGCCGTGAAGCTAAGATGTATATAATATTTGATTTACCGCATTTTAAATACTTGCTAAACTATTTTAAATTATTTTACACTAGGGCTTTGACCCGTTTCTTTAAAATATATTTTTCTTTGTGAAATTATTTTTCGGTGTCAAGCCATAGGGACGTAAGGCTTAGACTATCGGACCTTTCGATGTGTCGCAGCTATTGTGGGAATTGCAGGTCCTCTTGATTAAACGCCTCCACTCTTATTTCATTCATTTCCTGTTGTATTCATCTCACTTAGGGCATGTGTCTCCCGTTCTAGATATTATTATGTCAGAGAGATATTGTACTCGTTTTATTTCAGTATTCAGTTTGTAGTTGGATTCAGTATTCAGAGAGATATTATGTCAGCGAGACGTCTTTTTAAAGGGGGAAGTCTTGTCCTGATGAGCCCATTGGGGGGATTTTAGATTTGGTGCCTCAGAACATGGAACTTAGGTACGGGCTATCTGTGATAATGGTAGTGATGACGGTCATATGAGTGCGTAGGTATCTGCGTACCCCATAGGCTTGGAACTATGTTCGCCTCCAATATGTGTGATTTATATCTATAAGTTTCGATTGTGATTCTGAACCAATTGTCCTTATTCAGTACGAGATGTACGGGACCTGATAGCAGAGTATGCATGAACCGCAGCTAAATTTGGGGGTACTGTATTAGTATATATTTATAATAGTGTGATGAAAATATAAATACGCGTGGTTTAATCTATCGTGTGAATATGTAGGTGAGAATGATAATGGAATTCGAATTGAATCAAGTACGTGCACACTTAACCTTATTGTGAAAATTTTACTCCGGGTGATAAATGCAAAAATATTTAATAATATATACGTTATGTGGAAAATATGGGATACTACTATGGGCGATTGTTAGAAGGTTTGTGACGAATATCTAGTTAGGTTGGTAACTATAATTAGAACAGTTTAGAGATACGTTAGGCGTGCACAATAGTTGAAAGGTGAGAATCTCAAGAGGGAGCCGTGAAGCTAACATTTATATAATATTTGATTTACTGCATTTTAAATACTTGTTAAACTGTTTTAAGTTATTTTACACTCGGCCTCTGACCCGTTTCTTACAAATCTATTTTTCTTTGAGAAATTATTTTTCGGTGTCCAGCCATAGGGACGCCCGGCTTAGACTATCGGACCGTTCGATGTGCTGCAGCTATTGTGAGAGTTGCAGGTCCTCTTAATTAGACACCTCCACTCTTATTTCATTCAGTTCCTATTTTATTCATCTCAGTTAGGGCATGTGTCACCCCTTTCTAGATATTATGTCAGAGCGATATTGTACTCATATTATTTCAATATTCAGTTTGTACAAGGATTGGTTTGTTGGATTTGAGCCTTTGAACTGGAGCGTTTATTCAAGTCTTATTCATTTCAGCAGTTAGTTTTATACCCAGTATTATTGTACGCATGAGTATGATAAATGAGTTAGTGTTTCAAATTAATTGAATTAAAAAATAAAATGGGTTAGTTTAATTAAATATTAGGTGATTAATCAAGTAAATGTTTTCGATAGTGATGCTAAGAATGAACCAACCGGATACTCTGTCTTAAATTTTATAAATGACTGATCACCCAGTATTTAATTGGGTGGGGTGCCACAGGTGGTATCAAAGCATCAAGTTATAGAGTCTTTTAGATTCTGTATGGCTTATTATGCTTTATGCATAGCGTTCTTTGATACAGAGCTCTGTTATTAGGATTGTTTCATTCATAATTATGTGTTTATGTCTTCAGCTATTTTGAGAATTATTTTATTGAAGACTTATGAAAATTCTTTCTCGTTTCAGATGCCTCCCAGACGTGCACCATGGGCCACCAGGAATGCCCATCCCGAGCCTCTGCTAGCTCCAACCCAAGGTATTATGAATGGAGCAGAGGTTGCCTCCATCGCTGCACAAGCGGTTAATGCAGCATTAGTGGTGGTATAGGAGGCCCCACCCCAGGCACATGCAGTGGCACCTGCCAAGGCACATGTGTTCCCTTCTTCTTGGGGCGAGTCACGGATGCCTTTCAAAAGGCACATCCTCTAGAGTTCTAGGGGAGTTTGGATGTGGTAGCTGCGAGCCAATGGAAGAAGGATATCCAGAGGCACCCGATGATGTATGAGTGCACGGAGGTATAAAGAAAGATTCTAGCTAAGTTTAAGCTAGTAGGGGAGGCGTTGCAGTGGTGGGAGTCCATTACCACGACCGATGAGAGAGACAACATGACAATTCAAAATTTCTCGGTGCGACTTGATCGCAAATATTTCCCTTTAGCCATTCAGACTGAGATGAGGCCAAAATTAATGGACCTCACCCAGGAGGGGAAGACTGTAGTTGAATATGAGGAAGCGTTTACCAGACTGACGAACCTAGGACCAACAGAGGTACTTACTGAAGAAAAAAAATTCAGTTGTTTATGGATGGCCTAACCTGGAGGATTCGACAGCATCTTTTGGGTAATCTTTCCTTACAGTCCTATGCAGATGTACTCAATGCTGCTTTATTACACTGTCAGGACCACCGCTTTCATATTAAGGGAAGAAAGTGAGTTCGAGAGTCCAGCCAGTAGGGTAGGTTCGGGGGAGGTAGTGCCAGCGGGGCACCAGTAGCTCAGAGTTAGCAGAGACAGGGGAAGCAGGGTTCCCAACAGGGGGATTCTGCTATGAGATTCAGATCAGGGGGTTTTCATTATGTCCAAAGAGGTTTCAAGCATGGACACCAGGGTCAACATGGCCATCAGGGATATCAACAATTCCAATAGGGCCATCAGGGCCAAAGGAGAGGTGGTAACGGCCAGCAAGGTCAGAGGGGATGAAACTTTACCGATAGGTGTTTCATTTGTGGCAATATTGGTCACAAACATCAGGACTGTCCGCAGAAGTATAGGCCCCATAGCAGTAATAGGATGCTCGTCAGGAGCCCCAACGACCGATGTTTCTCGTCGCCCTCCTAGCACCAGCACCAGTCCCAGATCTGTTTGCCATTCTAGCAGCCCTGATTCAGCAGGGGCGGTTATAATATGGGCGTATTTATAACGTCCACCAGGCAATAGTCCCCCAGGCACCGCACATAGTTGAGGGTATGTTTTCTATCCATGGGTCTATGGGATGTATTTTATTTGACATGGGGGCTTTACACTCTTTCTTATCCATTAGGTTTGCGCGGGCCGCAGGGTTGTTAGACACAATCAATAATACAGTGGCTTGTATAGACTCACCGTTGGGTAATGGGACATTAATTTTCTTTATATGACGAGGTGTGAGTATAGAGATTGGGAGTCTTATTTTACCTGTCGATATGCTTGTGTTAGACATGTCAGAGTACGACGCCATTATAGACATGGATTCGCTAGTTGCGTATAGGTCCATTGATAAGCACCCAAAACTGTACATTTTATACCCCGAATAGTCGTACTTTAGTTGCTATTTCTCTACAATATGGGTCTTATGTGCTTAAATGTTAATTATGCAGGCTTAATGTACGTTACGGTGTTCAAACGCGTATTTCAAGGCAATTGTGCATATTATGGAGCTAAATATCAACCCCGTAACCTTACCCGAGCCTAAAACCTAGCCTAAACCTACCCTAAACCCTCTGTGTGTTTAGTTTGTGTCCTTTTTACTACTTTTTAGATTTTTAGTTTGAGTCATTTTAATTTTAGGATTATTTTAGAATTTTTAGGTTTTATTTTCTATTTTTATATTTTATTTCAATTTTTATTAATATAATTTTATTTTATTTTATTAAGTTTTTAGTTTTATTCTTATTTTATTTTATTTTTTTAGGATTAGTTTTTAGGAATTTAGTTTTATTACATTTTTTTTAGGACTTCAGTTTTTAAGTTTAATAGATTTACATTGTTATTTCTTTTTAGTTTTATTTTTATTGAGTCTTGATTTTAATTTTTAGTATAGGAATATAATTTTTAGATTTTTAGTTTTTATAAGTTTTATTTTATTACTTAGATTTTATTTTTATTTTATTAGGGTCCAAACTAATACACACACACACACACACTTAATACCCATTACACCTATCCTACACCCAACTCCCCTTACCCTCATCCCCACCATACACCATACACACTCACACACCCTAACACCTACACCATCATCTTCTCCAACTCAACCTCTCTCCTCTCCCATCTAAACCTACCTCCATTAAATAAACCCAACATCACCTCCCTACCAGCCCACTCTCTCTCTCCCCCAGCAGCCCCCTACTCGCCAACCCGCGCCGGCACCCCTTATATCTCCGACCTAAACTCCGGCGAACCCGCGGGATAGCCTGCGACCCCTTTTCCGACCTAACCCGACCCTCTTCTCACTCTGCTCCAACTCGTGTACCCAAACCCCCGCCGGAACCCCCTTAACCCGTTTCCCTCCGGCGGCGTCGACCGCGATAGCATTGACCTGCTCGCCGACTTCTACCCGCGGCCCGGACCTGCCTCTTCCCGACAGACCTCTACACTACCACCTGCCGGCGACTACTCGCCGGACCTGTCGAACCCTTGTCCACCACCCCTGGCAGCTACCTCCTTCTCCAACCCGAAAACCGGACCCATTTTCGGGTCTGCCCCATTCACAACCCGACCTCTATCAGACCCGATTCACCACAAACCCAAGTTTAACCCCTCTCAAATCCAATACCAATCCATCTTTCAAAACCCATTTCCACTCCCAAGCATTCCACGATTTCATCACCTGCTTTAAAACCAAAGCCAAGTCAATGCCCATGTGCCTAATGAACCCACTTAAACCCTTTATTCCCATTTACCCATTATACCCTTAAAACCCCCCAACTAACTTCTTCTAACCAAACACCCAAAATATCCCTCAAATCAAATCTGAATTTATCCTCACCTCACACCCCCATGCACATGTGCTATCACCATTCCCACATGCACACCCTTGCCAATTTCCATTTTTACCCCTTAGCTCCAATTGCATATAAAAGAAGACCTCGAGGCCATTTATCAAAAAAGCTTTGTAGAGAGAAAATTCTAGAGAGAGATAGTTTAGTTTAGAAAATAAATTTTTGTAAATAGTTTTTCATTTTTTATTTTTAGATATTTGTGAGATTAAATATTGTTAGAGAATTAATTGAGTGGATAGTTGATTTCATATCATTTGGAAGATCAATTAAGAGGTGTATGCTTCAATTTCAAGGATTGGAGTTCAACATAATCAAAGAGATTTGGTTTGATTGTTCTCTTCCCTTCTTTTATTATTTTATGACTTTGAATATTAATTTGTCATATTTTATACCATGTTAAGCTAAAACCCCTTTCAAGGGGTGGGGTGAAACCCTTATTTGATATTATTTTAGTTTAATTAGTTTGCTTACTTGAAATATCCCTTTGAATGTTAATTTTGATCCCTCACCCTTAGATTTACGCCTCGAGAGAGGGTAAATGATTTTCGAGAGAAAATCAAAATTCTAGTGATAATACCCATTTTAGATTCGAACTAGAGATAGTGGTTTCTTAAGTGGGGTATTATCATTTGAATTTCAACTCTAAATTTAATTTCTAAGATTGACATAAATTCTAATTTTGATCGATCCTAGCGGGTGATTAATTAAAAGGAGTGTTGATCTAATTTTCTAGAGTTGTGAGGTGTTAATTTTAATTTTCTAAAAGATTACTATTCTAATTACACTTGCAACGAGAGTTGATTTGTAATTTTGATATTAATTTGGGAGAATTCAAATAATTAAATTAATTAATTAGAATGACTAAAATTTGTGGTGTAATCCCACTCCTTGATTGTTCTCACAATTATTTTCCTCACTTTATCTCTTATTTTTAGTGTTAGACTTAATTTTTCATTTTAGTCACTTTTTAGTTAGTTGTTTAGATTAGTTTAGACCTCACCTCACCCTATTGTTTTAATATTGAAAAAGCTAAAAAAATTAGAAAAGTGAAAAAGCACAAAAAGAAAATAAAAAGTGAATTACAATTGAATTTGTTCCATTTGCTTTACTCCCTAGAAAGTGGATTGATACCCTTATTTACCGCTACACTTTAGATTGTTATTATTTGTAGGTATTTGAGGTTTTGACTAACTTGGCTTTCAACAACAACGACATACACACGCAAAAGTCACGTTATCAAATGGCGCCGTTGCCATTCTTGGGATTGTGAAGCTCGGAGCGGATTTCATTTTGTATTTCATTTATTTATCGCATTTTTTTAGTGCCATTTTTTTGTATTACTTTAGAAGGCTTGTATTATGATTTCTATTCTTGGCTTGTATTGCGGTGCATAGGACACCATTTATTTTTCATTTAAAATTGTAATAATTGAAGCCAAGCGTGATAGGGAAACCGGACAAGGTAGAGAGAGGGCGCCCATTGGCGAGGATTTAGAAGCCTCTCTACCTTGGGTCGGTAGGACTCCCGGGGACGACTGAGATTGGCGTATTCTCCCCCCGGTCGACTCAAATTTTTCGGCACCCCACGGCCTAAAAATCGTGGGAGGTACATTTCTAAACCCTCGCGCCTCTCCTGTTAGCGAGTCAATTCTTTTGTGTGTACTTGTGTGCTCTTGTGTGATTTTATTCTCGCATTTATTTTTTGAATGGTGTGATGAATTAAATTACTAAGACCTACACCCGGTCACTCACGAGAAGGGATTTCATCACCCGACTCACTCGCTTACTATTTGTGTGCTACCCTAGCCATCACTAAATTTAAAATCAATCAACTAGGTGGCCCAATAGGAGAAATTTTTGCAAAGGCGATCACTCATAGAAATTCCGTGATTTTTATCGCCCGCGGACTTAATTAAAATTTGACTACCCTCTCACTAAATTCAAAGATAAAAATTGGCTATGTGCTAGTTAGGCAATTTTCTTGACTTGTGTGTGTCCAATTCATTTTTCGGTAGTCGATTTTAGTTAGTTCGTTCAATTCAAGAGTCCATATTTTCCCCACCTTTTCTTCCAAAAAAAATCCAAAAATATTTTTCTTTCTTTCTTTTACCAAAAATCCAAAAATATTTTCTTTTTCTCATTTTTCCAAAAATCCAAAAATATTTTATTTCTTTATTTTTTATAAAAAATCCAAAAATATTTTTCTTTCTTTAATTTTTAGAAAATCTCAAAAATATTTTCTTTCCTTTTGAAATTTTTTTTCAAAAAAATCAAAAAAATATTTCTCCCCTCATGGCTGAAGAACGTCCTTTACGGGACTACTTTGGCAATTTTTCATTGACACGTGACACGTGTGAGAGTGGTCCCGAGCGATCTCTTTATGATATTCTTCATGATTTCACCTCTCTCACGAGTACCGTTGGTACTCTTGACCGATCTATGCACGCACCACCTATTCCATCACCCTCGGTGTCAAGTGTCACTGTGCCTCCTCCCTTGTTGTGCACCCACTGTTCTTATGCCGATCACATGTCCCATGAGTGCCCATACTCTTCATATCCCTACGCACCCACCATGGAACATGTGTATCCATATGACACTGTTTCGGAACCCACCTCGGCCTACTACCCTGCTATACCTAATCCCGAGCGGTGTGAGTACCCGAGTTATTCGTGGAGGCCTGATCACCCTTCCACGCAATACGTATCCCAACCCGATGTTGTGGATCCTCACACGTTCCAACAGTCGTCATGGCAACCTTGTGCACCCAGTCACGATCAGTTTCCTCACTACGCACCCTATGAGTATCAACCATTTGTCCATCACGAAAGCGGTCCTTTCGTGTATGATGTACTTGACCCCACCCCACACACTTCATATGAGTATTCTCCATACACTCCCAATTATAGCGTGTTGTGTCCACCTCACCCACCACCACCACCCATCATTCCACCAACACCTTCATCCACATCCACTCTCGAAACCCTCTTGCAAAAGTTCATACTTGAGCAAGAGCATGCAATTCAAACTCAAGCTCTCCAAAGGCTTGAACAAAGGTTAAATGAATTGGTGTGTGCGCGAGAGTCGGATATTCCCATGACCCCACCCATCGTTGCCACCGAGTGTGACGATGATGTGTCCCATTGTGACACAGAATTTGAGTGTGACCAACCCTACCACCCCGAGAATCTTGAAGTTGAGACCATTCCATGGTCCGGGTCCCAAGTCGACAATTGTGTTGACATACCTTTCATTAGTGAGACTGATTCAATTCCACCATATCCCAATGAACCCCACCTTGCGGTTCCTGTTCCCACTCCCGTCATATCCAAAATAATGCCCGAGTCTATACCTATTGAGCACATCGTGTGTGTTCCCGAGGAACCAATTTATCCTTGGTTAGCTCCGGCTACGAGTGCTCACTATTTTCCCGAGATAGAATCCGTGATAGTTCCTAACTATTCGGATCTGGATGATGTCCCACCATGCATTGCTCCCGTTGAGCCCGATATTTCTATCGATTCCTCTATCTCCGATCTTGGTGCCTCGTCTTACCCACCCACCCCATTTACCGATGCTACTATTGTGGATAAGTTGATCACTCCATCTTTAGAAACCACACTCCCTTGTGAGTATTCCTTTACTCCTCCCAATGAGTGTGCGTCTCCCACGCTTGAGTTGGATCATCTTCCTCCACCGTTTATCCCACCCGATACACCATTTATCCCACCTGACCCACCCATTATACCTACCACCCCACCACCTGGTTTGGATCTTGATTTTTCACATTTCAAGTTTCCATTGACATTTTTAGATCCTCACCTAAAGCCATCCACCATCCACGAGAGTATTTTTGGTGCTACTCTCCGCTCCCGTGACACCGAGCTTGTTCCTCTATGTCCGCCACTCTCGGTGTTGATTTTTCTTCTCAACAGCTCCCTGGTGTGTCACGGCGCGACCATTACCATCGCCCATTCATAGAATGGTCGTGTGATTTTTAATGAGCCTCACCCCATTCCTATTTCCAAACCATATTTCCTCCCTCACCAACTTGAGCACCATGCTTATAGGGCCCTCGTTGCCCTCTCATTTACGCTCAACAAGGCCCGTGATCGATGCCTCTTCACCCTTACCTTAATACCCACCCACCCATGGTCCACCGATGCTTTGCATCGCGTAATGCACTTCGCCATACAGGTGCATTGACCATTTTAGCCTGTTTCCAGCAAGACTGACGCTTCAGTCTTGTTTGGGGGTGATCTTTATCACCCAATTTTTCTGTCGCCCCGCACTTTCATAGAGCTTATCTTTAGGGTGAGAATGGTTCGGTCTGGCTGAAGACATTAAACTTAGCGCTACCGGGAGGCAGCCCGATTTTCTTGTACTAGTCTCATCCTGTTTGGGGGTGGTGTTTCACATCACCCTATGCTTTATCATGCTTATAGACTTGTACATTTTTTTTATCACTTTTTATTCAGGTTTAATCTTGGCTTTATCTGTCCACTTCATTAGCGGTTCATTCTGGTAATCTCTTTCCTACCTTATGCTCTCATTTTAAAAATCATTTTACTTAACATCGAGGACGATGTTCCTTTTTGTTTGGGGGTGGGGAATTTTATCAAAATCGTACGTCTTTTGAAATTTTTTGAATTTTAAACCTGATTTTTAAAATTTCGTGCAGTTTCCTTCATCTCATTCATTGATGTGAATTTTCAATCATCCATCTTTTAAAGTCTAGGAATCAAGCTAGAGAATATATTATAAATAGCTTATGTAATACATAACAAGGCATTTTGCACCATGAATTTTTAGACTCAACAAAATTTGCCCACTTATCACGTCACTACGTTTAGAGTTGAGGAGTACTACAATTCTAAAGAGAACCTTAAGGATCACTAATAGAGACTTTAGCTTGTGAGATTTGTGCCTTTCACCCTTTCAGAGTGTTTTACGCAATCTCCGAGTTACAAGTTGATTCAACTTCTTTTGGGTCCGCACTTAAATTGTTGTATGATCTCATTTTCTTTCATAAAAATTTGGCTTGATCACTGAGAATGACATCTTTTTCGAGTTGTAAGAAACACGTGTCTTGAAATTTGTCCCGAACACTAGATTTTCATCCATACACCTACCACTTTTTCCCATATCACAGTTCCATACACTTCACTCATTACATTCCCACGCTTTCCCATATCTCATATATATTCCCCTCACCATCCATATATTTCCCCACACATCCACCTATCACCTCCATTTATATCATCCATCATCATTTTCAAATAAAAGAGTGTGATTTCAAATGTAAATGTCTTCATTGTTTGTTTGAAAAATGAGAGAAAAAAAAAGAAAAGAAAAGAAAAAGAAAAAAAAAATAGAAAAATAGCAAATTATAGAAAAAAAAAGAAGAAAAAAAAAAGAGAAAAAAGAAAAGAAAAGAAAAAGAAAGAGAGTTGTAGTTAATTTTTGTTGAAATAAAGACATTTGTGCCTAAAGTGTAAACACTCTTCTATCGCATCCATCTCATATCCACCATCCTTCCATCATATCATCATCCCATTCTATCTCACTATCACCATCCATATTCTCCCACATCATCATATCCTTCTCATCTCATTTCATTTCCCCTCACCCATATACATCCATATTTCCCATAGGTGTTCAGGCAAATGAAAGTCAACGTGGTGAATAACTCGACGTTCTCACTATAGTGATTAGCATTCTTTCATGAGATCATTTTTCTTTCTTATTGTTCATTCTTTCTTATGCGTGTGTGAGACGTTTGATCTTGCTTACATTTTCTCACCTCCTCACACACAAGAGCGATACACTAACCCTAATCTCGAGAGTTCGTTTGAGAGAGATATATCAGTGAGATTTGAAGTTGAAGCGTTGATTCCGACAAGGCAATCTAGGAATTACTCTTATGATTCTCGACCCGTTTTGACTGATTCACACTACACACGTTGAGTTCTAGAAAGGATGTGCCTTGAGTATTTACTTAGCTTAATCTTTTTACAAATTCTAGCTTGTATTTCTGAAAATATTTCTCATGTGATGGATTGTGCGATTATTCTTTGTCTAATAAGAGATTGACTGTGTTTTTGCAAAATAAGAATTTTGTGGGTATATTCCCTGCAAACCCTCACGAGACACAACTCGTCCTGTAGAGCAACCTATAGGTTTAAAGGCTTGTTGCACATGCTAAGTGCAATCGCAAGTGCCCGCGAAAGTGGTACACTTTTGGTTACTTATCTTTCTCTTTCTCTCTATCTTATTGCTCGAGGAGTAGCAACACTCTGTTTGGGGGTGGTGTGATAAGCACCCAAAACTGTACATTTTATACCCCGAATAGTCGTACTTTAGTTGCTATTTCTCGACAATATGGGTCTTATGTGCTTAAATGTTAATTATGCAGGCTTAATGTACGTTGCGGTGTTCAAACGCGTATTTTAAGGCAATTGTGCATTTTATGGAGCTAAATATCAACCCCGTAACCTTACCCGAGCCTAAATCCTAGCCTAAACCTACCCTAAACCCTCTGTGTGTTTAGTTTGTGTCCTTTTTACTACTTTTTAGATTTTTAGTTTGAGTCATTTTAATTTTAGGATTATTTTAGAATTTTTAGGTTTTATTTTCTATTTTTATATTTTATTTCTATTTTTATTAATATAATTTTATTTTATTTTATTAAGTTTTTAGTTTTATTCTTATTTTATTTTATTTTTTTAGGATTAGTTTTTAGGAATTTAGTTTTATTACATTTTTTTTAGGACTTCAGTTTTTAAGTTTAATAGATTTACATTGTTATTTCTTTTTAGTTTTATTTTTATTGAGTCTTGATTTTAATTTTTAGTATAGGAATATAATTTTTAGATTTTTAGTTTTTATAAGTTTTATTTTATTACTTAGATTTTATTTTTATTTTATTAGGGTCCAAACTAATACACACACACACACACTTAATACCCATTACACCTATCCTACACCCAACTCCCCTTACCCTTACCCTCATCCCCACCATACACCATACACACTCACACACCCTAACACCTACACCATCATCTTCTCCAACTCAACCTCTCTCCTCTCCCATCTAAACCTACCTCCATTAAATAAACCCAACATCACCTCCCTACCAGCCCACTCTCTCTCTCCCTCAGCAGCCCCCTACTCGCCAACCCGCGTCGGCACCCCTTATATCTCCGACCTAAACTCCGGCGAACCCGCGGGATAGCCTGCGACCCCTTTTCCGACCTAACCCGACCCTCTTCTCACTCTGCTCCAACTCGTGTACCCAAACCCCCGTCGGAACCCCCTTAACCCGTTTCCCTCCGGCGGCGTCGACCGCGACAGCATTGGCCTGCTCGCCGACTTCTACCCGCGGCCCGGACCTGCCTCTTCCCGACAGACCTCTACACTACCACCTGCCGGCGACTACTCGCCGGACCTGTCGAACCCTCGTCCACCACCACTGGCAGCTACCTCCTTCTCCAACCCGAAAACCGGACCCATTTTCGGGTCTGCCCCATTCACAACCCGACCTCTATCAGACCCGATTCACCACAAACCCAAGTTTAACCCCTCTCAAATCCAATACCAATCCATCTTTCAAAACCCATTTCCACTCCCAAGCATTCCACGATTTCATCACCTGCTTTAAAACCAAAGCCAAGTCAATGCCCATGTGCCTAATGAACCCACTTAAACCCTTTATTCCCATTTACCCATTATACCCTTAAAACCCCCCAACTAACTTCTTCTAACCAAACACCCAAAATATCCCTCAAATCAAATATGAATTTATCCTCACCTCACACCCCCATGCACATGTGCTATCACCATTCCCACATGCACACCCTTGCCAATTTCCATTTTTACCCCTTAGCTCCAATTGCATATAAAAGAAGACCTCGAGGCCATTTATCAAAAAAGCTTTGTAGAGAGAAAATTCTAGAGAGAGATAGTTTAGTTTAGAAAATAAATTTTTGTAAATAGTTTTTCATTTTTTATTTTTAGATATTTGTGAGATTAAATATTGTTAGAGAATTAAATGAGTGGATAGTTGATTTCATATCATTTGGAAGATCAATTAAGAGGTGTATGCTTCAATTTCAAGGATTGGAGTTCAACATAATCAAAGAGATTTGGTTTGATTGTTCTCTTCCCTTCTTTTATTATTTTATGCCTTTGAATATTAATTTGTCATATTTTATACCATGTTAGGCTAAAACCCCTTTCAAGGGTTGGGGTGAAACCCTTATTTGATATTATTTTAGTTTAATTAGTTTGCTTACTTGAAATATCCCTTTGAATGTTAATTTTGATCCCTCACCCTTAGATTTACGCCTCGAGAGAGGGTAAATGATTTTCGAGAGAAAATCAAAATTCTAGTGATAATACCCATTTTAGATTCGAACTAGAGATAGGGGTTTCTTAAGTGGGGTATTATCATTTGAATTTCAACTCTAAATTTAATTTCTAAGATTGACATAAATTCTAATTTTGATCGATCCTAGCGGGTGATTAATTAAAAGGAGTGTTGATATAATTTTCTAGAGTTGTGAGGTGTTAATTTTAATTTTCTAAAAGATTACTATTCTAATTACACTTGCAACGAGAGTTGATTTGTAATTTTGATATTAATTTGGGAGAATTCAAATAATTAAATTAATTAATTAGAATAACTAAAATTTGTGGTGTAATCCCACTCCTTGATTGTTCTCACAATTATTTTCCTCACTTTATCTCTTATTTTTAGTGTTAGACTTAATTTTTCATTTTAGTCACTTTTTAGTTAGTTGTTTAGATTAGTTTAGACCTCACCTCACCCTATTGTTTTAATATTGAAAAAGCTAAAAAAATTAGAAAAGTGAAAAAGCACAAAAAGAAAATAAAAAGTGAATTACAATTGAATTTGTTCCATTTGCTTTACTCCCTAGAAAGTGGATTGATACCCTTATTTACCGCTACACTTTAGATTGTTATTATTTGTAGGTATTTGAGGTTTTGACTAACTTGGCTTTCAACAACAACGACATACACACGCAAAAGTCACGTTATCAAATGGCGCCGTTGCCATTCTTGGGATTGTGAAGCTCGGAGCGGATTTCATTTTGTATTTCATTTATTTATCGCATTTTTTTAGTGCCATTTTTTTGTATTACTTTAGAAGGCTTGTATTATGATTTCTATTCTTGGCTTGTATTGCGGTGCATAGGACACCATTTATTTTTCATTTAAAATTGTAATAATTGAAGCCAAGCGTGATAGGGAAACCGGACAAGGTAGAGAGAGGGCGCCCATTGGCGAGGATTTAGAAGCCTCTCTACCTTGGGTCGGTAGGACTCCCGGGGACGACTGAGATTGGCGTATTCTCCCCCCGGTCGACTCAAATTTTTCGGCACCCCACGGCCTAAAAACCGTGGGAGGTACATTTCTAAACCCTCGCGCCTCTCCTGTTAGCGAGTCAATTCTTTTGTGTGTACTTGTGTGCTCTTGTGTGATTTTATTCTCGCATTTATTTTTTGAATGGTGTGATGAATTAAATTACTAAGACCTACACCCGGTCACTCACGAGAAGGGATTTCATCACCCGACTCACTCGCTTACTATTTGTGTGCTACCTTAGCCATCACTAAATTTAAAATCAATCAACTAGGTGGCCCAATAGGAGAAATTTTTGCAAAGGCGATCACTCATAGAAATTCCGTGATTTTTATCGCCCGCGGACTTAATTAAAATTTGACTACCCTCTCACTAAATTCAAAGATAAAAATTGGCTATGTGCTAGTTAGGCAATTTTCTTGACTTGTGTGTGTCCAATTCATTTTTCGGTAGTCGATTTTAGTTAGTTCGTTCAATTCAAGAGTCCATATTTTCCCCACCTTTTCTTCCAAAAAAAAATCCAAAAATATTTTTCTTTCTTTCTTTTACCAAAAATCCAAAAATATTTTCTTTTTCTCATTTTTCCAAAAATCCAAAAATATTTTATTTCTTTATTTTTTATAAAAAATCCAAAAATATTTTTCTTTCTTTAATTTTTAGAAAATCTCAAAAATATTTTCTTTCCTTTTGAAAATTTTTTTCAAAAAAATATTTCTCCCCTCATGGCTGAAGAACGTCCTTTACGGGACTACTTTGGCAATTTTTCATTGACACGTGACACGTGTGAGAGTGGTCCCGAGCGATCTCTTTATGATATTCTTCATGATTTCACCTCTCTCACGAGTACCGTTGGTACTCTTGACCCATCTATGCACGCACCACCTATTCCATCACCCTCGGTGTCAAGTGTCACTGTGCCTCCTCCCTTGTTGTGCACCCACTGTTCTTATGCCGATCACATGTCCCATGAGTGCCCATACTCTTCATATCCCTACGCACCCACCATGGAACATGTGTATCCATATGACACTGTTTCGGAACCCACCTCGGCCTACTACCCTGCTATACCTAATCCCGAGCGGTGTGAGTACCCGAGTTATTCGTGGAGGCCTGATCACCCTTCCACGCAATACGTATCCCAACCCGATGTTGTGGATCCTCACACGTTCCAACAGTCGTCATGGCAACCTTGTACACCCAGTCACGATCAGTTTCCTCACTACGCACCCTATGAGTATCAACCATTTGTCCATCACGAAAGCGGTCCTTTCGTGTATGATGTACTTGACCCCACCCCACACACTTCATATGAGTATTCTCCATACACTCCCAATTATAGCGTGTTGTGTCCACCTCACCCACCACCACCACCCATCATTCCACCAACACCTTCATCCACATCCACTCTCGAAACCCTCTTGCAAAAGTTCATACTTGAGCAAGAGCATGCAATTCAAACTCAATCTCTCCAAAGGCTTGAACAAAGGTTAAATGAATTGGTGTGTGCGCGAGAGTCGGATATTCCCATGACCCCACCCATCGTTGCCACCGAGTGTGACGATGATGTGTCCCATTGTGACACAGAATTTGAGTGTGACCAACCCTACCACCCCGAGAATCTTGAAGTTGAGACCATTCCATGGTCCGGGTCCCAAGTCGACAATTGTGTTGACATACCTTTCATTAGTGAGACTGATTCAATTCCACCATATCCCAATGAACCCCACCTTGCGGTTCCTGTTCCCACTCCCGTTATATCCAAAATAATGCCCGAGTCTATACCTATTGAGCACATCGTGTGTGTTCCCGAGGAACCAATTTATCCTTGGTTAGCTCCGGCTACGAGTGCTCACCATTTTCCCGAGATAGAATCCGTGATAGTTCCTAAATATTCGGATCTGGATGATATCCCACCATGCATTGCTCCCGTTGAGCCCGATATTTCTATCGATTCCTCTATCTCCGATCTTGGTGCCTCGTCTTACCCACCCACCCCATTTACCGATGCTACTATTGTGGATAAGTTGATCACTCCATCTTTAGAAACCACACTCCCTTGTGAGTATTCCTTTACTCCTCCCAATGAGTGTGCGTCTCCCACGCTTGAGTTGGATCATCTTCCTCCACCGTTTATCCCACCCGATACACCATTTATCCCACCTGACCCACCCATTATACCTACCACCCCACCACCTGGTTTGGATCTTGATTTTTCACATTTCAAGTTTCCATTGACATTTTTAGATCCTCACCTAAAGCCATCCACCATCCACGAGAGTATTTTTGGTGCTACTCTCCGCTCCCGTGACACCGAGCTTGTTCCTCTATGTCCGCCACTCTCTTGTGGTGTTGATTTTTCTTCTCAACAGCTCCCTGGTGTGTCACGGCGCGACCATTACCATCTCCCATTCATAGAATGGTCGTGTGATTTTTATGAGCCTCACCCCATTCCTATTTCCAAACCATATTTCCTCCCTCACCAACTTGAGCACCATGCTTATAGGGCCCTCGTTGCCCTCACGTTTACGCTCAACAAGGCCCGTGATCGATGCCTCTTCACCCTTACCTTAATACCCACCCACCCATGGTCCACCGATGCTTTGCATCGCGTAATGCACTTCGCCATACAGGTGCATTGACCATTTTAGCCTGTTTCCAGCAAGACTGACGCTTCAGTCTTGTTTGGGGGTGATCTTTATCACCCAATTTTTCTGCCGCCCCGCACTTTCATAGAGCTTATCTTTAGGGTGAGAATGGTTCGGTCTGGCTGAAGACATTAAACTTAGCGCTACCGGGAGGCAGCCCGATTTTCTTGTACTAGTCTCATCCAGTTTGGGGGTGGTGTTTCACATCACTCTATGCTTTATCATGCTTATAGACTTGTACATTTTTTTTTATCACTTTTTATTCAGGTTTAATCTTGGCTTTATCTGTCCACTTCATTAGCGGTTCATTCTGGTAATCTCTTTCCTACCTTATGCTCTCATTTTAAAAATCATTTTACTTAACATCGAGGACGATGTTCCTTTTTGTTTGGGGGTGGGGAATTTTATCAAAATCGTACCTCTTTTGAAAAATTTTGAATTTTAAACCTGATTTTTAAAATTTCGTGCAGTTTCCTTCATCTCATTCATTGATGTGAATTTTCAATCATCCATCTTTTAAAGTCTAGGAATCAAGCTAGAGAATATTTTATAAATAGCTTATGTAATACATAACAAGGCATTTTGCACCATGAATTTTTAGACTCAACAAAATTTGCGCACTTATCACGTCACTACGTTTAGAGTTGAGGAGTACTACAATTCTAAAGAGAACCTTAAGTATCACTAGTAGAGACTTTAGCTTGTGAGATTTGTGCCTTTCACCCTTTCAGAGTGTTTTACGCAATCTTCGAGTTACAAGTTGATTCAACTTCTTTTGGGTCCGCACTTAAATTGTTGTATGATCTCATTTTCTTTCATAAAAATTTGGCTTGATCACTGAGAATGACATCTTTTTCAAGTTGTAAGAAACATGTGTCTTGAAATTTGTCCCGAACACTAGATTTTCATCCATACACCTACCACTTTTTCCCATATCACAGTTCCATACACTTCACTCATTACATTCCCACGCTTTCCCATATCTCATATATATTCCCCTCACCATCCATATATTTCCCCACACATCCACCTATCACCTCCATTTATATCATCCATCATCATTTTCAAATAAAAGAGTGTGATTTCAAATGTAAATGTCTTCATTGTTTGTTTGAAAAATGAGAGAAAAAAAAAAGAAAAGAAAAGAAAAAGAAAAAAAAATAGAAAAATAGCAAATTATAGAAAAAAAAAGAAGAAAAAAAAAAGAGAAAAAAGAAAAGAAAAGAAAAAGAAAGAGAGTTGTAGTTAATTTTTGTTGAAATAAAGACATTTGTGCCTAAAGTGTAAACACTCTTCTATCGCATCCATCTCATATCCACCATCCTTCCATCATATCATCATCCCATCTTATCTCACTATCACCATCCATATTCTCCCACATCATCATATCCTTCTCATCTCATTTCATTTCCCCTCACCCATATACATCCATATTTCCCATAGGTGTTCGGGCAAATGAAAGTCAACGTGGTGAATAACTCGACGTTCTCACTATAGTGATTAGCATTCTTTCATGAGATCAATTTTCTTTCTTATTGTTCGTTCTTTCTTATGCGTGTGTGAGACGTTTGAACTTGCTTACATTTACTCACCTCCTCACACACAAGAGCGATACACTAACCCTAATCTCGAGAGTTCGTTTGAGAGAGATATATCAGTGAGATTTGAAGTTGAAGCGTTGATTCCGACAAGGCAATCTAGGAATTACTCTTATGATTCTCGACCCGTTTTGACTGATTCACACTACACACGTTGAGTTCTAGAAACGATGTGCCTTGAGTATTTACTTAGCTTAATCTTTTTACAAATTCTAGCTTGTATTTCTGAAAATATTTCTCATGTGATGGATTGTGCGATTATTCTATGTCTAATAAGAGATTGACTGTGTTTTTGCAAAATAAGAATTTTGTGGGTATATTCCCAGCAAACCCTCACGAGACACAACTCGTCCTGTAGAGCAACCTATAGGTTTAAAGGCTTGTTGCACATGCTAAGTGCAATCGCAAGTGCCCGCGAAAGTGGTACACTTTTGGTTACTTATCTTTCTCTTTCTCTCTATCTTATTGCTCGAGGACTAGCAACACTCTGTTTGGGGGTGGTGTGATAAGCACCCAAAACTGTACATTTTATACCCCGAATAGTCGTACTTTAGTTGCTATTTCTCGACAATATGGGTCTTATGTGCTTAAATGTTAATTATGCAGGCTTAATGTACGTTGCGGTGTTCAAACGCGTATTTCAAGGCAATTGTGCATTTTATGGAGCTAAATATCAACCCCGTAACCTTACCCGAGCCTAAATCCTAGCCTAAACCTACCCTAAACCCTCTGTGTTTAGTTTGTGTCCTTTTTACTACTTTTTAGATTTTTAGTTTGAGTCATTTTAATTTTAGGATTATTTTAGAATTTTTAGGTTTTATTTTCTATTTTTCTATTTTATTTCTATTTTTATTAATATAATTTTATTTTATTTTATTAAGTTTTTAGTTTTATTCTTATTTTATTTTATTTTTTTAGGATTAGTTTTTAGGAATTTAGTTTTATTACATTTTTTTTAGGACTTCAGTTTTTAAGTTTAATAGATTTACATTGTTATTTCTTTTTAGTTTTATTTTTATTGAGTCTTGATTTTAATTTTTAGTATAGGAATATAATTTTTAGATTTTTAGTTTTTATAAGTTTTATTTTATTACTTAGATTTTATTTTTATTTTATTAGGGTCCAAACTAATACACACACACACACACACACTTAATACCCATTACACCTATCCTACACCCAACTCCCCTTACCCTCATCCCCACCATACACCATACACACTCACACACCCTAACACCTACACCATCATCTTCTCCAACTCAACCTCTCTCCTCTCCCATCTAAACCTACCTCCATTAAATAAACCCAACATCACCTCCCTACCAGCCCACTCTCTCTCTCCCTCAGCAGCCCCCTACTCGCCAACCCGCGCCGGCACCCCTTATATCTCCGACCTAAACTCCGGCGAACCCGCGGGATAGCCTGCGACCCCTTTTCCGACCTAACCCGACCCTCTTCTCACTCTGCTCCAACTCGTGTACCCAAACCCCCGTCGGAACCCCCTTAACCCGTTTCCCTCCGGCGGCGTCGACCGCGACAAGTCAATGCCCATGTGCCTAATGAACCCATTTAAACCCTTTATTCCCATTTACCCATTATACCCTTAAAACCCCCCAACTAACTTCTTCTAACCAAACACCCAAAATATCCCTCAAATCAAATCTGAATTTATCCTCACCTCACACCCCCATGCACATGTGCTATCACCATTCCCACATGCACACCCTTGCCAATTTCCATTTTTACCCCTTAGCTCCAATTGCATATAAAAGAAGACCTCGAGGCCATTTATCAAAAAAGCTTTGTAGAGAGAAAATTCTAGAGAGAGATAGTTTAGTTTAGAAAATAAATTTTTGTAAATAGTTTTTCATTTTTTATTTTTAGATATTTGTGAGATTAAATATTGTTAGAGAATTAATTGAGTGGATAGTTGATTTCATATCATTTGGAAGATCAATTAAGAGGTGTATGCTTCAATTTCAAGGATTGGAGTTCAACATAATCAAAGAGATTTGGTTTGATTGTTCTCTTCCCTTCTTTTATTATTTTATGCCTTTGAATATTAATTTGTCATATTTTATACCATGTTAGGCTAAAACCCCTTTCAAGGGGTGGGGTGAAACCCTTATTTGATATTATTTTAGTTTAATTAGTTTGCTTACTTGAAATATCCCTTTGAATGTTAATTTTGATCCCTCACCCTTAGATTTACCCCTCGAGAGAGGGTAAATGATTTTCGAGAGAAAATCGAAATTCTAGTGATAATACCCATTTTAGATTCGAACTAGAGATAGGGGTTTCTTAAGTGGGGTATTATCATTTGAATTTCAACTCTAAATTTAATTTCTAAGATTGACATAAATTCTAATTGATCAATCCTAGCGGGTGATTAATTAAAAGGAGTGTTGATCTAATTTTCTAGAGTTGTGAGGTGTTAATTTTAATTTTCTAAAAGATTACTATTCTAATTACACTTGCAACGAGAGTTGATTTGTAATTTTGATATTAATTTGGGAGAATTCAAATAATTAAATTAATTAATTAGAATAACTAAAATTTGTGGTGTAATCCCACTCCTTGATTGTTCTCACAATTATTTTCCTCACTTTATCTCTAATTTTTAGTGTTAGACTTAATTTTTCATTTTAGTCACTTTTTAGTTAGTTGTTTAGATTAGTTTAGACCTCACCTCACCCTATTGTTTTAATATTGAAAAAGCTAAAAAAATTAGAAAAGTGAAAAAGCACAAAAAGAAAATAAAAAGTGAATTACAATTGAATTTGTTCCATTTGCTTTACTCCCTAGAAAGTGGATTGATACCCTTACTTACCGCTACACTTTAGATTGTTATTATTTGTAGGTATTTGAGGTTTTAACTAACTTGGCTTTCAACAACAACGACATACACACGCAAAAGTCACGTTATCATCCATGATTGACTACTTTAGTAGGAGTATTGTTTTTGCCATTCCTGGTCAGGAGATGTTCGTAGTGGTAATGCCTCACCCCAAGGGAGGATCATCCACCCATTTATACTATATAGAGGAAGATACCTCTACAGAATTGCTGATTTCCCTTGATTCAATTTCAGTAGTATATGAGTTTGCTGATGTGTTCCAAGAGATACCGGGACTACCATCGAGTAGTGAGAAAGAGTTTGTGATTGATTTAGCACCGGGCACTCATTTGATAGCTTGTGGACCTTACCGTATGGCTCCTGTAGAAATGAGGGAGCTGAGGGATCAGATTCAACAGTGGTTAGGATAGGGTTTCATCTGTAGGGGTACCTCACCTTGGGGTGCCCCAGTTCTATTTGTGAATAAGAGGAACGTATTCTTATGGCTGTGCATGGATTATCAAGAGTTGAATAAAGTCACGATATAGAATAAATATTCATAACCTCGCATCAACGACTTATTCGACCAGCTGTGAGGAGAAACCTACTTCTCGAAGGTAGACTTGAGATTCGGGTACTATCAGTTACGTATCAGGGGGAAAGATGTGTCTAAAACTACCTTCCTGATGAGATACGGGTCTTACGAGTTTAGGGTTATGCCATTTGGGATAACCAATGCACATATCGTATTTATGGACTTAATGAACCGGGTGTTCAGAGAGTTATTAAATTAGTTTGTTATCGTCTTCACTGATGACATTATGATTTATTCCATGATCAAGGAGGAGTACGCCGAGCATTTACGTCGGGTACTACAGACACTACGAGAGCATCAGCTGTATGCGAAGTTGGAGAAGTGTGGGTTCTGGTTACATGAGGTGCAGTTTTTGGGGAATATTATTTCGGAGAGGAGTATATCGGTGGACCCGAGTAAAGTGTCAGCAGTAAGGGAGTGGGGACAACCCACGACACCGACGAAGGTACGCAGTTTCTTGGGATTGGCTGGATATTACCGATGATTTATCTGTGGGTTTTTGAAGATTGCGGGTCCCTTGACTAATTTGAATCGCAAAGGTGTGTTGTATGTTTGGGATGATACGCGTCAGTTGGCATTTGATGAGCTGAAGGATAAGCTGACTTCAACACCAGTTCTCGCTCTACCTTGGCCAGGAGTGGAGTACCTGGTTTACACTGATCCGTCCTTATAGGGACTTGGGGGAGTACTTCAGCAAGAGGATCAGGATATAGCTTTTGCCTCCTGCAAGCTTAAGCCTCACGAGAGGAATTACCCCACCCACGACTTGGATCTAGCAGTAGTCATGTTTGCCCTTCGGATTTGGAGACATTACTTATTGAGGGAGAAGTTCCGGCTATTCACAGATCACAAGTCACTACAGTATTTTCTCACTTAGAGCGAGCTGAATATTCGTCAGCACAGGTGGCTTGAATTTATGAAAGACTATTAATTAGAGATCCAATATCACACGGGGAAGGCTAAAGTGGTAGCTGATGCGTTGAGCCATAGGCCAGTGGGGGAGGTGGTCGAGGTGTGGAAAGCAAAATGGAAGGAGCTAGGACATCTGGATTTAGTTGCCCGATCATTTATAACCGTTACACCCCAGATTGCGATGAGGGTAGTACAGGCTCAGGCAGCGAACCCGTTCTGTCAGGAGAGGATTAAACAGCTTTTAGCCGGGGGAGCAGAGTCTTACTCAGTGAGTTTTGAGGGAGGCTTATGCTTCAACGGTATACTGATTGTTATCGAGGGGGAGGATTTGTGACATGCGGTGATGATAGAGTCGCACGAGTCTCACGGATGATGTCTGTGACCAATGTTGTTGGTCACAGTCAAAATGGTCACTGCAAAGGTCCATGACCATCTTCGATATACGGTGTAGTGATTAACAACCAAAATACCTAAATACGAAGCCTCTACACAACACCAATCCCATCCTCCTTCAAATATAAGTTTCATAACAATATTATTAACCTATATCTATGAGTTTTATATCATTTTAACATGATATTAAGGACTAAATTCACACTATAGCTTATGAACCCTAATTTCTTAATTTTATACAATTAGTCTCAAATTATGTCCAATTATCAAACTAACATGGGGCTTTCTGTTGATTTATGAATATGATATAATATCTCATGAAATTCATTCATAATATACATGAATTCATGAGATTCAACACAAATATCCTCTACTACATTAATAATTGATTAAGGTTTAAATTTTTAGATTAAACTAATTTCAAAATTTTGATTTTATTATCAGAAATCAGATTATTAAACATGTAATTTACAGATTTCAATGAGCAATTATCATTATAACACAACTCTAAATTATATCCTTAAAGTAGGTAAACTTGTCTTAGCAAAGACGGTTGAATCCAAGTCAATAAGCCTCCAAACCTCCATATCTCTTGAGTGCCTCTTCTCTCTAGCCTCTTAGGGTTTTCTCAATTATGTAGAATGCATTTAGGTTAAGTTTAATCACCTCATAATAATATTACCCACGAAATTAACCGTAAGCGCCATATGGGCCTCAACCTAAAGAGCTCAAATACCACTCCAATTTGCCCAGAAAATACGTGGTATTATATTCCTCCCCTTTAAACAAGGAATTTTGTCCTCAAAATTTGAATTATATACCTGACTCGGAGATATCTGGATACCTCGCACTCATGTCCTCCTCTCTCTCCCATGTGGACTCATCCTCGTTACGGTGTCCCCACTAGACTAAAGCTAACTGTATGACTTTCAATCGCAGAGTTTTCTCTCTTCGGTTAAGGATATATGTGGTTGCTGCTCATAGGTCGCATCGGGATGCATTCCAATACCATCGAGGTGGATATGATGATAGGCATATTCTCTTCCCTTACAAACTTCCTCAATGTGGACACGTGAAAGAGGTCGTGTATCCGCTGAAGATGATCGGGTAAAGCCGAATGGTACGCCATTAGGACCTCCCTATCCAATATTATGAAAAGACCTACGTATTGGGGAGCCAACTTCCCCTTGGATTCGAATCGTATAACTCCCTTCATCGGGGATACCCTCAATAAAACCTGATCCTCCATCTAAAACTCTAGCTTATGCTTCCTCTTACGAGTGTAACTCTTTTGTCACTCTTGTTCCGTCTTCATCCATGATCAAATGCGTACCACCTTCTCTAAGGTGTTGTGAATGATATCCGTCCCAAACATCTTGTGCTCCCCTAACTCCAACCAAGAGCTAGACGATTGGCACGATCGTTCGTACAATGCCTCGTAGGGTTCCATAAATAGTTTGCTTATGACTATTATTATAAGCAAACTCCATGAGTGGAAAATGTTGATCCTAACTCCCTTTAATCCAAAACACAATCCCGAAGCATATCCTCCCAAATTTAATTCACTCGCTCAGTCTGACTGAGGGTGAAATATCGTACTCAGTTTCGATTGCACACTATTAACATCCTGAAAACCCCTTCAAATCGAGATGTTGACGTATTCTCCTTGTCGAACACAACGTCACACGATACCCCATGAAGACGTACAATCTCTATAATGAATAGTCTGACATATTTCTCTGCAGTGTAATTTATCCGTACTGGAATGAAGTGAGCCACCTTCGTTAATCTATCGACGATGACCCAACTGGAATCGTGACCTCAATGGGACCTCGTTAATACAATAATGAAATCCATAGAGATACTCTCCCACTTCCACTCGATAATATTAAAAGGATTTAACTCTGTTGTTAATCTCTGGTGATCCACCTTTACCAGCTAGCAGATGTCACACCTAGACACGAACTGTGCAATATCCTTTTTCATCCCGACCCACCAATATGATCTCCTTATGTCTTGTTACATCTTCCCTTATCTGGGATGCTTTGTGAAACATGTGACTTGGCAAAAAATTTCCTCCCTAATTAAAGACCCTCTCACATAACCAAACGTCCCTGAAATCTTAATCATCTATCTGAACTGATAGATAAAGAGGGAACCCCTCCTAAGACAAGCTCATGCACCTTCTCTTATCAGCAGGAGTTTGAAGCTTGGGCCTACATCACCCATGTCACCATAACTTATGTAATGGTCATAACTGCTAAAAAGGAATCTGAAAAATCCATATCCCACGTGGCCCTCCACCTCATTGCCTAAATATCAGGTAAGTCATCCCCGTGCTCTGCCCATAAGGTTACCAAAGTGGTAGTCGATCTGTGACATCTGCTACTATATTCTCTTTCTTTGGATGGTACTGAATCAAAAAGTGGTAGTCCTTAACAAACTCTAGCCATCACATCTGTCTCATGTTCAGATCCCTGTAAATGAACAAATAATGAAGACTCTTATGATCATTAAATAGCGTGAACCTCTCACCCAATAAGTAGTCTCCATATTTGAATAGAAAAAACTACCACCAACAACTCCAAGTCATGGGTGGGATAGTTTCCCTCATGAGGATTAATATTATGAGAAGCATAGGTTATATGCCTCTCCTCCTCCATCAATAATCCACCTAACCCATGAAGTGATGCATCAATATACACCAAATACTCAACCCCGCTCCATGAGAAAACAAGAATTGGTGCGATCATAAGCCTCTCCTTCATCTCCTCAAATTTCCTTTGATAGTGTGAACTCAAAACAAATGATACTACCCTATGGGTGAGGTGATTCAGTGTCTCGACAATCTTCGAGAACCCCTCAATGAACCTCTTGTAGTACCCAGCCAGAACCAAGAAACTCCGAACCTCTCTAGGCGGTGTGGGTTGTCCCCAATCCATAACTACAAATACCTTACTATGATCTATCGAAATCCTAGCCATAGATGCAACGTGGCCCAAAAATTGCACCTATCGAAGCCAAAATCCGCACTTAGATAACTTAGCGTATAACTTAAGTTCCCGCAGTGTCTGCAACCCAAACATAAATATTGTGCGTGCTCCTTTTTTGATCAAGAAAACACTAAGATGTCTTCAATAAACATGATGAAGAAGTGATCTAATAATGAGTGAACACCCCATTCATCAAGTCCATAAACACCATTGGTGCATTCTTCAACCCAAAGTGTATAACCCGAAAATCATACGATCCATAACGCATTAGAAAATCCATCTTCGAAACATCCTCCTCTGAATACACAACTATTGATACATTATGTGAAAATCAATCTTGGAAAATAATTACGCACCCCTCAATTGGTCGAACACATCATCAATATGTTGCAATGAATACTTATTCCATATCGTGACCTTGTTTAGCTCCCGATGATCCACACATAATTAGAGTGAGTCATCATTCTTCTTTACAAGCAAAAATGGAGCTCTCCATGGAGATATACTCCCCCATATGAACCCCTGGCTCAACAATTGTTGAATTTGTGACACCCGCATTGTTAATTTAATTAAAAAAGGACATATCACTAATTTATGAGGCTCGCTATGAAATTTTAATAATTTTAATAATTGAATTTGTAGTTTGAAGGAGAAAAATGTCAATGTTAAGAGCCTAAAGTATAAAGGAATGAAAGGATTAGGCAAAAGAAAGAAACAACAAAGATCAGCCAAATCGGATCAATCTTAAAATGGTCGGACCAATTTGAAGGGGATTGTATCAATCCGAAAAGGATTCTGGATCGATCCGGAAAGTCCTGAGACGGACTGCATTTTCTTTTAAGATGCTATTTAGAGTGGGACTTTGGGTGGAGGATAAACCCTTTTAGTCGAGAATAATGGGTCTTTATCATATAGCCACCCATCCACTAATCATGTTAGGTTGAGTAAAAATCAACCCAAGGGTTAAGGGGTTAGTTGAGGTTGGTTTTAAGAGAGGATAAAGGGAATTAGGATCTAATTCCTCTCATTTCTCTCTATAGAATTTCATTCCTTTCCTTCCTACAAAAACCTCCATTATCAAGGGTTAGAAGAAGTTGTATTAATCTTTAATGGTGTTAGATATAAGGTTGAATGAGAGAGTTTTGAAGTGGGTTTTTAAGAATGCTTTGAAGCATTCATGGAGGTTGAAAGTAAAGATGAAAACAAACTTTTGGATCTAAAAGGAAGACAAGATTGAGGAAGCTTGGTAAACCCCTTTGAGGCAATATTATGAGGTGAGAGTTTATCCATCTAACAAAATTATTTCCAACATATCTATGGAGCTCTTATGAGGTGGGGAGATTCATCCTATAGGAATATTACATTCAAAGTTTTATAACATGTATATTACATGTTTTAGCGCATTCACATGTAGGATTAAAGCATGTTCCTATGATTAGTTGAATATAATAAGTACTATGTGTTAGGATGAGTTAAGAGAGTTTAAAGAAACGTTTTTGAAAAGAGTTAAAATTCAGAATATATAAAGAATATTTTATGAAATAAAAATATTTGAAAGTATATTTTTATGACTTCAAATAAAGATTTTCAAGAATAAAGGTTATGAGCTTCATAGGAAGTCAGCTGAATGCAAAGTATGTATGTTTATGTGAAATAAGTAATGTTTTTTAAAGGTATTTAATTTTCAGAATAATTAAGTAACATTTTTATTTGGAAATGACATTTTAGCAAACTAAATGGTGATTTCAAACATAAGACATGATGGACTTTATTTGAGGATGTTAAACATGATATATATGTTTTATTCAAGTAAAAATATATATTTCAAGAAAGTTGGAAGAAACTTTGGTTAAACTAGTGTGAATATGGTTTAAAAAGTGTGTTGAAATGGGTGTTTAACATGAAATGATAAGGTTATAAAATTCAAAATTTATACGATATAAAACAATGTTATTTTACGTGAAGAATAAGTAAGGAAACATGAACAAATATTTTTAAAGTAATAGTTGATATGCACATGTAAGAGTGTTCAAAACTAGTACTGGTAATTTGGGCTTGCAATTGATTAAGCAACCTCAATAATGGTTGAGAGTAATAAAATTGTTAAGTTGGGTTTAATCTTGAAAAACGTGAAGTTTCGCATTTAGTGATGTGTTAATTGGCATTTTAGCAAGTAAAAGGAATGGGTCCAAAATGGTGAGATTCAAGTGGGTTTGGGAAATGTAAACTTTAAATTTCAAAGTACAAGTCCAACAAATTGAATTACAAGTCTTGAAATGACAAAAGAAATGTTTTGGTATAAAAGTGTCATTTTATGAGAAAGTGGGACATAAGAACTAATTCACTAAACTATGAGGACTCTAGTTAAAGAGTTAGACTTTAAATATGTAATAAAAATTCATAATTTGGAAAGTAAAGGTGAAAAGAAGCATTTTTACAAAGTGAATAAAATGGAACTTTACTACTGTGCGTGGATAGTGAAAAAATACAAAAATTGTAAGAAATGGGCATTTGTACTCTAAAGATTAAGTTTAATAAGTAATGGTAAGTAAAGTTATTTTTCAAAGGTAAAACACCGAGTTCTAAAGTGAAATAAAAATAGATTTTTTACAAAGTGGTGAAAATGGTCTTTAAACTTGAAAATAGAATAAAGTCAAAGACAAAGATGTTGGTAATACATTAAGGAAAATTAGTAAGGACTAGACGATAAAATACTTTCATGGTGGCATTTACCTTAGGTTTAAAGGCTAAAGTAAAGTTAAAAGGCAAAAAATTACACTTTTATTATATATAAAAGTACGGTGGGAAGCCGAGGATTTTGATAAAAAGGTGGCTCGGCCGCAAGGAAAATGTAATTAATGTAAAGTGAAAAAGTTTTTACTAAGGAGAACCAAGAAGTTTAAGAAGGGCTGAGATCCCTAGGGTGGGACTTAATGCTTAGAATCCAGACCACTAATCAAGAGCATATTGCGGCATTGTGACAGTCGGTGAAAGGTCTTATAACACACATGGTACTGTCAGCTCCAAATTAAAAGCATATTGCAGCATTTGTTGAAGTCGATGAAAGGTCATTAATACAAATGGGATATAGTCAAATTTTTGATAAAAAAAATAAAATAATTGGAATTGGTAATAATTCCAAAAATGGTTAATGAAAAAAAAATGAATATGCGAGCAACCCGGGAAAGGTTTAAAATAGACTTCAAGAGAGTTAATGCAAATTAAATAAATTTCATGAAAAGATAAGTTGAAAGTAATAACAAGGACAAATGGCATAACCCAAGACGATAATGTGTTCTTAAATATGTACTTCAAGGGTAATAAGGTCAAGATACATAAATATTCACCTTAACTTCGATCGCGTGTGTTGGAAAGTAATTAAGTAAAGTAACGCTTTGTAAAACAAAGCAGTATTTTACAAAGAAGTGAAAAAGAAAGTGTTTTTCTTAAATTAACCATGTTGGGTTGATGAATAAGTATATGTTTTATGAATGTAATAAGGAAATATCACTGAATGGGTTAATATAATTTAACCACAATAAAATAAGAGTTTCTACATAAAGCAAAGGTATATATATCAGTAGTGTCACTATGTCATAGCATCACTCTCCCTTTCTGTCATTCGTTTCTATATTGAATTTTGTTAGAATCCCATTGGGCATTGGGTCACATCCCATCTTTATTACAACATGATAAATGCATTTTCGTATTTGAGAGTGTTTAATAGGTAAACGTTCTTACCCTCTTTATGCTAGTATCTTTGATTACTTGAACCTGGAATGCACATTAATGGATTCTTCACTTGGCTAGTTACTTTATATTACATGAAAACGGAATTTCATGCTAAATATTGGGACTTTAAATTAGATAAAAGGAACTAGAAATATTATTTAGGTTGTTCACATCACTTCACACGTGGTGTATTTGGTCTGGTCCGGGTCGACCCGCAAGTTGCCTATAAGCCCGGATCGGGGAATCATAGAATCTGCTAACGTAGCTCTCGCATTTCTAACAGAGCCATCCGGTATGGTGACCTGGTAATATGAAAATGTGGAAGGCCCCCAATTTTAAAATTTTAAAAACAATTTCCTTGTTGAGATATGCGGAAGCGTAAGATGGTTCACAAAAACACCAAATTTTAATTTACTTCAAATTAAAATAAAGCTAAAGTGAAATATGATGAAAAACACACGCTTATGATAATTTCACTTAAACCATATTAATCCAAGTCCTAGAATTTGCCTAAGTCATATTTATCAATATTTCCAAATTAGGCCAAACCAGTTTTAATAATAGACTTGAATTAAATAAACATTACCCAAATTTAATTAGCACCAAATTAAATTAAGTGTAACAATTAAAACCAATTTTATCTTGAATTATCCTAAGCATACGTTCTAAGTTATTATGCAAGATAAAATAAACAATTAAAACACTACGCCGCGATGTACGAGAAAAAACCCACAACGGGAAACAACCTCGGACGGCCCTAGCCTCAAATCCACTAAGTACGGAATTTACATTTACAAGACAGATGACTTACTTCCTCAACTCGAACCCTCTCAAGCCTTGACGTGTCTTCTTATAACCACCTCTTCCTAGTGGATAACCACGGAGCTCCACCGCGATCTCGGAACCACCGATCGGACTATAGGTACACCGTCAACCACACATGGTGCCTTTCACCATGTGAGAAAGCCGCAGCTAAATGATCCTTCTTCTTCTTTGAGGGATTTAGAAGAAAACCAAACTTCTCTTCAAACAAATGTAGAGATAAACCGGTGCCAAAATGCTCCAAGCAAAGTATATGTATATATGAACTTGGAAGAAACAAATATGGGTGTAACTAAGTGTTTAAAGAATTTTTCTTTATAAAATGAACACTCAAACTCATGAACTTTTTCATAGAAGAATCATCTCTCTAGGAGTTAGAATATTATGAAAAAGTTAGTTTAGAAAAAGTTGTTCCCGCACATTATAAGATCTGAGAAAAGTTAGTGGAGAAACAAGTGGGGAAAGTGGGAAAAACTGCTCAAAACTGCCGAAAAAATTCCCCTCCTGAAATCTCGTTCGAACGACATCTCGTTCGAACGAGGCTTCTAACGAAGTTCCAGTGTGAACTAGATAGAAATCTCGTTCGAACAACCATATCGTTCGAACGACATTTCGAACGAAGTTCCAGTGGCCAAAATGGGAACTCGTTGGCAAACTCGTTCGAACGACTTGTGGTTCGAATGATAATCTCGTTTGAACGACACTTCGAACGAACTTACAAAAAGTTCCAAAAATATCATTTTTAGCCTAGAAACTTTATATACTTTATATAAAAGTTTTTAATAGAAAACTTTATGAAAACAAAATACATTTTTAAAACCTAACACCCAATAACCTTGTTCCAAGCTCCTATATATACATAAAATGCATTCATACCTTGGGAGCATGGAACCACTATTGATGACGTAGAGACAATGCACTTAAACTCGGCATTTTGATAAAGCTTTATATACTTGGCCACTACGTATTCAACAAACACGTCATAGGCTTGGGTTGAATGGATCAATATACTCTATCCTATGACTCAAACGTTTTTGTTCGGAATTGAGCCAAAACTATAAAGGACTCAATTGGAAATTTGTGTCCTTACAAATCTCCCCCTTTGGCTATTCCGGGACAAAAAACCAAATAAAAAATCCTAAAGGGCCGTCAAGCTCTACTAGACTAATAAAAAGTCCCACCCAAAATAAAATTACAATGCTTGACTCAAACAACCCAAAGGATCACAATTTTTGCCGGCGAAAATTGCCACTTATAATATAATTCCTACACACTTACGCAAATACATTAAATTCATAGGGAATATAAAAATATTAAATGCAATTAAGTAATTACTCCCCCTAGATTAATTCTACCCTTTATCAATTATGATCAACCTAAGAAGATAGCGACTCCCCCTAAGTTAACTCTCCCCAAAACTAAGATACGATTACAATACGATTCCAATAGGATGAGATACCATTTCTCCCCTTATCATTCTTCCCCTTTTTTTCCAGGAATAGACAAAGGCTAAGAGTTCAAACATTAACTTATCTCCCCCAAATAAAGCAGATATACCCTCTAAACTAAGAAAGGGATAAATAAAATGGGATAACAAGCTAAAAATGTAATTGTGCAAAAAGTGATGAGAGCATTAAAGAATATGGGCAACAAAAGCACATCTAATCCAACAAATAATAGCGGATACCAACTAGGATGCAAGAAAATGATACCAATAAGATACATAAAGTATTAAGCACGTGATATCAACAAAGAATGCAACAAGATAGATACCAATGATGAATTAAAGCATATATGGACTAGAAAGCAAGGCAAAGAGTAAACAAAAATATCATATATATACGTACTCTAGATATACCAAAGATGCACACGCACAGATATATAGATATAAACACACAAATGACACACACTAAATATAATAGGAGTCTTTCACACTCGTATGGCAAAAATGTGTCATATGGAAACGGAAGTGTTGGGATGTGAACTAGTAACAGTTAAATTTAGACCCAATCACTTAAAACACGTTCACGGAGTTCTCAATTGATTTCAAACTTCATCACATTTGAATATAACCTAATGTGACAATATAGATTGAACTCAATGAACAAACATACAAATTGCATACAAGCCTAGCATGTTGATGATTCTACAAACCAATAGAGTCATGACATTGAAAACGCAACTAGGATAAACGGACATGGTGCAAACCGTTGATATACCATCCAATCTCCCTCAATAAGCATTTATACTAATTTTGAATGACTATATCAATCAAACATAGGCCTCGGCAATTATTTTCTTTTAATGCCATATTTTCTATTTTTAGGCCTTGGACCACGTATTTGTTTTAGGTCCAAACAAACGGTGTCTTACTATTCGCAAAGGAAACCAAGTCCTTTCGGAGACCTTCCACGTGCACAGTTATATATATCATTTTTATTTCTCACAAGTCTCACGTGCAACAGATTTTGACATGCACTAGTCCTCCTAGGTCACAAATATGTAGATGACAAGATTGATAGGAGAACATCTCACAAAGCTCAAATATACATATGAAGTTAAAATTTCAAATGAGCTCGTGCATGTGTGAGTAGAGGCATATAAAAATAGAATCCATTTAATCAACCCAAAATCCAACTACTCCATGTAAGCATGGTAAAGAACGTAATAAGGATTGACAATCTAAACCAAAAGTTCTAGCCACATGGGAGCGAAAAAGATGGGATTCTAACACAAATATATGCCACATAAAGTGTGTCAAACTAAAATACACACAAAATAAAAATCTTTTTGAGTTTTTGAAAATTTTAATAAAAAAATATATACTCAAATGACAAACAAAAATCATTTGAATTTTTCATTAAGCTTAAATGAAACAAATAAAACACAAATGATAAACAAAAATCTTTTTGAATTTTTCATTTAATGCAAACGAAAATAAACAAAATATAATACAAAAACATAAACAAAAATCACAGTTCTAGCATGTGATTAAGCATGGAGCATAGACTAGAAAATGATTAAACAAACATACATTTAGCAAGATAATATAGCATGAAGCACAAAAGCTAAAGTATGCAAGCACTAACACATTCATCCTTTAGATTTAACAAGGGAGGAAGCATGTGAAAGTAAATGAGAATCAAACGTCCTATTTTGCAAGGCAACCAAGTCGGACTTCCTAACCCAAATTAATGAAGAATGACTATCTTGGGGTGTAGTAATTTTAACTACCTTGGTTGCTTTACGTTGGGATTTTTTAGGAATTCGTTTAAGATCAAAACAAAATTTTCTAAGATGACCTTTTCGACCACAATGTGTACAAGTAAAATTACGTTGAAATTTGGTACCTAAGGAATGATCTCTAAAGGTTTTCTTAGTAGATTCTCCTAAAACCTTGGTTTTGGCTTTATGAATAGATTCATTACAAGTATTGAAGCCTAAACCACAAGTGTCATTTTTAATTTGGACCGTTCCTAATATTTTATCTAATTTTTCTGAACGACACTCCAAATCAAATTTGACATTAATAGAGTCTTTTAATTTGTTTTATAATTCTAGAATGTTAGACTCTAATAAAACATTTCTCTCTTCGAACTCGAGAAGCTCCTTTTTCAAGGATTCTATTAAACCTCTAAGGTTATCTCTCTCGCCTTCTACATATTCAAGCTTCACTCGAAGAGTCCTCTCACGTGTCCTAAGGTCTTCTACCAACATACTATCATCAATGACCTTGACACGCTCTTTTAAACTAGCTTCTAACTTCAAATTAGCTCTTTTTAATTTAATTGATTCTTCATATAATTCTTGAAAAGTATTTTGAAGTTCACTCACATTAACCTTTTCTTCATTTTCACTCTCTCTTTTTTCTCCACTCTCACTATCATAAAAAATAAGGGAATCATAAACTATGACCTTGGAAGTGTCATGTGTTAAATTTTCATCTATAGATGAGTTATCACTATCACTCACATGACTAGCCATAAAAGCCACAAAGTTGGGCTTAGTGGGGGAATAGGGTCCCTCTTCCTTATCACTATCACTAAGGGTCGCATTATATGAAACGGGTCGCTTACCCTCTCTCCTTAGTTTAGTGGAACACTCAGAAGCCCTATGGCCATACCCTTCACAACCAAAACACTTATTTGACTCGTCCCTATTTAAATTTTCATTAGAAGATTTAGGGATCCTTTAGGCTTTGTCATACTTAGAAGTTTCAAATTTCTTAAAATCATTTTTAAATTTATCTTTGTTAAATTTAAGAAATTTTCTACATTTCCGAGCAAACAAGGCCATGTCTTCCGAGTCACTATCACTCTCGCTCTCTACTACTTGTTTGACCTCTTTTCGGCCTTTTAAAGCAATGCCCTTTCCTATTTTCCTTTCGGTTTTAGAGGGAAACATGTCCAGTTCATAGGTTTGTAAATCACCTACAAGCTCTTCTAACTTCGTAGAGGCTAAAGTTGGTAAAGAATTCAAAACGGTCACTTTTGGAATAAATCTATCGGGTAGGGACCTTAAAATTTTCTTTACTACTCGGTTGTCGGGTATTTTCTCTCCCAAGTTAAAAGATGAATTAACAATATCAGAAAGTCTAGCATAAAATTCATCAAATATTTCTTTTTCAGTCATTTTGATAGTTTCAAATTGAGTGGTGAGGTTTTGAAGTTTCGAAGCTTTAACGACACTTGTACCTTCATGAGTGAGTTGTAAAATATCCCAAGCTTATTTAGCGGTCTCACATGTCATAATGCGTCGGAATTCATCTGGTGTGACAACGCTAAACAAGGCATTTAAACCACGGGAATTAAAAATTGAAAGTTTAAACTCATTCTCACTCCATCTATCGACCGGTTTGGGGACACGTTCATTATCTACTAAATGAGTTGTTGGAGACCACCTGTTAACTACCGATAACCAAACCCTCTCGTCGATAGATTTAAGTGACGATTTCATTTGCGCTTTCCAATACGCGTAGTTAGAACCATCGAGAATAGGAAATTTTGAAAATGGGGAAAATTCCATTTTAGCCAAAAAATATTTAAAAGATCTTAACGAAGTAATTTATCGCTTTGGCTCTGATACCAATTTGAAAATTGGAAGGCCCCCAATTTTAAAATTTTAAAAACAATTTCCTTGTTGAGATATGCGGAAGCGTAAGATGGTTCACAAAAACACCAAATTTTAATTTACTTCAAATTAAAATAAAGCCAAAGTGAAATATGATGAAAAACACACGCTTATGATAATTTCACTTAAACCATATTAATCCAAGTCCTAGAATTTGCCTAAGTCATATTTATCAATATTTCCAAATTAGGCCAAACCAGTTTTAATAATAGACTTGAATTAAATAAACATTATCCAAATTAAATTAGCACCAAATTAAATTAAATGTAACAATTAAAACCAAATTTATCTTGAATTATCCTAAGCATGCGTTCTAAGTTATTATGGAAGATAAAATAAACAATTAAAACACTACGCCGCGATGTACGAGGAAAAACCCACAACGGGAAACAACCTCGGACGACCCTATCCTCAAATCCACTAAGTACGGAATTTACATTTACAAGACATATGACTTACTTCCTTAACTCGAACCCTCTCAAGCCTTGACGCGTCTTCTTGTAACCACCTCTTCCTAGCGGATAACCACGGAGCTCCACCACGATCTCGGAACCACCGATCGGACTATAGGTACACCGTCAACCACACATGGTGCCTTTCACCATGTGAGAAAGCCGCAGCTAAATAATTCTTCTTCTTCTTTGAGGGATTTAGAAGAAAACCCAAACTTCTCTTCAAACAAATGTTGAGATAAACCGGTGCCAAAATTCTCCAAGCAAAGTATATGTATATATGAACTTGGAAGAAACAAATATGGGTGTAACTAAGTGTTTAAAGAATTTTTCTTTATAAAATTAACACTCAAACTCATGAACTTTTTCATGGAAGAATCAACTCTCAAACTTCTCTCCAGGAGTTAGAATATTATGAAAAAGTTAGTTTAGAAAACGTTGTTCCCATATATTATAAGATCTGAGAAAAGTTAGTGGAGAAACAAGTGGGGAAAGTGGGAAAAACCGCTCAAAATGCCAATAAATTTTCTCGCCTGAAATCTCATTCGAATGACATTTTCGTTGGAACGACATCTCTTTCAAACGAGTCTTCTAACGAAGTTCCAGTGGGAAATCGTTAGAAATATCGTTGGAAATCTCGTTCGAACAACCATCTCGTTCGAACGACATTTCGAATGAAGTTCCAGTGGCCAAAATGGGAACTCGTTGGCAAACTCGTTCGAACGACTTGTGGTTCGAACGACAATCTCGTTTGAACGACACTTCGAACGAACTTACAGAAAGTTCCAAAAATATCATTTTTAGCCTAGAAACTTTATATACTTTATATAAAAGTTTTTAATAGAAAACTTTCTGTAAAAAAACACAGTTTTAAAATCTAACACCCAATAACCTTGTTCCAAGCTCCTATATATACATAAAATGCATTCATACCTTGTGAGCATGGAACCACTATTGATTACGTAGAGATGAGGAACTTAAATTCGGCATTTTGATGAAGCTTTATTCACTTGGCAGCTACGTCTTCGACAAACACGTCATAGGCTTGGCTTGAATGGATCAATAAACTCTATCCTATGACTCAAACATTTTTGTCCTGAATTGAGCCAAAACTACAAGGGACTCAATTGGAAATTTGTTTCCTTACATAATAGGTTTGGTGCTCGATGCTAAATTTATACAAAAATCTATCTCCTGTGATGGCGGTAACTCTGGTACCTCATCAAATACGTTCAAAAATTCTGGATAACCGGTATCACATCTAATGATATGGTGACCTCCTCTTACGAACTCGCATCTATATAGTACAAGTGTGTGCTAGACCCTCCCTCGAGCCTAGGCATAATAACTAAAAACATCTCCTTCCCATGAATAGCAAATGTGATCGCCTTTGCAATGTAGTTGATATGCGCGTGATAGTGAGCTAACCAATCCATCCCATATGACGTCATACATAAAAATTTCCAAAAGTAATAAGTTAACAAAAAAACAAAATTGATCGATCTCAAATGTTGTGTCTCTACAAACCTGATGTAAGGAGACAAACTTACCCACTGGGGTATCCACATGCATAGACACATCTATATCTAATAATCCCGACGTAGATGCAAATCTGTAACTAGAAAACGAGTGTGATGCACCCATGTCAAAAAGAACATATGCATAACTTCTGTAAATACAAAACATACCCTCAATAGCCTGAGGTCGTGCTAAATGGTCTGATGATAGATGTTGAACACACGTCCAAAATGCAGTTACAGATGTCCATGCACCCGATTTTAGTGGAGGAAATGTCGGGTACTGTGGTGCTAGCGGAAATGATTGGTACTACTGTAGGGATGGAAGAGCGTGTTGATGCCCCTAACATTTTCCCTCTTGAAACTAACCCTTTTCGTTCGAAATCCCTTAGGGAACCTCCTAAAGTAGTTGCCCTTCTCCCCACATGTAAAACAAACTCCTCGAAATGGGAAGCCCGAATGGCGACCATATAGACCCTACCCCTGGGTTTTATCCTACCTTCATTGTCCCTGGCCCTTCCTTTTCTAGCCTCGATGGCCCTAATACTGTTGGCCTTGCAGTCCCTGCTCCCGGAGGCCCCAACCACTCCGTCGAGGATGGTCCTATCCTCTAAACCACTTAGGGGGTTTCTCCCCTGTATCTGTCTCCTATCATGTGACTATGAACCTCCCTTCCCTCAGGATGACTCACCACTCTCCATAGTCTTCAGCCCCTGGACGACTCCTACCATCTTATTTTTAGCCCCTTTCTCTCTTTAAAAGTCCCAGTGATCCTGGCTATCTAGGAGTGTGGCATCCACTACTTGTATATGTAGTGAAGGTCGGGTTGCCCATCAATAATAGCTTGATCATCCACATCAAGCCTCAAATGAAATGATCTATCATTCTTACCTCTGAACCCATAATATCCTAGGCAGAGTGTCCAAGCAGGTAAACTCTCGCTCATACTCAACAATCCTACGGTTAGGGCTGTGTTTTTTTTAACTTTTGATTTTTTCGATTTTCGATTCTATTTTATTTCGAATTTGGAACGCAATTTTAGTTTGTCGATTTTCGATTTTTCCAAAAAAAATCGGATTGAAAATCGAAAATAATTTTGAATTTTCGATTTTCTAATTTTTTTGATCCGATTTTTTTGAATTTTTTTCCAATTTTTGGGAATTATTTTCTCATTTATAATTTTTTGAAAGTTTCCCATATCCTACATCGGTTGGGAGAGGGAGAGGGCTCCAAAATGTGCTATATAAAAGGAGAGTATCCTCCTAACTTCTACACAAATGAAAAAATGGGTCAAATCCTCATGTATTTACATGTTGGGTTAAGCCATTTTCTTTGGCCATGTTTGGTTGTCCCAAAATTGTAAATTGTATCATTAATAAATTGCCCCATTTAAAAATTGACTCATTAATTGTGTTTGGTTTCATTAATGAAATGATTCATTAATTGTCCCATTTTAGCTCATGTGCAAAATCTGAAATTGGATCATTTCACAAAAAATGTGAAATGAATCCATTTGAAATAGAAGTCACATTAAGTGCATGTCCCCTCTCTCCCGTCCCCTTCCTCTTCCTCTCCCCCTCTCCCTCCCCCTCCCCCTCTCTCTTGATTTTTTTTTATATTTTTTTCATAGAACCTTAACATCAATTTCAAATTACCAAACATCGTGTAAAATTGGATTTAACTCATTTCAAATTCACTCATTTATAATTCACTAATTCACAATAAAATAATTTACATAATCAAACAATTTGCGCAACCAAACTGGGCCTTTGTTTCTTTGAAATGAGAATTTCAAGTAATCAAAAATTCATAATTTATTTTTAAAAATTTTGGAATTTTTTAAAATTTCTAAATTTTTAATATATTTTTTGAATTTTTGATTTTTTTCGCTTTTTGCCGATTGTCAATTTTTTCGAATTTGGATTTTTTTTTTTCGAATTTGAAAATAAAATATAATTATTTTATTTTCAAAAAAATCGAATTTTTTTCCGAAGAGGCATTTTTCGATCCGATCCGGTTGAAACATAAACCTAGCTAAGGTCCTCCTACTTGAGCCTATAAAACTGGGAACTCAAGTCTATCGGCTATGATGGATGGAAATACTTTCCCTCGAACTTAACTCAAAACTACGAAATGGCCAGCTATAACCAGTCCTCCTCGGTGGTAACAAACTCCCACCATTGTATGTCATCTCAAACGAGCCTGAAGCTGGCTAACATATACTTATGAATGTTAGTGCACTCTACCAGATGTAGGTACCGCTCGATGTTGCGTATCCATTGTAACGTAATGATAGGGTATGTGAATCCCAAAAACTCGGGTGGATGCCCTTTCCAAAAGGCACTCATGGATCACTCCTAAGAAGAGGTGATCTGAGGGGAAGGTACAACGGTGATGGTGGATGCTCCTGACATAAGACCATCATCATCGCTGTTATAGTCTATGCGATGATGGTAGCTATGTCTATCGACGCTACAGATGGCGCATGCCCCTTCTGAAGCGACTGCTGAGGCGCAATTGTCTCTAACTCGGTGCTCGAGACCGGTCTTCATCATGCTGCTCATAATCAATCAAGGATCTTGATAACCCATAACTTCTCACGATCTTATCACAGTCAATGAGCGAGATAAGACTTCCAATGTCATGGCCTTGTCACGATCAAGGACCATGATAAGTTCAAACTTTGTCGTGGGCACAACTTTTACCGTGTACACATTTTTTGTCGACGGCGAAATGCAAGAGCATTCGTGTGCACGGTCCAAATTAAGGTGTAACACCCCGTATTTTTGATGATTTTAAATAATTATGGAATTAATTATTATTGTTGGATTAATTAAATTAAAATGTGAGAAATTAAATATTAATTAATCCGGATTAAAATATTTATTAACTAGCGTGCCATGGGTTAATACTTATTGATGAAAATGATTGAATATCACTGTGTGGATATGTAATATAGAATTATGAAATTTTATAAATTGTCGAGAGTGAGAAATACGACAGTTTGGTATATTAAGTCAGGACGCGCGTGTGAGTCGTGTCGGGTCTAATTTAATGGATTAAAGAAATAATTTATTTTTAAGTAACTCGTATGGTCATTTCGAGTGTGCCATTGAGTCCAGAAGGGTTGAGATAGTCACAAAACTCTACCCGAGTATTTTATTTGGACTCTGAAATATTTTTAGGCCAAACCGGCACCTCGTAGGTGTATTTTGGTCTTTTAAATTTTTGGGGAATTAATATGGAAGAAAATTAGAAAAATAAAAGGGAGTGTATGTGGGTGAGATGAAGTCTGTCAGTTTCTAAACCTAAGAGAGATGGAGAGAGAACCACAGAGGAAGAAGGAGAGTCCATAGGTGTTCTTGGTGCAAAACTCAAGAACTCACACCATAAATCCCACCAAAGCATAGACCAGAAGACGGTGAACAAGTCTATACCAATTTCATCAACGAATCAGACCATCATAATCGAGGCAAGTGTTTATTACTTACTTCCTATTAGAAGTAATTGTGCTCATGTTAGCATAGGAATCAAATATATGATTTAGAATTGAATTGGGTGAATTTAGAGACTTTAAATCATAGATTAAGAGTTATTTTGATGAAGAATTGAATCCTTATGCATGTAGAATAGGAATCACGGAATTATATGTTGAATTTGAGAAACGAATATGGGTTTTAATGGTTCTTGAATTGAAACTTGAAGAACTAGGGATTTAATGTTTAATTTGGGGATTGTATATTTAATTGATGTATTGTAAAGATTTTAATGATTCTAGGTTGGTAGAAATCATCTAAACTTGTTAGAATATCAACTCGGTTTGCTATTTTAGTAATTGGGAGTGAACAATGGATGTTCTTGAGCTATTAATGGTGAAAAAATGTAGCAGGTGGAGTATGGTAAGGGAACTGTTCAATCTCGTTTGAACGAGATTGAGCCTGGTTCGAAGGAGACAGGATCTCATGAGAAGTTGTTCAAACGACATGACACGGTTCGAACGACAGGTCCAAAAATCTAAAAAATCCTATTTCAACCCAATTCGAGTTACACAGTTAATTTGAGTGAAAAAACTATTATTTAATGAATCTAGCAAAGTGCAGAATTATTGGAAAGTATTTGGGAAATAATACTTTAAATATTGGAACGGTAAGTTAACCATGGAGATTTTGAGAGAGAGTAATCGAAATAATTATATTATAATTAGTAATGAGAAAACACTACGTATGGAAAATATATGTACGGGTTGGGTGAATACCCATTGATTTTAATAGGATGTGTGTATCCCTATTATATGCTTATTATTATGTGTATAGTATACCTACGTTGCTTGCTATCAGGAGGAGGTTTTTGCGTAATGGACAGTCTTATCCTGTGTTGCCCATTGGGGGGATATTTGACTTGTAACCAAAGCATATGAACTTGATTACGTGCTATCTGTGATGGAGGATAGTTTCGACGGTTGAATGGGATCGTAGTTATCTGCGTGACCCATCTGGATGGGGTGGGGATTATGTTCACCTCCAATATATGTGATTTGAATTTCATGGTTCGTGAGAGATTGAACCAACAGTCCTTTATGTAGTGAGCGATGCACTTGGACATGATTGCAGCGTATGCATTGCGCCAAGTGGTAAGGGTGCACGATTAGTATATATATATATATATATATATATATATATATATATACTCACACTTGTGAATATTTTTACTGTGTCAAACTAATAGATATGGTAATAATAATAAATGCTTTGTGCCAACTGGTCTTAACGAAGGGGTGTAGGATTAGTATATATATATAGGGATGATGTGACTATATATATATATGATTATACTTGGGAAAATTCTATTGTGTGAAATTAGTAGACATAGTAATGATGGGAAATAAAATAATCTTAGTGCGTAAAAGATTAACCATTCGAATTGTAAATAATGAAATTTAGATATGTGGGATAAACTATTTTATAACGTATTGTAGGAGTGATACGGGTATACTATTAGTGACGTAAATGGTGATATGGCGACTTTTAACTAGTTAGGTTGGGTAGCTTAACTAATATGGGGTAGATATACGTTAGGCGTGCACAATAGATGGGAGGTGAGAATCTCACGTGAGAGTTTGAAAAGCTATCTTGCGCTTAATACTTGCTTTATTGCAAATTTTAAATAGTTGCTAAAACAAATATTTTTACAACTCGGGCTCTAACCCGTCTCCTGCTATTCTTCTCTCTTTTGCTATATATTTATATATTATATCAGGTCCACAACCACAGGGTTACCAAGCTTAGACGCTTGGATTGTTTAGCGAGCTGCATCGGTTGTGGGAGTTGTAGGTCCATGCATTTAAACGCCTCTATCATTTCTTTCAGTTCTATTCAGACATTTCAGTTAGGGCATGTGTCTCCCATTCTTAGTCATTTTATCAGAGAGATTGTACTCAGTTTCCTTTAGTAGTTCATTTCAATTGCTTTTGAGTATTTTATGGTTTATTGGCTTGGGACTTTAAACTGGAATGTATTATCGAGTCTTATTTATTTCAGCAGTTGAGTTATATATAGTATTTATTATATTCCTATGAATGGTAAATAGTTGATGTCTTAATACTTAGAAATCATTAATGGACTCTTTGGGTATAACTAAAAATGAAAAATATTTTTGGCATCATCTTAATTACTTATTAGGTGATTACTAATGTTAAACGTATTTCGATAGTGATGATAAGAATGAACCAACCGAACACTTTATTTTAAATTGAATAAATCACTGATCACCTGGTATTTAATTGGGTGGGGTTTCACAGGTGGTATCACAGCATCAGGTTCTATTATCCTTAGGATCTGTACGATTTTCTACGTTTCAGCGTAGCGCTCTTTGATGGAGAGACTTATTATAGGATTGTTGTATTCCCTTAAGTATGCGACTTACGTTCTCCTAATATGAATTATAATTGATGTGACTCATTATATGAAATCATTTGTACTTCGTGCACCGAACATTATTGGACGACTAGTGAGGGTTGTAAGAAGGACTGCAGGAGAAGAAGCCCGACAGACGACATAGTGTAATCTGGGAATGGTGGTCGTGACAAAAGTCACCATGAGTATTATTTAAGCAAGAAATAATAGAATCGTCACTTGGGAACAAAGGGTTCCCTAGGCACAGTCATAGGTAAGGGTAGAGCGATTTCAGGATCACCTAGCATAGTCGACGAGGGGGAAATCAGAGAGACTTTTTTAAAAATTCATCGATGAAGATGCGGAGAAGAAAGAAAGAAAATGTGACAGGCCAATGGAAGTAGACAATCCGAAGGCAATTGTGTAGAGTGGAGTTTCGCGACACTCAGAATTAAATTTGGAGTTAAAATTGTAACTCTTAGGAGCGGCATAAAGTGATTAGAGTCAATCACAACATATAAAAAAGTGTGTTTGAAATTTAAAGAGAAATTTGGGTACGATTTGACCGTGAGGTCTTCCATTCGATGTTATAACAGAGATGCAAATGAAATTTTGAAACTTAGCACATTGGTTAAGCTAAAGACCGATCGTGAGAGAAAGGTTTAATTGCATAACAAACTTCGTACCTAGAAAAGGGCATAGAATATAAAAGGGTTTATAGTTGATAAAGGATCGTGTGTAAAAAAAGAGGAAGGATGAGAAATCCAGCTAGGATAACTAATGTTGATGTTGTCAAGGTTATACGTTTGTAAGTTATTTCAGCACTTCCAGAAGAAGGGAGCCAGGAGGGTTAGAGAATTTGGCCAGAAAGCAAAACTAAATTTAATGGTGTTAGTGAAAAACCACATGAGAGCATGCCTAATAGAGAAATTATTTAGATAATTTTGATTAATTAACTTCCTACAAAGTGACAATGAAGTCAATCAAAACTGTAGAGGACAACAATAGTTCCGAAAGGCCCACATAGCCAACGGGAAAACTGGAGGACAATTGGGAACTAAGGCTGCCCGGTCTGAGAGAAGGACCTTCCAAAATAATCAGTGGGACCAATGAAAGGAAATTGCTCAGGAAGTTTCCATATGTGTAAATAATGGGACTACCAGGGTTGAATGTGTCCATGTTGAGAACTGAGACCGATAAGATTAGAAATGGTAAACCATTCCAGTTAGGCATAACAACTGGAGGAGTGAGATTTTCAGAGGAGGAATTGAGTCAAGAGAAATGGGCCCAAGAAGTTTAAACCCGAGAGTGGTGGGTTTAGGCAGGACCACTGGAGTCCTCGGTAATAATAGCATATTAATCCTCAGGGTCATTGGGGCCCAGGAGGAAATAGGGTGGCGAGTAAAGCCATAAGTCAGGCCTAGTGATGTTAGGCCAACGTTTCAGTGATGGATGTGTAAGCCGCAGAACAAAATAAATTGTCCACAATGGGAGGGGACACCTAATGGATGAAATCCTAGATGTATAACAGGTGCAGATGCTCATGAGTCGTGTTGGAAGCTACATGTTGGGACCCTACGATTAGGCAAAATTGGTGAGGTTTTGCTTCATCCTTTTGAGTAAAGTATTAATTCAAGTGACATGGTGTGTCACAACTTATATATAAATTATAAACCCTAAAATTTGCGTGCGAGTCGAGTTTAGTAGGAACATTAGTTTTAACAGTCTTGTTAAAACGTATTTCTTGATGATAGCGGGGCTTTTTGATGCCGCCTTTGAATGAACTGGGTGGGCCCTAAGAGAATATGTTATTGTTACAAGTTACATACTTATAGTAAAGTTTATTATGGTAATGTGGAGTGATTAATTACCGAATGCTTGAATGGTAGTAAATTGAGTGATAAGACTATCGTGCTGAATACTCTGGGGGGAGTAATAATAATTTTGTGCGGCGCCACCTGAAATAGGGTTGGGCCTATATATATGTACATGTAAAAATTTTAAGGTATCATAGGCCTCAGTGAGTATGTGTCTAGTAATATGTGATCCTGGGGAGTAGGGATTTATTTACTGATGTGACTCAGGATGCATTGCGTTCTTTATCAAGCAGCGAGATATAGCTTATTATATATATAGCGTCGAAACTTGGGATAGTGAGAGCAGTATGTTTCATTTTATTTTTAAGGACATACGTAGATTAATATGTCAACATACGAAGATTGTGGAAAGGTACATATTATGGACCGAGGACCTTACGGATCTCAACAACCGATAATGTTGGGTAGTAGTGTATCGAGGGGGTTACTTGTTTGGATTTCTCTTCGGAAGACATCCCACGCATGAAACTGGCGAACGTCTGGAGTTAGAGAGAAGCTTGGTCATTAGTGCATGGGTTTCGTACCTTGGTCATTGTAAATATATGAGAATATAATTGAGAGTTGATAATTCTATTATGACTTAAGGCTGGTAGAGTCGCCTAGTCCAAATATCATTATGAATAGAATAATGATGCCACTGAAAGAGTGATTAAGTTATGACTAGTGGGGTGGTTGAGTACACCCCTACTATATCAGAATGCAGAGTGCGCGAAAATTGATTTAAGCGTAGTATATTTCATTTGTGCAATAATGCGCGAGATATAGGGTGTATGGGAGCCCTAGGTAATTGAAAATATTGTATCAGGTAGTAGATTATGATTGTTATGTGAATTCGACAACATTTAGCTGGGGAAGTCGAAATTTATTCCGTAAGATCTAGCAAAGGCCTACATTTCACGAGAAACTTATTTTTAGAGAGGGGAAGGACTTGCAGCATGCGGATCACGCTTAGAGGTACATTTGGGAGAACATAAAATGTATCAAGTTATAATTGACAGAGGTGATGGGATTTAAAGAAAAGAAATTTGCTATATTGTCTAGCTGTGGGACACCTGTCTGTTGGTAAAAGGGTGGACTATCCGAAACCAGTAGGGGCTTCTCCAACCAATAGTAATGGGAGTGCATTCCCAAGGATTTTATCATGAAGGTAACTACTTTACAGAGGGGTTACGGTTATAAATGGGTGATAGTGGATCGATTGACCAAAGTATCTCACGTTATGGCAGTTAGGACTGATCATACTACGGGGCAGTATGCGAGATCTTTATAATCGAGATAGTGAGGATACATAGGGTACTGTATAATATTGTGTCCAATTTGGATAAGATATTTTCTTCAATTTTGTAAGTGTGTTCACAAGGTCATAGTTACCGAGTTATGATTGAGTAGGGCCTATTATCCGAAGACCAATGGGCAGAACAACCGAAATAATCAGATGTTGGTGAATAACATATATGTGTACCCTTGAGTCTTAGGGGAGGACGGGAACAGTACCTTACCCTAGTGGATTTTGTGTGCCATAACTCATATCAGTTCACTTTTGGGCATGTTTCCAGTTGAGGTATGGTACGGTAAACCTTGTTATTCTCAAGCTCGTTAGTTAAAGGTGGGGGGACAAATCCTATTGCGAAGATCAGAGATAATTTGATGTCTATAGTATATAATGTGTGTAAAGTATATACTGTGCCATTAACCGACTCGTGTACCATCGTCGCGAGATTAGGTCGTATGTATCTAAAGAACGATTAATCTACTAAAGTGCGAATAATCGTAGGCTCGATAGTGAATATCTAAAATAATTTTAAGTAGCGAAACCTAAACGGTAAGACTTGGGAAAGAACCTACGTGATAGGGTAACCTGGAGTTTAGAACGAACATATATGGAGTGTTCATTATTAAGGGTATTTGATAACGTACTATATGGGTGGTACGAAGTAGTTTACTTGGGAGCGCAATGATGCAATGCATAACATATATACAGCGTTGTTTGTACCTAATATACTTTTTCGAATTTCGGGACGAAATTCTGTTGTAAGGGGGAAGTATGTAACACCCCGTATATTTGACAATTTTAAATAATTATGGGAATAATTATTATTGTTAGATTAATTAATTTAAAATGTGAGAAATTAATTGTTAATTAATTCGAATTAAAATAATTATTAACTAGCGTGCCAAGGGTTAATACTTATTGATGAAAATTATTGAATATCACTGTGTGGATATGTAATATGGAGTTATGAAATTTTATAAATTGTCGAGAGTGAGAAGTACGATAGTTTGGTATATTAAGTCAGGATGCGCGTGTGAGTCATGTCGGGACTAATTTAATTGTTTAAAGAAGTAAATTATTTTTAAGTAACTCGTATGGTCATTTCGAGTGCTCCATCGAGTCCGAAAGGGTCGAGATAGTCCGAAAACTCTACCCGTGTATTTTATTTGGACTCCGAAATATTTTTAGGCCAAACTGACACCCTGTAAGGGTATTTTTATCTTTTGGATTTTTGGAGAATTAATATGGACGAAAATTAGAAAAATAAAAGGGAGTTTACGTGGGTGAGAGGAAGTCTGTCAGTTTCTAAACCTAAGAGAGAGGGAGAGAGAACCACAGAGGAAGAAGGAGATTCCATTGGTTTACTTGGTGCAAAACTCAAGAACTCACACCCCAAATCCCACCAAAGCATAGATCGGAAGATGAGGAACAAGTCTATACCAATTTCATCAACGAATCAGACCATCATAATCAAGGCAAGTGTTTATTACTTACTTCCTATTAGAAGTAATTGTGCTCATGTTAGCATAGGAATCAAATATATGATTTAGAATTGAATTGGGTGAATTTAGAGAATTTAAATCATAAATTAAGAGTTATTTTGACGAAGAATTGAATCCTTATGCATGTAGAATAGGAATCCCAAAATTATATGTTGAATTTGAGAAACGAATTTGGGTTTTAATGGTTCTTCTATTGAAACTTGAAGAACTAGGGCTTTAATGTTTAATTTGGGGATTTTATATTTAATTGATGTATTGTAAAGATTTTAATGATTCTAGGTTGGTAGAAATCATCTAAACTTGTTAAAATATCAATTCGGTTTGCTGTTTTGGTGATTGGGAATGAACAGTGGAGGTTCTTGAGCTGTTAATGGTGGAAAAACGTAGTAGGTGCAGTTTGGGAAGGGAACTGCTCAATCTCGTTTAAACGATATTGAGCCTAGTTCGAACGAGACAGGATCTCGCGAGAAGTCGTTCAAACGACACTACACATTGTTCGAACGACAACTCCAAAAATCTGGAAAATCCTATTTCATCCCAATTCGAGTTACACAGTTAATTTGAGTGAGGAAAACTATTATTTGATGAATCTAGCATAGTGCGGAATTGTTGGAAAGTATTTGGGAAATAATACTTTAAATATTTGAACGGTAAGTTAACCTTAGAGATTTCGAGAGAGAGTGTAATCGAAATAATTATATTATAAGTAGTAATGAGAAAACACTGCGTATGGAAAATATATGTACGGGTTGGGTGAATACCCATTGATTTTAATAGGATGTGTGTATGCCAACTATATGCTTATTATGATGTGTATAGCATACCTACGCTGCTTGCTTTCAGGAGGAGGTTTTCGCGTAGTGGACAGTCTTATCCTTTGTAGCCCATCAGGGGGATATTTGACTTGTACCCAGAGCATATGAACTTGGTTACGTGCTATCTGAGATGTAGGATAGTTTCGATGACTGAATGGGAGTGTAGGTATGTGCGTGACCCATTTGGCTGGGGTGGGGATTATATTCGCCTCCAATATATTTGATTTGAATTTCATGGTTCGTAAGATTTTGAACTAACAATCCTTTATGTAGTGAGCGATGCATCGGGACATGATAGCAGAGTATGCATTGCGCCAAGTGGTCTTAACCTAAGGGTGCAGGATTAGTGTGTGTATATATATATACACTTATGAATACTTTTAATGTGTGAAACTAGTAGATATGGTAATAATAATAAATGCTTTGAGCCAAGTGGTCTTAAGCAAGAGGTGTAGGATTAGTATATATATATATAGGTATGACGTGACTATATATATATATGAACTGTAAATAATAAAATTTAGATATGCGGGATAAACTATTTCACTAACGTATTATATGGGTGATACGAGTGTACTACTAGGGACGTAGATGGTGATATTGCGACTTCGAACTAGTTTGGTTGGGTAGCATAACTAATACGGGGTAGATATACGTTAGGCGTGCACAATAGATGAGAGGTGAGAATCTCACGTGAGAGTTCGAAAAGCTATCATGCACTTAATACTTGCTTTATTGCAAATTTTAAATAGTTGCTAAAACAAATATTTTTACAACTCGGGCTCTGACCCGCCTCCTGTTATTTTTATCTCTTTTGCTATATATTTATGTATTATATCAGGTGCTCAGCCACAGGGTTACTAGGCTTAGACACTTGGATTGTTTAGAGAGTTTTAGCGCTTGTGGGATTGTACTCAGTTTACTTTAGTAGTTCATTTCAATTGATTTTGAGTATTTTATGGTTTACTGGCTTGAGACTTTAAACTAGAATGTTTTATCCAGTCTTATTTATTTCAGCAGTTGAGTTATATCTAGTAATTATTATATTCCTGTGAATGGTAAATAGTTGATGTCTTAATACTTAGAAATCATTAATGGACTCTTTGGGTATAACTTAAAATGAAAAATGTTTTTGGAACCTGCTTAATTACTTATTAGGTGATTATTAATGTTAAACGTATTTCGATAGTGATGCTGAGAATGAACCAACATGAACAATTTGTTTTAAATTGAATAAAGGACTGATCCCCCAGTATTTAATTGGGCGGGGTGTCACATAAGGTTGTGCGAGTGATCCCTTATTTTTGTATCTATTTATCACAGTAAAGGGATGTGACAATCTTTAAATTGTCACGGCAATGACACGGTCCTTGACAAAACTATAAAACATGCAAAAAATTATTGTTGGGTAGTAATTAACTACTCCCCAACAGTAAACCTATTTAAAATGTCATGTTTTTTTTCAAACCAACATCAACACAATCAACAATATAATAGGACATAACAATGAAATCAAAACCAAAACATACCAATTCGATATATCAAACAAAATTAAATATGTTTCAAGTTAATTACATAAAAAAATCATACGTTTAATTACATCAACCAAGTTTTATTAATTGTAAAATTCTACAAAAGCTAAATAAGGCTCTCAGCAAACGATGTATGCCCCCAACGTGTCTGCAATATGTCGAACATCGGCTTGCTCATCCAACCATAATACCTCACCATTGTTTCCTGATAAAATCTTAGTAACCAGGATCCCAGACTTAAGATGTTGCAGTGGGCGGTTGTACACCATGGTACTCGGAGTCATGCTTATGTCATTCACTCGCTTGGCAATTCGATCGCCTCCAGGCATATCACAGATGTGTACTATCTCCCTATTTGGCTCAAATGGATTCATAATAGTTGGGTTGGGGGTAGAGTACATGTCATACAGGGATGATGAGTCGGACAAAATCGACGAGGGGGATGGATTATTGGTCCCCTCACCCGCCTTCCCCTTCTCCCCGCCCTTTCATTTATCTTTGGCATTCTCCTTCCCCTTACATATATCCATGGTTGTGCGTTGATCCGTTCTAATATGTTGTTCATCGTTTGTTGAAGATTTTCTAATTTCGAGTCAGCGTTTACTTTGTATGTGTCGAACTTGGAGGACAATCCACTGTTACTACAAGCAACTACCATCAGCTTCAACTTTCCTATCAAGGAGCTGTCACTCAGAGTAAAACATTTTCTATCTTGTCCCAACACTTAGCTCAATGCATCTATACTCAGATATGCCTTGTTAGCATCACTCTGGGTGTTGTGTACCACCTTTATCCTCTTCTGAAACAGTATAAAAACATGACGTTAAATTTGAAAAGGAATATTAATAAACAATATGAAATTGACAATATAATTTTAGTTATAACTTACGATGGCCTCAGCAACCAACAGATTAGCAGACTCTCATTTCTTTGTCTGAATCTTTATATAAGAGTCAATCATATGCGACTTTCCCACCAGGGCACTCCCAGACTCCTGCAAAATGTGACCAAATTAAAGAAAAATGTGATCAAAGTAAAGAAATGTGACAAAATTAAAGTATTTTACTTACCACAAAGCATAATATAATTTAAAACAATTCACTTACCATCGTATGCTCTACCTTCTCATAAGATGTTCGCTCGGAGTAGTGCATATCCACCTTTTTGACCGATTAGTCCTCGTCAAGCCATGGGTGGACAATAGTCTCTCGAACTCCTCGTCATTTACAAACCTCTGCCAATTGGCCAATGTAATTGCCTCCTTCTTAGAGATAGGGAGTTTTGTGTTATAGACGCTGTAGGCATTAAGGTTAGATGTAGTAATCTTAACGTGAGGGTCCTTAGAGTTGATTTTGGAGACGATCTTTATTTGGCAGATCGTTACTATAAATTTTATGTATATCTAGTATTGATGTTGTGATGTGATATGATTGAGAATTAAAGCATTGCAATGACTTTGGGAGAGAGGATCGAGTGGTGATTTATGGGAGAACGTGGTACGCCATTATTTTCATAGATATGTTTATATATGGTTTATATATATATATATATATATATATATATATATATATACATTTGTAGGATTGGATGTATGGATGCCTAATCGTGGTATTCTATGGGTAGGCATATGTAATCCTTATTTTATTCGCGCGATTTACATTTGACGTTTATGCTTTGCCGAATTTCGAGGATAAAATTCTTGTACTAGTGTGGGAGTATGTAACAACCCGTTATTTTTAAAACTACAAAATCTCTTAGAAATTAAAATTTTAGGAAAAATAAATTTTTGGAATTTATTAATTTTCTACTTGAAAATGACGGTTTTGATTTTAGTAAAATAGGATTTTAATAGGAATTGAAATTGGGTTTTAATTCCAGAAATAATAACTTTTCTATATAAAATTGGGGGATTTCGAGTGTCAGGGCATTCAAATCGGTTCGGCTCTGGGGGCGAACTGGTTCACTCAAACAGTGGGTGAAAATTGGAGTATTTTTGTAGAGTTTGTGTAGGACTCAAAGTCTTTTATTTTATTAAAATATAAAACCATGGGTTTAGTGATTTTAAAACACATTCTAACCTTCTCAAAAATAAGTAGCCTCCCATGTTTATACCTCCTCTCATCTTCAAAACCTAAACCCCATTATAAGCAACTTTCAACCCAAGTTTTGAAGAGCTAAACCAAGTTTTCTCAAGATCATTCAAGAACACGCCTTTATTATTTTCAAGAGGAACACAACCACCCAATCATATTTTCAAATGAGTTTTTACAAGCATGGATACTTTTACTGTTTCCCTTTAGTATTATGTGTTTTAAATGTTGCCTAAACTCTAATAATCATCATTTTCCTAAAATAAATTAAAGATACTAATTAGGGAAAATAAAACAAAAGTTGGGACTATTTTTATCTAATATAAATTAAGACTCAAAACTTTCGCATGCTTAGATTAGAGGTTGGGATTCCGTTAGAATATATGTACATTAGCATGTTAGAACAAATCGTATGAACTTTATAAGTTGAATTCGACTTGTAACATTATGTTTATTTGTGTGTTGCTTGTAGAATAAAAAAGTATTGCCGTATGCCCCCGAAATATGCATGTTGATGGAAATTATATAAGTTATTGAAAAATGAATTGTTTGATTAATATTATGGTCAAAAGGACACAAATTGGATAAATAGCAATCTTATGATTAATCGGAAGAACTATTGTGATAAGTTGAAAATACGCCTTATGTGATCGTTATTTCTGTTAATACTCAATACCGAGGGACGACAGGATTTTTGGGGTGGTTATGCTTTCACCTTACTTTTAAGTTTCTTGCTAGGTGTGGGATTAGTAGGTAGACCTTAGTTGTGTTGACATTTTCTAGGTATGTGACTAGTTAGTGTAGCTTTTATGGATGGAAAATTACGGGGTGGGGCTGAAATTGTACATCGTTAAGTTGATTCGTTAGTTGAGGTGAGAGACTAAGTAGTAGCTATTGGTAGGTATTCTTTTTAAATGACAGGTTAGGATATGCTTGTGTTTTTCAGATCTCTAGGTATGGGACTAGGGGTGGTTTGAGGATTTATTCTTGATTAAAGGATGGGGCTAATAGAGAATAATGAACTTGATAAAATGGGGAATTAATGCCTAAGATAATAAACGGGTATTAAAATGAATTTGTGTCGCCAATATGTGCAGGGCTAACAAAATTGGACGAACTGGCTATAGTGACGTGTCGTGCATGGAGCCTCACCAATATGTACACGGTCAATGAAATTGGACGAACTGGCTATTGTGAGGGAAATGTGTGTGGTATACAAACTTTAGGCGTGCCAGCAATATATGCAAGACCCGTAATTAGGTGAACTGACTATACTGGTGTCGCATAAATAAGTTGGGCCTGCCAGGAGTATGTACAAGACTCGTAATAGGGTGAACTGGTGTTGCATAAGTAAAATTGGATACATTAATTCAATTTAATTAATAATCATGAGTTGATAATTTAAGGTTGTAGTATCATAATTGGACTTGAACCTTGCGGTTGTTTATTTATGTAGGTATATAGTGGTAGTTTATTTTTACTCGCTTGTTAATATATATTTCGTTTAATTTGAAATACTCTATTGTGATATTTATCATGTATAATTCTAGTGTCTGGGTTTACGGACCCTAATTGGGAGGAGTAGCTAGTATTCATGCGGTGGGCTCTAACCCATTGCGTTGACTAACGTTTTAGGTATAGTATTGGAGTAACTGCACATGATGAATTGGAGATCTTAGGAGTGAAGCTGGAGAATTATTTTATCACCTTAGTAGTAGTTTAATTTATTTACATTCCTTCGTTTATAATGAGACTTTCATTTATTGATTTGGCGGGCTAATCGGTTCCACAGTTGTTTATGATTTTAGTGAGACATTTATAGTTGGATTATTTTATATTAATTTAAATAAATTGGAGTTGGATTTATTTTGGAGATAGCATGGTGATGGATTTTAAATTGCATGAATGTTTACATTTGTTGGATAAATTTGAATTATATTTTGTGGAATTAAAGTTATTAAATGTCTTATATTTCTGTCACATGCTGAGAATGATAATTAATTTAGTGATGCTCGGTATAGTTCGACGACGGTCGACACCGAAGTGCACGGGGTGTTATTGTAGACACCCCATTTTGTTACCCCCTAAACTCTCCTTAGGTCCCTAGCACCTCCCTTCATCACTACAAACCCAGGTTATACCCCAAGTACTGACCTAGAAGCCATCAGGAACTCCTAGGCTCCGTTTGACCAAAAGTCAAATCTTCAGCTCGATCGAGACTGAATGAATCTTTGAAGGGACCTAAAACACCTTTTCAAAGGTCCGTCCCGTGCGCAATTCTGACTTACCATGCGGACGAACGACTTGTTTCCCCCCGAAATCTGATCTAGAGGTCACCGGGCGCTCTCAGGCTCCATTTGACCTAAGTTAACTCTTTAACTCGACCGAGACTGAATGAATCTTTGAAGGTCACGGAAACCCCTTTCCAATGGTCTGCCCCATGCACTATTCAAACTTACGGTACGGACGAACGTTCCGTTTTACTCCGAGAGGTCATCGAATGCTTCTAGGACTCGGTTGACCGAAGTTAACTCCCCAAATCGGATCAAACTCTTTGGAATGTTGAAGTACATCTCCTAACCTTTCCAACGGACCACCCCGTGCGCGATTATGACGTACCATGTGGACGAACGATCCGTTTGCGCCCAACGATTCCCCGTCCAATGGACTGACAAATGCTTCCGAGCCATATTTAACCTAAAGTCAACTCCTGAACCCGGGAGCAGTCCAAATACTTTTGAAGGTCTCTGAATTAGCTTTCTAATGGTCTACCCCATGCGTGATTCTGATCAACGGTTTGCATTTTGCGACCGATTTTCCGAAAAGGACTGAAATACACTGCCAAACAGTAGGTCCCAGACCCTGCCTATGGGCAGTGTGCCTAAACGCACCTGTCGATTGGCAGGAATAGATCTATCCCGTTCAGCAATTCCCCTCGGCCTATAAAAAGGAGGCCTGACCTGACTTGTAAGGGGGAGCCTAGATCGGATAGATATCACTCTCAGCAAATCCAGAAAACCTCTCTCGAAGTCAGGGTGATTTCCACACCCAAATCCCTTTCCAACCTTCACTTTTCATCATCCTTTTCATCAAACTTGGTGAATTCACTACCCTCCATCATCATCCAAGTCTAAGGGCTGCTCTCCAACATTCAAGATCAAACTCAAGATCTTCAAGAAGGTCTAATTTTCTCAACTCTCTCCTTAAATTCTCATAAATTCGCAATAACTTATTTTTATTACTTAGCACTTTTATTATCTCATCTCACACGTCCTAATATACTTTTTATTTAGTATTATTGCACATCTCTTATTTTCATATAAATAAAAACCCAAAAAACAAGAAAAAGAGGGTTTGCTCATAAATTCCAAATGGGAATTCTCATACTTTTCTTACAACTAAAACACTTTTTCTACACACACACACACACACACACACACAAATAAGCGAATCCCTAGGTTGGATTTATGGGATAAACACCACCCCTCATTTTTCATGCAAACTACGTCGACTTTGATGCCTCTATAGGCTACGTAGGCATTTCGGGGTAAAACCCGAGACTCAAATCCTATTTTTTACTTTTTCTCTCATTTTCTATTTTCTCTAAACCCCACTCTCTTATATTATATACATACATATATTTAGTGTCGTATTATTCCGCATGTGTTATCGTTCCATCATAACGGTCAACGTAAGGATAATCGCGTAAATCCTATTTTTTAATATTTTATACCTCCCTACGGATAACTCACTTTATCTCTTCCATGATACAAGTCGAGGATTCCTATTTCCACTATATAGACATATACACACATATCACGAGGAAAATAAATGAAAATAACAAAATCCATGAAAGACCGAAAGGGCGGAATGGGTGCCTAACACCTTCCCATTTTGTAACTCAGCCTCCGGACCCTTTTCGAATCATTTTGGTTTCGTATGCATCAGTATGTCTTTGGATGTTGTCCTTCGGGATGGCTCCCCTTCTTTTGTCTATTTTGCGTAAAATAGACTGACGACTTTAATCTCTCTACATTTTACACCTCACCCAAATGACGCCGGCTGAAGCGCTCCCAAGAGGGACGTGCGGGACCTAAGGATCCTCCATCACGCTCTCTCACCCGCCGTGAGGATCTAGGGGGATGGCCAAAGTGGCGACTCTGCTAGGGATTTTCTTTTGAGGGCTAGACTCTATTTACATGGATGTTATGTTTGTTTATATTTTCCCCATTTTTGCATGTTCCCCTTTTCCATGTGTCTCCCATACTTATGCTTCTATTCACACACTTGTAGAAAATTCTCCATGTACACTTCGCACCACGTGCACCTAGGGTCATATATATCCCCATGTTGCACGCATCACCCATCCATACTTGGTGTACCATTGGTACTAGTACTTTGCTCCCTGTTTGGCATAATCAGAAAATACATTCTCATAAGATACTAATAAGAGGATCATGCATGATTCACACGACATCACCAAAGAGCATTGTATTTGACCAAATTTTACCCAGTAACTGGAGGGTCACTTCGTGATGGGCGCTGGTCTGGCAGGGTGCAATTAGCCTAAGCGATATGACTCTCACCTTCCATTGGACAAGTACCTTCGACGTATATCGAACGGTTCCCCCCGCATCGTACCGCTTGACCGAAGTCATGACAGGAGGTATATCGTAGGGAATTCATTTACGTACGCCGAGTATATCGAATTCTCTCTCACACGTACCGTACCCACGAGGAATATGGTGAGGTAATTCATGTACACTCAGGTATATCAAATGGCTTGTCCACGCGTACTAATTTTCCACAAGAACAAGACGTATATCGTGGAAGTCATGCCAAAGGGGGGAACCCTTTCCGATTCACCCAATCAACTGCATACCCGCATATAGGTGTCAAGACTAGGACACTCATGATAGATTGTCGATTTCAACTCGAAACTCTATCGAAATTCTGGGTCGGCCAGCCACCTGAATTCTCGCGTATTTTTAAAGCGGGACCCAATCCGTAAGCCTGGCCACAAGTCCAGCCATAGCTTTGCATATATTACAAACCCAATTTTTACAGGCTCGGGTCCCGTCCGGCATTTCATTTTTCATTTAGGAGAATTAATACAAGTGAAAACATAATAATTATAATAATCATGCTGAGACCGTCTCCAAAGAGAAAATTCTATTTTTTATCCAAAATCCAAAAACATTTTTTCCTTTCCTTATCAAAAATTCAAAAACATTTCTCCTCTCTTTATCAAAAATCCAAAAATATTTTGTCTTTCCATCTCGAAAAAAAAAATTATCCCTTTTTTTCAAAAATAAATCTCATTTTACGCATTCTCAGGTCGATCGCAAAACCTTGGCCTGACTCCCTATTGGCTTCGGCCTTCAATCAAATCACCCCGGAGTTCCGTTCGTTCCCCTATTAATCCTTCCGAGTCCAGTATCCATCCGCTTTCCATGTAGAATACAGATCAAGTACCCGTTGTCCAGCCAAATTTGATGGCAGTTCTAGCTCAGCTTGTGTCCAAGATTGACAACCTCCAAACTGAGGTCCGAGAGATGCAACGAAATCAGGTTCCCATTCCTCAAGAACCCGAGGCCTCGTTCCCTCGTACTATGGATCGACCCGAGCTCATCTGGGTTCTCTAAGAGTATCAACACGCTCCACGTGTCCCTCCTGTTAATGGGCCACCGCCTGCCCAGCTTTTGATGTCGAATCTTGCCTAACATGGGGCTAACTTACCTATGATCATTGATCCGAAGGAAGAAGAGATGAACAAAGTCAAAGAGGACATCAAGATGATCACCAAGAAGTTTGACCAAGTCAGAATCTCAGGAAATTACATGGATTACACCCACATGTCTCCTTATCTTAAAGTGAGGTTACCCGAGAAGTTTAAGATGTCAAATTTCAAGAAATTTGGAGGAAGTGGACCCCTGATTGTTCATCTCCGAAGTTATCACCGCTCCATGACTCTACTACGGGCTTCTGTAGAAGTGATGGCCCAATTGTTTCAGCAAACTCTGAACAATAGCTCCATCCGATGGTTTTTATCTCTCGAAGAGTCCAGGATTCGTAGCTGGGAGGATGTAGCTCGAGAATTCATGTCACAGTACAAATACAACGAAGATCCTGACGTCACCCACCGTGATTTAGAGCTTATCAAACATAACTCTAGGGAATCAGTCAGTAACTTCATAGTCCGATGGAGGGAAAAAGCAGCTACCATGACCAATCGGCCTTTTGAGGAAGAACAAGTCAGCATAGTGAAGAAGAACTTCTTACCCCATGTCCGAGCAATGATGGGAGGAAAATACTCTCCCCACTTCTGAGCTCTAATAGAAACGGAGTAGAAATCGAGGAGGGACTTGCTAAAACAGAAGTCAAACCAAAGAAGGTGTCCGGACAGTTCACCCCCAGAAAATATGATAAGCCTGCCAGTGCTACAGTCTCAGCCATCAACAGCATCTCTCAACCAACCACCTCATGGGCACCAGAAAGTCGCCCTGTCCCAGTCCAAAAGGAATATACCGAGTTCCATGCTCCCCTCTCCAAAGTTTATCAAGCCTTGTTAAGCCGAAACCTTATCAAACCCTTGGATCCCCGTCTATTGCCAATTCCACTCCAAAGAAACTTCAAGGCAGATGCCCATTGCGCCTTTCACCAAACAGCTGACCATACCACCGACCAATGCTTTCACCTCCGAAACATAATCCAAGGTCTAATTGACTAGGGTACAATCGCCCCACCATCCAATCCTAAGCCAAACACTACTCACAACCCACTTCCAAATTATACCAATGCCATCTTTCTAGAAAAGAACCCAGAATTCGATCCCTCGACGCAAATCACGCCCATATACTCTCCTAAACCTCTCTAAATTTTCCCATATTTCCTCCTACACCCTACTAACCTCATTGATCAGGCACTGTCACTCCTTACCAGAGCATCCATCGCTATCCGTACCCGTTCTGAAATAGAGGCATGGAATTATCAGAAGTTTTAAACCAACTCCTAGAGTTCGGGATGAAATTTCCCTCACATATGATCATTGATTGCCAAAGGTTCAGTACGCTGTTATTGGAAGCATGAAAATGGGCCCGAGAGTCAGATAGTTGGGTAGTACCAACCGATAAAGTCAACCGGGATGATGTTGTCCAGATTATAGCAGAATTATTCAGGCAAACCAACAACATTTGCAATATGACCGAGTTATTTGATGCTCTGAAGCTACAGGAGCGCCTGGTCCCTTCACCCCTACACATCCCCACAGAATGGGATGATCTGTATGAAAAAGACGTTGAAGTTGTGGAAACTTTACATGGAGAGACAAAATTATTGCCACCGGATGGGGGAAAGAATTCGAAGATTCGAATGAAGAACAAGCTTTCGAGAAAACTGGTCCGGTAGCCGACATGTGTGGAATGATATCATTTGAAGAAATCCTCGGAGAAATAAATAAGGTGACAAAACAACTCGAGATCGACGAGGAAATGGGATTCATGTTTTTCCCTTCTTCAGTAAATCACATGACCAGATCAGGGAGGCATTACCAGATCCAAAACTCACTACTAGCCAATGACAAGGGGAAGGGCGTGGAAAACCTTCCTATTCCAGAGATGACCCTCGAGGAGAGAAAGATCCTCAACCAACTAAAGAAAACTCAAGATAACATCACTCTATGGGGGATTTTCGTGTCTTCTCAGCTACACAAAAATGCTTTGATCAAGTTGCTCACTGGACCCACAGTTCATCCTTCTACCACACTAGAAGAAGCGATAAATTTGGTTGGATCCTTGACCTCTACCCAAATGCTATACTTTTCCAAAGAAGAAATCCCCAAGATTGGTCCAAACCACAATCATGAACTTAACATCTCCGTCGAAGTTATGGGGAAGGTTGACCACTCTCTCTTGTCGACAATGGATCCGCCTTGAATGTCTGCCCACTGAGAACCTTCAAATGTTTAGGCCTAAAAGAAAGCGATCTCACTCCAACCTTCGCAGTTGTGCGTGCCTACAATAATACCTGTCGGGAGGTGATGGGATCCATAAAGCTTGTAATAGGGGCTGGCCCTATAAACCCTATCGTCGAATTCTAAGTTATTGACATCCCAGACTGTTTCAACCTATTGCTAGGACGACCTTGGCTCTACAGTATCAAGGGCGTGTCTTCCTCACTCCATAAAAAATTAAAGTTCTTCACCGACGGACGGGTCATTACCATCTTGGGCGACGACGACAATGCCGATGGTTCAAGTACCAACAGTCCAATCCTTGAGATACAGCACGGGTCAAATGATATGCTCCTATCAGGATTCCGAGTTGAACCACTTTTATGCCCGGCAGGGGACAACTTTAAAGAAAGGGTTTGTCTAGAATACGACCGTCATGGCAATGTCAATGTGATTCAGATGTTCAGAAACATAATCTTCATGCCCAGAATGGGGCTAGGGCAAAGACATCAAGGTATACTCGAGTCGATTGAACTGAAGAAGGCTTTCCCTCCGTGCAGTTTGGGTTATCAACCATCAGAATAAGAGCTCAGAACGATTTGGCAGTCTCGACCAAAGAGAAGACTAGACCGCGTCCAAACTATCCCAGGTGACTCCTTGAACAGATGATTCATCAAAGAGGATGAGGACTTCCCCTTTTACGGCTTTACAGAACCATGGTATGACTATACAGACAAGAAGATGAAGCCTGTAATGGAGATCTTCTTCCAAGAAATCTACCCATGGGTCGAGAGTTCCCAACACCATGTACAACCGCTCATCAAATATACCGAAGAGACAGAGGAAAGTGACTCTGAAGATTCCTTTAACTTACAGACACTGGGGTTGACACTCTGCATGGTTCATGAGAGAGTAGCTATAGCGGAAATATTGCGACTTCTCAAATAAAAACCAATTTTAATTAATCCCAAATTTTAGTTAAACCCTAAGACATGCGTCTAGATGATTTATCAAATAAAATATCGCATGCAGGATAAAAATAAACAATTTCAGGAAAAATCCCCCAAAGGGGCAAAACCTTTTATTTTCATTATAATATTGTAACATAAAATTTCGGATTACAATGAAAATACAGTGACTAAGAATTACCCTCAGGTATCGAATTCTGTAGTCGGCGGCTGGAAATATCCCTTTCCAGGAGGGCTGCAATGAAAAAGAGAAACGGCTTCTCCACAAGTTTGTCGGCTGGAATTTTCCCTTTCCAGGAGGTCTGCAATGAAGAAGAGAACGGTTTCTCCACAAGGGTTGAACAAACCAAAGTTGTGTTCTTGGGTTACCAAAAAGATTCACAAAGGATTTGTAAATTGTGTGAATAAAAAACCTAGAGTCTTGGGCTCAATAGGTGAAGACTTAGAGTATTTAGGCCTCTGAAAATCGTCTTGAAAAGTCTTAGAAAATACACCACCGAAATAGGTATATATATAGGAAAAACAAATTAGTTGTAAAACAATTCACGGAACTGCTCGAGTTTATCCCAGGCGGACCGGTCCGGCTTGGAGGCGGATCGGTCCGATTGACCGGATCGGTTCTTTTATTCTGAGACGGATCGGTCCGGTTGTGACCGGATTGGTTCTTTTATTCCAGGCTTCATCGGTTCGCTTGCGGTCCGGGGTATATTGGATCTGCATCAAACGGATCGGTCCGGGTAAAGGGCGGACCGATCCGGTTAGCCAATCTTTGATTCCTCTTCTTCTTTTGATATTCGGATTCGTTGATGAATGTATGAATCTTGGATTTCTTCAATGGTGTAACGGCGTACGACATATAAATAGTTAATGGACAAAAATGTCCTTACAAATCTCCCCCTATGTCTATACCGGTACATACATAAGAACAAAGATCCGAATTATCAAAACAACTAAAAAATGCCTATACAAATCTACCCTTCCATGAACCCAAAACTGGAAAGATACAATTGAATAAGACTACAGCGTTTGGTCTTCAATTCTTCAGGAATCTTAACACTTTTCTCATCAGGGTGTGCAATCCAATGATAATCCATGTAGTACCTACACACATGAGAAAAAGCAAAATACCAAGTGACATATCGAGTTTGAAATGAGATAAACATATATACCAATTTATGAGCAAACTCAAACTTTCAAATCTCCCCCATAATAAGATAATTCATTCTTCCCCTTTTTATGATGTCCCCAAATAGACAAATGAGAGAAATAAATCAAATAAGCAAGATCGGGGTGTCACGGTATATAAAACAGGGCATCAAACAATATGGTAAACGTGCTCTTGCAAGGAGATGCACAAACAAAACTTCACAAACTATTTTTGAATTTTTCATACAAAGATAGGATACCAATTTGAACAAATATGATACAAAAATCATACCATGGATTTAGATTCAAACAACCAAGTCATGGAAACGGAATGAATGGGTGTGAACACATTCGATAGGTAAGTCAACTCAATCAATCATATGTGCACGATGCATACGTGTACTCCTAACGAATGAACATCAAAGGTATCCTTAGGTGTAAAAGTTTGTTGAATTTAGATGACATCGTCTTATGCAAATCAACAAATCAAAGTCAAATGATTTCCACACCAATAACGTCCAAAACTATGTAGCGCATTTTCAAGGATTTCAAGGACGTGCAAACCCATTTTAAATTCTCCAACCAAACTCCCTCATATATATTTTCTTTTAGAGGTAATCTAAATTCTCAAACTTTGGAGAATTGGTGCAAAAACCTAAATGGCCCATAATTTGGCATGAATATCTTTTTATTGCCTTTAAATTTTTTCAGGCTCTTTTAAACCTCTTTGGACCCCGGATAATAAAATTCCTCCATTTTTTAGGTCCAATTTAACGGTGGCTTAATATTCGCAAAGGAAAAATGAACCTTTCGCTGCCCTTCCCCGTTTTCAAACAAAGCACACAAACTCACAAAACGGTTCTTATATGCACAATTTCCTTATCAAAATTATCGCGCTTGGTTCGTTTTAAAGACAGGATTGAAGTGAAAACACCCAACCAACATGTGATAAGACAAGCACAATAATCAATCAAATCCGTGCATGTGTGCAATAAAGGAAACATGAGTCAAACATGTAGGAAGTAACACTTAATTACATCTTAATGACTCCAAACATTATAAATCACATGGATGAATTGACCTATTGTCTCAAAACACTATCAAATAGTCACATAAAAATGGAATGATGTTGTGACTTGGTCATCCAAAGTGTTCATCCATAAACGGTGCAAACAAAATACAAAAATCTTTTTGGATTTTCAAAAAAATTTCTCAAAATAAAATCTTTTTGTATTTTTCAAAAAAAAAATTCATAAACAAGAATTTATACAAGAAGTACAAGTCATCACACTAGAAAAAAATATATATCATGAAACCACAACTAGTGTATGACAAACATGCAATCACAATCAACCAAAAGATTTCACATGGGGTGAATTACGTGCAAGCAAACGGGAATCATGGACAAATAAACCATAAGCCTCTAAATCCGATTTTATAACCCAAATTGATGTGTAACGAAGTGTGGGGGTTTTGGGAATCGAATTTATTCTTTCATTAACCTTCCTAGGCCCATTTAAAAGCTTATAACAAAAGTGCCTAAGATGACCTTGCCTACCACAATGTGAACATGTGTAAACGGAAGGAATGTTACCTAAAGTGTGATCTTTTCTAATGTCCTTGGGATTGATTGACCCTCTAAAACAAATAATGATTTTGGCTTTAGCACTAGAAGCATGAGAACAAGATGAGCCATTACCATCACAATCAAACCTACTTGAATCGTTTAAATCATTTTTCATCTTCAAAATATTTGATTCAAGCAACAAATTAGACTCTTCCCAAGACAGGGATTGCTTTTTCAAATTTTCAACAATTTCTAAAAGGGTATCCCTCTCCCCCTCAATTATAGCAAACTTTTCCCTAAGAGTCTCTTCACGTGCCACAAACTCATTGATTAAAATATTTCTTTCATCTTTGGCACAAACACAAACCATCGAAATTTTAAGGTCCTCTAAATCTTTTTCTAAAAATAGGACCCTTTCATCACTCTCCTTCTCGGACAATTTTAAAGAAACAAAGTCATGGTCCAAGGAAACAACTTTTTCACGATAAAAATCTCTTTGATTTTGAACCGTTTGCAAAAGATCCATCGCGGATTTAAAATGAGAATTTTCTTTTTCCAAAACTTTAATTCTTTTGTAAAGTTTCAAATTCAAACTTTTTAAATTTTCAGCATGGTCGTGAACTTTTTCAAAAATAGGCTCCTCATTAAATAGGCGTTCCATTGAAAAATTGCGATTTTTCACAAAATTGATTTTTCAAAAAAAATCAATATCACACACTTTTGCAAAAAATAGGAATACGCAATAAATTAGCGTAACCTGCTCTGATACCAATTTGAGAGAGTAGCTACAGCGGAAATATTGCGACTTCTCAAATAAAAACCAATTTTAATTAATCCCAAATTTTAGTTAAACCCTAAGACATGCATCTAGATGATTTATCAAATAAAATATAGCATGCAGGATAAAAACAAACAATTTCAGGAAAAATCCTCCAAAGGGGCAAAACCTTTTATTTTCGTTATAATATTGTAACATACAATTTCGGATTACAATGAAATTACAGTGACTAAGAATTACCCTCAGGTATCGGATTCTGTAGTCGGCGGCTGGAAATATCCCTTTCCAGGAGGGCTGCAATGAAGAAGAGAAACGACTTCTCCACAAGTTTGTCGGCTGGAATTTTCCCTTTCCAGGAGGGCTGCAATGAAGAAGAGAACGGTTTCTCCACAAGGTTTGAACAAACCAAAGTTGTGTTCTTGGGTTACCAAAAAGATTCACAAAGGATTTGTAAATTGTGTGAATCAAAAACCTAGAGTCTTGGGCTCAATAGGTGAAGACTTATAGTATTTAAGACTCTGAAAATCGTCTTGAAAAGTCTTAGAAAATACACCACCGAAATAGGTATATATATAGGAAAAACAAATTAGTGGTAAAACAATTCACGGAACTGCTCGAGTTTATCCCAGGCGGACCGGTCCGGCTTGGAGGCCGATCGGTCCGATCGACCGGATCGGTTCTTTTATTTTGAGGCGGATCGGTCCGATTGTGACCGGATCGGTTCTTTTATTCCAGGCTTCATCGGTTCGCTTGCGGTCCGGGGTATACTGGATCTGCATCAAACGGATCGGTCCGGGTAGAGGGCGGACCGGTCCGGTTAGCCAATCTTTGATTCCTCTTCTTCTTTTGATATTCGGATCAGTTGATGAATGTATGAATCTTGAATTTCTTCAACGGTGTAACGGCGTACGACATATAAATTGTTAAAGGACAAAAATGTCCTTACAGTTCATTCAGGCACTACATCACCGGATTCGTTCCACTTGATTAAAGCTGCTGATGTGCCTCTCCTCAACTGGCATGCTGCGCCAGTTCTACCTGTTGAAATCTCCCCTAATCCTAATATTTACCCCTTTTCTTCTTCTGTTGTCAATCCTTGTTCAAATGTAATCGAGCCCCCTTTTGACGAGGTTCTCAATGATATTTTTCCTATCAATTAAATAAACGAAGATTTTGAGTATCTTGCTATGCCTTACATTAACTGTTTGGATTCTAATCAAACTTTTGATGATGATGATTTTGCAAATGAACCATTCTTAACTGATTTAAATAAGGTTAATAATAAATAACATAACCGCGTTCAAGTTAATGAAGAAGAGACTGTTGTTATTAACCTCGGTTATAGCAGCCAACTACGCGAGATTAGAATAGGGGCTACCCTTAACGAGCATGAGCGTGCACAACTTGAAGAATTGCTAAAATAATTCATGGATGTCTTCACATGGTTCTACGATAATATTCCAGACATTGATCCTGAAATAGCTCAGCACGAGATTCCCACTCTCCCACATTACAAGTCAGTCAAACAAAAATTGAGAAAACTCCGCACCGAATGGTTGCTCAAAGTCAAAGAAGAGGTGGTCAAATAGTTAAACGTAGGCTTTATTCGTGTGATCGAATATCCCACATGGCTAGCCAACATAGAGCCCGCGCCAAAATTAGGAGGAAAAGTTTGGATGTGTGTAGACTATCGAGACTTGAACAAAGCCTCTCCAAAGGATGATTATTCGTTACCCAATATCGATATGATAGTAGACAACACAACCATCCATGCTCTCAAGTCATTCATTGACGGGTTTGCTGGATACAACCAAATTAAAATGCACCAAGACCACCAAGAAAAAATCGCACTCATCACCCCATGGGGAACCTTTTGTTACATTGTTATGACATTTGGTCTCAAGAACGCTGGGGCTACCTACCAGAGGGCTGCCACAACCATCCTGCGCGATCTGATTCATAAAGAAGTTGAGGTCTATGTCGATGATATGATTATCAAGTCCAAAACTAGAGAAGGTCATATTCCTGCTCTCCAAAAGTTCTTCGAACGATTTCGACAGTATGAGATGAGACTCAATCCGCAAAAATGCGTCTTTGGCATTACAAAGGTAAAACTCTTGGGATTCATTGTCAGTGAGAAGGGGATATAAGCATATCCCGCCAACCTGAAAGCCACACTTGAGATGCCACCTCCCCGAACAAAGAAAGAAGTTCGAGGTTTCCTTGGGAAATTGCAATACATCAGCCGGTTCATCAGCCAGCTAACCTCCATCTGCGAACCTATCATCAAAGTTCTCCGAAAGGATTCAACCCCGGTTTGGAACGAGGCCTGCCAAGAAGCCTTTGACCGAATCAAACAATATCTGACCCAACCCCTGATACTCATGCCACCACAACCTAGTCTCCCCTTGATCCTATACCTAACCGTAACCGACACTCCAGCTGGGGCTTTGCTAGCCCAATACCTTGAAGATTCCCGCAAAGAAAGAGCCATCTATTATGACAGTCGCAAATTGGCCAGATACGAGGTCAACTACACTACTTTGGAAAAAGCATGTGTCGCACTTGTCTGGGTCACCCAAAAGTTGCGGCACTACATGCTCGCCTTACCCATCAAACTTGTATCCCGAATGGACCCCATCAAATACCTGCTTAAGAAACCCATCTTGTTCAGCTGAATGACCCGATGGTTGATGCTCCTAGATGAGTTCGATATCATGTACGTCATGCAGAAAGCCATGAAAGGAAAAACCATCTCTAACTACCTCGATGATTACCCCGTAGAAGAAGCCGATGTATGGATCTCCAAATTCCCAGATGAAAACATCCTTTGCACTGCTCAAAATAACCTTCGATGGCAAATGTTCTTTGACGGCGCTGCCAACAAAGAGGGATATGGCATTGGGATACTTCTGATTGCCCTAGATGACTCCTACACTCCCATCGCCATTAAGATGGATTTCCCTTGCACCAATAACATGATTGAATACGAGGCATGCATGGTAGGCCTCAAAGTTGCTCTCAAGAAAGGTATTCAATGCCTAGATGTCTACGGGGATTCCACCCTCATCATCGGTCAAGTGCTCAGAAAATGGAGAGATAAGGACGAGAAACTCCAACCCCTCCATGCCCATTTAGAAGAACTAGCCTCCCAATTCCAAGATGTCACTTTCCATTACCTACCTCGAGAAAATAATAACCTAGCCGATGCCCTTGCTACCTTGGACTCCATGGTCGACATCCCGAAGGAATAACTATGACCCCCTTCCTAGTTCAAAAGCAAGACAAACCAACCCAATGCTACCACATTGAGCTCGTCACCACAGAAGATCCTGAGATAGCCAATTGTTGGTACTATGATATCTGGCGCCTCCTCAAGCATGGCAGGTATCCCGAGGGTTCTAATAAGAAAGATCGATCAACTCTTCGAAGACTAGCTGCCAAGTACATCATCAGTCACAAAACACTGCTCAAAAGGAACTTCGATGGAACTCATCTACACTGCATCGTAGGGGATGACATTGAAAAGATAATGTAGAAGATCCACAGCGGGGAATGCGGACCCCACATGAACGGTCACATGCTTGCCAAAAAGATCATCCGACAGGGCTACTACTAGACCTAAGGGTGTTCAAAAAATTGATTGGACCGGCGGACCGAACCGGACCGAACCGAACCGATCTATTTTTATCACCGGTCTGATCTAGGTTTTTTTTTACAGACCGATCTAGTCGGTCCGATCCTCGGTCTGCCACATTAAAGAGCCAGTTTGGACCGACCCGGACCGGTTATACATATTAATATATATTTTTATTATATTTTTACATAAAAAATAACTTAAATAAAGAAAGTAGGGGGGGAAGGGTACGCTTGTCACTTAAAAAAATAGCAATGACCTAATCTCTTACACACACATGCACTACGCCGTTTCTTATTCTCTCTTTCTCTTGTCTGCCATTTTTCTATCTTCTCTCTCTCTCTCTACGTCGTTTATCATTCTCTCTTAAACACACAAGCAGTCCTGCTTGTTATCGCTGATTTAAAGCTAGAAGTTCTCATCTCCGTTAATATAAAGAAGGCAGGGGTAGGGTCTCATCGTTTCTCTCTCTCCGTTAATGTAAAGAAGTTCTCGTCCCTGATGGTATAAATAAGTCGGGGTAGGTTCTCATCGCTGACAGTTTAAATCTTTAGTCATTGTTGGATTAAACTTCTTTGTCTGTTTAAATCACATCGCTGCTGGTTGTTGGCATCGCTACTGTTTAAAGATTCAATTTCATCCATCGTCGCTGGTTGTTGGCATCCCTACGAGCCCTGGTAAGAAAGATTCAGTGTTTTTATTTCATTAATATTTTTAGAGTTTAATTTATAGGTTAGTATATTTAAAGTTTAAATAATATGTTCTAAATATAATTTTAGCATAATAACTTACTTAAATATATGTTATATATGTTAAAATTTGGACAAGTTTGGACATTTTTTAAAGGTGATTTTTATTTTTAAAATGATTAATTTAATAAGATTAGGACCGACGAGTTAGACCGAACTGAACCTATAAAAAACCGGACCGATTAGGGCCGGGTGACCGATACAATCGGTCTGGTCTTGGTCCGATTTTTTTTAGGACCGATTTAATCGGTCCGGTCCTTTAAAATCCTAAAAACCGAACTGGATCGAACCGCAAACACCCCTAACTGGACCACCATGACCCAGGATTGCACCACCTATGTCCGAAGATGCCTTAAATGCCAATAATTCTCCAACCTTCAGCATTTTCTTCCACGTGAATTATACAACATGACTTCTTCCTGGCCGTTCTCCACCTTAGGCATCGACATTATAAGGAAGGTTACACCGAAGGCTTCCAATGGGCATGAGTTTATCCTAGTTTCCATTGATTACTTCACCAAATGGGTTGAAGCTGAGTCATACGCAGTGCTGAACGCCAAGAAAGTGGCCAAATTCATCAAGAAAAATATCATCTGTCGATATAGGGTCCTGTACGAGCTAATATCAGATAACGGGTTGCATTTTGAGGCAGAAGTCACAGAGGTGGTCAAAGAGTATGGGATTCAGCGACACAAATCTTCTCCTTATCGACCTCAGACCAACAGTGCAGTTGAAGCCGCCAACAAGAACCTCAAAGCCATCATCAGTAAAATGACCGAAAGCTATCGGGTTTGGGCCGACCGGATCCCGTATTCCCTCTGGGGCCATCGAACCTCCATTCGAACCTCTACTAGGGCTAACCCTTACTCTCTAGTTTACGGTATGGAAGAATTACTACCCGTGGAACTGAAAATACCCTCATTACCCGTCATGCTTGAAAGCAAGGTCAGTGAAGAAGACTGGTGCCAAAGCCGTCTTGACGAGCTGACCCTCCTAGACGAAAGGAGATTAAAAGCACTATACCACATACAGGGGTACCATCTCCGAATAGCGCGTTCATTCAATAAGAGAGTCAAGGACCGCGGTGTCCTAGAAGGGGACTTAGCCCTCAAAGAAATCATAGAACCCATCTGGGACCCGAGAGGGAAATTCAAGCCCAATTGGAGCGGGCCCTACATTGTCAAGAAGATCTTGTCCGGAGGTGCAGCCATGCTCACCGACTTAGATGGGGAAGAGATGGATCGTCCAATCAACCTGGACCATCTCAAGAAGTTATACCCCTATTCCAAAATCTCGGTGTGCTACGACTCTTCTCATCTCCCTTCTATTCTAAAAAAAAGAATCTCTCTTCATTTCCTTCTACCCAGAACTACGTGGGACTGATCCTCTGCAAATAACCATTTTCAAACAAAGTATAAAATTTTCAAAACCCCAGAGGTACGTAGGCAGCTCATACACCTTACATGAGCACGACCCTTTCTTTTTCACAAAATACTATTCTTTTCTTATCTCCGAGAACAACAGTCAATTCTAACATATATTTGAACAAAAGGATTATGTATGCCTTAGCGATCGGTATAGATAATTCAAACAAGACAAAATTCATCGAAAGGCACAGCTGGATAATCAAAAACTTATTTATTTCACTAATAAGAAATTACGGTACAGATTACATAAGAAAAGGAACAGATAACTCCCTTTCCCCCTACCCTCCTAAAAAAGCCAAATAAAATCCCCACAATTATTCCCCATTATAAACTCTCCAGGAGTCCTATCCACAGCTACCAGAGGAGCTTTCTCCGTCATCATCATCTGTGTCCTGGGGTCCCCAAGTTTCCCCTGCCTGAATAGAGTGTCGCAGACACTCCATGGATCGATAGGCTCGAACCAGCTTCGAAAAGACCACAGCACCTCCTTCCATGGTGTCAAATGAGATAAGCCACTTTTGTCCAGTCTCCACTGCCAACATCTTGCTAACTACTCTCCTCCACAACTACTTCATATAATCCCCAGGGATATGCCAAACTCTCCCAACAAACTGAGAAGGACGGGTCGACGGATGTCGATTCTCCCACATATAGCCAAGCTGCAGGCGCAGACGCTCGGTCAAATCCTCTACCGGAAAGAAATTTAGTGTCCGAGGTGGCACGACATGTGCCCAGCTAATTTGGCGTAGAAGCCGCCAAGGTAAATAAAAAAAGGTCTGGCTGAGACCAACCAGCTGCACATACGGGTATTCTCCTAGCTCCAGAACAGGCAGCAACTGTCTCCACCAAGGCAGTGACCAATAAAGATTCTGAGCCCCATGCTCCACAAGCCAATTCTCCCAGCTCTTAATATCCAGGCCAATGCTGAATAAGTGATGCAAAAATAAGTTGAGTACAATCAACAAAGGATATTATAGAAGAGTCACCAGGCAGAGTCTTTCAGACAACCACATGAACAACATCACGGGGCTACCCCGCAGGAAGTCAGAATGACCTTATCGCCAGGCATCCAGATCGTTTAGAGTCTCCGCCAGTATCATCGCCTAAGGATTGTGACGGTATGACATCCATGAAGTAATGGCTGTAAGTTGCGGATCCACCAACAGTTCCCCAATTACCAGTAATAATTTTGAAATCAGGCCCAAAGCAATGGCTCGAGCATAGTCAGCATCACCTACTTCCCACAAATGCACGGAATGTAACACCGCCGAGAGGGAGATCATTCCTCCAGTAACCAATGGTATGGCCACCGAAGGCGAAATACGAAGAAGCCCAGCCATCAAATCCCTAGGAGAAGAAGAAAATTCGAGTAAAGCCGTAGTAACACTGGGATTTATCCCCAGCATGACAGAAAATTCCTCGTAGGTAGGACAAACTTCATCCAACCCAAAGCGGAATACATGGTCTTCGGGGTACCAAAATTATACCGCCGCCATCAGCATGTTCCACTCAATGGACCGATTGCACCACAAAGAGACTCGACGCATGTTGAAAGCATCGTAGTTGACATTATAAGAGCACATCGTTTCCAAGGCTTTGAGGTAGTTATCAAACTCAATGCTACCAGGGAGAGCCATCTTGCAATACTAAGATATAGTAGGCAAGTAAGTAAGAATGTGAAGGTGTGATGAAAACACTCCACCCCTACCTCTTTTTATACTTGAGAACCCTCACAAAAGACATAACCCCTGCATAAATCGAAGGGAACCCTACCCCACAAGGAACAAGAAGCAGAAGAGGGCACTAATCAAAAGCTTTGAATTGATGGGACTGGACTTGACTGCCGATAGGCAGGGTAAGGGTCTTGCCGATCGGCAACCCACCATTTTTGGAAATTTTCCTTTTTTCCCTTTTGCCAAAATCAGAAGCTCAATAAAAATAAATTAAAATTCTCAACAAAATCTCAAAAATCCTCTTCCACCCCTATATAATTTCCCATTTTCCAAACTTTCCTTCAAATTTTGTAGGAAATAAAAGAAAAGCACAAAATAACGGGACTCAGCCCGAACCCACATTCTCTCTCTCTCACCTACCCTTTACCCCACTCTCTAAGAGCTTCCACCCATGCGACGCACTCTCTTTCCCCTACGGCGAGATGACGCACCACCGCTACCCGAGCCAGAGTCCTCCCCGGATGAAGCAAACGACACAAAGCAAGAAGGAACCGGGACCGCATACCGAATGTGGGCAGTCGCCGGAGAGATACAGTCTCTAATATCCCTCAGCCAAGTGGTCGACACCCGGACTTACTGCAAGAAGAAGGCAAAATCAGTACCAAAGAGTGATCAAAACATAAAAGGAACCAAAAAGAGGGAAAGAACAGAAACGTATACCGCAGGACGAAGAACCTCCTATGTCAAACCCAATTCCTTCGGATCCATCACGTGAGGACGGTGCAACAGAGGCACCATCCCTTCATCATCCTGCCGGATGTTGTACGAAGGGGTATGCAATCTCACAAAGGGAACCTCTGAAGTCGCCGCCGTCGCAGACGTCGACGAACCACCGCCGTTATGGGAGGACCCCCCCCCCCCCCCGGCCCGACTTGAACCCGCAAGAGGGAAAGGCAAGGCATTATATATATTGGGCGCTATTAACCATCTCGTCACAAAGTCCATATAGTCATACGGTACAGTCGTATCAGTGTACAATAAGTAGGACTCGCTGATCATCGCCGCGATCCTCGCATCCTCTGGTAGTAGCCGCTCTCGCCTCATAGACGTAGGAGGCTACACAAGTGGCACCACCACCTCCTCCTCCGCAATCTGCCGAACCAACCGCTCCCTCAGATACCAATAATGGCCGAACTCATGCGCCAGTAAATGCCTCATCTGCGCATTCACCCCGATCGCCCCCGTATCCTAAATGGTTGTCCCCCAAGGGTAAAAGGTCACCAAAAAATCCCCAGCAGGCATAAATCAATACAAAATCAGAACATGCCAAAAACCAAGACTGAAAAGGAAAGAGTCTTACCCTACCACTGGTCAGTCCGTTCAAGACCTGACGCACCGCCTTCAGAGAGAGAGATCCCTCCGACTGCCGATTGGCCTTGCGTCATCGATACAATCGACAGAAGTCCCCAACGGTATTATCCTTCAGAGCAATCAGCTAGGTATTACACCCAATTACCTTATAGAACCATGTCTGCCAAGGACAGGAATTCACAATAAAAAAGAGACGCATAAGGAAAATGCGAATGCATGAAAAGAAAATGCGCAAATTAAAGAATACCTCGAGAAGATACGTGGCTCCAGTAAAAGTTTATCGACAGCACCAGCTGAATGCATCCAAAGAAAAATAGAGGGTCACCAAAGTCAGGCTCCCCCAATCATAGAGAGGGATGTTCGAAAACATCCTCAAGTACGACAAAAACCACAAATGGACGACGTCGGCGCTCGACGGCACCATGAAACCTCCCAGCACCAGCAAAATGAACAACCGGGACATCTGCCTTACCTGCAGCCCGTCCTCCACATCAACCACCCTACTCAAGATAACATCCTTCAACAAGGACAACCGGATGGAATCCCCAAACACTATCCTCCCTACATCGTCGAGCGCAACCCTCACCGCCTCTGGCCTCACCCTCAGAGAGAGATCCACCTCTATCTGCTCCCCATCGTAATCCAGCCCCAGTAGCTGCTGCACATTTATGGGAGTCACGGTCATCTCCCCAAAACCGAAATGGAAGGTGTGGGTAGTATCCCTCCATCTCTCCCCCAAAGCACATAAGATCGCCGTCGACCGAGGCATCTCATCCAGCGCAGATGCCAACCTCCCAAAACCCGCTAAAGATACCACCCAATGCACCACAGGTGGAAGATGCTCCCAGACGTCCTTAAGCCCCATTGTCACACTGGCACGCAAGCTCTTCAAAGAGATATCAGACTGTCAAAAGAAAAAACCTTGTCAAAATTCAAGAAGGAAGAAAAAATCACCAAAAAGAGAAGAATGCCAAAAGTCAGATTACTTACATAACTGCCAGGGCTCACCACCCTCGAAGAGCGATGACGCGACGCTCCCGTAGCCAGGTCAGCTCATTCGCAATCGGCTCGAATGAGTCAAAAGATTTATCACTCCCCAAAGAAAGAGGCGCCCCGACCCTTGACTCCACGTTCGCCCAGTCATCAACAGTCAACCATTCCCTATGCGTTGCGGTGCTCACAAAGGAAGCCATTTCTTAGAGATCGGAATGCTAGAACGATTTGCAGAGGAAAATCGTAGAAAGAAAGAAAGCAAGAAGCTATGAAAAATGAGGGGAATTCGCCCCCTTTATATAGGATGCCAAGGGTCATTCCGATCGGCATTGACCCCCCATCCATCGATCGACACTGACCCCTTACCTTCCCGAGGCAGTCCAAAAGTCCGTGCCGCTACCGAAGGGCACCCTCTGCACCCTACCGACCGGCACCCCCCTTAAAATTTGGTAAAAAAATTCTCAGAAAATACCAGAAAGACCTAAAAAAAATTTCAGGAAATTCTTAAAAATCCCAGGAAGGATTTAAAACATTTTCACTAAGGAAATTTTGCACTCCCTCAAGCGGTAACCCCATATCCCCAGTGAAACTCTCAAAACCAAATAAAACTCTTCCCGATAATGTCCTTGGAGGATCTCTAAGGATCACCTCCTATCCCTCAAAGGTCTCAAACCTCCCTGAGCAATATGTCCAATACCTGGACTACCTAATCACTTTCCCAATGGAGTTTTCGGCATCAAACTTGCCTTTCCTCTGTGAAATCCCCAAAATCACAAGGATTTCCCCAACAATCGGCTCCCCAGCTCAAAACAACATCACGAGGTAATTTCCCCAGCGAAACTCCAGAAAGTCATTTTTAATGTCTCCAAAGGACACTCTACATTTTCCCCGACTCATTCGTTATTCCCCAGCAGAACCCAAAATCTAATCTTTATTCCCTTTTTGGTCAGAATTGACATCGTTCTTGGATCGTCACCTTAGTTAGGTCAGAATCGACCTCGGTCCTCGATCGTCACCTCTCTTAGGTCAGAATTGACCTCAGTCTTGGATCATCACATTAGTTAGGTCAGAATTGACCTCAGTCCTCGATTGTCATCTCTCTTAGGTAAGAATTGACCTCGGTCTTGGATCGTCACCTTAGTTAGGTCAGAATTTACCTCGGGCCTCGATTGTCACCTCTCTTAGGTCATAATTGTCCTCGATCTTGGATTGTCACCTTAGTTAGGTCAAAATTGACCTTAGTCCTCGGTCGTCACCTCTCTTAGGTCAGAATTGACTTCGGTCTTGGATCGTCACCTTAGTTAGGTCAGAATTGACCTCAATCCTTGGTCGTCACCTCTCTTAGGTCATAATTGACCTCGAACCTCGATCGTCACCTCTCTTAGGTCAGAATTGACCTCGGTCTTGGATCGTCACCTTAAGCCCACATAATTTCTTCGACCTGCAGAATTGGTCATCTCAACTTAAGCCCGCATAATTGGCTTTGACTCGCAGAATTGGTCATCTCAACTCAAGCCCGCAGAATTGGCTTCGACCCACAGAATTGGTCATCTCTACTTAAGCTCGCAGAATTGGCTTCGACCCATAAAATTGGTCATCTCTACTTAAGCCCACAGAATTGGCTTCGACCACCCGCAGAATTGGTCATCTCCTCTTAAGCCCACAGAATTAGCTTCGACCCGCAGAATTGGTCATATCCACTTACACCCACAGAATTGTCTTCGACCCGCAGAATTGGCCATCTCCACTTAAGCCCGCAGAATTGGCTTCGACTCGCAGAATCGGTCACCTCATCCTCAAGCCCTCAGAATTGGCTTCGAACCACAGAATAGGTCACCCTCACCTTAAACCCTCAGAATTGGCTTCGACCCGCAGAATTGATCATCTCATACTTAAGCCCTCAGAATTGGCCTCGACCCGCAGAATCGGTCATCCCCAGTACCTCCTCAGGAATTGGCCTAAACCTTTCCTCCAAACCATCCCTTAGGTCCTCATAATCGACCTCGACCCCCTGAATTGGTCATCCTCATTTCCTTAGGTCCTCGTAATCGACCCCGACCCCCTGAATTGGTCATCCTCGTTTCCTTAAGTCCTCAGAATCGACCTCGACCCCCTGAATTGGTCATCTTCCATCAAAAGCATCATTCGGTGTCTATTCGACGTCTATCGTTTGTTCCAAACTAACCCATCGTGGGGATCTATAGACACCCCATTCTGTTACCCCCTAAACTCTTCTTAGGTCCCTAGTACCTCCCTTCATCACTACAAACCCAGGTCATACTCCAAGTACTGACCTAAAAGCCATCGGGCACTCCCAGGCTCCGTTTGACCAAAAGTCAAAGTCTTCAGCTCGACCGAGACTAAATGAATCATGGAAGGTCCCTGAAACCCCTTTTCAAAGGTCCATCCCGTGCGCAATTCTGACTTACCATGCGGATAAACGATCCGTTTTCCCCTAAAATCTGATCTGGTGGCCACCGAGCGCTCCCGAGCTCTGTTCGACCTAAGTTAACTCTTCAAATCGACTGAGAATGAATGAATCTTCAAAGGGAACTGAAACCCCTTTCCAATGGTCTGCCCCGTTCATGATTCTGACTTACGGTACGGACGAACGTTCCATTTTACTCCAGAGGTCACCGAATGCTTCCAGGGCTCAGTTGACCAAAGTTAACTCCCCAAATAGGATCAAACTCTTTGGAATGTCGAATTACATCTCCTAACCTTTCCAATGGTTCACCCCATGCACAATTCTGACATACCATTCGAACGAACGATCCGTTTGCGTCAAACGATTCCCCGTCTAATGGACTAACAAATGCTTCCGAGCCTTATTTGACCCAAAGTTAACTCCCAAACCCAAGAGCAGTCCAAAGGACTTTCAAAGGTATCTGAATTACCATTCCAACGGTCTACCCCGTGTGTCATTCTGATCAATGGTTTGCATTCTGCGATTAATTTTCCAAAAAGTCCTGAAAGACACTGCCAAACGGCAGGTCCCAGACCCTGCCTATCGGCAGTGTGCCTAAATGCACCTGCCGATTGACAGGAATATGTATATGTTGATCGGAAATGCCCTGAGCCTATAAAAAGGAGGCCTGACCTCACTTGCAAGGGGGAGCCCAGATCTGATAGATATCACTCTCAGCAAATCCAGAAAACCTCTCTCGAAGTCAGTGTGATTTCCACACCCAAATCCCTTTCCAACCTTCACTTTTCATCATCCTTGGTGAATTCACTACCCTTCATCATTATCCAAAGTCTAAGGGTTGCTCTCCAACATTCAAGATCAAGCTCAAGATCTTCAAGAAGGTCCAATTTTCTCCACTCTCTCCTTAAATTCTCATAAATTCGCAATAACTTGTTTTATTACTTAGCACTTTTATTATCTCATCTCACACATCCTAATATACTTTTTATTTAGTATTATTGCACATCTCTTATTTTCATATAAATAAAAACCCAAAAAATAAGAAAAAGAGGGTTTGCTCATAAATTCCAAACGAGAATTCTCATACTTTTCTTACACTTTTCTCACAACTAAAACACTTTTTCTACACATACACACACAAATAAGAGAATCCCCCGGTTGGATTTATGGGATAAACCCCACCCCTCATTTTGCATGCGAACTACATGGACTTTGATGCCTCTATAGTCTACGTAGGCGTCTCGGGGTAAAACTCGAGACTCGAGTCCTATTTTTTACTTTTTCTCTCATTTTCTATTTTCTCTAAACTCCACTCTCTTATATTATATACATACATATATTTAGTGGCGTATTATTCTGCATGCGTTACCATTCCATCATAACGGCCAACGTGAGGATAATCGCGTAAATCCCATTTTCTAATATTTTTATACCTTCCTACGGATAACTCGCTTTATCTCTTCCATGATACAAGTCGAGGATTCCTATCTCCACTATATATACACATGCACACATATCACGGGGAAAATAAAGGAAAATAACAAAATCCATGAGAGACCGAAAGGACGGAATGGGTGCCTAACACCTTCCCATTTCGTAACTTAGCCTCCGAACCCTTTTCGAATTATTTTGGTTTCGTATGCATCAGTATGTCTTTGGATACTGTCCTTCGGGATGGCTCCCCTTATTTTGTCTGTTTTGAGTAAAATATACTGGCGGCTCTAATCTCTCTACATTTTACACGTCACCCAAATGACGCCGGCCAAAGCACTCCTGAGAGGGACGCACGGGACCTAAGGATCCTCCATCACGCTCTCCCGCCTGCCGCGAGGATCCAGGGGGGATGGCCACAGTTATATATGGTATTAGAACATTGCCTTAGGTCTCGTAGTCCGTTTAATTTACGCGTTACCGATCTTTGATTTTGTTTGTTGATTTGTACTATGTAAGATATTTGGTTTAGCCTATATGTTAGTTGTGTTTCTTAGAGACAGGGAGTTTTGTGTTAAGGACTTTGTAGGCATTAAGGTTAGAAGTAGTAATCTTGATGTGAGGATTCTTAGAGTTGATTTTGGAGACGATATATATTTGGCATATCGTTAGTATAAATTTATGGTATATCTAGTATCGATGATATGTTGTGATGAGACTTGAGAATTTAAGCATTGCGATGACTTTTGGAGAGAGGATCATGTGGTGATTCGTGGGAGAGCGTGGTATGCCGTTATTTTCATAGATATGTTTATATATGGTTATGATATATATACACACACACATGGTATTTTGTTCGCGGGGCAGGTGCGTGTAGGATTGGGTGTATGGACGCCAAATCGTGGCATTCTACGGGTAGGCATATCTAATCCTTATTTTATTTGCGCGATTTACGTTTGTCGTTTACGCTTTGTCGAATTTCGAGGATGAAATTCCTGTACTAGTGGGGGAGTATATAATAACCCATGATTTTTAAAACTGTAAAATCTCTTAGAAATTAAAATTCCAGAAGAAATAAATTTTTGGAATTTATTAATTTTTATACTTGAAAATGATGGTTTTGATTTAAGTAAAATAAGATCTTAATTGGAATTGAAATTGGATTTTAATTTGAGAAATTGTAAATTTTTAATATAAAATTGGTGGATTTCGGGTGTTAGGGAAATTGAATTGGTTCGACCCTGGGGATAAGTCGGTTCGCTCAAATATTGAGCAAAAATTAGAGTGTTTTTATAATGTTTGTGTAGGACTCGAACTCTTTTCTTTTATTAAAATATAAATGCACGAGTTTATGGGTTTTAAAACAAATTATAACCTTCTCAAAAAGTGGTAGCCTCCCATCTTTATACCTCATCTCATTCACAAAACCTAAACTCCATTAAATCGACTATCAACCCAAGTTTTGAAGAGCTAAACCAAGTTTTCTCAAGATCGTTCAGTACACGTCTTTATTATTTCTCGAGAAGAACGCAACCATCCAGTCATATTTTTCAAATGAATTTTTACAGCCATGAATACTTTTATTGTTCCCCTTTAGTATTATGCATTTTAAATGTTGCATCAATACTAATAATCATCGTTTTTCTAAAATAAATTAGACATACTAATTAGGGAAAGTGAAACTAAATTTGGGACTATTTTTATTCAAATCTCTAATATGAATTAAGACTCAAAACTTCCGCATGCTTATATTAGAGGTTGGAATTACGTTAGAATATGTGGATGTTCGCATGTTAGAATAAATAGTATGAACTTTATAAGTTGAATTCGACTCGTAAAATCATGTTATTTATGTGTTGCTTGTAGAATAATAATTTATTGTTGTATGCCCCCGAAATATGCATGTTGATGGAAATTATATAAATTGTTGAAAAATGAATTGTTTAATTAATATTATTATTAAAAGGACATAAATTGGATAAATAGTAATCTTGTGATTAATTGGAAGAACTATTGTGATTGGTTGAAAATATGCCTTATGTGATCGTTATTTTTGTTAATACTCAATACCGTGGGGACGATGGGATTTTTCGGGTGGTCATGCTTTATATTTACTTTTAAGTTGCTTGCTAGGTGTGGGACTAGTAGGTAGGCCTTGGCTGTGTTGACACTTTCTAGGTATGGGACTTGTCAGTGTAGGTTTTACGAATGGAAAATTCTAGGGTGGGGCTGAAATTGTACATCATTAAGTTGAGGTACGAGACTGGGTACGAGACTGGGTAGTAGCTATTAGTAGGTATTATTTCTAAATGATAGGTTATGATATATTAGTGTTTTTGAGATCTCTAGCTATGGGACTAGGGGTGGTTTGAGGATTTATTCTTGATTAACGGATGGGGCTAATAGAGAATAATGAACTTGATTAAATGGGGAATTAATGCCAAAGATAATAAATGGGTATTAAAACAAATTTTTGTCCCCAATATGTGCAGGGCGAACTTACTATAGTGACGTGGGTGTGTGTTGGTGTCACTAATATGTGCAGGGCTAACGAACTTGGACGAACTGGTTATAGTGACGTGTCATGCGTGGAACCTCATCAATATGTGTAGGGACAACAAAATTGGGAAAACTGGCTATAGTGAGGGGAATGTGTGTGGTGTAAAAACTTTTGGTGTGCCAGAAATATGTGCAGGACTCGTAATAAGGTGAACTGGCTATACAAGTGTCACATAAATAATTTGGGTTTGTCAGGAGTATGTGCAGGATTCGTAATAGGGTGAACTACCTATACTGGTATCGCATAAGTAAAATTGGATACAATAATTTAATTTAATTAATAATCACGAGGTGATAATTTAGTGTGTCAGTATCATAGTTGGACATGAACCTTGGGGTGGCTTAGTTATGTATGTAGATAGTGGTAGTTTCTTTTTATTCGCATGTTAATATATATTTCGTTTAATATAAAATACTCAATTGTGATATTTACCATGTATAATGCTGCTGTCTGGGTTTACGGACCCTAATTGGGAGGAGTAGCTAGTATTCATGCGGTCGGTTCTTACCTATTGTATTGACTAACATTTCATGTATAGTGTTGGAGTAGTTGCATATGATGGAATGGAGATCTTGGGAGTGAAACTGGAGATTTATTCCACAGTATTATAATTTCGTCAGACATTTATAGTTGGATTATTTCATTTGAATTTAAATAAATTAAACTTGTATTTATTTTGGAGATAGCGTGGTGATGGATTTTAAATTTCATGAATGTTTATATTTGTTGGATAAATTTGAATTATATTTTATGGAATTAAAGTATTTAAGTGTCTCATATTTCTGTCACATGCTGAGAATGATATTTTATTTAGTGATGCACGACGTAGTTTGGATGCGGCCGATGCCAGAGTGCGCGGAGTGTCACCATTGCCTCATTGTTCGAGACGTTTTTCATACACTGCAACACGGACTCTCGGTCCTTCCTGAAATAGTGGGTGCGCAGGTTCTTCTTCCATGTCTTCCATTATCCACCCCCACTGGGCAATACAGTATCCCGCGATTTCGGGGGCAAGTTGAATTATTTTTGTCCAATAAACATATAATATATGAAAGTTAGTGAATTAACATTAAAAACATAATGATGGAATCTTATATGAAAGTCAAACATTTAATATATATATTGAGATTTCCATACCTCTAAGGCCCCCCAAATGACCATCTTCAACTCCACGGGCACGTTCCTCCAATCATCATACCTAAGACCAATTACTGTTTTCAACAACTCCAACGCCCACATATGTAGACTAATCTTGTTTTCAACTACGTTCCCATACTTGTTAAACTTTATGGGATTATTCTTGGACGATCCCTCATCAGCCCCACTTTTCTTTCGGGGTCCAATGTTCTGATGTAGACATATTTTGCAAAAAAAAGTCTTTAGTAGCATAATATATACATAAATCAAATAAAAATACTTGAGTTCGGGATATGAGAATCTAAATAAAACAAAACCATTCCACTTAGAAAATACTCAATCGGGATATAAGAATCATATGGAAAAGCTCACACAACTGCACTGATTGTTTTTACAAGTTAGGTTAGTGTCATGTGATGTGATCATGCCTCTTTTCGGGCAGTTTTGTTGTTAATTTATATTTTCTAAATGTTTTAATATAACAACCAATATTAGAGTTGATGAAAAATATATTAATGTTTGAGATCCACATTACTTTTAACAAATTACATATTGCAAATTACAAATTGGAATCCTCAATACATTTTACAACCCAAATAACTCTACTTATGTGAAGTATCTAGAAATTATTTCAAGTTTGTGTTTTCATCCAAAATGGATCGATATTTGGTACGAGTAGCTAGATCATCCACACTACTGTAGGCCCCTTTTTCTCAAATTTTCTTTAAGGTGACAAAATAATTTTTCTTTCAAAAATCTTTTTCATATTTTAACACGCACCAAGTTTGTGAACCAATTTCAATTAAGTCCAATTTTATCTTATTTAATCCTAAACATGCATCTAGGTGATTAAAGTAAGTAAAATAAACAAGTTCACAACGCCAGATGTACGAGAAAACCACAAAGGGAAAAAAACCTCGGACGACCCAAGTGAGATAATCACCATGATACAATTTTACAAAGGAAGACAAAAAAACTTACACAATAACTCGATCCCCACAAGTCTTGACGCTCTTATTATCTTCAACCTCTCCTCCACAGTGCCCACACAGAAATCCTTCTACAATACTCGTCCATAGCACACGCATCCACGAGTGCCTCGGTGTCCATCGATGCATCTTGGCAATCGTCTATGATTCAGAACACGAACTCCTACGCTTCTTCCCCATAAAACCCAACGAACAATGTTCAAAGTGATGAACAAACCCCAGATGGTGCAAACAAGATCTCCATCGCAATTGTATATGAAAGCTCGGATATTTTAAACTATAACATGGTTTTAATCTTTGAAAACCTTAAAAAACTTTTGTGCAGAAAAACAAAACTGTTGAAACTGTATTTTAATTATGCACTCCGCCGAAATTCTGAGAGAAAAAATATTTAAATAAAAAACTAAAGTTAGCAAGTCGTTATAACGAGATACTCAAGTAGTTCTAACGACTGTGAGATGTCGTTTGAAGTCTCAAAAACCAAGGTGAGAATTCACACGACTCTAAACAACAAATAAGCTCATAATAAACGATTTAAAACATTTTACAATCATTTTAAATAAAGTTTCCATCCTTTAAAACTCTTTCTGAACTCCATAGACATAATATGTTCACACCTAAGAGATATTCAGAATGCAATCTGAATGAAGACGTGACAAGATAAAAATGTAATACCCCGTATTTTTGAAAGATTTTTATTTTTATTATGGGATTAATTAATTTAAATGGGAATTTTTATAATTAATCCGGATTTAAGTAAATAATTACTAGCATGATGAGAGCTAGTATTTATTGGTAAGAATTATGTTGAAGATTACTTAGTGAGTAAAGTAATTCATGATTATGAATATATTATGTAATTATCGTGTGTGAAGAAAATACGACAGTTACAGTAAATTTAGTTGGGACGCACATGTGAGTCGTGTCGGGACTTAAATGAGGAATTAAAATGTAATTTTATTTTTGTTTTTTGAGTGCGCCGGTGTGTCCGGAAGGGTTGAGATAGTCATAAAAGACTACTTGGGATTTAGTTTGGAGCCCGGGACAACTTTAGGCCAACCCGACACCCCGGAGTGGTATTTTTATCTTTTGAAAAACTGGGATTAATTAATGGACAAAAATTGGAGAAATATATCTGCATGTACATGGGAGAGTTAGGGTAAATAACTGGTAAACCCAAGAGAGAGTCCAAGAGGAAGAAGGAGCCCAGTCACCTTTCACCAAAAATATCATCAACGTATAGATCGGGAAGAGGAGAGCGCATCTATACCAATTTCAAGCGACGAATCAGACCTCATGAAAAGTCAAGTGTTTATCTTTCTTCATTTAGAGCATATAATGTCCATGTTAGATTAGTTGATGATTTAATCATAATATTATGAAATTTTGGACTGAAATTGGGTATTAATCCATGATTGTGGTATAGGTTTTGCATATAGTTCAATAACCATATATGGGGGAAAATAAATCTGGGTTTTATATGTTGAAAGCACGAAATTTAATATGGGTTTACTTGTGATTAATGGTGATTATATGAATTTAGTTTTTTTAGGATTTAGGAAACTAATCTAAATCTATGATGAAATTGTGAGGATTTGATGTTAAAAGGGTGTTAGAAAGCATTCAATTACTAGTGGTTATGATTTAGAATCGTTGGTTTTGAGTTAGGTAAAGTTTTGTGTGAGTTGGGTGTTGAAAAAGTTAAGAAACACACCATTTTTTTAGGACAGGGACGACCTGCGAAATTCTCGATCGAACGACCTCGTTCAAACGAGAATTCCAACGACCAATCCAACGAGAATTCAGAGTAGGTTCATTCAAATTTTCATTCGAACGACCTCGTTCGAATGACCTTCTAACTAAAATTCAAACCCTAGTTCGTTCGAATGAGATTTTCCGCAGCTTCTGACGAGATTTCAGAAGTTTGAATTTTCGCCCGGACAAGTTAAAACCTTACAAGGTTGATTCGAGTGAGAGAGAATGACCTACTCTATTCTTGAGTGACTTCATTATACAGTCTAGTGGTGAGATGATTGTGTAAATACTAAGGGAATATGTCTGAATAAGAGGGACTTATGGAATATTTACGATAGAGAGATTAATCGTACGGATAGAGTAACGCAATTATTAGAGATAATAATACTATGTAAATATTCGGGGATTTGGGTTGCGTGAATACATAATGATTGTTATAGGTTATGTGTATGTACCTATTGATTGAATTATTGTGTGTATAACATACCTACGCTGCTTGCTATCGGGTGGAGCTTACGCATTGTGGACAATCATATCTTGAGGAGCCTTCGGGGGGATTTTGATTCGTATCACTAGAACATACAACCCAGGTACGGGCTATCAGTGATAACGATAGTGTTAACGGTCATATAGGTGCGTAAGTATGTGCATAACCTATGGCCTTGGAAATATGTTCGCCTCCAATATGTGTGTTTGTTTTGATGGTTCGCGAGAGATTGAACCTATAGTCCTTCATGAAATGAGAGATGCACAGGTATATGATAACAGAGTATGCATTGCACCAAGGGGGGACTAACGTAGGGGTGCTGGAATAGTATATATGGAGAGAGATAAATATATGCATACTTATTACTTATTCTATTGTGCGTGTTTAGTAGATATGAAATCAGCGATATTTAAAAATATTCTTAGTGAGAAAAGGAATACCCATGAGAATAATGGTTGTGTATATGATTAACTATCCTTAAACATATGGTTTCACGGGACACATGTGATATGGGTAAACATATGAGATTATTGGTTTGATAATAGTCATCTTCGGGTTAGTTAGGCGGGGTAGTATGACTAGGATGGGTTAAATATACGCGTCAGATGTGCACATTAGATGAGAGGTGAGCATCTCAAGTGAGAGTACGAAAATATAACATGTACACAATATGTGCTATTGTTTTCATTTAAGGACTTGCTAATTTTTAGATTGTTTTCAACTCGGGCTTTGACCCATTTATTTCAAATCTCTTTTCTTTTCTCAAATTACTTCAGGTGCCCAGCCACAGGGACACCAAGTATAGGAGTTCCATTCATTTGACGAGTTGTAGCTGTTGTGAAAGTTACAGGACTTGGTAGTAGATGCCTCCATGACTTTCGTTTCTTTATCTTAAGTTATTTACTTCAGTTAGGGCATGCCATCCCTTTTTCTTATTCAGACAGTCAGAGAATGTGGATTTATTTATTCACAACTTTCATTCGTTGGTTTATTTTGTTTGATTATTGTATTCGGTAATTAGGATGGAAGTGTTTACTCCAGTCACATTTATTATTTTAGTCATTTTATTTCTTATGAGATTAATTGGATGGTGTACATTTAATTATTGGTTAATTTGATTTTATGTTAATTAAAGATAAAATTTTGACAGTAACCTTTTTAAATATTAGGTGGTTAGTGTTAATAATAAGTTTTCGACAGTGATGCATATTATAAACCAAGTGGATATTCTTATTTAATTTAATAAAGGACTGGTCACCCGATATTTAATAAGGCAGGGTGTCACAGGTGGTATCAAAGCATCAGGTTCTAAAGTCTTTTAGGGTCTGTGCGTCTTATTACATTTCAGCTTAGCGTTCTTTGATATAGAGCCCTATTATAGGATTGTTGTATTCCTCTACGCATAAGACTTACGTTCTCCTGCTATCAAGAATAATTGATGTGATTCATATACGAGTTCGGATGGGCCTGGTACACCGAACAATATGGGACAAACAACAAAGGTTCGTTGGAAGGACTGTAAGAGGAGAAGCTCAGTAAGCCATGGAGTATTCAGGGAACGGTGATCGCAGTTAAGTCACCAAAATTGTTGTCTAGGTAAATGATAAAAGGATAAGCACTCGGGGATAATAACTTCCCAAACACTGTGTTTGTGAAAATTTAGAATCACCCAGCGTAGTCGACAAAGGAGAGATTCGGAGGAACTCTTTCGAAGAATCGCCTATAGGATTTGAAGGAAAGATTAAGTGTAAAGGGGCCAATGGAAGAAGATAATCCAAAGGAAATAGTGTAGGGTGGAGTGCAGTGACACTCAGAATTTAATTTCGAACGAAATTTTTATCTCATTGGAGCAAATGATAGCCAGTCATCACATATAAAGTAGTATATATGGAGTTAAATGAGATATTGGGTGCAGTTTGACCATAAGATCTCCAATCTACTGTTCAGATGGAGACGCGAATGGGATTATGAACTTATCATAAGTAGGTGAAGTAGAGACCGACCGTAAAAGATAAGTTAACTCGAATAACGAACTTCGTAGCCAAAGAAAGGGGATACGGAGAATAACAAGGGTTCATAAGTTGAGAATGGACTCGTGGGTGAAATACCAAAGAATGAATGGGAGATACGACTAAGGTGACTAGTGTCGGGGTCGTCAAAGGCATACATTTACAAGAGTACATCAACGCTTCCAAAAGAAGTGAGCCAAGAGGATTAGAGGATCTAATCAAAGAGCAACACTGAAGTTAATTGTACCTGTGTGTTACCACAAGTGGGTATACCCTGTAGGGGATCAACTTAAACGCTTTAGATCATTTGAATTCTTACCAAGTGACGGTAGATTCAGTCAGGGCCATCAAGGCCAGCAACAAGTTCCATAAGGACCAATAGAGCCAAAGGGGCAACGAGGGTAGCAATCGTGGTTAAGACTACCAGGTTCGAGAGGGGGACACACCGACATGGACCATGGGGCCTGATATAGAGGATTAGCACATGAAGGTGTCCAATGGGTGATGAGTAAGACCACCAGAGACTAGAAAGTGAAAACAGTTGGACTGGGAAAGTAAATGAAAATGATGTTAGTGGGGCATACTAGCAGCATGAGAGAAATTCCCAACAGGAGGGGGCAACGAGATTCAGACCCAGAGGTTATCAACATGAGAAATCATTGAGTTCAGGAAGGGCCAACAAGGTCCTTATCAGTAATAACAACATTCCCATTCCTTAAAATCGTCAAGACAGAGGAGGTGGCAAGGGAGGCCAGTAAAGCCAGTGCTAAAAACAAGAGAGTTCCTCTGGCAAGTTATTACGGTCATAAAGTGATGGGCCGCATAAAGAAGGATTGCCCAAAGAGGGACAGAAGACAACCACAAGATGAGATCTTAGATATGTAACCGTTACAGTTGAACAAGGGGTCAGTTACGACATGAGGGTTATGCTCAGGGACCATGAAAGGTAGGTGACAGATGGAGATAGAAGAATTTCCTTACCCTTATAAGTAAGGGATGACATTTCGGGTGACATGAGTGAGTCACAATAATTGATTAGTAACACTACAATTCGAGTGTGCTTCGAGTTTAGTGGGTGCGCTGGCGATAGTAGCCTTATTATGTATATGATTACCATTGGGTAGTGAGACTATTGGTGTCACCTGTGGGGGAGGAGTAGGCGTGGACACTAAGAAAAATTTTATATTATGGAACAATTTTTACCCCTTTTTGGGTGTTATAATAGTAGAAAATATTATTATTATTATATTATGTAGTGACTGGATACCGAGGGTTTGAGTGGTAGTAAATTGTTAGTAAGACTATCGTACTCATTATTTCAGGATAAAATATATGTCTTTGAGAGGCATCACCTGAAAGACGGTTGAGCCTGCATATATATTGTATTATAATGTAGACTTCGGTGAGTATGTTGTCTTACTATATTCGATCCTTATGAGTAGTCAAATTTACTGATGTGATTCAAAGTATATTGATTTATTGTTGAGCGGAGAGATATTGCTCGTTAATTACATATAGCGCTGAGAACTTTCTAATAGTGAGGTCGCCGTGTTAAAAGTCATCTTAGAGACATGAGAGTGAATGAGTAAAATTTTTGTCCACAGTAGGAAATTCGGGGGTACATGTTATGGACTAAGGGCTTAACGGATTTTGATGACCAGCAATGCTAGATAGTAGTGTATCGGGGGGGTTCCTTGTTTGGATTTCGCTTTGCGAGACATCCCACGCATGAAACTTAGCAAACATTAGAAGTTGGGAGATGTTCAGTCTTTAGTACATGGGGTTGGTACCGTAGTGATTACACGTATATGTAGTTATAACTGTGAGTTAAGAGTTATATTACGAATTAAGGTCGATAGAGCCGTGTTATGTTAATATGCAAAAATGTTATTAATCGTTGACACCACAAGCAAACCGGTGGGACAACATAGGATATAATTAAGTGGAAAATGTAGGGTGGCTTAGTATGACCTTACCATATAGTTATGCCAAGTATGTGAGGTATAGTTTGAGATGAATGTAAAATGTCTAGTGTGGTTGTGTAGAAATGCACAAAGTATAGGGTGGATGGGCGCCCTAGTTAAGCGTATCCTCATAACATTTATGGGGAGAAGACGTGGAAATATGAGAATACACGTAGACGTATGGATAGATTTGAGGTAGAGTTAGAATGAGGCAAAAGGGAACAAAATTTCTTAGTGGGCACGGGAATCGCTAGGGTTCGAAGAGTAGAAGGATAAGGAATGTTATAGTAGGGTAAAATGCAAGAAATGTACGATGTAGATTCTTGAGAATAATCAGCAGTCACTCGGTACAGAGGAGTAATATGAAGAGAGCTACGTCATAAAAAATTTAGAAGATTTGGAAGTGTGTCACGAGTAGTCGGGTATGATTGCAAATATCTCCCACGAACAAATGGATCACTTGTTCGAATGGTAGTGTATAGATCATCGGACTAAAAGTTACCATTTATGAAGAGACACGGGAAACAACGTAATGTTCCAAAAATGTAAAGAGAGGTGGAAATGTATGTGTTATGAGCACTAATGACTCAAGGAGTTGACACATGGAGATGTTGGAAAAAAAATTAGTAGAGGAAATGCTTTGGCCATGCGTAGAGAGAGGTTCATATTAGTGACAAAATGGAAGCTAAATTCTAAGGTGTCGTGTAAGCACCAAGGTCAATTGTTATAATGATGGAATACTTTGATATGTGATGACTACACCGAATTAGTCACTAGAATGGAACGGTAAGGGAAGACCGTTCGACTGAAGGGAACCGTTAGTAGAGTGACATTGAGATAATGAAAATTTCATGAGGTGCCACTCGATAGCGTGGCCGACCGAGATAAGATTTTGTGTATAAATTTTGGGAGAGATTCCAGGAGGCCATAGGTATGGAGTTGCATTCATCGTATCACTCGCAGACTGATGGAAAGACCGAACGATGAATCAGATGCTAGAGGATATCTTACGAATGTGTATCCTTGATTTTAATGGGGGTTGGGAGAAATATCTTCCACTGGAGGAGGTTATTTATAATAAATCCTATCAGTTTACTATTGGTATGGCTCCATTTGAGGCATTATATGATAGGCCTTAGCGTTCTCCAACGTGTTCGCTAGAGGTGGTGGACAACAATCTACTTGGGCCAGAGGTGATTCAGATACCTCAGCCAGGATTGAGATGATTCGGAGTCGTATTCAAGTTTCTTAGGATAGACAGAAGAGCTACGCCGATGCCAAGAGGTTCTTCAGGGAGTTCAATGTGGAGGACCAGGTGTTGTTACAAGTATCTATTATGAAGGAGGTAATGGGGTTTGGGCATCGAGCTACGTAGGTCAATTTTCTATTATTGAGTGGATTGGGCCAGTAGCTTACAGACTTGGGTTACCAGAGCACTTGTATAGGATTCATGACGTGTTCCATATTTCTTCACTGAGGAGATATCTTCGGGATGTCATGGCCCACACTCATATTGCTTTACAGAAAATTAACCTACAACCCGATAGTTCCAACGAGGAGGGGCCAATTGTTATCCTTGACCGTAGCGAGAGGAAGTAGATGTCAAAGGTAGTTAGTACGTGTTCAGTGGTGGCATCATAGTGTCGAGGAGTCTACCTGGGAGCGTGAGAATGAGATGCGCGACAAGTATCCAGAGTTATTACTACCAGGTATACCGTTATTTTTACGCTTTTTTGAATTTAGGGATGGAATTTTTTATTAGGGGGAAGTATGTAATACCCCGTATTTTTGAAACAAAATATATTTTTATTATGGGATTAATTCATTTAAATGGGAAACTTTATAATTAATCCGAATTTAAGTAAATAATTACTAGCGTGATGAGAGTTAGTATTTATTGGTAAGAATTATGTTGAATATTACTTAGTGAATAAAGTAATGCATGATTATGAATATATTATATAATTATCGTGTGTGAAGAAAATACGACAGTTACAGTACATTTAGTTAGGGCGCACGTGTGAGTCATGTCGGGACTTAAATGAGGAATTAAAATGTAATTTTATTTTTGGTTATTCCGATGGCCTTTTTGAGTGCGTCAGTGTGTCCGGAAGGGTCAAGATAGTCAGAAAAGTCTACTCGGGGGGTTTAGTTTGGAGTTCGGGAAAACTTTAGGCCAACCCGAGACCCTAGATGGGTATTTTTATCTTTTAAAACATTAGGATTAATGAATGGACGAAAATTGGAGAAATATATCTGCATGTATGTGGGAGAGTTAGGGTAAATTACTAGTAAACCCAAGAGAGAATCCAAGAGGAAGAAGGAGAAGAGGTTCCTAGGAGTTCCAAGGCCAAACCCAGTCACCTTTCACCAAAAACATTATCAACATGAAGAGTGGGCACATCTATACCAATTTCAAGCTACGAATCATACCTTCATGAAAAGGCAAGTGTTTATCTTGCTTCATTTAGAGCATATAATGTCCATGTTATATTAGTTGATGATTTAATCATGATATTATGAAATTTGGGACTCAAATTGGGTATTAATCCATGATTGTGGTATAGGTTTTGCATGTAGTTGAATAACCATATATGGGGGATAAGAAATCTGGGTTTTATATATTGAAATCATGAAATTTAATTTATTTTTAATTGTGATTAATGGTGATTATATGAATTTAGTTTTTTTAGGATTTAGGAAATTAATCTGAATCTATGATGAAATTGTGAGGATTTGATGTTAAAGAGGTGTTAGAAAGCATTCAATCACTAGTGGTAATGATTTAGAATTGTTATTTTTGAGTTAGGTAAAGTTTTATGTGATTTGGGGGTTTATAAAAAATGAGAAAATGCAGTTTTTAGAGGACAAGGACGACCTGCGAAATTCTTGTTCGAACGACCTGTGTCGTTCGAACGACCTCCTTCGAATGAGAATTCCAACGACCTATCTAATGAGAATTCAGAGTAGGTTCATTCAAATTTTCGTTCGAACGACCTCGTTCGAATGAGCTTCAAATGAAAATTCAGATCCTAGTTCGTTCGAACGAGATTTTCCCAGCTTCTAACGAGATTTTAGAAGTTTGATTTTTTTTACTGGACAAGTTAAAACCTTACAAGGTTGATTCGTGTGAGAGATAATGACCTACACTATTCTTGAGTGACTTCATTACATAGTCTAGTGGTGAGATTATTGTGTAAATACTAAGGGAATATGTTGGAATAAGAGGGCATTATGGAATATTTATGACAGAGAGATTAATCGTACGAATAGAGTAACGCGAGTATTAGAGATAATAATACTACATAAAAATTAGAGGATTTGGGTTGTATGAATACCTAATGATTGTTTTTAGGTTATGGGTATGTACCTATTGATTGGATTATTGTGTGTATACCATACCTACGTTGTTTGCTATCGGGTGGAGGTTGCGCATTGTGGACTATCATATCTTGAGGAGCCTTTAGGGGGATTTTGATTCTCATCACTTGAACATAGAACCTAGTTATAGGCTATCGGTGAGAATGATAGTGTTGACGGCTATATGGGTGCGTAAGTATGTGCGTAACCCTCGGGCTTGGAACTATGTTCACCTCCAATATGTTTGTTTATTTTGATGGTCAGTGAGAGATTGAACCTATAGTCCTTCATGCAATGAGAGATGCACCGGGACATGATAGCAAAGTATGCATTGCACCAAGGGGGCCTTAACCCAGGGGTGCTGGAATAGTATATATAGAGAGAGATAACTATATGTATACCTATTACTTATTCTACTGTGGGTGTTTAGCAGATACGGAATCAACGATATTTAAAAATATTCTTAGTGAGAAAACGAATACCTATGAGAATAACGGTTGTGTATATGATTAACTCTCCTTAAACATATGGTAATACATGATACCGATGATAAAGGTAAACACATGAGATTATTGGTGTGATAATAGTCATCTTAGGGATAGTTAGGTGGGTTAGCATCACTAGGATGGGTTAAATATACGCGGTAAATGAGCACATTAGATGAGAGGTGGGCACCTAAAGTGAGAGTACGAAAATCTAACATGTACACAATATGTTCTATTGTTTTCATTTAAGCACTTACTGATTTTTAAACTATTTTCAACTCGGGATTTGACCCGTTTATTGCAAATCTCTTTTCTTTTGTCAAATTATTTTAGGTGCCCAGCCACAGGGACACCAAGTATAGGAGTTCCATTCATTTAACGAGTTGTAGTTGCCGTGGAAGTTACAGGACTTGGTAGTAGACGCCTCCATGACTTTCGTTTCTTCATCTTGAGTTATTTGCTTCAGTTAGGGTATGTCGCCCCTTTTTCATATTCAGACAGTCAGAGATTGTGGATTTATATATTTACCCCTTTCAGTCATTGGTTTATTTTTTTGAATTATTGTATTCTGTATTTAGGCTGGAAGTGTTTGCTCCAGTCACATTTATTATTTTAGTCATTTTATTTCTTATGAGATTAGTTGGATGGTGTACGTTTAATTATTAGTTAATTTGATTTTATGTTAATTAAAGATAAAATTTTGACATCAACCTTTTTAAATATAAGGTGGTTAGTGTTATTAATAAGTTTTCGACAATGATGCATATTCTGAACCAACTGGATATTTTAATTTAATTTAATAAAGGACTGATCACCCGGTATTTAATTAGGCGGGATGTCACAAAAAATATATCTATGACTCAAACCAGTTTTGTTTCGGGAATAAGTCAACTTCATACAAATGGACTCAATTAGAAATTTTGTCCTTTCAAATCTTTTCCTTTGACTATTCCGTGACAAAACCCAAATAGTGAAATGCCTAAGTCGGGTCGTCAAGCAGTGTGACACCTAAATCCCATCCCATAAAATCCCAAAATAAAAAATTATAGGACAAGAACTAGTATATGCAGTTTCGACAAGTATGAGTTGTCTGAATGTGATGCAGTCTTGAAATCTCGAATCTCTTAAGCATACCTACACACATGAAACAAACAAAGACGCAGTGAAGTATGGAAGAACAAATGATATAAAAATACCAATATGTCAATCAAACCATTTGTTAAACATGTTAGCAAAACATAATCAATATGTTCAATACATCATGATACGGATAAAATATGAACATGTGATAAAAAAATATGATACTAATTTATATAGCCAAAAAGAACATATGTGCTCATTATAAACACAATACTCCCCCTACATCACCTACATATCTCCTCCTTTTTGTCTCGAATAGACAATATGTGAAAAAGATAAATAAATATCATCATATCTAGAATGAAATAATCAATAAAATATGTCTAGATAAACATGAAAATGCTAGCTAAAATTAATCAGAGGTTACCAACTCGTAGCTAGCAAACAGTTACAAAGAATGAATCATCAATCTAAGCAAAGATCTGACTAAACAAATCAATGCAACATAAGAATCAACACATGTATAATCAATATCGACTGCTTATAAACTATACAAATGAACCCAGAAGTACCAAAACATGAAGATATATGCATATATACGAATCAGGTACTGAAACAAAATAAGGGCTTAAGAATCCAGACAGATGGTTCGAACAACTAGGCCATGTCGTTTGAATGACATTGGCAAGTAGTTTGAACGAGGTCACAAACGACCAAAATAGTAAGGTATAATTTGACAAACCTATCTAATGACCCTATGAACGACCATATCTGATAAAATTATCGCCTCGAATAACGTATCGCGAGAAGCAGACTTCGAACGACTTGGACATGTCGTTCGAACGCGTCCAGAAGTCGTTTGAACGACTTCAGCAAACTCTGTATTGCAGTTCCAAAAATGTTAAAGTTTTGCCTAATGAAAAAAATTCATGAAAACAGGTACTGAAGATACTAAACAAATAGCAAAAACAGACTCACAACTGAAAATAAAACAAATAAAATAATGTGATTTTCATGCTAACATAGTATCAATGTGCTCAAAGATGGATATGAAATGAATGGGCATGAACTACAACAAATGAATCACAATATGAACACATCGAAATGATCAAGAAACTCTAATTGATAGCTAAATGTCATCAAACTTAGTTTTATCCATATGTGACAATCAATATATTGAGCTTAATGAACTAAACAAACATCATGCACACAAATCCGAAATTTTGACGATTCTATAAACAATAGCGTCATGGTACAATTTTCAAAATTAGGATTCTTGGAGCAAACCCGTTTATTTTTGCATTAAATATCTATATTTTCTTTTTCAATCTCTTCTGAGGTTTCTATTTTTCTCAACTTAGAGAAGTCCTATTGGCCCTATTTTTGGCATATGATTCCTTTTATTGCCTTAATTTTTCCTCTGGATCTTTTAAACGGTGGCTTTCACGATGAGTTAATTGTGCTCTCACGGCCCTTTCCCGTGAACACTCATCATTTTTTTTTAATTTAAGCAATATAAATCCCCTCGCTAAATGGTTCTTACATGCTCACCTCCTCCTACGTTTAATTATGCATAGAAGACAAAATTGAGATAAGAACGTCTCACCAAACTCAAATATGCATGAGATGTAAAACATTCATACAAACTCGTGCATCTGTGCAAAGATGGCATATATACAAAATCGAATCAACATGCAAATCAACTTCAAAACATCCCCATTTAGTAATGGTTAAGATCATTCAACGCATCAACAATTATAACCAAATGTTCTAGCCACGTGGATAAGGAAATGATGGGGTCCAAGCACACCAATATGCCACATCAAACATGAAAACTCAAGACAAAAAAATATTCTTTTGTGTTTTTCTAAAAATATTTTTTACCCAAAAATAAAATCTTTTTATATTTTTCAAATATATATGAAATCAAAAATCTTTTTATATTTTCAAAATTTTTTATCAAAAATAAAATCTTTTTGTATTTTTCAATAAGACTCAAATAAATGAAAAATATAATACAAAGAGATACACATGTCATAACATTGGCAACATATATATATCATGAAGCAAAGACTAGTGTATGACAAACATGGCAACACAATCATCCTTTATATTTAGCATGGGAAGAATCAAGTGCAACCAAACAAGAACCATGAAGTTTAATTCCTAAAGCCTCTAAGTCTGATTTCCTAACCCAAGTAGATGTGTAATGATGCATGGGGTTTTTAGGAACCGAGACAACTTTATTCCTAAACTTCTTAGGAGTATTTTTAAGGTCATAACAAAAATGCCTAAAGTGACACTTCCTACTGCAATGAGAACAAGTGTAATCATGGCGAGGAATGTGACCTAATGTGGACCTCTCTTAACGTTCCTAGTGTCTCTCTCACACGATTGGTATTAGCTTTGGGAATGGGAACAAAACGATCATCGAAGCCTATGACACACCTATGATCCTTGATTTGGACAGTGCCTAACATCTTATCCAACTTTTCTGACCTAGCCTCCAAATCAAACTTCACCTTACTTGAGTCTCTCAATCTCCCCTCAAGCTCACTAATCCTAGACTCCTCACACTCTAGAACCTCTTTATTCAAAGCCTTCATCAAACCCCGAAGACTATCACTCTCTTTCTCAACGTATTCTAGTTTCTCCCTATGATCGTGCCCTAAGATCCTCAATCAAAGCATCATTATTTTCTACGGTACACTCACTCAACCTAGCCTGCAACTTCAAGTTTTCCTTTTTCACCTTTACCGCTTCCTTATACAAATCATTAAAGGCAACTTGCAACTCTCCCACATCAATCTCCTCATCCTCAATAACTTCACTTTCACTCACTTGGGATTCATATTCAACAACCTCTATGAGATCGATCTTGTTGTTCTTGGATTTCTCAAGTCTTTTGGCATCTTTCGATTGATTTTGGAACTTAAGAATTTTTTTGCACTTCTTTGCCAACAAAGTTACATCTTAAAAATCAAAATCGAAATCATCACTCACAACTTTAGTCTCCTCCTTCCGAGCTTTTAAAGCAATGCCCTTTTCTTTCTTTGGAACTTGCTTGAAGGTAAACATGTCGAGCTCATAAGTTTGTAAGTCACCTACAAGATCTTCTAGTTTCATTGATTCAAACATACCCACGGAGTTTAAAACGGTCTTTTTGGGATCAAATATACTAGGCAACGACCTTAAGATTTCCTTTATGACTCGGTTGTCGAGTATTTTCTCTCCCAAGTTAACGAGGAGTTAACAATGTTATACAATATAGCATAAAACTCATCAAACGACTCACTCTAACATCTTAATCGTCTCAAACTATGCAGTGAGGCTTTGAATTTTAGACACCCTAACCGTGCTAGTTCCCTCGTGAGTAAGTGCAAGAATATCCCAAGACTCTTTTGAAGTTTCACACATCATGATTCTATTATATTCTTTCGGTGTGACATGTGAGGAAATAACATGAAGGCCTTTAGAATTGTAAAGTGCAAGTCTATGTTCAACTTTGGTCAATGACTCAACAGGTTTTATTTTAGTGGCCTCTCCCTCCGTGTGACCGGTGGTGACCGACCTTTTTTCGATCGCTAACCACACACACTCATCAATTGATTTTAAAGCACTTTTTATTCACATTTTTCAATAAGCATAATTTATGCCATAAAAAACAGGAGCTCTAAAACTTTCAAACTTTTCGAAATTCATCCTTAAAAGCACAAGGGATCAACACACATAAAAAAAGGTTTCTATCTCTGATACCAATTTGTAGGACCTTTTTTCTCAAATGTGCTTTAAAGTGACAAAACAATTTTTCTTTCAATTTTTTTTTCCAATTTTAACATGCACCAAGTTTGTGAACCAATTTCAATTAAGTCTAATTTATCTTGTTTAATCCTAAGCATGCATCTAGGTGATTAAAGTAAGTAAAATAAACAAGTTCACAACGTAGGATGTACGAGGAAAACACAAAGGGGAAAAAACCTCGAACGACCCAAGCCAGACAATCACTATGATACGATTTTACAAAAGAAGACAGACAGACTTATACAACGATTCAGTCCCCACAAGTACCATGCAAAAATCCTTCTACGATACTCGTCCACAACACAGGCGTCCACGAGTGCCTCGGTGTCCACCGATGCAGCTTGGAAACCATCTATGATTCGAAACACAAACACCTCCGCTTCTTCACCGCAAAACCCAATGAATAATGTTCAAAGTGATGAACAAACCCCAGATGGTGCAAACAAGATCTCTATGATAATTGTATATGAAAGTTGGGATCTTTTCAACTCTAAGGATGGTTTTAATCTTTGAAAACCTTAGAAAAAATTTGTGCAGAAAAACGAAACTGTTGAAACTGTATTTTGGTTCTACACTCTGCCAAAATTCTGAGAGAAAATTTCTTTAAATAAAAAACTTAAGTCAGCAAGTCGTTCTAACGAGATGCTCAAATCGCTCTAACGACTGTGAGATGTCATTCAAACGACATCACATGTCATTTGAAGTCTCAAAAATCAAGGTGAGAATTCACGTGACTCTAAACAGCAGATAAGCTCAGAATAAACGATTTAAAACATTTTACAATCATTTTAAATAAAGTTTCCATACTTTAAAACTCCTTTCGAACTCCGAAAACATAATGCGTTCATACCTGAGAGATATTTGTAATGCAATCTGAATAAAGACGTGAAACATGTACCAATAAAACTCGGCATGATATATCTTTGAAGATTTGTTGTTATATCTTCTAAACAAACCTATTATAGACTTTATAGGAATCGTGCCAAGATAAAAATCTATGACTCAAACAAGTTTTGTTCTAGGAATAAGTCAATTTCATACAAATGGAAGCAATTAGAAATTTTATCCTTACAAATACTAGTTAGACGCTTTGGCTCATATAATACAATTGATCATAGTTCATTGTTAATATACTCTGAGTAAAACACTTGCTTGATCTTTACAAATTCATAAGCAAACAACCTTTAAAATGTACCTCATATTCTTAACAAACTCGTTGAAAACTTTCATCAACCTTTAAAATGGGTACATCCATCGATATCCTACTTGGACACAAAGAAGCGCTTCATCACATAAGTGCACTAATAAGTGAACACTTATGTCGAAGAATGTTGGGGAGAAGTACTTATCTAACATACAAGTTGCTTCAGTTATATTTGCTTTTGCAGCCACTTTGTGCTTTCGGTTAACTACTTTTGAGAACAAAAAGGTGAAGCAACGGTTAATCTGCATAATGAACCTCCACAAATTCTTATGCTTAGAGAAATAATGCTTAAACAATAAAGGGACCAGTTGAATGATCATATATCAATCGTGATACTTGCACTTTTATAGATCATGTGTGGAATTACTCACAATCCTCTGTAATTTCGATGAAAAATTAAAGGGAACGTTCAAATTATATAGTGTGTCTAAAAGCACCTTTCTTTCTTCGTTCGTCAAAGTATATGCCCCAAGGGGAATTATATTCATCCCGCTATTGTCTTCTTTCAACCATAATTTTTGGCTTAATTTTTAACACTATAAGATCACGTCGTGACTTTTCTCCCTCCTTCGAATGACTTCCACCTAGGCATATACTCACAATATGTTCGATGATATTTTTCTCGCTATGCATGATATTTGATGCATGGCGCACGGGGGTTGCCCTTCCAATATGATAAGTCAAATAACATTGACCTCTTAGACCACACCTTCCTTTTTTCGGCTTCATTCTCAACAGAGATCTTTTTATGCTTGACATTCTTGAATTTAGGATTCTTCCCCGACACATTAGCTCCACATTTGGAATACCTCCTTTCAATTTCTAAACTTGAAATCTTTCTCGGAGGTAGCTTATGTTCGACCCCACTTGAAAAATAAATAAAGCCTTTATCAAATATATTCCTGTGATCGGGAGGCAATAATCTCCTATGAGAATGATATATAAATTTGTCACTATCCTTGAGATGTTAAGATCGAGTTTCCTCTCCATAAATGGGACACCCAAAGTAACTGCGAACATTACAACCCGATAAAGTCCCATAAGCTGGGAAATATTGAATTGTCCAGATCAACATAGTTTTTAATGTGAACTCTCCCTATTTGCTAGAGTCAAATGCTTTCACACCCGCTACCCAAACCTCATTTAATTCTTCTACCAGCGGTGCCAAGTAGACATCAATGTCGTCACTTGGTGTCTTTAGCCCAGGTACTAAATAATACAACATCGAAAATTTTGGTCTCATACACAACGAAGGAGGGAGATTTTGGGGTGCTAAGATCACATGCCATACACTTTGATTGGTGCTTAAATTTTAGAATGGATTAAACCTATCAGTTAATATTGTCAAACGACTATTACGTTGTTCATTGGTGAAATCTGGATAATTAAAATTTATTCTTTTCTAAACAGCCAAGTCAATAGGATGACGCGTGAGATTATCCCCTACTTCCTCCCTAGCATTCCAAGTCATTTCCTCTTCTATCTATGGTATTGTGAAAATTTTCTTCAACCTAGGACCAACGGGAAAATATTTCAGTACTTTTTTAGGAATTTTTGAAAGTGCCCCTCTCTTATCATTAGAACCATGCTCTGACATATATCTAGGTTCCCCACATACCGAACAATGATCAAGATTTTCGCACTCCTTCCAGTATAGTATGCAATCATACTTGACAGCATAACTTGATTTATACTTCATTCCCAAATATTTTAAACTTTTCTTAATACTCAGAGAGTTATTTGGAAGCGTATCCTGTTTGGAGAACAAATCAATCACTCAATTCAGAATTCTAGTCACGCTATTGTCAGACAAGCCAAAACGGATCTTCAAACTATGCAAACCATCCATGGCATGTAAAGTTGTTTGATCTTTGCCACAGTTACAGTATAAAAATGGGTCGATTTGACTTCGAAACTTTTGTAATCATCGGCAATGTTTATCACAATACCGTCATGAGCACTAGAACTTCCGCCACAAGATTCATTGTCTTCCTTATCAGAATCCTCATTGTCTTCCACCACATGAACTCTGTAAGCATCGTCTATTACACCATCTAACGCATTATGCTCTACGGGATCCTCCTATCCTACCACCACTGTCCTACTTGACGATTGTAGTGGAGGTTGTTCGGAGACAAAGGGAGAATGTATTTTTTTCATGAAAAAATCATACCCGACAATCATCCTCTATACCCCATCTCAGCAAATGTAATTCAACTGTTTTTCAATCAAACACTTTACCATTTCTACAATGTGCGCAAGGACAGGAGAACTCTTCATCATTGAGACACCTCTTTGCAAATTTTACGAACTCATTATCACCTTTACGGTACACATCCCCGAGTCTATTTGTTTCACCCATCCACTCTGTGTATAGAGGATACCTCATTACAATTTGTAGGAATCGTTACCTACCATGTGTGAACAAATGGGTTGCGAATAGTTCTATACCCCACGGGAATAAACTAACTTGTTGAAACAACCAGTGTAATCGTGTGACTCACGGTATTTCTACAAGTTAGTTTATTCCCTTGGGGTAGTTAAATCATTAGTTAACTCAGACAGAAGCACATTCTAATTAACAACCTATCATAATTAAATAATAGTGTTGAAACACTATCACGTTGAAAATCTAAGACGCGTATACATACCAAATTTGTTTTAAATATACTTTATAACCTAATCAAATCCAATTTTCAAAACCAATGTACATACCAAATTGATTGTAATTATACTTTATAACCTAATCAAATCCAGTTTTCAAAATCAATCACAAGTATGGCTTATTCTTTTTCTAAATCCAATATATAACCTAATTAAATCCAATTTTCAAAACCAATCACAAGTATGACTTATTCTTTATCTAAATACAATCACAAGTGCTCGCTCTTTCGCATGCCACCAATCAAGTATCACCTTGACCTAAAGGGGATTCCAGTTGTCCATAATATATTAAAAGGAATCAAACTCATATAAAAGAATGGTCACACGAGAAGTCAAGCAAATATGTGCACTAAAAAACATGTTTATCCAATATCATGTTTCTACAATACCTCACTCCACTATTAAGATAAATTACATCTATGAAACCCATCAAAGATAAATTTTTCTGATTCAATATCATACCTGGTTTAGGGTAGTTGTAGACTGATGTTAGGGAAAAAAAAGTAAAGCACGGTTGTAGTCCAAAAGATGAATCATTTTGGAGGAGGTTGAAAGAATTTGAGCACCAACAATATCTTTGTTGCAAAATTCCTGAATGACTCCAGAGAATCCAAGCATAGGGCTAATACCATTGTGGCTGTAAGGAAATTTCCCTATTATATCCATGGATTGTTCTACATGGCACCTAGCATCCATAACAATTCAAATGTGAGGTTTATGAATTCTGGTAAGTTGAATGGCTTCATTAGCGAAGGTTTCCTATTAGCACCCCTAGCATTCCATATGAGCATTTTCCTATTGAGGTAGGAGGACAGAGGTTCCAAGTCCATGTACATATTCCCTGAGTTGTTTGTCAAAACAGAGCTTTTAATTGGAGCCATTTATCGTTTCAATGTTTCCTCTTTTGCGTCACCCTTGTCTGAATATGAAGATATTTTCTTCGTCCATAAACATTTCCGCCCCTCGAGCATCCCACCGGAACTTCACCCTGTTGTTCTCAATCCTTGATAAAATATCCATGGTTGGAAATGAAAAGGCTTGGAATAAGTAGCTCGTTGGGCTTCTCTGTACTATTTAATTCTTTTTATTTGAATTTTTCAGGTTGTGGAACTTTTGTTTTCTCTATGGGGAATTGAAGTGGATTTTTGGATGTGGATTTCGCTCCTTTGGATGCAAAGTCTGGGTATAGAGGTGATTCGTGTTTTGGATTGTATTTATGTTTGGTTTCTAATTCAGAGGTATATGAATATGATTTTTGGGCTATGCTAACTGGTTCAGTTAACTTTTAATCACTTTATCTACTATTTGAAGCCATGTTACGACAGATTTTCATGTGATAGATATATTTCAAACATTTATCTATGATAAAATTTTGCATGAACTGTTCCTCTTATGAAGTAATGTAAAAATAAGTTTTTAAAACCATTTTTCAATCACTAAGTGATAAAAGTTAAACAGATCTACCTTGAACTGTTCCTCATATTAATTATTAGAGAAATATGTCTTAAATATTGATTACTAAATGCTCAACTTTGCATAAAAGGCATGTCAAATGCAAACCGTTTGAAGTGAGGGTTGACATGACGTCTCTTCCCATATGTTAGAGTATTAAAAAGGTAATAAATAATTACGATGGGTCTCTCAAATTTTATTAATTCTCTATCAATAAATCGTTGGCCCTAAAGCAAATACACTGGAACATACAGGAAAATATTGCCTTATCATCATCAATTCTAATGCGCATGAATACAGTTACAATTACAAGAGCTTGTGGTGGTCCCTTCTGAAGGAAACAAATAACTGACTAATTGCAGTCAACCAAGCTTTTCTATAAATCAAACGAATGTTAATTGTATACCCCACTTCACAGGCATTCACTCTCTCCCAAATACTCTTCTCAAAAAACCGCGTCCGTGTACTTTGGCCTTTAGATCCTTACCTGAAACACCAACACTAAAGAATGTTAATTGTATATTTAGTAAGTAAACACAGTCAATAACAATAAGAAGGGCCAATAGTGTTTCTCTTTCAAATGACTTTTAGGCACATAATTGAATCACTAGCACCATTAGAAAAGGAAACAAAAAGCTAGCCACTTGGTTTTCTTCCTCAAATGTCAAAGGCACATCCTTTTTATCTCACAAACACCACTTAAAAAGTTGATTTCTATTCTATTGATGGCCCCCAAAACAACTACACCATTTTTAAAATTAACAAAATAAAAGTCAAACCCATCAAAAAATAAAAGCCACCAAAGTCATGCTACATTTGGTGATGGCCCGACGAATGTGCAGGGGTTACGATTTTGAACTTTTTGGGGTATGTTTGACTTTAATTTTCAATTTATGGTTGTTTTAGGTAGCTGAACTTACTGAATGTAATTTATGGAGAACATCTCATAAGTCCCCAGCCTCATAGGAGTATTTATGTGTAGCCCTTAGGTTTGTAAGTGATTTTGTGCTGTCCCTAGTGCTATTTGTCGACAATATTAACATGTGTTCCGGTCTAATATAACATTTAATGTGGTCTAATATGACAAATACATTTCTAATATGACCAAAAAGATTATAATATAACAGTCACCTAACATAACATAGGGATAGCACACAATGTTATATTAGTTTTTAAGGACCGCACGCAAAGTTATATAACATCACGGGCCGCACATAAAAATGGATGAAAATTGGAGCTCAAGAATCAAGCTCCCTATAATTCAAAATGTTTGTTTTTTCGAAGAGAAAAAAGTTACGTGGTGGTGGTGACCTGGTGTGTAGTGGGTAGCGGTGTGGGGAGAGAGAGAGAGAGAGAGAGAGAGAGCGGAGGTTCAAGTGAAGAGAGAGAGAGTACCCAGGCGGCAATTGAAACTCCACTACTTACATATATGTAAATACCCCGGAAGGGACCCGAAAAAGCTTGTTAAAGGGGAACCCTCACTCTATCATGCCTAAAAAGAAATTCAGAGAAAGTGCTACCAACAGACGGAACAAAGAGCACGAACAATATGCACTGAGAAAGAGACTCTATATGCCACCTAACATACTCTCCATCAGGCATGATTTTATTGGCCCAAGTACTTGTTTGTTGAGGAGAAACTGATCCAAGTTGTTGATGTTTATACTGATACATCATAGAAGAAAAATTCAAATTCATTTCGATTTAGCTTCCATCCTATTAATCTGGAAACTCTTCGATTCAAAGTGTTTCTCCCCCTTCTTCTCTAAACTTAGATCCTTCCTGCCAGTGATTATACTAATAATGGTCTCGTCCATTTGTTCCTCATCGTATAGCTAAGTGTCCTAAACACCACTGACAGTCTAACAGTTCCATGTTTAATGTAGAATCGAATAAAGTTTTAAAATCTCGGGCAGAGGGGGTTCAAGTGCCCCACCCAAGATTTTTTTAATAAAAAGAAATTTATATTTTTTAAAACTTTTAATACTTCGAGGAATAAATTAGATATGCATATACTTTTTAAGGGTAAGACAATGTAATTTGTAATAGTGCCCCACCCATAATTTATTTTAAACTCATTTTATCCTTGAATTTGTATTTTACATAAATTTATTTTATTGTGACATATGAGCTTGTTATTGACTTCGTGTATTGTGAACCGTAAATTTGTGCTATTTGATATGAGGTTGTTTTCTTTGAATTATAAACGTTTAAAATTGCCTAAATTTTGATGAATGTATAATTACATATCTTTCAAAATTCTCAATTGAATATCTTTACAAATATCTAAAAATAATCCTTAAAAAATTCGGCTAAAGGGCACCCGCCCAGGAAATTCAGCTAAAGGGCACCTAAGCTTTGCACACATAGGTGCCCCACCCAGGAAATTTTTTGGCTCCGCCACTAGAGAGGTGGTAGTGGTGTTACGATTAAGGTTTGATTTAGAGGGAGAAAGAAGAAAGTTTGAAACAGAAGAAAAAAAGTGCTAAAAACAAAAATTAAGGGGTTAAATACCTTTGACCAAGGGGGTGCCTATTTAGTGGTGTATAGTAGTGAAAATAACCACTTAGGTGGTTTTAAGGAGAATGTGGTGTTTGTGATTTTTTTTTCTAGTGCCTTTAACAGCACCAGGTCAAAACACATATCCCCCCCCACCCCACCCTACCCCCCAGCACACCCACAAGGGGAATAATTTCAAGTGGCATATATAAAAAGATTGGATAACTTCATTTCTATCGCACATCAAAATATTTAAGCAACCTTTTAGCCTGCCGGCAAGATACAAGGCTTCTTCGGCAATGGGTCTCCACTGTTCTGCACATGAGTAGTTAATTCCAAGCCCAACACTAAGTCCTCTCAACAGATGCACCGTACGAAGAACAGAAAACAACTCCTCTGGGAAAGCCTATCAGTAAAACATCACAGTAAGGAATTGTAAATGCGCTTTCTTCAAACTTTTTATCACCATACATAAAATCAGGGATTCATTAGCAAATGGTAAGAGGAAGGGTAGAAGAAGTAATTATAAGATGGTATTATATACTAGAAGCAATTATTGTTCTACATAACCCCCTCAATCATAACCACAGCCAAAACTGTTTTAAACAATATCATCTCTAGATTCCAAAACTCTTATCCAAATAAACTAAAATGTAAAACAAAAATATTTCATGTAACAAAACTATATAGAATTATTCAAATGATATGAAAAGGCAATCAAATGTTTTTTCTGCCTTGTGGTATTATGTGACCTCATAAAGTTCTCAATATGGAACACTGAAAATTGAAGTCCTTACTAATAGCTTATCGTATAATAACATCCAACTATGAACAAATAGCAGGTATATGAAAGCCTCAATCATTTCAAGGACCGTAATACATACAGGAATGTCAAATTTTTTGATTGAAGATTCTTCTGAGAAAGGTTGTAACGTTGTTACACCAGCTGGTAGCTTTGTATCAAACATTGTCTGTGCCAACATAAGCATTTCCTTATGTTCCTCCTTACATTTGCTCAAGGTATCTATGCCAAGCTCCCTGACGGTAATAACAATAATGATGAACAAGTATAAAAACAAAGCATTCATTAATCAAACTCAATAAGACAGCTACAGCTTTTATATTATTCTTTTTTTTCCCCACCTAGTAGACAAGGCTGTCCCAATAAGACATCTGTACCTAAAGAATAATCCCTGAATTAAATTAAATAGTTAATTATACGTGTTTGCTAGGGGTGGTAAATGGATCGGATACTACACTTATTATTATCTGTAAATTATTTTACGCGCAATATTAAGAAAGAGTAAATATTATACTATAGCTGATCACTAGAAATATAAGAAGTCAAATTCAAGTAGAACGTGTAAAAACAGACATTAACCTTTAATGCACACCCGTACCTCCCTCGCATATAGAGAAAGTGGGGGAGTCAAATCTCTCGACAAATCATTGCATTCAAAAAAAGAGATGAGAGGATGAAAGAGATAGCCCTAAATCTCTAATATGTCTGCGACTAGCAAGTGGGAGTTGAATTACCGGCAAATCATAGAGACTTGGAATAAGATGAAAAGGGCTTTTTTTTTCTTTTTTATTTAAAGTTAAATTAAAATAAGAATGGCTCAGATTGCATCGAGCCAATGGAGTAGATCCTGTTATTAAAAGTAGAAATAAACATAATATGGAATAAGAACAACACATAAATATATCGAGGATACGATTATCCCAGCAAACCGATATCATAATATGGAATGGATTCCTTGTATCGGATACAAATACTATCCGTATCCGTTTTCCGAAAATCTAACATTGTTATGAGAAGCCGCTCCTTCGAATATGTATTCGGATAAATATCTACAAAATTAGGATTCGAATACTAACAAATGTGAATTTTCAAATATCCATTTGCACCACGACTATGTGTGTGTGTTGAGGAATAAATCTTGAACCAATTCCTTCTTTTAATATAACCAATCAAAGGGAGTAACACCCAATTTCTTAACCCCCAGGATCCATATCTTGCCCTCCTATTTTCCATCACTCACATGAAATGGAGTGATCCCTCTCTTGGAGGGAAACTTTTATAAGAATATAAAATGAGGCCATAGGCAAATCACAATACCTGTAGCTCTCTGATGCCCTTATCGGATCATTATCAGCAATAGCAAGAACCAGATTGGCATATCCAAGCCTCAATTCATTGGGGAGATCCTTCACTTGTCCATAGTCAAGCAAAGCAACCTAGATAAGAAAAAACTGAAGTGTAATATTAAACTAAAAACTTGCAGATGAACATGTGAATAAATGATGCTGTAAGTTATTGCATATATAGGATAAGAGATTGAGAAAATTAGGGTAGTAATTATCACTGCCCACTTGCCTCTGAACCTTTACAGACCAGAATATTTCCTGGATGGGGATCTGCATGAAAGAAACCACTCTTCAGTATCATTTGTCCATATGCAAGCGTCAAACTTTTAAGGATGTTCCTGCAGTTAAAGCGTCAAACTTTTGGTACCTGTAATTCTATTTTTGAAATTTATGGGGAAAATATAACCGTAAACTTTTCTACCAAATTGAGGTAGCTTGGAAGGTGAAATGAGGAAGAGAGAGAGTACGGGAACAGTAAGTTAGTAATGGCATCGGTGTATATACCAAACCAAATTGGACAAAAAATACTTAATACCCTGGGTAATCTAGGGGCTTACTGCTTTGCTGCGGCTGCAATCTTACCACCAGGATTTATGCCTCTTCTTGCCATTTCCTCTCCAAGCTTCAGGATAGGGACGCCGTCAATATATTCCATCACTAAGACCCTCCTATTCCAATAAAATTCATCAGTTGTTTGAAAAAAGTGGGAGAAATAGCATTGGCAGAAAATAACACAAGGAAAATCACCAGCTCATCAGAGAAAAGAAAGGTGGGTGGAAGAAAAAATCAATTCAATCTTGTTGGATCAGCCTAATTGGTGAATAAGATGGAACCGGAATATCAGTGATTATACAATAAATGATGGGAATCGTTAGAGTAAACAGGCAGCGGAAAAGTGTTTAAAAGCAAAAACAAAACATAATTGTTCAAAGTGAAGATATAATACAAATATGACATAGCATAAGTACACAAATGATAATTTCATAGTAAACAAGGTGTGGGAAAAAATGGTCATAGAAGCTATCACCTTGTTGCCAAATCGGCAACCGAAACAGTAATTATCACTTAGAAATTTTGTCAAACATCCTCAAGACGGTAAATTCAAACCAATCACCGAAGCAAGAACAAGTGCTATGAAGATAAAGCATATATGAAAGTAGGGGAATTTAAGGTTACAACACTCCACTCTCAACACATAAATTATCACTCTCACTATCAATGGAACCCTCAAACAAGAACTGTCAAAATGCAATGAAGGTCTCACTCCTTGCTCTTCTTTGCTCTCTTGTAGAAACTTGATGCAACCACTTGCGAAAAACACATTTGGCCCAGCTAAATAACCCCCTTGCTCCCAATAACAAATCTGAGATTTGTGCCTCGAAGTGGTGAAGAACTAATAGGTGCACATTGATCATGTGATCAACAAGGGGCAGCAGCGCTGCGTGGCAACAGGAGCCAGTCCTATTTGCCGACAATCGCCTGTTTGCATGCAAGGCTGAAAACTGAAAATAACGGAGCCAACTGCAACAACTCTGATACAAACTATATGTGGACCCCCTTGGGGAATTTTGTAACAATTGAAAGATGGGTGGGGGGGAAGATATTTTCTAATTTCTTGATTCTAGGGATATGATTAGATTAAAAGCGATTTAAGTTATTTCTATTTTGTGGGATGGCAATTATATCCATTTTCACTTTTGAAAGTAACCTACCATATAAAAAGAAGTCTTGGTAAGAAAATCTTGTAGAAGTTATAAATAAGTATTTTGGCCTCCCCATGTAAACAGACTTTATGAATATAAATATTATGAATTGGTAGAGATTGAGAGTTTGTGCTTTTACTCTGCTGGTTCTTTACATGATGCTCATTTTGTTAACTAATTGGAATGCTAAACAAAAATTCAATCGTGAGACGTCAAAATTGCTTTGACAAGGGAATTTATGACATTAACTGCAACAGTTATTGCATCAACAACCTGAGGCAAAATAAAGCAAAACCTACCAAGACCTTAATCACTTGGCACCAATACTGATCAATTAACTCAAGGTTAAGGGCATATAATACATTTAAGCATCAAAACATATCTTCACTTCAATATGTCATACAAACAACTCCAAAACTATTAAGCCAATAGAAATTTGAAGAGAGAAGAAAAGGTCGGACAAAAAATAAAATCTGGTGAACTTTTGCTTAAATCAAGTCATGGAGTGAAGCAAATAGACAGTTTAGACTAAATTAATACTCAAATATATTCCGACATTCTGGGATTATTGTTTGATGATGGTATACTATACTCCACAGTTCCAAATATCAACAAGTCTCAATTTCAAGCATTTTTTACTTATAAATTAAATAATAAAGAGAAAAAAACTGGTTCTCAAAGAATTTGTAGATTTCAGCAACAGAAAAATGTGGTACAGCATAACCCACCTAGTAACAATATTCGAAATCACTCTTGGCACCAAAACAGGGGCCCTTTTGTTATTAGCATATAGAAAATGTTGAATTCTTTCCATGGCATCAGCTTCCCTCATAAAGTCGAATTCATATCCTATCTTGAATGGCATAATAAAAACCAGATTATCTTGCAGAAGTACAAGCTAGTTAAAGAGAAAGAAACTCTATATTTACTTATTCAATAACAATCTGAATTCATAGTATATAAAACAAGTAACAACATGGTTTAGAGATGTATTTATTTTGCATGACCACAAGTCAGCATAAAACCAGAGTTCAAAGAAATGGATTTGCAATCAAAAGAACTGTCCAACATACTTCCATATATCTCAATTTGAACACAAAATCTGTTGGTTTGGGGGTTGAATATGCCTCGTGTTTGAATGCGTTCCCCTCTCGTTCAAACGAAGTCCACTTCCATACAAACAGATGCCTGTTTCATTTGGGTTCCTTTAGTGCCAGGCGTAGTGAAGTCCAAAGACTTCATTTCAGTAGGCATTGAAAAAGAGTGGATCTACTCGAACAGTAATCAGGAATCTGCGTTATATAAAAAGGTCTGGAAATGTTTTTTCGTTCCAAAAAGAATTAGGAAATGTAGATTATATATAAAACTCTGGGATTTGTCGTAGATATAGATGCAAGCCTCACAAAGGTGAGAGAAGTAAGAGATTTTCTCCCTTGAAAAGGGTTTTCTCAAAAAAAAGTTGGAAGGTTAGTGATCTTTGTCATGGAGGAGCGAAAAACAAAGACTTACATGAGATAATTGTGGATGTTGGCTCGGATTTCAGCCCAGGCATATTTTTTACTGTTCATCCACTGTAGGATCTATGTGCACGTAGATGTCACGGGTGCTTTGCTGGTCCCCTGAACAAGTAGGGTAGAAACTTGGGATTTCAAGGTTTGAAAGTTGGCAGACAGCAAAGGTTTGCTTCGCTGCAGGGGAGCTCTGGTTGTAGCTGCAGCGAACGAATGTGAAAAGTGGGTTTAATGGACTGTTTGGGTTGTTTGGGTATTTTATCCCTCAGTGATCCTTTACGGAAATATCTCGTTTTAAGATCATTTGACATAAGTTTTCATAATTCAAAAACTCATTGTATACACAGAGAGATAGCGAGGCTTGAGAGTTTTAACTCTAGTTGATTTAATCAAGGAAAGGAAGCTGTCATCAACCGTGGATGTAGCCAAATTGGTGAACCATGTACAACATGTCTTGGGCTGCTTGTTTGATGTCTTTACTTTCTCATTACTTTACATTTAGATTGTATTCTCTCTTTGTTACCTGTTGACTAATCTCATCTTCGATATCGGCCGTGCATGAATCACTCTTTTAGGTGAGTATCGGCACTACGTTAATCAGTTGGTCCATTGAATAAGCGATGTGGATTCCATTGTGGTTTGGGGAAATTGCACAACAAATAGTACCACTACCACTTAGATAGCAAAAATAGTATATTATCATTATCTACTTTGCTTGGTCTTTGGAAGGAATAATTAGCTTAGTTTCAGCTCTGAAAAGGAAAAGATTTACTTTCAAATGTAAACTGGGATTTAGTTTCAGCTCTGAAAACGAAAAGATTTGCTTTCAAAATGTAAACCGGGACAACAATAGCCACTGTTTTTCAGGACGTCATTTAAAAAAACACAAAAACAAATACGACATAGTAAGAGCACATAAAAATTGAGTCTCGTTTACTAATAATCACTATACTACCTGAATAAAGAATGCCTTGCAAAGGCTCTAATTGAAATTACTCAACCAGGTTGTTAACCGAAGTTAAAGATTATATTGAGTTTTCCGAAATAAACGCTTTGAGGAAACTTCTTTTGTTTTATAAACACGATGTGTAAAATGTTATAATCAGTGAACAATTTAAGATTCTTGGTAATAGGCAAATTTGGTAAAAACCTTAGTAGTCTTTTAAGACAGATGGTCACACACAAGAATCAAGACCAAAGACAGTAAGAACACACGGATTTTTTATGCGGTAAAATCCCAAATAAGGAAAAACATCCACAGTAAACTCTACGCCACAAACCAAAAAACAATTCACTAAAACGAAGTAAGGTTACAAATTACAACAACAATCACAAGATCAAATGAAAGAAAAGAAATATACCTATATGCCAGAGCTACACCTCCTTACGTATTCTTTTATTCTGATCTCCACAGCAGTTGGAACTCCTCCTTATTTAGTGTTCTTTACGTCGACTCAGTCAAACTAGTATCTCAATCAAACATCACACTCTCTATGGTGTATGGTGAAGTGTGTGAAATGTGTTAAGGTTTGTGTATAAAAATATGAATGTTAATGCAGAACACACTCACACTTATTATTACAAACGTTGTCTACAAATTATATGCTCCGTCTCAAAACTTCAAAAATCAGAATCGTGTTTAAAATCTTTAGATCTTGAAAAAACAGAAATCTAAAAGTTGATTTATATGGACCAAGATTTCACAAATCGTGAAATCAATTTTAGAAGTCAAATCTAAAGCATGCAAGAACTAAATCTTCTGATTTTCGTAGTTTCAAAAATAAAGAGTGTGGATCTAAAAGATTTTCAAAATATACGCAAGAATCCACATGAGAAAATTATTTCTACAACAAAATAAACAGGATAATCGTGTAGAAATAAACCTAACAACCTAAAGTGTGAAAATATGTATCACAGAGTTAGATTTTTTATTTTTATAAAGAAAAGTCAAGTCTTAACAGTGTGAAGACTGTTATAAAGAGAGACAGGTTCTTAGAGGAATTTGAGACAAATATCGACAATAAAATCACTCAAAACTCACTCTAAAAAATCAAAATTCCCCAACGCTTGAAAACAGTAAAACTAGGTTCTCTACAAAAGAGTTTTTGAAAACAAGAAGGGAGATCCTTCTTTTCTTTTTAAAACCTAAACTCACTTCTGTTTATACGAAAACATTCTCTCTTTTTCTCAGAAATTCTCTCTTTTTCTCTCAGGAAATATTTTCTCTCTCCTCTCCTCTCTCCTTCTTTCTCTCTCTCTCTATGTTCTCTCTCTAAGACTAGCCAAAATCTGGAAATGTAGAGACGGAAGCTCTATTTATAGTTGCAAAAGAACATTCTGAAGCCTTTACAGGGAATCAATGGCTGAGATTGATTTAACCTATACGATCAAAATCTAACAGCTCAAAACGAAGCGTCTTAAGCAAGCTTAACCGTTTAACACCGGCTACCAGTCAACACAGCTTATTGGTTAAAAAGGGTTACACATGCATCAGTCCAAGGTTCAAATATGATCGTTGATAGTTTTTAGTCTACGGTTAAAAGTGAATCTCAGGTTTGTTGGAGGAAACAAACATAAGTTCCGCCAATGAAAGCAAAGCGCATGTAGGACAGGAGTCAAATTCAAATCAGGCAAATAACACGTGTAAACAGCCGTTGCAAGATATCAGAAAATTCAACTTTTCTCCCCAATAGTTTTAAAAGGTTTTATTTTGGCAAACAGACTTTTATTTGGAAATTCTTTTTTAAGTCCAATTAATTTCAAAAATCATTTTAAAATTCCTAAAAAATTCTAGAAAATTATTTTGACACATTTAATGCAATATGAGTGCAAGTGTCCTAAAGTGTGCCATTTATACCTTTTTAGATCAATTATAATTCTCTAGTTGTAGTTGTAGTTGTAGTTGTAGTTGTAGTTATTGAAGATGCTCTTGAATGCTGAACTTGGTAGTACCTCTTGAAGGAGCTCATGGCAACTAAAAACATTTTGTCATCATACCCAAACAAGTTGAAACTCCTATATGGTGCAGACTCCTAATAAGTCAACCATATAGTGTGTTTGACTAATCCCCATCTGGTGTTTAAAGAAAATGTAATAAAACATCTGAGTTGTTTTCAAAGACTTGCCGGTATAGTTTGATCCCAATTTGATACAAATAAAAGTTCTTGAGTTAGGATAATAGTAATAATTCGCTAAACCAAGCTTCAGTGTCGTTGAGATAGGTAAGGATCGTGCTCTTGAGAAGGAAAACTCATACTGTCACACAAAACACTTATCTTGTAATATATAAAAACAATAAACCTATGGAGTTGACTCAGTGAACTGCATGGAATAGCTATCAACCAAGAAGGTAAAATTGGCATATTTTTGTCAATTTTGGACAAGACAAAAGTAAGATGTCAATGAAAATGGTCCCGAGCAACCCAATGTTTAAATTCATAAAAAGCAATCTTAAAGATTCATATTTATTAATACCCAGTATTCTCAAAGGGAATTGATAAATAATTTGATTAGAAGATAATTCAATAAATTAAATGGAAATCCGGATTAATTAGAACTCAATTTGTGAATTTAAAATTGATTTATGTGAATTTAAAGTCAAAATGAATTTAAAATGGAATTGTAGATTTTAATTGGTAAGTTGTTAAAGTTTTGTGGGCTTAAGTTTAATAAATACAAAATTTTGGGGTTGAAACCATAATTTTTGTAAATTATAATTGATTTGGACGGATAGGGAATTTGGGGAAAAGCCCAAGGGTAGTTTAGTCCATGGGGGTTAAGTTTAGGATTTATAGGTTTAAATTGAGGGAAGATCTTAGAAAAATTTAGCCACGCGGTCGCGGCTAAATGGACCACTGCCGCGGGAGCAGAGCCGCGACCGTGGTCATACCCAACAGCGGCTAGGCCGCAGCCTGTTCGCTGGAGCTATGGGTTGGGGCTTTGATTCATGACTTATTCTATACGAATTACTCACTTTAACAACCACCAAACCTTATTTTCTTTTATCTTCTTTATAAAGAAATCCTAAACCCTCTCTAGACACTTCCTCAAGCAACCCGTTTCATAAACCAAATCAAAGAGTTTTTAAAGGCTATTTCAAGTGAGGATTCAAATCAATTCAATCAAGTTTTCAAGGCTAACTTTTCAAAGACTTCATCTAAACCATTTAAATAAAAAAATTTAACCATTTTAAAGGCAAGTTACTAAAATACTCCTCTCTTTTTATATACACAATTGATAATTTCACCTAAACCTTAATTCTAAGATTAAAATTTGATGGTAACCTTAGGGTTTTGAGATTCCTTATGATTTTGTTCTATTTTGGTGAAATTGGATAACCTCACGTGGATTAAATTAGAATTTGACCTTAGTTGATTTATTAATTTGGAAATTGGACCGTTAATTAGTAGGCTTGCATATTAGGTTTGATATTGAAGAACGACCTTAGGTTGATATGGACTTAATAATGGGTAATTATGACTAAATTAGGAATTAATTATTGTTAAGAACGCATGTGTTAAATAAAGTTGTACATTTAGTTTGATGGGTGGTACCTTTAGGTAAAAAATGCCTAATAAATGTAATTCAAATCATGATGTTTAATAATTAGAGTTTATTTCCACTTGTAGATGCATGAATAGTGAATAGCCCCGTGTTTATAACCTTGAATTGTAATTAATAACCTTTTAATTGATATATAATCTTCGAAATTGAAGTTTGCACTTAATTACATTTGAATTGGAATTAATCCCTTAATTACTTTCCTTATGTTGTTGGAATTGAAGTACTTGTGTAGTTGAATTAGAAGTACGGTATAAATGTCGTTGGTTTATGTTGGTTTATGGTGGGTGGTTGTGGTTGGAAATGGAAATTTATTGTTTAATTCATGTAATCCTTATATTAATTCACGTTAATATTTCTTTAACTAATTCTAGTGTCTTAACAACTATCTAGACGGAAGTGTATCGGGGGTTCCTTGTTTGGATTTCATTTATGAGACATTCCACGCATGGAGTTTAGAGACGGGTATGAGTGAGGAATTCAACAGTCCTTTAATTAATCTATCTTTTGTATTTTAATGCTTAAAGATTAAATTGATGAGTAGTCCAATACTTATTATGAGCTCGTGAGCGATTCGAGTATCCCTTTAGAAGTTAATGAAATAACGTAACAAGCGATTAAGAGAATAGTTTAGAATGGTATGAAGGGTGGGATAAATGGAAAATAACGATGTTATGATAAGTGCTAAGCTAAAGGAGGAATATAGTACGGTAATAAGATGAAAATGATATTGATTAAATGAGATGGATAAATGGATGCAGTTATGAGCGTGTGCCAAGAAAGAAGACTCTTGCTTATTGCGTGTTGAGGGTGCACGATTTTATTTGTGCGTCGCACCAGATGTTTATCCCAGCCATGCTATCAAGAGGTGGTGCCCGATCGGCGTAACGGTATCTTATTTTGGTCCATCACATGAATTGTTCATGTGTATAGTTCCCGCCACGCGAGAGAAAGGTGGTGACCGGTTATGTGATGGGATTTATTTGTGCGTCACACGGTATATTCATGTTTATAGTTCCGGCCACACGAAAGAAAGGTGTTGTCCGGTTGTGTGACGGTCTTTATGTGTGTGTACCGCATGTTCTTGAGATGACCGGGGAGAAGGGGCGCATGCCAATTACGGTTCAACTAATTAAGAGACTAATTAATTAATTATAGAAACTAATAAGATGCTTAAAATGAATTGTGAGGTTCCGTCGCTTATGGTTGGTTATCGTAGTAGGCTAGATAACTGTGGATTTATCACTTGTATATATAAGTGCTTTTGAATTGGGTAGCTTTAGTAACTTGTTGGGTTTTAACCCCTTTACATTCTTGAAAACATTTCAGGTGCTAGGGTTGGTTCACGCGAGTAGACGTTCATCCAGCTAGCACAAATCATCCGTCCTCTCTATTCCAGTCATCATCATCATCATCATGAGGAGCTTTGATGTAGGTTTATCCCCATTATGTGCTATCTTTTATTTTCAACTGTGTGAATTGGGTATTCTGGATTTAATTAGCTTGTATATTGGTAGGATAGTTTGGCATGTATATTTCATATTATTAATTGGATTGGTGTTGTAATGAGACTTTGTAGTGGTATATTTCATTTGAGACTTGCGGGTGTAGTTGTAGAGATATCTCTTATATTGTTTTAGTTGATGATGCATTTATGAGTTAAGTATTTGAAGATTATCACATCATATTCATATCTCGTGACTTGTTTCATTTGTTTTAAGATTATCACATCATATTCACATCATATGCTAAGAATGATATTTAAATTGTTTTGACAAGCTATATATTTTAATATTAGGAAGTGATCAACCCTAATGTTAAAATATACGAGTTGTTACACCAGTGTGAATATATTTTAGAGAACACCCCATCTTTTTTCACTTTAGTGTGTGTCTCTGACGTTGATATTTTACACACCCCACACTGATATTTTATAGCTTGCGCTAATATTTTTACGCCACGAAGAAAAACACGGATTTTTTACTAAATTGACCAAGTCTTAGGACCTACGGCTAAATATCTAATGGTTCAATACTTCCCCACTTCATTGATTCATACTGTCCACCTAATCGGGCACATGACTGAACTCAATGATCCTCCTTGAAGCACAATGAAAACTTGTAAAATATAGGAACAGCAATGAAGGAATCTAATGGATTTCGTATCACGGTATACATTCAAATAATAGTAGCAAATATCAATGAGTATCCTCAATTTATTTTAGAAGGTGTATTCTCAGGTTTATCTGGCAAATTTATTTTAGCATGTGTATACTCACGTTAATCTGACAAATTAACAGGGCAGGAATATTGTTCACCTGTTTCTCCATTTCCTTGGTTATAGAGAATAAATCAAATTTAATATCTGTCTTTTGAATGTATAATGCGAAAGCTTGCAAGTTCCGGATATCTGTCATCATCAAATCCTGAACCCCAGGATGTTGTACCTACAGTACATAATAATTAGAATCACATACACATATTGAGTCTGAAACACAGATGTCCAAGTTGCCCTTACCTTAACAACAACATCCCGGTTATCACCTTTGAGTCTGGCTCGGTGAACCTAAATTGCACATAAAACCTATGTAAGTGGGTGTAACTCTATGTGATCACCATACATCAATGTCAATCTAATCACCATATCAAAAAAACAAAATCTATAAAGAATAAAAAGAAAATAAAAAGGTCTACCGCAGTTTTTCAACTCCCAAGTCAAGTTACCTGTGCAATTGAAGCAGAACCAAGAGGATCCAATTCAAATTTTTCAAACAATTCTTCAATACTTTGACCCAACTCCTTCTCCACCACAAGTCTGATTACACTTGATGGAGTTGCCGGAGCTTGATCGCACAGTGTAACGAGCCTTCTCACCCATGCAGTTGGGGCCAAGTCAGGCTTCCCAATAACTTGGGCAACCTTAACCAAAACCATCACAGAAAATAAATCAGTATCCACCGGAAATATAAGCCGGTAAAAGCATATCAAATTTCAGTTTGCCCCCTTTTTTTGAAAAACAAAAAAGAGATTCCTTTACAAGCTCCAAGCTTATAGGTGAAGTAACACACTAGTGAATTTTCGTAAGTTGAGTACAAACTACAACCTGTCTCAGGTATTCTCCCTTTGGCTCTTTTTATTATAATGTCAACTTGAAACACTAAGGAATTCAAGATTTCAAGTTGTAGTTTCAACAAGATTTCAGGAATTGCAAGGAATTCGTGTTTACCCTTCTACTTGATTTTTGGATTTATATTTATATATGTATAATTAAACATCAACATTAAAATTAAAGAATGATACACACATTAGATGTGTGCACTCACTAACACACAAGAAAAAAAAACTCACACGCAGATTAACACTAGCACACACATTAACACATATAACTCACACACACTATGAGAGAGAGTGTGTGAGTGTGTGTGTGATACCCCAAATTTTTAAGCGAATTATTAATTGATTTAATTAATGAGTTAATTATTTATTGAGAATACTTGAATCGAGTTGATTATTGTAGCAGGAACTTTATTAAGCGATAAAAAAGGTCGTACTCAGTGCACAAGGCTCCCGCTTTACTGCAGGGTCTGGGAGAGGCGGATGTCGACTGACCTTACCCCCATATATGGAGAGGTTGCTCCCAGGTCTCAAACCCGAGACCAACCATAGTTTGGGCGAGAACACTTGCCATCGCACCAATGTTGAATTTATACAATTTTCAAAAATTTAGTGTGATTTAAATTTGATGGGAACGAGTTCTTATTAGGGTTTATTTGTCGTTTTAATATTTCTTATTAGTTTTCCTTTTATTTTAGTTCTTTTATTTCCTTTTATGTCTTTTAATTAGTCTCCAAGCATGTTTGGGACTAATTAGGCATATTTTAATTAATGATTGTCCTTTTTAGTCTTTTTGGTAATTACTTGATTAGCAAGTAATTCTCTCCCAATAAATCCCATGTACTCCTCATTTGGAGATAGCTTCCATCTTGAATCTCTTTAGAAATTGTATTGACTTTGTTTTTTTTTTTTGCCATTGACGTGTAGTTTACGTCATATTGATTAAATAGCCATTTTTATTTGTCGGATTACATTGTAGGAAATACGCTAGAACCCTGAGGGCAAGGTGATTTTTCGGGTATATCTTGGTGGCTAAGTTAGGGTTTGAAGACCCCCTAGTGTGTGATTAGGTGTGTGTTTGTTGGTGTGTGATTGGAGGGAAAAGAGTAGGAGAGAAAGAGATCTGGCGGCTGAGATTGAAGGAGGCCTATGACTGCGACAAAACCCACTGCAACCACGGCCTGGGTCCTTATGATCGCGATCGTTTGAGGAGCGACCTGCGACCCCTCGCTGCTCAAGCGCGGGATGTGTTGTTTCCTTTTTAAAACTTAAACCCACGAAATTTTTATTTGGCAATTCATCTCCCTCCCATAGGAAAACCTTAAATCTTATTTCCTCTTCGTCCCTAACCTCACAAACTCAAAACCCCCATGAATGTAAAACCTTCAAACCTTCATTTGAGGACCTTAAGCTTGGATTTTGGAAGAGCTTCAAGAGGCGAAGTTGCTGATATTTTCGAGGAGATTATGGAAATCAAGTCAAATTTCAGAAATGGTTAAAAGGCAAGAATACTCTACTTTTCCCCTTTAGTGCTTTTGCTTTATGACTTAGATATTGCCTAAACTGATGGAAATGGGCAATATTTTAGGGTTTTATTAGTCATTTTATTTTCTTTTGTATTTTCTTTTATTTTGTTATTGTATTTTTCTTTCTTTTGCTTTATTATTTAGAGGTAAGGAGTAGTGATGGCATTTTTGTAATTAGGGCTTTAGAGCCTAAGCTACTCCTTCCCTTTAAATACCTCCATGTAAGCCTCATTTAAGGGAGACTTGAATTTTGAAATCGAAAAGAGTGTTTCTTTCTCTAAAGTGGTGTTTAGATAGTTTTAAGAGCCTTTTGACGGGTGGTTTACGTCAAATTGGTATCAGTGCGGGTGAAGCTCCACATTGGTGTTAGTGTATCGGTGTATTTTTTATCAAAATCGTTCACTACTCTTCAATGGCTCCCAAAAGATCCAAACAATTTTTTGAGTGGAAACAAGAGTTGGAAGAGATGAAGCAACAAATGGCCCAAGTGGCCCAACTCCTCTCTAGCCTAGGCCTAAACCCTAACCCTAGTCTTCCCCCCACCACCACCCTTACCCACTTCCCAAACCCTAGCTTCCCCCTGCCCAAACCTCTCCCCTGCTGCTCCAACCCAAAAAAAAACACAAACCCTAGCCCCTTCCCTCTTCTAACCCTAGCCCTAGCTTCCGCCCCGCTGCCTCAGCCTTACCCCTCCACCATCGGACCCCAAAAAACCCACCAAAACCCCATCCCAGCCCCAAAAAGTCCCGCCGGCAGCCCCTGTCGCGCTGAACCCCCTCCAAACCCTTTTTCTACCAGCCGACCCACCCCAACCCGACTCCATTTCAACCCCCGAACCCCTTCAACCCTGCTGACCACTTTTTCTCCTCTACATATGGTTTTTTACCCAAGAGGAGGAATTTAGGGCTGATTTGGGTGAAGACGAAGATAAAAAAAAAAAAATAAAGAAGAGAACTGTGGGATGTGCACTCCTCAAATTTCAAGAATTATTTTTGGGTCCCCACAATTTTTTTTGGCACAATTTTTGAAATTTCCCCATGAATCCCCATATTTTGAACGCTGGAGGACGAGCTTAGTTTTAAGAGGGGGAAGGTGATGGAAATGGGCCATATTTTAGGGTTTTTTTATTAGTCATTTTATTTTCTTTTGTATTTTCTTTTATTTTGTTATTGTATTTTTCTTTCTTTTACTTTATTATTTAGAGGTAAGGAATAGTAATGGCATTTTTGTAATTAGGGCCTTAACTTAGGGCCTAAGTTACTCATTGCCTGTAAATACATCCATGTAAGCCTCATTTGAGGGAGACTTAAATTTTGAAATAGAAAAGAGTGTTTCTTTCTCTAAAGTGGTGTTTAGATAATTTTAGGAGCCTTTTGACGGGTGGTTAACATCATAAACATTGTTCATTGTTAAATAAAAAGTGATTAGAGGTTTAATTAGGACAAGATGAACCTAATTAATTTCCTATTGTTAATTATTTGTTATCAAAACTTGGTGAGTTCCTTATATCATGAGAAATGTTTTGAAAAGGCCCATGTGAATAAAATAATGCGATTGATATAAGGAAGAGAATATTAATATGTTAAATGGCAAAGAGTTGAATTATATGCCTTTAAGAACTTTGAGAATTGAAAAAATGAAATATGAGTACACTTGTCCCGTGATATTTTTAATTGTTGGAAAATATTGTGAGCCCGCTTGAAATATGCATGAATCATTAATGTGAGAAATTGTTTTTGTACCCTTGGAAATGGGAAAAATCCATTATGGTATTAACGATAATAAACTCTATGAATAAGGAAGATGTTATTCGAGAAATTATGAATTGTATGCATTTATCGAGAGTACCTTGTTTTAGCCCAGTGCTGTTTGGTGTTGGGACTTGGAGGTTGATTAGTTATTGTTGAAGATTATATGTTGCGAGTTATTGACTTTTCTTGCAAGGTTTATTGGCAATTTTGATACGTTGGAGTATTGAAATTGTCTTAGCTGTATTTTTAGGGATATTGAAATGTTTGGAGATTGTTAAATGGAGGACAAATATTGTTGCTCCATTATTCTAAGGCATTGATCTTATCGTAAGTATATTAATTGTGGATCTTTTGGTCCCATTAAGTCTTCATGGGTTATTAGTTATGCTATTGAGAGACAAAAGGGTTGTCGGGTAAAAATGTGGTATTTGTGATTTGTGAATTTGCCTGTAATTTTTATTTGACACTGAGACTTGAGTAATTGGATAATAGTTGTCGTTGGTGAGATTTTATTTTGCGGTGCAAGTTGATGGATATGGGATATTGATATGAGGGATAGGGACTTGAGATTACTTATGGTTGAAATTTGGGGGTATGGTACTTGGGTTATATACATATAGAGTTTGAAATGGATGAGATGGTGGTTGAAAGTACTTGTGTTAGAATAAAGCGTTGATTTGAGACTTTAATATAATAGTTGTTATTTATGAGCATCGTTAGGATATGCAATAAGGTGCTTGGGTAATCTTAAAGTGAGCTAGGCGTTTTCATGTGAATAATGAGTATTTTGGATTTATTGGAGTTATTTATAGGGAAGGTTAGGATTAGGGTTGTCCATTTTTAGCAACTACCTAATCTAGACAAAAGAAGGGTTTTCATTTTTGGATTTCATTTATGAGACATCCCACGCACCGAGTTTAAAGAAGGTAGAAGTTTGGAGTTTAAGATTAGTAAGTTTTGTAGTTAAATTCTACTAGTGAGGATATGAGTATTGGGTAAGTGGTTATTGGAATGTACGACTTGTGAGTTGGGTATTGAAATGTACGACTTGTGGAATTAGATGTTGAAATGTAAGGGTATTATAACGTATGAGTTGTAGATTGGATATTGAAAGGTATAACTTGTGAGTAGACTTTGTTTATGAATGATGAGTTGTTTGAAAAATGTGTGAAGTACCTTGCTAGTAAATAAAAAGATAATGTAATGAAGTGATTCTTCTATGGTTCTCGCATAATATGAAATTGATGAATTGAGTTAAATTCCTTGGCACTCAGATTTGTGAGTTGATAGTTGTTTATTCTAGACAACCGAACTAATCTGGACAGAAGTGTATCGGGGGGTTCCTTGTTTAGATTTCATTTATGAGCGTCCCAGACATGGAGTCTAGAGAAGGTTAGAAGTTGGGATTTTAAGAATGAGTAAATGTATCTTGTCTAATCTGTGCAATGTTTTAAAACGCGCCTCGAGGCGAATTCCTAAAAAAGACTCAAGGTAGAATTTGAGGCTTACACCTCTGCAAAAAGGCATGAGGCGCATTGAAGCGTGAAAAAAAAACGTTCTTCTTCTTCCATCACGAACTTTGTTTTTTATTTTTTGTTATTTTAATATATGTCAACAATTGGTATATACATACTTTGAAAATAGTGCAATAATTAATTATATTTATTTTATTACACACACACACACATATATATATATATATGTATATATATATATGCATATTAATAAATTAATTATATATACATACTAATGATCTGTTTTGTTTTTTATTTTATTTTTAAATTCACTGTTCTTTTAAAGGTTAAAGAGCTCTTCATTTTTCAAAAATTGCACTTAACTTAAAAAATTGTCGTTTAATCTACTAATTCTTATTCTTTTTTCCTTTTTTTGTTTTAAAATTGCACCTAACTTATACGATTTACTATTTTAACTTAAAAGAAGTTTTAAAAAAATAACCAATATGTCAAATTAACAATATGTAAATGAAAAAATAAATGATTTTTGCATTGAATGATTTATTGTCATATTGTAAAATAACCGATACGTTAAAATTGATTTTATCAAATTATTTATTAAAAAAAAAGGTCATCTCGAGGAACAAAAAAACGTTTAACTATGTGAGAAAATTCTCAAAGATATGTTTTTTACAGTTTTATTTTATATTTCTTTATTACTTTATTTATATGATTTTATTAGTATTTTTTTAATATTATTTTGCTCTTTTTTTTTTTGCGACGCTTACGCCTCAATACCTCTCACCCCGCGCCTTTTGAAACAACGAATCTGTGTTGAAAGTTTAGAAAGTATGTGCTTTGAGAGAATGCTCTTATGTTAGCGTACTTGAGGAGTACGGTTATATGTTGTTGTACGTAAAAATTACCCTCCTAAATGAACCAACGATAAATATACACATGTCCTCCTGCTTGGCCGACTAACCACATTGATCAGCTTCAGAGATACTTAGTTGACTAGAAGGCCAACCAACTCCAGAATGCCAACCATCAGGAAGACCAAAAGTTACTCGGATGGGATGCTAACCAACACTGAATGCCAAGAGTTTCATTTATTGTATACAGATGTAAATGCCTGACAATATAAACGCATTCCATCTAGGATTTTACAACAAGGAAAATAGGAAATACTCCCTCAGCTGGAGGAAGAACTCAAATCACTCATATGCACACCATACTTAGCTATTGTAAACCCTACTGAATAATACCAACAACTGAACCACTCTAAAAATCTCTTCCTTTGTGTGTGAGATTTGATTAACTTACTACCTTATTATATGTGATTATAAATCTGGAGTAAATCCATTTTTAGACATCAGCAGATTGGCGTCGTATGTGGGAACGCTTGTTATTCAGTGTTCTCTACCTCATATACTTCATTCTTTAGTTTAAAAATTTAATACTGCCCTTAGAGCATCCTGGCGACTGCAGGCAATAATCAAGAAATATCCGCTCCCTTTGGAAACACAGACCTCCAAAGGATCGTATTCAATTTGGCTAAGGGACAAGAGGCTATGCAGGAGTCAGTCAGACAACCGACTCGTACAATGCAAGACAAGTCTTCCAATTCCAGGAGGGATATGCCACCCTCACCTGCTAGAAATGAAAGGAGTTACCATTCTCGTTCTTCTCATGATAGGTCATACCGTTCTGGAGTAACTTCTTCATTCCGATCAACGGATTACTATGATGGTAGATCTTTTTCCAAAGAAAGGCCAAGTGTCTTGGAGATGCTAAGCAGGGCGTCTGCTTTTGATCGTCTAGGCCCCTGAGTAACTAGAGGTCATCATCGTGAGCGCAGAACAGGAGCATCATCCTGAACGCAAAAAAGGTTTTGTGAGATCAAGAGCTAGTATGAGGGACTTTCTGTGTGCCGAGCAGACCTCTCAGGAGGAGAGTTCGGCACATAGATATCATAAAGCCACTATCTACCTTGGACAAATCCAAACCAAAAGAACAGCCTTGGAAGGGATCCATGCAACGGTTGGAAGATCGGCTAGGTGAAATGGCCAAAACCAAGAATCCACTGCAAAGGAGTTTTGTTAAAGGCTCACTTTTCATCCAGGCTATTGTGGAATACCCCACACATTTCAAGTTCAAGCCACCAGTAGTTACTCCCAAGTATGATGGGGAAACTGATCCAGTCCTGCACATAAAGAAATATCAAGTTGCTACTGACATATACTCGGTGCCCGATGAGATGAGGTGTAGAGCTTTCTCCAGTTCTATTACAGGGCCAGCCCAAATTTATCTTCCAAGAGGTAAAATCTCTAGCTTCCATCAGTTAGCTGAATTATTCATAGATAACTTTTATTTTGGGGCTAAGCCGATCAAGAGTGTCACTCATCTCTTGACCATGCGACAAAAGCCGAGAGAAAGTACTGGAGAATATATTACACGTTTTAATAATGAAAAACTAGCGGTGGTGGACTATGAGGAGAAGACAGTTATTGCAGCACTTATGAGTGGGTTGCTCGCTAAAGACCTATACTATGCTTTAGCGAAGAATCCACCCAAAAACATGACAGAATTAATGGCTAAGGCTGGGAAGATAATGAACGCCGAGGAGGCTATGGCAGCTAAGGAAGCTCGTGAGATCAAGGATGAAGGTCACAAAATAATTCTAATTCGTTTAAGAATGATCAAAAAGACAAAAAGTTGAATCAGATCAAGAAGTATGATGAATATACCCCACTTAACAAGGGTGTTCACCATTTTCTGGAGGAAATTAAAGGAAACCGAGAGTTGAATTGACTTAAAAAGTTGAAGACAACCCCCAACAAAAGGGATAAGTCCAAGTACTGTGATTTTCACAGAAATCATGGGCACAACACCAACAGCTGCATTGCACTAAAGAATGAGATTGAAAATCTTATTCGGCGAGGAAAACTGACTAAGTTTTTTGATCGAATGGCAATCGGGATAATCGGAGATGGTCTAAATCTCCAGCCCAAACAAGGGAAGAAAACAAAAGAGCAAGAAACAATGATTTTGAAGAAAATCCAGACTTGCCGAAGAAGCCTGATGAACCAAAGGTAGAGGTAGGCATGATATCCTTTGGATGCCATTTCATCGCAGGAGGAGATGTTGGAGGAGACGCGATTACAGAACGGAAAGCTTACCTAAATGAAGCCAAGACCTACCCAACTGTCAGAGAGATTGATATAGTTGAATCCAGTGACACGCCAAGGAAAGTTAATAAAGACAGGCTAATAAATGGATTCTCCAAAAACGATCAGAGTGGGGTACTTTATCCTCATGATGATCCGTTAGTTATCACTTGCAGAGTTCATCATGACAGAGTTGCAAGGATACTAGTTGATAATGGGACTTCAGCTGATGTAATGTTCTACAACTATTTCCAAAGCTTAGGACTGAAGGACAGTAAACTAGAACCATATCATAGACCTCTCATTGGATTTGCAGGAGAGAAAGTATACCCATTGAGAACGATCAAGCTGGAAGTTTTGGTCGGCACCTGGCCGGCAAGCAGGAGTGAAAGAATTTGTTTCTTTGTATAAGATAAAAAAGTCCCATCAACTTACAATATCATCCTAGGAAGAGTGGGAATAAAGAAGTTAAAAGTTGTGTCATCTACAGTGCATCAATGCATGAAATTTCCAACAAATTATGGAGTCATCATAGTAAATAGCAACCAGAAAGAAGTCAGAAAATGTTATTATACCTTAGCCGACCAACAGGAAATCCAAATGAAGGACAAAACGACTTTCCACATCGACACTCTGGATCCTCGGGAAGAAGAGAAGCTGGTAAAGGGGCAAGTTATGGAAGAAACAGAAGTTATTGTACTGGACGATGAGAAGCCAGAAAGAACTACCCAGATTGTTCAAGATTGTCTCCCTTTCTCAAACAGGAATTAATTGCATCCCTTAGAAAAAGGAAAAATGTGTTCGCTTGGAGCCACGAAGATATGTCAGGGATTGATCCCAACTTCATTTGCCATAGCTTAATATCTATCCAGATTCTAAGCCGATCAAGCAAAAACGAAAAGTTTTCAACCCGAAGAAGAATACGGCAATCTAGGAGGAGGTGGAGAAATTGCAACGAGCACAGTTCATTAAAGATGTCAAGTGTCCTAGCTGGTTGGCTAATGTGGTAATGGTTACGAAGAAAAATGGCAAATGGTGCATGTCGCATGTGTATAGATTTCACAGATCTCAACAAGGCATATCCAAACGATCATTTCCTTTTACCAAGGATTGATCAATTGGTCGATGCTACAGCAGGCATGAGTTACTCAATTTTATGGATGCTTATTCTGGTTATAATCAGATTAAGATGAAACCTGAAGATAAGGAAAGCACTTCCTTCATTACCAGCCGAGAAACTTATTGTTACAATGTCATGCCCTTTGGATTGAAGAACGCTGGAGCAACCTACCAAAGGTTTTTGAAGACCAAATTGGCAAAAATATAGAAGTGTATGCAATTGATATGCTCACCAAGAGCAAATTTGTTGCCGACCACATTGCGGACTTGGCTCAAACCTTTGATCAACTAGAGAAACATCGGATGAAGCTCAACCCAATCAAATGTATTTTTGGAGTACATGAAGGAATGTTCCTCGGGTCGTCAAGCAAAGGGGAATAAAAGCAAACCCTACTAAAATTAAAGCCTTGCTAGAAATGCAGTCCCAACAAGCAAAAAAAAAAGGTTCAAAAGCTGACAGGAAGAGTAATGTGGCACCCCGCTTAATAAAATAAGAGGGGGCCAACCCGCTACTCCAATAAAAATAGGAATCTTAAATGGTCCATTCTTAGCACCACTGTCGCATAATAATAATACGAGACAACCACCAAATATTTTTGAAAACGGATGTCATATATAATTTTGCAAATTGGATAAAAGCAATTTCCATCATTCAATTTATAACAAAAGGTTGATATATATAAATATATAACAGTTTAACAACAATTCTAGAAACATAATCGAATAAGTTGTCGGTTAACAGACTAAATACAAAAGATTACACCAAGTATGACAGTATGTATGAATACTAAACTTGGGCAACGCCCCTGAATATATAGACGGGTCATAGCTAGAGTATCAAAAGAAATGATGCGTCTACTACAAAAATCCTACAACATCCACAAAATGCCGTAGCTCCTTAACACTGGGAAGGAAAGTCAAAGCGAGCGCACATGCGGCGGAGCACCTGAACATATATAAGAACCATAAGAAGAAGAAATATAAATGGGTCAGGGCCCGGTTTGATATGATATACATGTGAATAAAGTGCATAACAGTTATGAATGCTAAATTTCATAAGCAAGTTAAATTCGCCCTTCATTCAAAGTATCATCCTCACCTCTCTCCTAAACGCACATCCTAGCGCGTACAATTCATGATAAGTTAAACTGCCCATAAACTTAGCAGAAGCACCCTAACTCTATTTAACATGCCAAGTCTACCAATTTAATATGACCATACGAAACAAGAATCATTAGCATGGTTCAAAGTCTCGGTATCGGTCCCGGTATCGGCCACTCGATTTTCAACTCGGTCGCGGTATCGGTCACGGTATCGGGCGATACGCAAAGATACACTATTTAGAGAGCGCAAAAAATTCCAAAAAAAATCTAGAAAATTTTAAAAAAATACGATTAACAATGTGGACCCAATCAGATAAGTTTAAAACTATCCTTTAATATGCATAACATTGTACAATTGATTATATTGACGTGCTACGAACTTGACAAATTCAATGTTCCATAATAAATCAATGTTTTTTTTCACGGAGGATACAAATATTATGATTTTACAAAGAAAAACAAATGTTACTTTTTTAGTAAGAGGATTTTTTTTTTTTACAAAGAGGATACAACTATTATATTCTTACTATTATTTTTAGTAAGAGGATACAAATGTGTTTTTTAAGTATGTTATATTTTCCTAAAAAGAATAGAAATGTTTCTTTTTTCGTATTGTTATTTTTTCAGATGATACAAATAGTGATTTTGACAAAATACTACGTTTTTTTTACAATCGTTTTTTACAGAAAGGATGCAAATGTTATTTTCTTACAAAAAATGATGCAAATGCTATTTTTTTTTATAAAAGGAATGTAAATGTTATTTTTTTTTGTTGTTGGATTGCAAATGTTATTTTTTTACAAAGAGGATGCAAATATTTTTTTTTACTTGTGTTGCAAATGTTATTTTTACATAAAGGATGCAAATATTATTTTTACAAATGTTTAGAGGATACAAATATTATTTTTACAATAATTACAATTGTATATTTGTTTGTAAAAGAATAACATTTACGTTTTTTCATAAATAATAACATATTAAAATATAACATTGGGAACATTATTATAAAAAATAATAACAAATAACATTTGGATCATTTGCATTCTTTAAAAAAAAAACTGGCACATATACAACGCACTAAATTAAACCCACACGATGATCAAATAACCCCCACACACAGATTCTTAGTAACTTGTACCATCTCGGCCGATATATCACCGATATGGGTCGTACTATTGTGATATCGCCAATATGGGCCGATTCGATCGCGATATCGCCGATATGGGCCGATTCCATCGCGATATCGCCGATAAGGGCCGATTCTACTGCGATATCGCCGATATGGGCCGATTATACCGCTATATCACCGATACTACCGAGAAATTACCGATATAGGGTCGATTCACATCAATAATTGAAAACTCAACTCGTAACTCGGAATCGGATCGGTGGGCACCGATACCTAGTCAACTCGGCCGTATCGTCGCGGTATCGGCCTTGACTTTGAACCATGATCATTAGGGACCATATGCGATTAAAGTTGGTTCACAGTTTCCTTAAATCAATTAATCATTCGTGTGAACTACCATTTCAGTGCGAACAGTTATAATTATATAATAACAGTTCTAAGACCATCCTTTCGGGAGTCACCCCACTGGATGCGCCCCTAAATACTATCATCTTCCAGGGCCTATAACCAAGACCACCTGGGTATCCTAAATCGCAACGCCTGGGAAGCGGCCATATACCTTCGGTAGTGAGTCATAACCATACCCGAAATTACCTCACTTCGAACCATACAATCATACAATGTAACAACCGGTATCGTGGCCTGAGGACTATACTCTCCCTGCATTATTAGCCTGGGAATTCACCTCTATCGTGTACTTCCCTTATGATAGCATTTAGAGAGGTAGGTGTAAATGTGCCATAGTCACAAATTATATTAATTTAAACATACGATCCTTATCTCCGAAGCCATATGTACATACGAAATTTGGATATAGGAGATAATTGTTATCATACTAGCCCCCGAAGGTCCAACCCAACACTACCCGACCCTATACTAACCCTACTCTTGTTTACTAGACGAAAAGAGGCATTATACTCCTATAACTAGTCCCCGAAATGAGCCCGAGCACTCCCCTACTATCCTAGAGTACCACTATCCTTATATGAAATCATAATATTTCTTAATGCATCCTAAGAGAAGGTTCCTAAGCCTTAAACCCAAAAGAAGGGAGTAAAACCAAGTTGGAAAATTTTCATAAAACAGCAGGATTTTCGAATCAATTCGGCTAGGGCCGAATCGATTTGTGCCCCGAAAGCAAATCGATTCGGCTGATGACACCAACCTTCTGTCTAACCCCGAATCGATTCAGCCTTAACCCGAATCGATTCGGTTCCCCAGACTTGTAGCCTCCATTTTAGTGAATCGATTCGCTAAGGAGGGCGAATCGATTCGCCCTGATCGAGATGCCCAGTTGGGGCTACGGGTTGATATAAACCCTAAATCCCCCAAATCTCTTTTCTTCCACTGCACCAAATATCATCCATTGATAACTTCACCAAATCATACCTACACATTAACCCACCAATATATCCAACTCTAATCATGTCTAAATCAAATACCTAAGGGTTTAAACACCAAAATCATCTATAACCATTTTTGGTTCAAACTCAAGAACACAAATTATAAATGTAATTTATTCAATACAATCATATGTTTATGCAAGTTTAATAACTTGTCTCAAGATTGTGGTCTTGAATTCTTCTTCGTTGAAACGATTTCGGGCTTGAAATGGCGAATCTCCTCTTTTCTCTTCTTTCTCTCAAGCTCTCACTTCTCTCTAACTCTCTAGGTTTAGAAATACACAAATGAGTATAAATGCTCTTGCAAGACTTAAATGCCCAAATGCATTAAGTCGTATATTAAATGCTACTACCTACTTAAAATATCTCGTAACCAAAAGTACCCCGGAACCCAAAAACACATCTGGCACTTATTTTGACTATCTCAACCATTCCCGGACTAACCGTGCCCTTTAAACTAACATCCAAGATATCGTTCATTAATTTCTATTCCAATGTCATATTAACATTCTTATAATACCCCGCGAAAGGAATAAAACTAATTACCGTCGCTTTAAAGCCCAACGGCTCAACATAACATAATATTACACTATTAACATTCTCGTAATGGTAAATATGCAATACTCATAAATATTAACTCTTAAATTACTTAAATTAATATTTACTTCAATTTCCTTTATTTTATATAACTAACTCACATGGCAATTTAATATAAAAATAATTACTCAAAAGTAAGAGGTATTACAAGTAGCTGCATTAAACCGTTTTGTCTCCTGAGCAACTGATAAATGTCTTCCATTCTTTAAGGTGCATAAAAAGACCTTTGAGTGGAATGACGAATGCGAGAAGGCTTTCCTGGAGTTAAAGAAGTACTTAGGTTCTCCCCCACTCCTCTCTCTACTAATTTTGAAAGAAAAACTATATTTATACTTGGTTGTCTCAAAGTTATCTGTTAGTTCAGCATTGATCCGAGTAGATGAAGGAGTTCAAAGATCAGTATATTATACTAGCAAAGCATTTTGAGGAGCTGAAGTCGAATATCCACGCCTGGAGAAGTTAGCCCTAGCTCTCATTGAAGCCTCTAGGAGGATGAGGCCATACTTTCAAGCCCGCACCATTATCGTCTACACGGATTTGACTTTGCGACAAGCATTGCATAAACCTAAGAAGTCTGGAAGGTTAATGTCTTGGGCAGTTGAATTGGGAGAGTACGAAATTGTTTATGAACCCAGAGTTGCAATAAAAGGCCAAGCAGTGGAAGACTTCATTGCCGAATTCACATATGCAAAAGAGCAGCATAATCCAAGTTTGCCTACCGAGCAGACTTCTTCGGAAAAGAGCTCAGCTCAAAAGCAAACAGAGATTGTGACCGATCAATCAGACTTGTTGGTTGTCCAAGAAAGAATTCAACAAAGCAAGAAGATGTTCAAACATGGAGTACTGGCAGTAGAAGAATTCTCTGGTGATATTCCAATCTGGCAGTTGTTTGTAGATGGATCTTCATGTGCTACTGGAAGTAAAGCAGGTCTCATCATCAACACTCCAGATAATTTAGATGTGAAATATGCTCTGAGATTCCAATTCAGGGATTCTAATAATGAAGCAGAATATGAGGCATTGATCACAGGATTGGAAATGGATTCATTATTGGGCGCCGACCAAGTATTGGTATATAGTGATTCTTAGCTAATTGTCAATCAAATGCAGCAGATTTATGGCGTTAGCGGGGAAACGATGATGAGATATCATCAAAAACTATGAAGGTTATTTCTTTATTACATCAATACGAATGGTGAGAATTCCTAAGATTAAGAATGCCCGATCAGATGCTCTTGCTCGGCTTGCTTCAGCAACTCCAACAGAGCTCAGGCAAATAATCCAAGTGGAAATTCTTGGCCATAGACCCATTGATGGAATGGATGTCAGCATAGTATCTATGGAATTAGGTCCCTTATGGATGGACTCAATCAGAGAGTACATTGAAAGAGGAACATTGCCATCTGACCAGAAAGAGGCCAGGAAGATGAGGTATAAAGTAACCAGTTACGTGTTGAAAAAAGGTGTTCTATATAGGCGGGGATACACTGTTTCCCTATTGCGTTGTGTTCATCCAAATGATCTAGTCAAAGAGGTGCATGAAGGTTCATGTGGAGCTCACATAGCTAAGATCTTTACGACAACGAATAGCAATGCAAGGTTACTACTGGCCAACAATGAAAGCAGACTGTGCTGCCTTCACCAAAAAGTGTGATAAGTGCCAAAATTTTGCCACTATCCATGGAAGACCAAGAGCAAGAGCAATTTTAACAGCTATCACTTCTCCATGGCCTTTCACTATTTGGAGAATTGACTTGGTCGGGCCACTGTAGACCACTAAGATAAGGTTTAAATATCTGGTTGTAGTAGTTGATTACTTCAACAAATGGGTGGAGGCTGAGCCTTTAATTGATATGCCTTATCAAAGGGTAAACAGAGATGCCTTATGCCTGCATCACCGACCACGGCACTCAATTTGATAACGATGAATTTGAAGAATACTACATCAGGTCAAGCATTCAGAAACTTCATTCAGCACCTGGACACCCACAGTGCAATGACCAGATAGAAATCACCAACAAAACCTTACTAGATGGGTTGAAAAAAAGGTTAGATGAGGCTAAAGGCAACTGGATTAATGAACTCCACAGTGTCCTTTGGGTATATAGGACTACTCCCAGAACAGCAACAAGGGAACCCCATACATGCTAGCTTTTGGCACTGAGGCAGTAGTACTAGTGAAAATACGTCTGCCGACTCATAGGGTATTGAACTTTGACTCACCCAAAAGTAACCTCATGAGGAGACCAGATCTAGACATGATAGAAGAATTCCGAGAAGATGTCACTATTCGGATGGTTGCCTACCAACAAAGGACTGCGAGATTTCATAATCGAAGGGTCAAGCCGACCAACTTGAAGCAGGAGGATTTGGTGCTCAAGAAAGTAATCCACAAGAGCAACAAGCTGGACCCTAATAGGCATGGTCCATACCGTATCTCGGTGGTTATCCGACCAAAAACTTATCGCTTGGAAATTTTGGAAGGAGAAGAATTCAAGAATCCTTGGAAAGCAAACTATCTACGCAAGTATTATCAGTAATTCAGTTTTCAGAAATTTCATTTTTAATGTAATAGGTTATTCAAGTTAATGAAATTTCATGTTTTTCGGAGTATGATAGCTACACACCTATAAATTAACGAGCAATTTTAATTCAAACTTTTCCAACTTCAGAAAAAAGTTGCAATTTTAATTTAAACTTTCCCAACATCAGAAAAGTTCTTTATATTTGTCAAACTTTTCCAACTTCATAAAAGTGCATGATGCAAACTTTTCCAACTTCAGGAAAGTCAAACTTCATGTATGATTTGTCCTCGGCAAGTCACGAACAAAAAGTCGCTAAAATTTCTTAATTAGAGATTTTACCCGACCAAGTTAAAACACAGGAATAATTATACATCCCTAATACACGTGGTCGCCTAATGCTACAACTTAGTACAATAAAGCTATTCACAATTTTATCTAAGTACTATCAAAAATAACTTCATTGTTAAAAAATGCATTATAGTCGGAAAAAGCATTACAATAGAAGGAGAAATACAAATTTATTCTACTGGACGCTTTTCTTGTGCCTTAGCCATCCCAGCAGGAGGATCATCAAGAGTATATTGCGAATTTATTATGTTGAAATCTCTCAACATTTGCCTATTGGTGTTGCTCAGCCTATTAAGCAAGTGAGGAGGACGAATTATCTCACACTCGTCATTGAGGCCATAATCACCCAAATATTTACTTATTAGGCATTGAGGAATAGCATTAGGAGGAATCCATCTTGTGTCCAACTTGAAGGGAGGTTTGTCACAATCTAAGAAACCTGGGTCATTCCAGTGCCACAACTCACTGTTTTGATCATACTTAACAAGTTAGTCCATCCCCATTTGTAGCCTTCACGATTGCTTTGAGCAAGATGATCATCTAAGTGAATTAAGGCCTCATTATAGCCATCCATCCAAACTTCCCTTGGTTGCTTATGGAAGTGGAATGTCAGCTCATCTATCCAAACTTCCCTTGGCTGCTTATGGAAGTGGAATGTCAGCTTATCAACTTGATCTTGGAGCTTTTTGAGGACAATGTCTTTGGATTTTAACAGGGCAGCTTGGTCGGCAAGAGTCTTCTTCGTTCTCTCCTCCTCAGTAGTTGGCCGAACAACTATATTGTGCCTGAGGGCTTGTCCAGGTTTGGATTTTGTCTTCTGCAAAGCTTCTATAACTCCTCTAACAATCAAATCAGGCATTTTCAGTCTCTATAAAGGAAACACCCTCATCTGAACCAGTAGTGGTTGATCTCTTCAGACTGTTAAGTTCATTCCTCATGGCATTATTTTCTTTCTCCAACATTGCAGCAATTGATCGGGCACTCTCCAGGTTTCAAAGATAATTCCCTCTTGTGCAGAGCAGAAGTAATGTCTTTCAATTTCTAGTCAAAGCCACAACTTTCGCTTAATGCTTTATATTTGGCTTCGTAATGAGAATGGAGCAATGCCTTGGAAACTTTGTGATCCTCCTGCATTCTCCCAATCATCTAGTGGTAACCAGCATTATTTGCTACAACTCTATCCAAGAGGCAGTGGAGATGGATATAAGATTTTTTTACTAGATCAGATAAGACACATCTGGGCCGATCAACCCTGATAAATCTTCCTCGGACAAAGGAATATGGCCAACCTCAAAGAGATTTTTGCATCGCCTAAGTAGGTCGGATTCAACAGAGAATAGTTTTTTTCCTAGCATCAAACTGAAAAGTTACAAGTGTATGAGTTTATGTGGCAATCCAGAGAAATAGACAATATATATATATATATATATAAGCAAGAAATAAAAGGCATTCAAAGGCATCAAGAGTTGAGAAGAAAAAGTTGTTCTTTCATTGATTAATCATTGAAGTACAAAGGTTGATACATCATCAAGAAAGAAAAGACAAAAAATAAACTTGCTAATAAGGAGCTAGACATTCTTCCTCTTAGTCATGTATGTTAAAGGAGAAAGGGGAATCTCAAAAATGTCAAAAGATTCGAATGAGGAAGAAGTCCTCCTTGGGTGAACTCAGCACCAACAAACTCAGTAGCTGAAGAGGTAGGTACAGGATCCTTTTCTAAGTTGATAGCAACTTGGGACAGCACAAGTGTTTGGTCGAGCAACAAAAGAGGTGATGGAGCTCTTGTAATCCAATAACAAGGAAGCAGCTAATGGATGTTCCTCTCCAACCTTCTGATTTAGTCCCCACATAAACTTAAGCTCTTCAATATTAATTTCCCCTTCTTTGGGGCACCTCTTCTTACTTTCCTCTGCATAAAAAACGAACAGCAAAGTTAGTCGACCAAATATAGAAACACATAACAAAAGAAAGAACAAGTAAAAGAATTGCAACCTATGCCACGCCCTGTTTGAGGACATTTGGGCCCAGTGTATGACACTCCCTGTGGAAGAGGAGCATGTTGCCAATTCTTAACAACCACGCCATAATCCCAATAATCCTTATTGGAATATGGTAAATTCACTACTAAGTCCCTATTTGCTTGCCTAGTCTTTAAATAATAAGTGTTCTCTCCAACCATACCCCATTTATAGCAAAACATCAACTCCTGGATCCCAATATGGGTTCCGTAAATCTCGTTTAATCTATGGACACCGTTTACAACTCTCCAAGTGTTGGGTGCTACTCTAGCGGGAACCACATCAAAGTATTGACAAAATTAAAGAAAAAGGGGGTTTGGTGGAAAGGTGATGTCACACTCAGCTATGAATAAGGTGGGGATCCAGTGACCCTCAGGAAGAGAATACAAATCTATGGGACCCTGGGCTATCTCTAAATCTACCCAAGACGGAATATGCCTTTTTTCTCCAAACTCATCTAATGAACCCTCATCTACAATGTGAACCATGATGGAAAAAGAGAAAAAGTTGATAAAACAAAGAAAGAGGGAAAGAAGGCTTACAGGGGATCTAAGGTGACTGCAAAAGCTGAAGAAAAAAAACGGCAGCAAATGACCGTACAAGAAAAGCTTAAAGACGAAAGAAAACTCTCAAGCACAGAAGGTTTGAAGTGAAAATGAGGGAAAAATTGTACCTATTTATAGGTTGCCTCGATAAATGGGAATGAAATGATTAACTGAACGAATTGTTGAACCACCACTGGTTGCACGCCTCTCGAAGCATCAAAAGACTATTGTATCCTTTGGTGGTTCAAAAGTTATTTACAAAAATCCCATTATCAAACTGTACCATTGAAAATTTTTACAAGTGTGGGAAGTCGGCTAGCGACCAAATTCTCAAAATAGTACGCCGAGCAATTTCCTGGACTAAATACACCATACTTTCGATCAAGCATGAAGCATTGGGGGCTTTTGTTGTATGTAAAAATTACCCTCCTACATGAATAAACGATATATATACACATGCCCTCCTGCGTGGCCGACTAACCACAATGATCAGCTTCAGAGATACTTAATCGGTTGGAAGGCCAACCAACTCCAGATTGCCAACCATCAGGAAGACCAAAAGTTACTCGGATAGGATGTCAGCCAGCACTGGATTCCAAGAGCTTCATTTATTGTATATAGATGTAAATACTTGGCAATATAAAGGAACTACTCCCTCAACTGGAGGGAGAACTTAAATCACTCGTATGAACACAATACTGAGCTATTGTAAACCCTATTGAATAATACCAACAGTTGACGTAGGTTATTCTATTATTGAACCACTCTAAAAATTCTTTTGTGTGTGTGATTTGATTAACTACTATATTATTATCTGTGATTATAAGTCTGGAGTAAGTCCATTTTTAGACATCAACATATGTGCTTATTTAAATATTACACGAGTTGTGAAATATGGCCAAGCGAACAAAAGGTGGCGACAGGATGAGTAATGGGATGTTTGTGCATCACGGTGTTGTGAAATTCCGACGCTGCATAGTAGGGTGGCTACGGGTTTTCCGGTACTGTGAAACAGGCAGCTACAGATGTGTGAGATGGTTTTATATGGCCCGGCACTGCATAACATGTGGCGACGGGTCTGTATGGTCTGACACTGCATGGAAGGTGGCAACGGGTCTGTATGACGATTTTGTACGGGCCGCATATTTCTTGAGATAGCCGGGGAGAAGGAGGAGCACATGTGGGCTACATTGTAATTAAATAAGAGGTTCACCAATCGATGAAACTAATGAGATAATTGAATGCAATGCGATATTTGGGGCCGCGAGGGAGTCCGGTTAACTAGAATGAAGTTAATGAGATAAAGATGGTATAAATGAGATAAGAAAGAGGTAGATGGTTAATGATTCTTTAAACGTGGCATTGATAAGGTCGTTTAGCTAGAATAAAAATGAAATATGAACGATGCGATTCATTGAAAGAGAAATGATGAAATTAACAGAATATTAAATCGTAAAGTGGATAAAGACTTGTAATTATATCAATAAGTTGAACACTCTGGTTGCCATTTGTATTTATCAATAGTTTGATGAGACCTTCCTTCATACAAAGAGATGTTATTAACATTGATTAATGAGTAGATACATGTGATAGGCTGGATATTATAGGGTTAGATGTTATACCCCGTTTTATGTCTGGTTAACTCTTTAAACTCTTGATATTATGAAACACTGACAAATCCTACAGTAATTCAAATAATTTATCCTGTTATACTATCTGATGAACCTTGTTAAAGATATTGAGTTAATTGTTGATGTTATTTAAAAGATTCAACTATGGTACTTATTTTATTTAGTACTTCTGTTGGGTTACATTACCCGTTTTGGGGAACGCAACTTGTATTCTTGCAGTGAGCCTCGACCCGTTGCTTTGAGTAACCTCTCAGGTTACGTTTGAACATTTGGGAGCCGATTGGATTGGATAGACTAGAATGATGGAATTCAATTATGACCCCTATAAGTTTAGGGGCTCATATTTATACAAAGGAGGAAATACACTGGGGGACCAAAAATCACCCTTATGGTCAATTATAAATAACATACACATTCCAACACTCCCCCTCAAGCTAGCGAGTAAATATCGCCCAAGTCAAGCTTGCCACTAGAAGTGCAAAGAAGAGAAGGACTAACAGGTTTAGGAAGAACATCTGCAACTTGTTTTTTTGAAAAACAAACGATGGAGTGATGATTTCATTACGAACCTTCTCTATGAGAAAATGAAGGCCTATCTCAATGTGCTTTGTACTCTAATGAAGAACTGAATCAGAAGCAAGTTGGATAGCCGACTTATTGTCACACTGCTAAACAAAAATCTTTTACAAAAACCAGTAGTAGAGCAGTCATCACAAGCTCCTCCATAATCTGAATCAGTGTAGCTCTGCAATCCTCCAGGCTGGGGACCTACTGTATAAGATAACCCAAGTCCAAAAGAAGACTTAAGATACCGCAAAAGGTGATATACTGCATCCAAGTGAGTGTGACAAGGTTTGTGCATAAACTGACCAACTCTTCCAATAACAAATGATATATCTGGTATGATATTAGCTAAATAAATTAGATGACCCACCAAACGCTGATACATAAACGGATCTTTTAAAGGTTTACCACTATCAGCCACAAGCTTTAAATTAGGAATCATAAATCATAGGAGATGAAGCCGATTTGCACCCCATCATCCCTATCCTCCAGATGATCCAAAACATACTTTCTCTGTGAGGGAGAAATCCCATGACGAGACCTGGCTACTTCAATGCCCAGAAAATATCGAAATTGACCGAGGTCTTTCACATCAAACGATTTTCCCAAACCAGCCTGGAGGATGCCCAGAGTCATATCCGGTAATAATAATATCATCAATAAACACATGTAAGATCATACGCTTCCCATATGAATCCCGTCTGATGAAACAAGTATGGTCATAATGGCACCGAATAAATCCGAATCCAATGATAGCCTCACTGAATCTAGAGACTCAGGCTCGTGGTGACTGATTCAGCCCATATAGAGATTTTCGGAGACGACAAACTTTCCCAGCATACTCCTCACCATGAAAGTCGGGTGGAGGATCCATGTGGATGACCTCATCAAGGTCGCCATGAAGAAAAGCATTTGTGACATCAAGCTGGTGAAGCGGCCAAGAGGACAAAGCAGCCAAGGAGATCAATAAGTGAACAGTGTTAAGTTTCGCAACTGGAGCAAAGGTAGCACCAAAATCTTTCCCGAAATCTGAGTAAAACCCTTCGCAACAAGGCGGGCCTTAAACCTATCCACTGTCCCATCAACTAAGAACTTGAGGGTATATATCCACCAACAACCGTCTTAGCCCCTTTCGATAAAGGAACCATGTCCCAGGTATAATTACGTTGTAAAGCATCCATCTCACATTACCTAGCTTCAACCCAAGGTGAAGCCAGAAAAGCTTCAGAAATAGTCATCGGGATCCGAGTAGAGGAAGTAGTCATAACAAAAGCGCGATAAGGACCTGACAAACCCTCATAAGAAACAAACTTTGTGATAGGAAGTTTTGTAAAACAAGCATGACCATATCGAATGGGCTCTTTATGCTCTCGAGGGAGGTACCAAGGCTCAAGGTCTGGAGCAAGAAGGCCATCATCTGGAAGCTCATTAGTAGTCTCAATAACAGGCTCGACAAGATGTTCAAATTAATGAGAACTGTTACCTGGCGAGGAAGGGATAATACAAGAGAGGCATGTGAGCGTGGGCGACTGGAATACATATGGAAAGGTTGATTAGCTGGAGAGACATGATTAGTATAATCAAACACAAGTACAGGGTAAACAATATGTGAGTCCTCCGGAGGTGGAGTAGAAGAATGGACAGAAGTAGAGTCACCAAAGAATGACGTATTTTCATGAAATGTGACATCTAAAGTATGATGCATACGACGTGTGACAGGATCATAACAACGATACCCTTTGGACATATTAGAATATCCTACAAAAATGTAACGAATAGCTTTATTATCAAACTTAGTGCGAGTAGGAGATTTATTATGAAAAGGCAAGTGCAACCAAACGCGCGGAATTTACAGAAAAAAGAATCTTATCGGGATAAGTAAGTTGTAATCGGGCTTTATTTTGAATGACCCGACATGGAGTACAATTCAAAAGATAAGCGCACGTTAAGATATCTAAGTGCCAATAAGATTGAGGAACCTGCATCCCCGTAATAAACAATGGACCACCCCCTGAGACTTCTGTTTTACTCCATTTTTTAGGAGTATATGGGCAAGTGAGTTGGTGAAAAATACCCATGGCAAGAGACAAACTCACTGGAGATATACTCTTTTAGCATTATCAGACCGAATCTCTTTAACAACATTAAATTGAGTTTTGACAAGTTGTAAGAACTATGTAAAAAGGAGTAGCACATCATACTTTTCACTAAACAAATAAACCCAGGTACACCTCAATAATCATAAATAAAAGTGACACAATATCGATACCCATAAAAAGTTATAACTGGTGAGGGGACCCAAACATCATAATGTATTAGATTAAAAAAACAAGGAATCCGATGCATGCGAGGGATATAATTAGTTCTAGTATGCTTAGATAAAGAGCAGCCAACACATTGAAATTTTGAAGAACTGCAAGCTTTAATTAAGTCGGGAAACAACATACAGAGATAATGAAAATTGACATGTCCTAAACGATCATGCCACAATTGTAATGTTTGAAAAGAAAAAATATAACGGCCTGAATCAGGCAACACACTAGCATGAAAAACGAAAGCGGAAGGTGGAATTGATGGAATTGGTGGAGGATCCCCAAAGTAGTAGAGCTTATCGCGCTCATAACCCCTACTAAAAATCCTCCCTACACGTAGGTCCGGCAGATAACACCAACCAGACAAAAAAACAATAGCATGCCGATAACACCAATCAGACAAGAAAACAAGAGCACAGTTAAAACTTCTTGCTAAACAATTAACAGATAACAAGTTTATAGCAAGATTAAGTACAAGTAAATCTGAGTGTAAAGTAATGTCCGTAGAAAGACATATATTGACTTTGTTGAAAATGGGAGTAGAAGTCTCATCAACAAGGTGAACCTGTTTATGGAAGAATTGAGTAAATGAAGTAAAAAAAACCTTCTCACCCGTCATATGATCGCTAGCACCAGAATCCATAGCCCAAGTAAAAGGAGTGTCAGCTCTGTGAGCACGATATGCTCGAGGAGTACCTGAGGAGGATGCAGTCATAGCAGTAGGCCTACTAATAGAAGCTTGACGATTACCTAACAAATGAAGAATCCGATCCATCTTGGAACTAACTGATTGCTCAATCCTGGCATTCTAATCATCAGGAGTAGAGAAATGGAACTAACTGATTGCTCAATCCTGACGATTACCTTTAGCAACGGCAGCTATACAAGTTCTACCCTTCTTATTTCTCAACTCGGGATACAATTTGAAGCAAGTGAGTTTGGCTTGTCCCTCTCGACCATAATGTTCACGGACCATTTTCTTCTTTTCAAAACGTGTATCCCAAGACGAAGTAGAAATAGAACCCAAATACTGATTTCCAGTATTGGCTACAAAAGCCATCTGATCAGTTGTAGAAAGAGACTCAGATATCACCGCAAATGAGAATGTAAGCTTGAGACACCACTCGTGCTTCTCACACACTGCATACACTTCACCTAGTGGAGGAAGGGGTGAAGTGTTCAAAATCTGTGTCCGAGGAAGCTCAAAAGCAGCCCCAAGACCCATCAAGAACTAGTAAACCTTTTGCTTCTCTTCCCGAGTTATAAGTGATTCTGCAGCCTGCGCGATCCACTATGTCAGCTAAAGGACGATACGAAGCATTCTCCTCCCATTTCTGAGTGAGATAGCTATAAAATGTCAAAACCGAATCATTGCCTTGACAGGCATGCAATATCTCCTTACACAATTCAAATACCCGAACCTTATTGTGTGAATGAGAGTACATAGCAGTCATTCCCTTTCACAGGAACGGAACAAACTCATAAAACTGAAAAATCTCATAAACACTCGGCTCCATAGGGTTGAACATCCATCCCAAAATAATGCAATTGGGAATAAACCACTGACTGAAGGTTGGATTAGATTCCTTCGGCGTTAGAATCTTCTCAAGAAGCCAATCAATTTTACCTTTTGTACCACAGAATAAACGGAACGATCGAGCCCACAACAAAAAATTCCGACCATTAAGTAATTGAGGCGTGACTTTCTGTGAGGGTGCATGGTGAGTGATCATCAAATCAAATTATGGGTTCTTAACTTCGACAATTCCCCAATCTGACATTATGCCCCAAATCAGCAATAACACCAACAATTATGAACGCACAAGTAATAACAATTACTCAAAAGAATTCAGAAAAACAGTCACGTGGCCACCAAAAAATTAACGGAGGTGCAACAAAGAAATATCTAGATCACGAGGGATAAAAAATGCGTGAAGTATACCTTTAATTGCATACAATCAATGAAGAAAGAACTTCAAAATACCCATAGAAGTGTGTTGATCCAAATGATGAAATATCGTATCAAGAATCTACCATATCATTGGTAGATATTAAGAGTCTCGTTAGGCAATCAAAAAAGCAGAAAATTGCTCAAAAAATCCAAACCCTAGGCAGCTTGAAGTTAGAACCCAAAAATAGGGTTTGGCCGGGGGGGGGGGGGGGGGGGGGGGGGGGGGGGCGGGGGTTGCACTGTTGGTTTGGGGGAGGAGGGGGAGGGGAGTGGCTAGGGTGGTTGGGTTAGGGTTTAGGGGAAGAAGAAGGAATGGGGACAAACTTCTCCTCTCTTTTTTTCATTTTTAGTACCAACTAGATAAATAGAATTCAATTATGGCCCCTACAAGTTTAAGGGCTTATATTTATACTAAGGAGGAAATACATTGGGGAACCAAATTACCCTTATGGTCAATTACATAAATAACATACACATTTCAACAATAGCAAGTTGGATCTTGGACATTGATTTATGTACGGTTTAGTTTCCTTTATGTTGTATTTCATATGAAACAACTTTTGGATTTATGAGTCGCTTGTGGCTCCACTGTTGTATTTGGGTTATTGTATTGAGACTTATGTATATTATTGAGTTATAGGAGGATGTTGTAATTGGACATTCTTTTTGGAGTCATACGGTTATCTCTCGCTTTTTATATTGTTGGAAAAAGTTTAAAATGTCTCGTATTTCTATAACATACTAAGAATGATATTTTAAATTATAGCATTTTGCATATTTTAGTATTCGGGCTTGATCAAATGTAATATTAAAATATGCGGAGTGTTACAGTGTATTTATATTTGTGTGAGTGCGTGCGAGAGAGAGAGTGTTTTTGTGCGTACAAGAGAGTGTGTTTTTGTGGGTGAGAGAGTTTCTGTTTTTGTTTGTGTTGGGAGAGTATGTGTGTGGGAGAGAGTGCGTGTAGAAACCACAAATATAAGTTAGAATTTTGGGGAACATATAACTCCCCCTATTTTAGACGGGGAAAGGGGAATTCTAATTTTGTGGGAATTCTAAATTCCCCCTAAAATTCCAACCAAACATTGTAATTCTAAAAGAGGGGAATCTTAAGTTCCTCCAAGAATCCTAAATTTCCCTTTCCATTGAACCAAACGTGCCCTAAAGGAGAGGAGGAAATGGTTTGAGAAAAGAAGCAGAACAGAGGAAAAACAAAGGAAGCCAGTAGGACCTTTGAGAAACTAAATTAGAAATCTTTATTTCGTAACAGTACAAGTTTCTTAACTCTCTTTTTCTTTCCATTTTGATCTACTTTATATGTAGATTATGCCAGTGAATAGTTTACAATTTAATCGCACAGCACTGTACTAACCTTAACATAGTACAAGAGCAATGATCCACTAAGCTATTCCATTAACCTTTTTCTGTTTTAATATATCATAAGTCTATTCTTATACATTAAGAAAATAACAGCCAATTATACTTCAAAATTTTGGATCAACTAGATAGATGACTCCTGTTGTGTTGGCCTCAAATTGACGATTAACCTGAATTTGATGTAACTCCTACCCAGTTATCTAGGGTAAAATTTAAGTTCATTGTAACCACTTAATAAGAAGTAAAGTTTTCATTTTTCTTATTGTTTTTTTCAAAAATAGAGAGAATATAGGGTGCTTTGAGAAGTTGATTTCTATTCACCATTGCTGATTAATAAAGCAGAGTTTACAGAGCCAAGTAAAAGGACCAAAAGTAGAAAATTGAAAACCCATTTTAGATGAAATAGGAAGTGAGCAGATACCTTGAGAAAAAACCCACCAAGGTCAGAGCACATAGAGTATATTTTCTGGGCCGCATGTTCGTGTTGTATCTCCCACATTGCTTCTTGCTTTAGCAAATCCTTCTCAAAACTAACTCGAAGTTGAAACACCTAACCAAACACAAGACCCCCAATAACAATGTCAACAACACGTAACAATTGTGTCTGTGTGCGTGTGAGAGGAGGAGAGAGAGACCTTGTAACCGGTGTAGATATCAGCTGCTCGTACCCAGAACTGAAAGGAGCGATGCAAAGGTCTGAAGTGGGTGGAGATCTTTTCTTGAAATTCATTCAGATCAAGAGAAGGCATATTGCGGTCGTTTTTACTCTTTGATTCCTATTCTTCAAAAACACAAACTAAAAGGGCTCCGCACTGACACCACTTCACATGCATGGTGTACAATCTTTGCAAGATTGCTTGGAGTTCGCTTTTGTACTTATTTGCACACAATAAAGTCGTGTGTGGTGTGTGTGTAATCGTACCTGCTTAATAAAATTTCACTTTTGAGATACTTAAATTAAAGACCTAAAGGAGGGGAATTAAGAGATCGGACAATAAAGGGAAAAAAATACCCTCGAACGAGGCACTCACATTAAATTTTAAAAAAATAAAAATAAATAAATAAAAGAAGAAAATCAATCGTCAAGCCCCTCTTCCGCCCAAACCTCTCGGTAGAACCCTACCAAGCATGGTTCGACACATCATGTAAGCAACATCAATCTGAGTATCTATTAGTAACTAAAAATATCATATTATTGTTTAAAACTTGTTTTTTGTCCCATAAAAATCGTTTGAAGTCCATTAATTACACACCAAAGAGTTTCAACAGTGACAAGTAACAAGGGGGTCATACTCGAAGAAAACGACTGAAACATATCATCTTGAGGTATATAATCACAATCTCATGCTTATTTAATATTATAAAACATTTTATAATTGAAATCGAATGGAAAAAAAATTAACGTTTCAGCTTCATTCTGCAATACATTACCGAAAACGATGACAGGTTTCAACATTGTACCGCCAAACAAAGTTGTTATAAGTAACTTGTTTTCTTTCGACAATATTGTGTTGACACATATCACTTGCTTTCGTACTATAGGTCCCTAAACTTTCAACAAAAAACTTTTGCTTGAGCGGAATTAAGTTAAGGATGAATACAAACCAATTTGCTCTTTCGAAAAACTCTTTTCAATTTTATCAAACCACACCAAATTGTGACACAAATTAACTTAACCAAATTTTATCTTGTTTAACCCTAAGCATGAAACTAGTGATTAAAGAAAGTAAAAGAAAGTAAAGCAATAATCACAACGGCAATGTACGAGGAAAAATCCAATCGAAAAAAAATCTCGGACGACCCAGGCCACACAATCACTATGACAATGCTTATACAAAGTCGGACGGTCGTCTTATACAACAACTCGATCCACCCAAGAGACTTGACGCTCCTTTGATCTTCTACCAATCTTCACAGTGCCCACGCAGAAAGTAACCTTCTTCCATGACGTTCGTCCACAGTAGTCGCCTTCACGAATGCCTCGGTGTCCACCAATACGGCCTTGTGTCGTCTACGATGTTGAACACGAAAGTAACCCTCTTCGCTTTTCCACCGCAAAACCAACAATGTTCAAGTGTTGAACAAACACAACTTGGTGCAACAAAGATCACATAAACATATGATAATCATAACTCAAATCTTTGTTAACTCTAAGGATGTTTTATAGTGAAAACACTTAGAAAACTTTGAGCAGAAAACTCTCTGTCTTGTAAACTGTTTTCCGTATTGCACACACTTCGAGAAAACTGAACAAGCCTATTTATTATTATTTTAAGGCATTGGCATCTCTCGTTCGAGCGACATACTGCGTCGTTCTAACGACAGTAGCTCTCGTTCGAACGACATCGTATATCATTTGAATGACAGTGACCAGATTAGAGTCCAAACCAACTTAATCGCAAATCCATCCTTATCAACTATAAACGAAGTGTAAACAAGTAAAACACTTTTAAAATATTTTCTTTTAAAAAATAACATCCTTATTTTTGTAAAATAAATTTCCGAGTTTCATTAACATTATGCATTCATACCTGAGTGATCTCGGAATACAATTAAACTTTGAAGATGAGAAATTCAAACTTCGGTATAATTAATTCTTTGTAGCTTTACTACAACGTCTTCAATTAATCTTTGACACGTCATAGTCTCTTGGTGGATCGTAACAATAAAAATCTACCTACGACTCAAACATGTTTTGTTCCGAGAATAAGTCAAAACTATACATGGACTCAATTGGAAATTTGGTCCTTACACGTATAATACTAATGGGACGGTATACTACCACCCAGTCAGCAAATTAAGACCGATATCTTTATACTATTATAAAATATTATACATAGCATTCAAGTCTTCTCAACAGATAAGCAATCCACGTCTCATATCAAAACTCCATCATGTTTTTACGCCACGTGTCACTTCAATTATCCCTCATATTCTAATTCATTTACATCTGATAAGTCTCATAAATTTTAAGAAATGAGGATTCACTCTCTTTGGTGGGATTTCAAGAGCCCTCTTTAATTAGCCAAACTCTCTCATATTTTATCCCATCCACGAGTCATCTTCTCCCAACCCTTAGTATATCTTCAAATATGGTTTCTCAAATAAATATTCATACAGGTTGGGTGCCTTGAGAGAAAAGAATTATGGGTCCGTACTAAAAATCTCCTTTCTCTAGCAATATGTTAGCATGTCAAGCAACCTGGATGAAGACTCGAATGTCGCCACTGACCGAAACATGTGGAGTTGTGATGGGACAAGCTTTCCATATGAGAAGAGTTCGTCGGCGGGAAGCATCATCGCCGGATCTTCAAGTCTGAACTCGAAATCTACGAGATTTGATGCCTTCGACAAATTAGCCGAAGAAGGAGAGTTGACGTCCGCAATCTTTGATTTTTCTTCATTCGGGTTGTCTCCGTTTTAAGAAACTCTCGGGCTAGGACTTACCATGCGTAAGATGGGTAAGTAGCGGAACAGTCCAAGAATTTTTTCTCGATGCTGTTTACCCAAGTTAAAGCCATATCCGACGATCATACAATTGAAAACGCAATCGTACAGTGGTCGGAATCACATCGACAGAAAATGCCAAGCACATATGCCAACCACTTCAGTTTTTTAAAAAACTCCAGTGGAACCGTTGGAGATCGTGAGATAGGTATTTTTCATTTCAAGAAAAGGGTTTTGTAATTTTCTAATTTTATTGCCTTAATTTCTAGATTTGTATTTATCTTAACCAACATAAAAGTGATGCATTTGACCATGTAATTTTATGGTAGCTTATTTAGTTTTTTATTTCATTTTTTGAATAATGGCTTTTATGTAATTTTTTCTTCTTTGATATATTAATTTTGTTTCTTTTAAATTTCTTTCAGGTTGCTTTGAAGGAGAAGTTTGTATGTTTTTTGATCGTTTTGAATGTTTTGTTGTCTATCAATTTTGGGGTATTAGGAGTTCGTATTTTTTTTTTTGCTGAAAGTATAGATAGCAGGAGAGGGCTCTTGGGTAAGAGAGAGAGAGAGAGAGAGAGAAGGGGAGAGTGGGGTGGGGGCATCAGATTTTTTTTAAAACTCTACTGAACACTGTAAAATAAGGAAAAAAACTTTTTTATTTTGTTGTTGTTGCAAGAGCTACAAGTGTACTGTTTATAAGGTTTGTTTTCATATTTTTTACAGATTCAAATTTATATTTATGGGTATTTATCTATTTTAAGCCAAATATGTGATTTCATTTATTGTGTGTTGTATTTGTTACAAAAATATTGGCACATACGTCTGCAATTCAGCCGAGAGTGGATACAACTTACTATTTACATGCCCTAACGAGGCATTTGGGGAAGACGCATAATTGGACGGTTTGGATTTTTGTGATTTTGAACTCAGTTGTGTTGTGGATACTTCTTTCAAAAATGATTTAGGTGTTTATCAAATTTGTTGGTAATGTTTCTTTTGCCATTTTAGACCATTTTGTATAATTAGTTTTGTTAAATTCACCCTCCACCCTCCAAGTCATTATAAATTAGTGGGTCACTTTGTAGTTAAGTGGTCAAGTGCCTTGCCTGAGATTTAAAAAAATGCATTTTTAAAACCTTAATTAAAATTGTATTTTACCTAACTTGAGGGCAAGTAAATGTAGTTGATAATTTAAAAAAAAAACTTAATGTATATGGTCTAAAATGATTATTTAAATTGTTTTAAACCTATTTTGTTACTTAAATGTGGTTTGTGTATTGTGAATTTGTGCTTAATTGAATATTGGTGAAAACGTAAACATAAGTCCTAAAATACGCCTCAGGGCATGGGAGAGTCTCGAGTCCACGTCTTTAGGTGCCCTGTTCAAACATTTTGTTTCCTCGTTATACAATATTTCATGCATCTTCTATGCATAATGGTATGCGAGGGGTGTTGCATATTTCACAGTCGACATAATTCTTATGTGCAGTGACTCAAACTTATGGATTATGGTGGTGTTCCCATTTTGTTAGTGTTCAAGTTTCAATTGAAAATCATCTACCTATCTACGCAAAATGATATTGAATAGATATTTCTCTCAGTATTCTCCCCTCCCCCACAACACAAATATAATAAAATCGCAAATATATCGCGCGGGTTTACGCCTAGTTTTCCTATAATCTCAGTAACGTGATGCCGAATGGAGTAATGTTTTCCCTTTTTCTTGCTAATTGCCAAATTTTATTTGATTCATTGTTGTTATGTAATACTGATTATATAGAATGCCCCCATGTTTGATGATGAAGCCATTTGGGATGAGATTTGTTTCGGTGGTCGAGCTATGTCTTTTTTGACACCCGATAAGTTTAGTAGTGACATGCCAAATGTAAACACATCCAAGGACCATGCACTTAATGAACTTGTCGTTATCGACGATGCAGTACCAACGGTGGCTAATCACTCAATGAAGTTAACCACAGATGAAGTGAGCTATTTATGCTTGTTGTTATATGTAAAAATTACTCTCCTACGTGGACCTATGAAAAGTAGACACATGTTCTCCTACGTGGCCATTCAACTATCTTGATTGGCATCAGAGACACCTAGTCAGTGGGGAGGGAGACTAACATAAAGAATATGAACCATCAAGAGTATTAAAAAACATTTGTGTCAACTCGCCAACAATAATTGTGTATGTACCCGTGAATATCAACAGTCATATTTATTGTATATAGATGTAAATGCCTAAATATATTAAAAAAAAATCGTCTATTGGATTCATAACCACTATAAATACATGATCCCCCATAACTCAAAATGATAATTCAATACATGATCTCCCACATCTCAAAAGGACAATTCAATTGAGCACAACCACACCCCTATACTGAGCTATTGTAACCACCAGAAATAATACCAACAGTGAACGAATCACTTTAAAACCTTATTCGTTGTGTGTTTGCTTGGCTTGTTTATCTTAATTTTATTTGTGATTATAAAAATGCGATTGACCATTTTTAGACATCAACTGATTGACGCCGTATGTGGAAATCAAAATGAAAAGTCTTACCTTGTTAGAAGAGAAGAAGATTTATATTTACAAGGCAATGATTTATATGAAGCTTGATCAAAAGCTATTTATTTATTTTTGTCTTTACATGTAAACATGTATATTTTATATGCACATTATTTTGTTGAATTGTGACTTTTATGTATCTATATTCACAAACTGTATATTTTTTAGAATTCACATAACACTGTTATTTTGAATAATTTTTTTAATCGTAGGTCTTGACCTTAGAATATCATGATTCTATAGTTACAATGATTTGCCGTATTTTTCTATACGCAACTTATAAATAAGTTATACATATCCTATTTTTTTCTCTTTAAGAGATTCCATTTTGGTAGAGGAACAACAATTGAAAAATGACAATTTGAAAAGACCCAATTGTTCTTATCTAGTTATCTGTGGAGTAGGGAACTTGGAAGACCCAAAATCTGATGGGTTAACTGCCCTGATGGGCATACCACATTCTACCACTCAATTTTATGGGCCAACGGAGATCGAACAGTGAAGAAGGGTTATGTTCTTAAAGTAAATAAGCATGTGCTAAGGACAACCTCAACAAATGATTGCATCCTCTTATGCTTCCCTAATACATAAATTTATTATTGAAGAGAAACTATTTATTCTATAGGTTGGCCGGGGTAAGGACATATTTTCCATCTAGTCCCTAGTTTATATCGTCTATGGCATATCCCATTCCAACCGTCAAAGAATTCACGTTCACACGTTGAAGAAGATGGATCCAAATATAAGTCATCTTCAACATCTATGCGACATGAGGTATACTTTGGTATGGATATAGTTTTCCATTACTTAGATTTTTTTACTAAGTATTGGGATACTTTATATAAAATATTTTATTCCAAAATGAGTCATTTTTTAAACTCAAAATATTTTTTGAGGTACCTGCAGGCGAGATTTAAAAAAAATCATTTATGTCATTCAAACGATATTGCTATGTCTTTCAAACGATATTAATAGCTCGTTAGATAGGTCGTTTGATGCCTAAAATATCTTATAGATCAAACGAGAGCATACCACTTTGATTTTTGAAGGATCGTTTAATAGGTCATTCAAAGAACTTCAAAAGACATGTCTATGTCGTTCTAACGACATTAAGATCCCGTTCTAACAAGATTCTCCCGCCTCAAATATTTTATTTGCCTATAAAAATCTGTTTCGTGAAGCCTTTTTATTAAAACTTTTACTTTACACATATTACAGATCAGCTGTAAAATAGTCTTCACTTTTTTAGGAAAATTTTGTTTTTTATTAACAAATCAATCCCAATTACTTTTGTGAATCATCTTTGGAACTCAAACACTTTCGTAACGAAGTTATTCTTGAGGAGTGTTGTCTTTACTGTTGATCTTGGAGATACTCGAGTGTATTCACTGCTGAAGGAGGAACTACGATTCTTATAATTCTCGAGGAAGTCATTGTTGACTGAAGGTTATGGTCTTTATGGGTTCTTGCAGGAATTCATTGTAGTACTTCACTTGTAAGTTTGTAAGTTGCGATTTAAATTTTATTAGTGAAATAAAAGTTTTTTTCTTGCGAGGATTTTTCCTGCAACTGTTTATTTCTTTGCATGTTTGATTTCAATCACATGGATGAATGTTTAGGGTTTAATAAAATTGAAATTTGTGATTGACATCTAGTTAAATAAGTAACTCCACTGAAATATTGCAAACTCTCAAATTGGTGTCACATCTCGCTTTCACAAATTGGTATCAGAGCGAATTTTACCAAATTACCGTGAGATCCTTTTCCCGTAAAAAATTTGTGATATCAATTGTTTTGAAAATTATTTTTTTAATTTTTTGATGGATAACTTATATAATCGGATGCCCATCTTTGATGGCACAAATTATGCCTATTGGAAAGCCCACATGAGATCTTATTTAAAAGAAATTGATGAAAGAGTTTGGCTCATTTGTGAAAGAGGGTGAAATCCTCCCACTGTCACTATTAATAATGTCATAAATCCCAAACCCGTGTCTGATTGGACTAATGATGAGTTTAAGTAGAGTACCTACAACTCCTGAGGCCTTAGTGCTATTTCTGAAGACGTCGTACCTGACGAGTTTTGACATATCATGACGTGCACCATGTCAAAAGAGATATGTGATGCCCTCTAATTGGCTCATGAAGGTACCAACGCACCTAAGGCGTCTAAACTGAAAATTTTGACCACTCAGTTTGAGACTATCACTATGTTAGAGTCCGAGTGTTTCGATGATTTTTATGCTAGGTTGTCGTACATAGTTGACACGAGTTTCAATTTGGATGAGAAAATTGATGATTCGAGAGTTGTGAAAAATATTTTGAGGTCACTCCCATCCCGATTTATTCCTAAGGTCAATGTTTTGAATTCATTGAGTGTATTAGATTCACTTAGGTTAGAAGAACTCGTAAGAGACCTTCAAACTTATGAGATCGATATGTTTCCCCAAATTGTTAAGCCTAAGGATGGAGGGATAGCTTTAAAGACTCAAGTTAAGAAAAAGACAAAATATAGAGTTTGTGAGTCTGATTCCGAGGGTGGGGTTAATTTAGATGACTTAGCCTTATTTGTGATTTTTTTTTAAAAGCTTCTCAAAATTTCCAAAGAAAATTCTTCCGATAAAAAGATTTTTGAGAAAAATATAAAGAAAGATGAGGTTAAGGATAACGACGAGAAAGATGAAGATATAAGGTGTTGTGAGTGCGAGAGAAAAGGGCACAAAGCATTTTAGTGTCCCACTATGCTAAAGAGAAAGGGCAAGAAGATTGCTAACACGATAACTCTTAGCGTCAGCGATATTGAGTTGGATGATTTTAGGAATGAATCACAACATGAAAAATGCATTGGTTTTATAGCTAGTCACGTGAGCACATTTAGTTTGTTCGATGATGATGAGGACACTTGTAAAGGTGAGAGCCTCGATGATGTTTCAAGTCATTTGGGAGATAGTGAGTGCGAGGATGAGATCATAAGTAAAGGCAAAGGTGATCTCCAAAAGTTGTTTATAGATTTTTACACCGAGACGTTAAACATCAAAAAGTTGAATAAAGAGTTAGGTTTTAAGGTGTTATATTTAGAGAAAGAGATATAGAAGTTTGAAGGTGTGTGAGGCGTCAGCGAGTCATCTCAAGAAGGTGAGAGTTTCTTTGTGTGAGCAGTTGATCGTCTTAGACTGGGAAAATAGTGAACTTGAAGCTCGTGTATCCCAACTCGAGAGAGATCTCGAACGTGCCCGAGAGGTCAAGGTCACTACAGAGGATACATCTAAGAAGGTTGGAAAGATGCTCCTCGATCCCGCTTTGGGTAACGTTAGGAGACTAAGAATTAGTTATGATGGTGTGTCTACTTCCTATATTGCACCCGAGCCGATTCCCGAGTTTGTTATAGATCCTTATGGCTCTCAACCTAACCCACCTAGGTGTCTATTTTCCCATAAGAAAGCGCGTCCTAGACGTTTTGAGAGAGGTGTTCCTAGGCCCGTATATGTTTGTTCCCATTGCAAGAAACGAGGAAATTTTTGGGAATTTTTCTTTAAGTTGGGTAGTGTGTCAAATAGATTTTTACCTCGTTATGTTACTACACGTATTCCCACACGCACTCCAACACACGATACTTTACATGCTCCCATACATCTCACGAGAGATTTTGAGCATTCTTTTAGAGAAATTTGAGTATTGAGTCAAAACTTCACGTGATTTGATGTATTTTTTTCATAGAATGTCAGCACCCTTGAAAAACTAATGATTGAGGTTTAGTCTTGTTTGCTAGCATAGGTTGATTTTCATGTTCTTATCTTTATGCCTATTGCTAGTGTGTACTACCGTTGTATTTTATTTTCCATTTTGATATATTTTTCAATAAGCCAAAAAGATTTTATTTTTGATAAATTTTTTTAAAAACACAAGAAGATTTTTTTATTTCTTTTTGCACCATATACGGATCGACATTTAGGATAACCAAGTCACAATATCATTTCATTATCCATGTGACTATTTGGTAGTGTGTTGAGAAACAACATCATTTCATCCACGTTCTTTATAATGACTGGAGTCATTGAGATGTGATTAGTGATTAATTTCTACATGTTTGACTCATGATTTCCTTTAATGCACACCTGCACAAATTTATTTGATTATTCTACTTGTCTATCACATGTTGGTCAAAGTGTTTTTATCTCAATTATGTCTTTAAAACAAACCAAATTTAATAAAATAAGACAATGAAAGTAGTGCATGTACGTGAGAGTTTATTTAATATTAAAAAAATATGACTGAATACAAAAATGGCTGCGAGAGGCATGTGAATTCGTTGTCAAAGCCACCGTTTGAAAAGAGCCCAAGAAAAAAATGATGGTAATAAAGAGAAAAATATGCCAAATAGTTTAGTTTGATTAATCTTTAAAAAAATATAAAATAAGATCATGTTTATCTTTTAAGGGATTTTGGTTGGAAATTCAATGGGTTTGCACGTCCTCACAAAGTCTTGAAAAATAATTACATAGTTTTAGACGCTATTAGGTGAAAATCATTTTAGACTTTGATTTGTTGATTAGATTGAGTCGATATCATTTGAATTCAACATTTTTACACCTAAGGACTAATTTGAGTTTATTCATTAGGAGTATCCAAAATTCATTGTGCATATATGTTATGATTTTTTGAGTTGATTTTTCTATCGAATTTGTTCACACTTATTCATTCCATTTCCACGATTTGGTTATCTTGGTGTTAATTTATGGTGTGTTATTTTTGTAAAAATATTTTCTCTTGAAAAATATTTGAAAAATAAAAAATAGTTCGAGGAGGTTTTTGAGTTTTTCCTTGCATGAGCGTAACTGTTATATGATTGTGATGATTTGATATGCTTGTTGTGACCCACTCCATTTTATTATTTTTTTACTCTTTTCCTTGTATATTTCAGGCAAATAAAAATGGGGAGAACGAATTATGAATTATGGGGGAGTGAGAGTTTGATTTATGGGAAGAATTGATTTATTTGATTTGATTTATGTTTATCTCATTTCAATCTCGATACGTCACGAAGGAATTTGCTTTGTTTATTGTGTGCAGGTCTTTGATGAGCATTTGAAAAGCACACAAAAGAAGATCAAGAGTAAAAGATTTGAAGTTGTTGGAACACAAGGCCCCTAATTTGAAAACTTTTACACAAAAAGTGATTTCCTTTTTTAAATATGCGGAAGCGAGATGGTTCAATTAAACAAGTACATAAACAACAAATTTTAATTTCTTTCAAATTAAAATAAACAAAACACAAAGTGAAGTTAAATTAACAACTTTTTAATTTTTCACTTAAAACCAATTTAATTCAACTCAAGTCCTAAAATTTGCCTAAACCATATTTTCAATATTACCAAATTAGGCCAAACCAAATTTTATCCAATAAAATTAATGACTCGAATTAAATTAACATTTACCCAAAATTATTTTAGCACCAAATTAAACAAGTAATGATTTAAACCAAATTTTATCTTTTTACCTAAGCATGCGTCTAATGTGAATTTTGCGAAAGATAAAATAAACAAACCACTACGCCGCGATGTATGAGGAAAAATCCACAACGGGAAAAAAACTCAGACGACCCTAGCCTCAAATCCACTAAGTACGATTTTATAAATACAAGACAGTAAGACTTACAATACTCGACTTGACTCCGTCCAAGCCCCGATGCTCCTTCTTGTATACACCTCTATCTAGCGAATAACCACGGAGCTCCACCACCGTCTCGGAATTCACCGATCGGACTTTAGGAACCACCGTCAACCACACATGGTGCCTTTCACCATGTGAGAATGCCGCAGTAAAACCAACGAACTTCTTCTTTATGGGATGTAGAAGTAAACCCAAACGAACTCTTCAACTCGGTAGAGTAAACCCGGTGTCAAACACTCCAAGAAAGATATTTATATGGAAACTTTGAATAAACAAACTATGGGTGCAAGAAAGTGTTTTTCAAATAATGTTCTTGAACTACAAACACTTAAACATGAACTTTTGAACTTAGGAATTTTTCTCTCAAAAATGTTCTCTCTAAAAAGTGTTTAGGAAATGTCAAAAGTTGGTTTTTCAAACTTGGTTCCCGCACATATAACTTCTGCTAAAAGTTAGTGGGTAAAGGTAAGTGGAAACATGGGAAAAACTGCTCAAAACTGCCAGAAAAATTTTCGCCTAAAATCTCGTTCGAACGAGATTTTCATTCCACCGAAGTCTCGTTCGAACGATACTTCTAACGAAGTTCTAGTGGCTGGTCGTTGGCAAACCTCGTTCGAACGACAATATCGAACGACTTTCCAGAATGTTTAAAAATTCAATTTTAGCCCAGAAACTTTATTTTAAAGTTTTAAAGAAACTTTATGAAAATAAACATTTATTTTAAATAAAAATTACACCCAATTAAAATTGTTCCAAGCTCCTATATAAATATGTAATGCATTCATACCTTAGGAGTAAATGGAACAAATGTTGTTGACATAGAAACGAGGCACAATAAACTCGGCATTTGATGAAGCTTTATAATCTTGGGTGCTACGGCTTCAACTAACACATCATAGGCTTGAATGGATAAAGTTGAACACTATCCTATAACTCAAATATTTTTGTCCGGAATTGAGCCAAAACTACAAAGGACTCAATTGAAAATTTGTGTTCTTACAAATCTCCCCCTTTGGCTATTTCGGGACAAAAACTAAACAAAAATCTTAAAGGGTCGTCAAGCTCTACTAGACTTAAAAAATATCCCTCCCAAAACAAACATACATAGCTTGACTCAACCAACCCAAGGACCAATATCTTTGCCGATGATGAAAGTTGCCACTTAGAAGAATTCCTCCACACTTAACCAAACTATTAAACGCATAGGAAATATCAAAAAATTAAATGCAATTAAAATAATAACTCCCCCTAAATTAATTCTCCCTTTTATCAACTATGATCAACCTAAGAAGATAGTGGTCTCCCCCTAAGTTAAATCTCCTAAACTTAGATAAGATTACAATTGGTTTAGATACCATTTCTCCCCCTATCATTCTCCCCCTTTTTGTTCAGGAATAGACAAAGGTGATAGAATTAACAAAAGTACATACAAAGCATAGAACATGAAAGCATGTAGGCAACAAAATCATAACTAATCCATATAAAGAATAAAGAATTAAGCATATGATATCAACAGAATATGCAACTAAATAGATACCGATCATAAAGAAGAAGCATGGATGGACTAGAAAGCAAAGCAAAGATAATTAGAATACCTCGTATATGAGTACATCCTAAATATCATTAACGCACACGCACATATACTAGGTATAAACACCACACATGACACAACATAAAATAAGCTTATCACACTCGTATGGCAAAAATGTGTCATATGAAAACGAAAGTGTTGGGGTGTGAACTAGAAACAATTAAATTTAGACCTAATCACTTAAAACATGTTCACGTAGTTCTCAATTGATTGCAAACTTCATCACATTTGAATATAACCTCATGTGACAATATAAATTGAACTCAATGAACAAATATACACAATGAATACAAGCCTAGAATTTTGATGATTCTACAAACCAATAGAGTCATGACATTGAAAGTACAACTAGGATAAACGGACATTGTGCAAACCGTTGATATACCATCCCAACTTCCTCAATAAACGTATATAATTTTGAATGAATATATCGATTAAAGAAAATAGGCCTTGGCAAATATTTTTCTTTTTAATGCCATATTTTATTTTAGGCCTTTGGACCAAATTATTCTTTTAGGTCCATTCCAAATGGTAGCTTACTCACAAAGGATGATATTTCCTTTCGGAGCCCTTTCCCGTGCACATTTATATATATTATTTTTATATCTCACACAAATCTCACGTGCAACGAATTTTAACATGCTCTAGTCCTCCTAGGTCACATAACATGTAGATGACAAGATTGGTAGGAGAACACCTCACAAAGCTCAAATATACATATGAAGTTATAATTTCAAATGAGTTCGTGCATGTGTGAATTGAGGCATATAAAAATAGAATCCATTATATCAACACAAAATCCAACTACTCTATGTAAGCATGGTAAAGAACATTTTAAGGATTGACAATCTAAACCAAAATTTCTAGTCACATGGGAGCGAAAACGAAGGAATTCTAACACAAGTATATGCCACATAAAGTGTGTCAAACTAATACACACACAATTTTTTTTTTTTGAGTTTTTGACAAATTTTTAACCAAAAATAAAAATATTTACTCAAAGGACACACAAAATCATTTTATATTTTTCATTAAGCCTAAATTATAAAGAATGAAACACAAATGATAAACAAAAATCTTTTTGTATTTTTCATTTAATGCAAACTAAAGTGAAGGAAGTATAATACAAAAGATAAACAAAAATCATAATTCTAGCATGTGATTAAGCATGAAGCATAGACTAGAAAATGATTAAACAAACATACAATTAGCATAATAATATAGCATGAATTGCAAAAGCTAAAGTATGCAAACAACTAACACATTCAACCTTTAGATTTAGCAAGTGAGGGCGCATGTGAAAGTACATGAGAATCAAATACCCTATCTTGTAAAGCTACCAAGTCGGATCTCTAAACCCAAACTAATGAAGAATGACGATCTCGGTGTGTAGGAATCGTGGCTACCTCGGTTGCCTTACGTAGGGATTTTCTAGGAGCTCGTTTAAGATCAAAATAAAATTTCCTAAGATGACCTTTTCGACCACAATGAGAGCACCTAAAGATCGAAAAAAATACTTACCTAAGGAATGATCTATGACATTGTCCCTAGAGGATTATCCTAAAAGATTGGTTTTGGCTTTATGAGTAGATTCATCACAAGTATCGAAGCCTAAACCACAAGTGTCATTTTTAATTTGGACCGTTCCTAATATTTTTTCTAATTTCTCCGAACGACACTCCAAATCAAATTTGACTTTACTAGAGTCTTTTAATTTATTTTCTAATTCTAAAATGTTAGACTCAAATAAAACATTACGCTCTTCAAACGCGAGAAGCTCCTTTTTTAAGGATTTCATTAAACCTTTAAGGCTATCTCTCTCGCCTTCTACATATTCAAGCTTCTCGCGAAGATCTCTCTCACGTGTCCTAAGGTCTTCAACCAACTCACTATCATCAACGACCTTGACACGCTCTCTTAAACTAGCTTCTAACTTCAAATTCGCTTTTTTTAATTTAATAGATTCTTCATATAGTTCTTGAAAAACATTTTGAAGTTAACTCACATCAACCTCTTCTTCATTTTCACTCTCTCTTTCTTCTCCACTCTCACTACCATCATCTTTTATAGCTTCACAAATAAAGGCCTCGGAAGTGTTATGTATTAAGATGTCATTCATTGGGTGATTCCTCACTATCACAAACATAACTAGCAATGAACGCGGTAAAGTTACGCTCAATGGGGGAATCGGGTCCCTCTTCCTTATCACTATCACTAAGGGTTGCATTAAAAGAAATTGGTTGCTTACCCTCTCTCCTTAGTTTAGTGGTGCACTCTTTTACCCTATGGCAATACCCTTCACAACCATAACACCTATTTGACTCGTCCCTATTTAAATTTTCATTAATAGTTTTAGGGATCTTCTCGGCTTTTTCATGCATAGATTTGTCAAATTTCTTAAAATCATTTTTAAATTTTTCTTTGTTAAATTTAAGAAATTTTCGAAACTTTCTAGCAAACATAGCCATATTTTTCAAGTCACTATCACTTTCACTCTCTACTACTTATTTTTCCTCCTTTCGGGCTTTCAAATCAATGCCCTTCTCAATTTTTTTTCGATTTTGGAGGGAAACATGTCTAGTTCATAGGTTTGTAAATCACCTACGAGCTCTTCTGATTTCGTAGAGGCTAAAGTGGGTAAATGATTTAACACGGTCACCTTAGGAATAAATCTATCGGGTAAGGACCTTAAAATTTTCTTTACTATACGGTTGTCGGGTATTTTCTCTCCCAAATTAAAAGATGAATTAACAATATCGGAAAGTCTCGCATAAAATTCATAAAAAGTTTCTTTTTCATTCATTTTGATGGTTTCAAATTGAGTGGCGAGGTTTTGGAGTTTCGACGCTTTTACGACACTAGTTCCTTCATGAGTGAGTTGTAAAATATCCCAAGCTTCTTTAGCGGTTTCACATGTCATAATGCGACGGAATTCATCCGGTGTGACAGTGCTAAACAAGGCATTTAAACCTCGGGAATTAAAATTAGATAGTTTAAATTCATTCTCAGTCCATCTATCGACGGGTTTGGAAACACGCTCATTGTCTACTAAATGTGTAGGTGGGGACCACCCGTTAACAACAGTTAACCAAAATCTCTCGTCGATAGATTTTAGTGCCGATTTAATTCGCGCTTTCCAATACGCGTAATTAGAACCCTCAAAAATAGAAAATTTTGAAAATGGGAAAAATTCCATTTTAGTCAAAAATATTTAAAGGATCTTAAACGCAATAATTTAGCGATCCCGCTCTGATACCACTTGTTGGAACACAAGGCCCCCAATTTGAAAACTTTTACACAAAAAGTGATTTCCTTTTTGAGATATGCAGAAGCGAGATGGTTCAATTAAACAAGTACATAAACAATAAATTTTAATTTCTTTCAAATTAAAATAAACAAAACACAAAGTGAAGTTAAATTAACAACTTTTCAATTTTTCACTTAAAACCAAATTATTTCAACTCAAGTCCTAGAATTTTCCTAAACCATATTTTCAATATTACCAAATTAGGCCAAACCAAATTTTATCCAATAAAATTAATGACTTGAATTAAATTAATGTTTACCCAAAATCATTTTAGCACCAAATTAAACAAGTAGTGATTTAAACCAAATTTTATCTTTTTACCTAAGCATGCGTCTAATGTGAATTTTGCGAAAGATAAAATAAACAAACCACTACGCCGCGATGTATGAGGAAAAACCCACAACGGGAAAAAATCTCAGACGACCCTAGCCTAAAATCCATTAAGTACGGTTTTACAAATACAAGGCACTAAGACTTTGACTCCGTCCAAGCTCCGACGCTCCTTCTTGTATACACCTCTGCCTAGCGAATAACCACGGAGCTCCACCACGATCTCGGAATTAACCGATTGGACTTTAGGAACCACCGTCAACCACACATAGTGCCCTTCACCATGTGAGAATGTCGCAGCAAAACTAACAAACTTCTTCTTTATGGGATATAGAAGTAAACATAAACGAACTCTTCAACTCGGTAGAGTAAACTCGGTGCCGAACACTCCAAGAAAGATTTTTATCTGGAAACTTGGAATAAATAAACTATGGGTGTAAGAAAGTGTTTTTCAAATAATGTTCTTGAACTACAAACACTTAAACATGAACTTTTGAATTAGGATTTTTTCTCTAAAAAATGTTCTCTCTAAAAAGTGTTTAGGAAATGTCAAAAGTTGTTTTTTCAAACTTGATTCTCGCAGATATAACTTCTCCCAAAAGTTAGTGGGTAAAGGTAAGTGGAAACATGGGAAAAATTGCTCAAAAGTGCCAGAAAAATTTCCCGCCTGAAATCTCGTACGAACGAGATTTTTGTTCGAATGAAGTCTCGTTTGAACGATACTTCTAACGAAGTTCCAGTGGCAGGTCGTTGGCAAACCTCGTTCGAACGATATTCTCGTTCGAACGACAATATCGAACGACTTTCCAGAATGTTTAAAAATTCAATTTTAGCCCAGAAACTTTATTTTAAAGTTTTAAAGAAACTTTCTGAAAGTAAACATTTATTTTAAATAAAAATTACACCCAATTAAAATTGTTCCAAGATCCTATATAAATATGTAATGCATTTATACATTGGGAGTAAACATAACAAATGTTGTTGACGTAGAAACGAGGCACAATAAACTCGACATTTGATGAAGCTTTATAATCTTGGCCGCTACGTCTTCAACTAACACATCATAGGCTTGAATGGATAAAGTTGAACACTATCCTATGACTCAAATGTTTTTGTCCGAAATTGAGCCAAAACTACGAAGGACTCAATTGGAAATTTGTGTCCTTACAGAAGCTTTGAAAGTTGAAGATTTTTAAGACTTACATATTTAGTATCTTTCCACTTTGGGGTTCATGGGATGGTCTTAGATTTGTATAAGACATTTATTAATAATTTAAATTTTTTATTTTGTACCGGAATAGCCATAAGGGGATATTTATAAGGACATATATTCCATCTACTCCCTAGTTCCTAGTTTACATTGTGTATGGCGCATCCCGTTCCCACCGTCAAGGAATTCACGTTCACACGTTGAAGAAGACAAATCGAAATATCAAACATCTTCAACATCTACGCGACATGTGGTGTACTTTGGTAAGAATTTAGTTTCGTGTTACTTAGATTTTTTTACTAAGTATTGGAATACTTTTTATAAAATGTTTTATTTTAAAATGAGGCATTTTTCAAACTTAAATTATTTTCTGAGATACCTGTAGGCGAGATTTAAAAAAATCATTTATGTCATTCAAACGACATTGTTATATGTTTTAAATGAAATTAGAACCTCGTTAGATAGGTCGTTCGATGCCCAAAATCTCTTTTGGATCAAACGAGAGTGTATTGCTTTGATTTTTTAAGGATCTTTTGACAGATTGTTCGAAGCAACTTCAAAGGACATGTCTATGTCGTTCTAATGACACTAAGATCTCATTTTAACAAGATTTTTCGCCTCAATTTTTTTATTTGCCTATAAAAACCTGTTTCGTGAAGCTTTTTGATTAAAACTTTTATTTTATGCAAACTGCAGAACAACTGCAAAATAATCTTCACTTTTTAGGGAAAAAATTATTTTTGATTCACAAATCAATCCCAATTACTTTTGTGAATCATCTTTGAAACTCAAACACTTTTGTAACGAAGTTATTTTTATGGAAAGTTGTCTCTACTGTTGATCTTGGAGATACTTGAGGGTATTCACTGCTGAAAGAGGAATCGCGATTTTTGTAATTCTCGAGGGAGTCATTACTGACTGAAGGCTACTATCTTTGTGGGTTTTTATGGGAATTCATTATAGTATTTCACTTGTAAGTTTGTAAGTTGTGATTTACATTTTATTAGTGAAATAAAAGGTTTTTCCCTGCTGAAAGTTTTCCCGAAATCGTTTATTTCTTTACATGTTTGATTTCAATCACATAAATGCATGTTTGGGGTTTAATAAAATTGGAATTTATGATTGACATCTAGTTAAATAAGTTAACTACGTTGAAATATTGCAAACTCTCAAATTGGTATCACATCCTGCTTTCACAGTCGGGGAGGCCCTGTGTCACAAAGCTTTGGACGTCATCGTATTAAAAACGAAGATGCTCAAAAATAGAGAAAGTGTCGAAATATCGCCATTTGCAGTATTACAACAGGTCCGATAGACTCTTTATCCAACCAAGCACTAACAAGATTTTCCTCGATCTACTTTAGAGCCATACTAACTAACCTTATGGGTATTGGCAGCTCGCATATGCTCTCCACGGATCTCCTCTTCGACCACGCCGATTTGCAATCTAGAGTACTATCTATCAGCCGATTACTAATAAAATCCTTGGTCTGCTGCCTAATGAATTTTTTGCCATGCCTACCTACTTTTTTGGTCTGTTGCCTTGTAAGTTTTTGCCAAACCGACCTTCTATCGTCGACCACACTGAATAAACCCTTATCGACAATCACGATTATGGGTGGACAAGCTAATTAAAGTTCAAGGGCCTTATATTTATATGTCTGAAGAAAAAGACTAACTATTTATTTTGCTTACCACCTCTTCAACCCAAAATTCTTGGTCTTTTTAAATAATAAATTTTGATAGAATGAATATTTTATGGGTTTGGTTTTCATCCATTTTCCCTCACTCACTGTCACTTTTTAGTCCAAGTGGGTAGTTGGGCAACACTATATATGCTATATTCATGCAATTCCTTTAAAAAAATTGCCAATTGATGGCTTGTAATGACACTTTTTAATCAACATTATTACAATTATGTTGTTCACATAAACGATGGGGTGCATTCATAGAGCACCCATATCATTTATTCGAGCACTTTATTTTAAAATTTGTTGGTGTGATAATTTTTCAATTATTCATCATGGCTACGACGGATGCTCGGGTACAATCATCTCAATGAGATCCCATTATAAAAATTATTGTATCACTCATTTGGTACTTTGATTTTTTCCTTGGCAGATGGTTGAGTGAATGTATACCATACATTAATTGGTCGAATAATTCAGTCTCATGATGATTTCTAATTAATTTACCCTCCACGAATGTCTGGGCAACTTATTAATTTTCACAAGTACAAGATTCAGTCCCGATATATGTACGACCACAATCTTAAGCTCTTAGAAATCTTATTAATGCTTCGACAGATACTGAGCACGGATCGCTCGCTATATCTACTCGATGTTGTGCAACTTTGCCTCGACGGACTAGCCATGCACCATTTATCTTATTAATGCTCCAATGGATGGTCAAGTACGCTACAACACTTTAAGAACCGAAAAAATAGTTGGGTAAGATTATTTGTTATAATCGAAGGATGCTCGGGCGTTGATATTTCACCAACTTCATTATTAATTGTCTGACTCTGATTCTTAACCTGGAGGATGGTTATGCATATTCAATATTCATCAAGACAGAGGAACTGCAAGATATTTATTGTCACATACTTAATGTTAATCCCGAAGATATCTGCCACACAAGTTGTATTTTATCCCCGACAGATGGTTGGTCGGGATAATCCTTTTCTATATTCAATCCCAACAAACGGTCGGCATATTCTATTATTAATTAATATTACATTTATTATTGTTATTCAATTTTAATGAATGGTTTGGAAATATATTTTTCTCTAACAATGCAATATCATCTGTAATATCTACTCGGTCCTTTCATTATTTCTCTTGATACTCATGCATTATTTAAACTCCTCGACGGATGGTCAGCACTGTCATTATTTCTCTAGATTCCTCACTAGCTTCGATGGATAATCGATGCAATTTATAATATGTGAATCATCACAATTTTGACCCGAAGGAATGTTGCACATTACCATTCTTATTTTATTCAACCTCGGCTAATTCCTGCATGTTCATCCTGTAGTCAACGTTATATTTATGATTCAGTTCAGATGCTTGAGCATGCCTATTATTTGATCTTCTCGTTTCAATTGCTCTATATAGTCGACATTATACTACAATAGAGTCCCAACGGATGGTTAAACATTATTATAATTTAGTATTTTCTTCATAAATCTGAATTGGGGACTCCGTAGCTATGTTAACCTGTGAACGAATTCATTGCAACATTAGTCAAGCAAGAACTAGAAAAAGTTGGTCTATAATCGAAGACATCTCAGCAAAGCACCTCAGCCGCACAACCAAAATCAAACTTCATGTATGACCTCGTCTTCGAATAGAGCACGAACAAGAAATTCATCAAATCTAGGAAATCCATTGCAATCTTATGAGCAACAAGATTCCACCATAATCGGCTAACGCATGGATAAGATCCTAACATCAAACTTCAAGTATGACGAGAACAAGAAGCCCGTAAAACTTCATGTATAAACACAAAAAGTTTTACCCGACTGGGTTAAACATATAAATAATTATACATTCCTAGCACACTTGGTTACCACTGATAACTAATGTAAAAACTTAGTTCAACAAAACCAGTCACAACGTTATCTAAGTGCATTAATTGAATCTAAGGCGTTACAAACAGAACAACGATGAATAAAGCATTTAATATTTAAGCAAACTACTTAGTCGGCAAGATGATTAACTAATCATAAGACGGATTACCAAGTCGACAAGGTGATTAAAAAACTAATCACACGCTTAAATAAAGATGAAAATGTGTATAGCTTCAGCAGGATAGTACGAGGATAATATTAAAACAAAAACAATCATTCAAAGGAAAAAACAAAGGGCCTATTTGGTTTGCAACTATAATTCTGTTTTCTGTGTTTAAATACAATTCTGATAAAAATCTTCGTTTGGCAACCTGTTTTTAAACACAGAATTATAATATTCCTGTGTTATAATCAAGTTTTTCAGAAAACAGATTTTGGGTGTTTTATAACATCTGTTTTTTTTATTTTTCAACTCAGAATTATTCATTCTTAATATTTTAAAGCAATTATACCTTAATATATAATATACATACATAATACATTAATGTGTGTAATTCTTATAAATAAAAAATATATATGTACATATACACAAAATTACGTATGGAATAATATAAAGTTAAATAATATTATCAATAGATACATGATACTTATATATAGTTTTATACATATATTATTAATGTATGGAATAATATAAAATATACATATAGTACATATGTATTAAAAAATATTATCAATTCATGTATGTATATAATTTTATAGTGAATTATATATGCGACATCATTATATATATATATATATATATATATATATATATATAGAGAGAGAGAGAGAGAGAGAGTTAAACTCCCTAACATACCTCATTAAATATACCTAAAAATACATGATATTAAATGTACGTGTATATAATTTATGATGTATGTATGTATGTATATGTATACATTCATGTATATGTATGTATGAAAGTTTTATATATATATATATATATATATAAACTCCACAACATACCTCATTAAATATACCTAAAAATACATGTTATTAAATGTACATGTATATAATTTATGATGTATGTATGTATGTATACATTCATGTATCATGTATGTATGAAAGTTTTATGTATGTTTATATGTACATACATATATATATACACACACACACACACGCATATGCATGATATAAATATACATATTTGTCAATTTTGTCAAATTTTCAAAAAACTGTATTTAAAAACAACTTTACCAAACGCACACCAATAATTATAAACACAAAAAACTGAATTTTAAAACTGTATTTAAAAACAGTGTTTAAATCGAATTTTCTGAATAGAGAACCAAACAGGCCCAAAGTTTTAAAAGTCATTTCAGGGGGCGTTTCCCCTTGGCATTATTCATCCCAACAATCATCCCAGTAAGAGGAACATCAAGGGAAGAGAAATAGGAGTACCCTTTGGCGGTTCACAGTTTTTTTAAACTATTTACAAAAATGCCATTGTATTGACACACCGGGAGGTCGGCGGTCGACCTCTACCATTTTTGGGCACCACGCAACTTTTCAAAATAAATACTCCATCCTTTACTAAATCATCAAGTATGGAGCATTGAGGGCTTTAGTTGTATGTAAAAATTACTCTCCTATGTGGACCTATGAAAAGTAGACACCTGTTCTCCTATGTGGCCATTCAACTATCTCGATCGACATTAAAGACACCTAGTCGTTAGGGAGGGTGACCAACGTAGTCAGATCCTGGACTCGGGAAAAATCCCAAGGACTCTTGAAGGTCTCTGAATTACCTTTCTAACGTATGCCCCGTGCACGATTTGGATCAACGGATTGTGTTCTATGATCGTTTTTTCGAGAAAATATGCACAAGACTGCTAATTGGCAGGCCCCATACCCTGCGCCGATTGGAACTACTAGGCCTATGCCGCTCGAAAATCCCCCGACCCTATAAAAGGAGGGCATGACCTCACTCCAAATCACACCTACAGCTCAGATCCATCAGCATCACTGATATCAACAACATTCTCTCAATCAAAGAAGTTCCCTTATGTGAAGTTTTATCCAAGTTCACATTCCCATCCATTTCATACCCAAATTGGAAAGATCTCATTCCATATTCATATCAAGTATCAAGGGAGTTCATCCAAAATCAAGGGCAATCTCTCATTCTTCAAAGAAGGTCCAAACCCTTCCCTTATCTCTTTAAATTTCTTGTTTTTGCATTAGTCATATTAGATTCATAATCTAGTATCTTAATCTCTGCATTTTCCTAGTACATTGCACATACTTTATTTTCTACAAAAAATCCAAAATCAACAAAAAGTGGATTATACCCATAAATTTTGAATGAATTCGTCTTTCAAACTTTTTTTTCCACACACACTTTTATAATAAAATCTCGTTCGAATCTATGGGATAAAATCCCAACCTCACGCCGCAAGCGAACTACGTGGACTTTGATGCCTTTATAGGCTACGTAGGCATTTCGGATGAAAACCTCAGACTCGAGCCCAACTTCCGATTTTCTAATTTTCACAAAATCTCTATTCTTATATTTCCCCATATTCTTACCTTTTTATATCTTCGTAATTCTTTGTTAGGCTCCATCCGACATATATTGTCATTTATCCATACTTGTCAATATCGTGATAAGCACATAAATCGTATTTCACATATATATATATATATATATATATATATATTATATCCGGTAACACTTCTCTGGATGATTTCACTCTATCTTTTCCATGATATGAGTTGAGTGATTCCTATCTCCATTATATATACAACCATACACATTTCACGGAGAAATAAAGGAAAATAATAACACAATCCCAAAAGTGACCGAAAGGGCGGGATGGGTGCCTAACACCTTCCCATTCCGTAACTTAGCCCCCGAACCCTCCGGACTATTGCTTTCGTATGCATCGGTTTGTCTTTGATGTCGTCCTCTCGAAGCGGCGACATGTTCTTTTATATGTTTTGAGAAAAATAGATTGGCGACTCTATCTCTTTAGATTAACCCAACACCGACGACGGCCAAAGCGTCCCCGAGCGGGACGCAAGACCTCTCTGAGCCGCCCAAACTCTAATTGGAATAGCCACAGTGATGACTCTGCTGGGGACTTTCGTAAGAGGGCTAAACTGTGTTTGCATGGGTGTTTTGTTTCTTTGTGTGTGTATTCACCTACCTGTTTGTTCACTTTTCTCCTATATTATTTCTTGCACTTATATACCTCATATTTATGTCACTACTTACTCAGACACTCGTAGAAATTCTCCACGTACACTTCACAACATGTGCACCTAGGATCACTTATATCCACATGTTGTACACATCACATTGAAATCCATGCTTAGGTGTCATTAACACACACTCACACTTATCACACACCACTTATAGATGATCCATGCTTAGGTCACTACCACACACTCATTTATGGATAGTCACACATCACTCACTCTTACATATCCATGCTTAGTATAGATTTACTTTATATACTCGTATATGATCCCCTGCTTGGCGTGATGCTCATCAATAAAAATACTCTCTCCATAAGATACTAATAAAAGAATCATGCATTTTTACACCCCACATCACCAAAGAGCATTGTTATTGACCAAATTTTATCCCGTAAATGGAGGGTCACTTCGTGATGGGTGCTGGTCTGACAGGTCGAGGTTAGCGTAAGCGATATGAATCTCACCTTCCATTAGCCAAGTACCTTCGATGTATATCAAACGGTTCCCCCCGTATGGTACCGCTTGATCGAAGTCATGACGGGAGGTATATCGCAGGGAACTCATTCACGTACATCGAGTATATCGAATTTGCTCTCACACGTAATGTCCCCATGAGGTATATAGTAGGCAATTCGCGTACACTCAGTTATATCAAATAGCTTTTCCACAAGTACCGATTGCCCTCAAAAGAAAGAGGTATATCGTGGAAGTCATGCCAAAGGGGGAACCCTTTCCAATTAACCCACTAAATGCATACCCTTATATAGGCGTCAAACCTAGGACACTCATATTTAATTGTCGTTTTTTACCCGAAACTCTGCCAGAATGACGGGTCGGCATGCCGCCCAAATTTTTGTGCAATTTTTAAAATGGGACCACCCTGCCCATGAGCCTGGTAATAAGTCCAACCATATTTTCACGTATTTTTCAAAGCCAAATTTTCCAGGCTCGAGTCCCGTCTGACATTTTTTTTTGCATTTAGGTAAACCTAATACAAGTGAGAACATAATAGACATAATAATCAGGCTAAGACCCGTATCTCATCTTTCCCCTCTTTTCCAAAGAAAATATCAAAAACATTTCTTTCTTCTTTATCAAAAAAGAAATATACCAAAAATATTTTCCCCTTTCTCGTAGCAAAAATATTTTTCCTCCCTCCTGTCCAAAATATTTTGCCTTCATCTTTTCCAAAATGTCAATAATATTTTCCCTCATTTTCAAAATAACAGTTTTTCTCTTTTCTCTTTTAAAAATAAATTCGATTTTCTTCTTTCTCAGGTCGATCGTATACCCTTGGCCTGACCCCCTATTGGCTTCAGTCTTCAGTAGAACCGCCCTGGAGCTCCATCAGTCCCTTAACTTCCTCTGAGTTCAGAATTCACCCGCCTTCCATGGAGAACACATATTAAGTACCGATTGTGCAGCCAGATCAAATAGCAGTCCTAACTCAGCTCACTGCCAAGATTAATAGCCAGTGGGTTGAGGTCCGTGAAATGCAACGAAATTGGGTCCCTATTACTGAAGAGCCCGAGGTCCTCTTCCCTTGCGCTATGGGTTCGCCCGCACCCGAGCCTATCTGGGTTTCAGAGGAATATCAACATGCTCCACTTGCTCCTCCTGCTAATGGGCCGCCGGCCCAGCTTCCTATGTCGAATCTCACCCAACTAGGGGTTAATTTAGTCGTGACCATTGATCCGAAAGAGGAGGAATTAAACAAGGTCAAGATGGTAACCAAGAAGTTCGACCAAGTCAGAATCTTGGGAAACTACACGGACTATATCGATATGTCTCCCTATCTGAAAGCAAGGTTGCCAAAAAAGTTCAAGTTGCCCAACACGAGAAGTTCAGAGGTAGAGGACCTCGATTGTTCTTCTTCGTAGTTATCATCGAGCCATGACTCTCCTAGGGGCTTCCAAAGAAATAATGGCCCAAATATTTCCACAAACTTTGAAGGATAGTGCCCTTCGCTGGTTCTTATCTCTCGAAGAGTCCAAAATTCGTAGCTGGAAAGATGTGGCCCAAGAATTCATATCACGATACAAGTATAATGAAGAGTTGGAAGTCACCCATCGAGATTTAGAACTGTTATATGCTCTAAAACTACAAGGACGCCTGGTCTCCCCGCCGAATGGAAGGATTTATATGAAGAAGCCATTGAAGTTGTGGGGTACATTGACTTTTCAAGGAAAGAAAATATCACCGCCACTGGATGGGGAGATGAATTCGATGATGAGAAACTTTCAGAAAGGACTAGGTCGGTAGTCGACATTTGTGGGATGATATCATTCGAGTAGTTCTTAGGAGACATCAACAGGGTGGCCGAATAACTCGAGATCGATGAGGAAACAAGGTTTATATTTTTCTCCTCTTCTGTGAACCATATGACCAGGTCAGGGTGACATTACCAAGTTCCAAATCCCCCTCCATCAGCAAGTGACAAAGGGAAAGGTGTTAAGAGTCTTCCTATGCCAGAAATGACTAACTCTCGAGGAGAGCAAGGTCCTAGATTTGTTGAAAAAGACCCAAGCTAACATCAATCTGTGGGGACTTTTTATGTCTTCTCAGCTACACATAAATGCTTTGATCAAGCTACTCACCGAGCTATGAGTCCCTTCATCTACCACACCAGAAGAAGCAATGAATCTGGTTGGATCTTTAACCTCTATAATAATGCTCTCTTTCATCAAAGAGGAAATCCCCAAGATCGGGCCAAACAACAATTATGCTCCTTATATCTCTGTCGAAGTTATGGAAAAGACTGTCCCGCTCTCTCTTATTGATAATAGATCTGCTCTGAATGTTTTCCCACTGAGAACCCTCAACTGTTTAGGACTGAAAGTAAGAGACCTTGCTCCAACCTCTGCCACTGTAAGGGCCTACGATAATACTCGTTGAGAAGTGATGGGATTCATAAAACTATATATAGGGGATGACCCTATAAATCTTGTCGTAGAATTCTAAGTCATCAACATCCCAGCATGTTTCAATTGCTTGGACGACCATGGCTCCACAGTATCAAGGGTGTTTCTTCTTCCCTGCATCAGAAGCTGAAGTTATTCGCTAATGGGCAAGTCATTACCATCTTGGGAGATGACGATAGTACCAATAATGCAAGCACCATCAATCCAGCACTGGAGATATATTATGGGTCAAATGATATGCTCCTATCCAATTTTCGAGTTGAGCCACTTCTACTCCTAGCAGGGGACGATTTCAAAGACAGGGTATGTCCAGAGTATGAACCCGATGACAATGTCAACATGATCCAGATGTTAAAAAACATGCACTTCATCCCCGTACCGGGGATGGGGCAAAAATAGCAAAGGATGCTCGAGCCCATTGTGCTGAAGAAAGATTTTCCTTCTTATGGCCTGGGCTATTAACCGTCAGTAGAAGAACTCCGGATGATTCTCCAATCTCGATTAAAAAGACGACTAGAATGTGTTAAGACCATATCAAGAGATTCCCTGAATGGAAGATTCATCAGAGAGGGTGAAGATTTCCCCTTATATGGCTTTCCTGAACCTTGGTACGACCACATGCACAAGAAGATAAAACTTGTAATGGAGATTTTTTTCCAAGACACCTATTCATGGGTCGAGAGTTCCCAGCATCACGTGCAACCTCTCGTTGAGAAGACCATAGCCAATGCCGGAGATTTCAAGGAAAGTTACTCTGAAGATTCCTTCTACATAAAAACACTAGGGCTAGCACTTCGCATGATCCACTCAGGGCCCTTATCATCCAATCCATCTTGCCTGATCAAAGCTACTGACACACCTATCCTCAACTAGCATGTTATACTAGTTCCACCTGCCAAAACTCAACCTAACCCTAATGTTTATCCTATTTCTTTTTCTGTTGTTTCTTCTTACTCTAATGTAATAGAGACCTCTTTTGACGAGGTTCTCAATGTTGTTTTTCCTATCAATGAAATAAATGAAGATATTGAGTATCTTGTTGTGCCTTACATTAATTGGATTGATTCCAATCAAACTCTTGATGATGATGATTTTACAAATGAACAATTCTTAACGAATCTAAATAAGGTTAATAACGAACAACATAACCGCGCTCAAGTTAATGAAAATAAAACTGTTGTTATTAATCTCGGTTCTAGTAGCCAACTGCGTTAGATTAGGATAAGGACCATCTTTGATGAGCATGAGCGTGCGCAACATGAAGGATTACTGAAAGAGTTCATGGATGTATTTGCATGGTGTTATGACGATGTGCCCGACTTTGATCCCCAAATATCTCCGCTCTAGATTCCTACTCTCCCAGAATGCAAAGAGGTCAAATAGAAATTGCGAAAGCTCCGCACCGAATGTTCGCTCAAGGTTAAAGAAGAAGTGGTCAAACAGTTGAACGAGGGTTTCATTCGTGTGATCGAATATCCCACATATCTAGCCAATATTGTGCCCGCACCAAAATTAGGAAAGAAGGTTTGGATGTGTGTCGGCTACCGAGACTTAAATAATGCCTCTCCAAAGGATGATTACCCACTACCCAATATTGACATGATTATGGACAACATGGCTAGTCACGCTCTCAAATCATTCGTTGATGGATTTGTCGGGTATAGCTAGATCAAGATGCACCCAAATCACCAAGAGAAAACAACATTCATTACCATATGGGGAATCTTTCACTACACCGTTATACGATTCGGTCTAAAAAATGAAGGGGGTACCTACCAGAAGGCTGCCACAACCATTCGCCATGATCCGATACACAAGAAAGTCGAGGTGGATGTGGATGATATGATTATCAAGTTCAAAATTAAAGAAGGTCATGTTCCCACTCTTCGAAAGTCCTTCGAGCGACTGGGATAATATCAGATGCGGCTCAACCCCCAGAAATGTGTCTTCGGTGTTACAAAAGGAAAACTCTTGGGATTCATGGTTGGCGAGAAAGGGATAGAAGTAGATCCTGCCAAACTGAAAGACATACTCGAGATGCCACCACACCGAATAGAGAAAGAAGTCTGAGGATTCCTTGGGAAATACAGTACATCAGCCAATTGACTTCTATCAATGAACCCATATTTAAAATCCCCCGAAATGATTCAACTAAGGTTTGGAATGAAGCGTTCTAAGAAACCTTTTATCGAATCAAATAATACCAACCCGACCTCCGGTACTCATGCCGTCATAGTCTTCCCATACTGCTATACCGAACCGTTATAGATATTGCAACTGGGGCTTTGCTAGCCCAATGCATATAAGAATACCGCAAAGAGAGGTACATTTTCTACGCTAGTCTCAAGTTATCCGAGTACGAAGTTAATTACACAACTTTAAAAAGAGCGTATGTCGCTATTATTCGGGTCACCCAAAAGTTGTGCATTACATGCTCGCCTTTCCCATCAAACTTGTATCCTGAATGGGTCATATCAAGTACTTTCTTAGAAAGCCTGCTTTGTCGAGTCGAATGGCCTATTTGTTGATGCTTCTAGCAGAATTTGATATTGTGTATGTCATGCAGAAGTCCTTGAAAGGAAGATCCATCTCTGACTATCTCGCTGGCCACCCTATGGAAGAAGCTTACGTCTGGAGATTCTTTGGGAAATTATAGTACATCAGTCGGTTCATTAGCTAGTTGACTTCCATCTATGAACCCATTTTTAAACTCCCCCGAAAGGATTCAACTAAGATTTGGAATGAAGCTTGCCAAGAAGCCTGATCGAATAAAAAATTACCTAACCCTACCTCCAGTACTCATGACGCCATAGTTTTCCCCTATTTCTATACCTAACTGTTACAGATATTGCAGTTGGAGCTTTGCTAGCCCAATGCCTAGAAGAATCTCGTAAAGAGAGGTAAATTTACTACGCTAGTCGCAAGTTATCCGAGTACGAAGTCAATTACACAGCTTTGGAAAAAGCGTGTGTCGGCCTTGTGGTCACCCAAAAGTTATGGCATTACATGCTCGTCTTTCCCATCAAACTTGTATCCCGAATGGGTCCTATCAAGTACTTGCTTGAAAATCCTGCTTAGCCGAATGGCCCATTTGTTGATGCTTCTAGCCAAATTTGATATTGCGTATATCACGCAGAAGTCCATAAAAGGAAGAGCCATCCCTGACTATCTCGTTGACCACCCTATGGAAGAAGCTTACGTTCGGATTTTTGAGTTCCCAGATGAGAATATCATTTATACCTCGCAAGAAGACCTTTAATGGAAAATGTTCTTCGATGGCGCCTCCAATAAAAAGGGGTATGGCATTGGGATTCTCCTGATTGCCCCTCATGACACTCACACTCCCATTCCATCAAGTAGGATTTTCCTTGCACCAACAACATGACTGAATACGAGGCATGCATGATAGGCCTCAAAGTTACGCAAAAAAATGGAATTCAATACCTCGATATCTATGGAGATTCAACCCTCATCATCGTTCAAGTTCTCACAAAATGGAAATTCAAGGACGAAGAACTCTTACCCTTTCATGCCCACCTAGAAGGGATAGCCTCTCAATTCTAAGATATTACCTTCCACTACCTGCCTTGGGGAAAGAACAGCCTAGCCGATGCTCTTGCACCTTAGCCTCAATGATTGACATGCCCGAGGGAATAACAATGGCCCCTTTACTAGTCCAAAATAAAGACAAACCAACCTACTGTTACCAGATTGAGCTCGTCACGGAGGAAAATCCTTAAATGACCGACTAGTGGTACTACGATATTTGGCGCCTCCTCAAACATGGTAGGTATCCCTAAGGCTCTGACAAGAAAGACCGAGCAACTCTCTGTAGACTTGCTGCCCAGTATATTATCTATGACAAAGCACTATTCAAAAGGAACTTCAATAGAACCCATTTACACTGCATTACAGGGGCTGGCATTGAAGAAATGATGCAAAAAATCCACAGCGGGGAGTGTGGACCTCACATGAACGGTCATATACTCGCCAAGAAAATAATTCGAAAAGGTTACTATTGGACTACAATGGTTCAGGAGTGCATCACCTATATCCGCAGATGTCTCAAATGCCAACAATTCTCCAATCTTCAGCACTTGCCTCCTTGAGAATTGTATAACATGACTTCTCCCTAGCCATTATCCACATGGGGCATCGACATCATAGGGAAGGTAACATCCAAAGACTCCAATGGACATGAATTCTTCTTAGTTGCCATTTATTACTTCATCGAATGGGTTGAAGTTGAATCATATGCAGTTCTGAATGCCAAGAAGGTAGCCAAGTTTATCAGAATGAATATCGTCTGCCGATATGGGGTCCTGCACGAGCTGGTATCAGACGACACATTACATTTTGAGGCAGAAATTACAGAAGTGGTCGAAGAATATGGGATTCAGAGACACAAATCCTCCTCTACCGACCTCAAACCAACGGTGCAGTCAAAGCTGCCAATAAGAACCTCAAAGCCATCACCAGCAAGATGATCGTCAGTTATCAAGATTGGGTTGATCGGATCTCTTATGCCGTATGGGGATACCTCACTTTAGTTCGAACCTCTATTAGGACCACCCCCTACTTTAAGATTTACGACATAGAAGCAATCCTACCCGTGGAATTAGAAATTCCTTTACTGGGCATGATAATGGAAAGAAAATTTGACGAAGAAGACTGGCATCAGAACCGTCTTTACGAGCTGTCACTCTTGGACTAGAGGAGATTAAAAGATCTATACCACATACGAGGGTACCATCACCGAATAACACAATCATTTAATAAGAGATTCAAGGAGCGCGGTGCCCAAGAAGGGAACTTAGCCCTTAAAGAAATAGTAGAACCCATCTGGGACCCTAGAGGGAAATTAAAGCCCAATTGAAGCGGCCCCTACATCGTGAAGAAATCCTGTCAAGTGGATCCACTATGCTCTCTAACCTTGATGGAGAGGAGATGGACCATCCAGTCAACCTGGACTGTTTCAAAAATTTCTACCCCTAGTTCGAAATCTCAGCACGTTGCGATTCTTCTCATCTCCCTTCTATTCTAAAAAATAATCTCTTCATTTCCCTACCGAGAACTTCATGGGGCAAGATCACTTATAAAAACCTCTTTGCTTTTAGAAACCAAACTTCTCAAAACACTCAGAGGTACGTAGGTAGCTCATACGCATCACATGAGCACGATCCCCTTCTTTTTTCACAAAATTATATTCTTTTTTTATCTCTGAGAACTACAGTTCATTTTAACATATACCTGAACAACATGATTATGTATGCCTTAGCGATTAGTAAAGACAATTCAAATTCAAAAGTCATCAAGAGGCACAACTAGATGATCAAAAACTTGTTTATTCCATTATTTGAAAATTTTGGTACAATTACGTCAGCGTAAGAAGTTAAATGACTTCCCTTGCCAACCTACTCCAAATTTCCCCAAAACAAGCCACACCTTAAAAAAACCCTTCCAAATTTATTCCCACACAACACAACCAAAATAAACAGATACATTGCCAAACACCATATCAAAAGCTTCACAAATAAACTTCCTAGGGAACCCTACCCGTAGTTGTTAGAGGAGCCAACATCATCATCATTATCCATATCTTGGGGCCCCCAAACTTCCCCAGCCTTAATGGAATGCCGCTGACGCTCCATAGCACGATAAGCTTAGACCAACTTGGGGAAAACCATGATGCCTCCTTTCATGGTGTCAAAAGTGGTGAACCATCGTTGACCGAATCTCCCACCAACATATTGGCAACTACCCTCCTCCATAACCACTTCATGTAGTCCCCTGAGACATGCTAGACCCGCCCAACAAACTGTGAAGGACGAGATGATAGTTGACGATTCTCCCATAAAGAGCCAAGCCGCATGCGCATTAACTCTGTCAAGTCCTCCACCGAGAAGAAATTCAGTGTCCGCGGTGGCACAATCTGTTCCCAGCCAAATTAGAGTAAGAGTCGCCAGAAAAAGTAGAAAGAGGTCTACCTAAGGCCAACCAACCGAACATACTGGTACTCCCCCAGTTCCAAAATGGGCAGTAGTTTCCCCCACTAAGGCACTGACCAGTGCAAGCCTCGAGCCCCGTTCTCCACAAACCAGTTCTCCCAGCTTTTAATATCCAGGTCTACGCTGATGAAGTGATGCAAAAAGAAGTTTGGTACGACCGGCAAGGGATACTCGGGTGGGATCGGCATTCGGAATCTCTCTAGCAGCCACATGAATTGCATTAAAGGGCTACCCCTCAAAAAATCAGAACAACCTTCCCGCTAGGCATCCAGACCATTTAAAGTCTTCACTAGTATTATCGCCGTAGGATTGTGACGGTACGACATTCAAGAAATAATGGCTGCGAGTTGAGAGTCCACCAGTAGCTCCCCAGTCATCAATAATAGTTTTGAAACCAAGCCCAGGATTACGGCTCCAGCGTAACCAACATCGCCAACACCTTGCATATGCACAGTAAGAAGAGATATCATTCCCCTACTACCAGTGATCTAGTCACCAAAGGCGAAATACGGAGAAGTCCCGCAAACAGCTCTCTATGGGACCGGGAGAATTCAGGCATAACTACCGCAACACTAGGACTTATCCCCACCATGGCATAAAATTCTTCATAGGTCAGACAAACTCCATCCAACCCAAAGCGAAACACATGGTCTTAAGGGTACCAGAATTCCACTGCTGTCATTAGCATGTTTCGGTCTATGGACTGGTTGCGCCATAAAAAGACTCAATGCATATGGAAACCATCGTAGTCGATATTTTATGAATACATTGCGTCCAATGTCTCGAGGTAGTTAGCAAATTCAACGCTACCGGGGAGATCCATATTGTGAACGAAGAGATAGTGTGCAAAAGGCTACAAAGAAGAAAGAATGTGGAGGTGTTAGGAAATACTCCACTCATGCCCCCTATTTATACTTAGAAAGGTTCAAACAAAGACAAAGAACCCTGCAGAAATTGTAGGGAAACCTACCCCACCAAGTACTAACCCATTGAAGAAAGTGCAATCAAGGCCTTGTATTGGACCGACATGCCGATAAGTAGGATAAGGTGCATGCCGATCGACAACCCCCTACTTTGGGAAATTTCCCTTTTTCCTTTTTTATCAAAATAAAAAAACTCAATAAAAATAAAATTTTATTCGAAAATTTCCTTATCCTTGTGCTTTATTTTACCATATTTTAAATAAACTCGCTAAAAATCGTTTCTTTTTATAGTCTCAACAGCACAGTAAAAAGAGCGTTCGCATTAAGTCATTGAGGCAATAAAATTAACAAAAACTTCATCACATAGATATATATATTGTTGTGTTACATCAGCCTTTTGCAGGAAACAAGAAATAATGACGGGACTTAGCCTGCACCCACATCTTTTCTCTCTATCTCTCTCTCTCACACACTCCTCCCACCTATATTTCTCTCTCTCTCTCTCTCTCTCTCTCTCTCTCTCTCTAGGAACCTCCTTCCCTGCGACGCACTCTCTTTCCCCAACGGCGAGACGACGTACCTCCACTCCTCGAGCCAGACCCTTCCTCAGAAGAAGCAGACGATACCAACTAAGAAGGCTCCGAAATCACATCCCGAATATGGGAAGTCCCCGAAGATCTCCAGTCCGAACATCCCTCAGCTAAGTGGTCGACACTCGAATGTGCTGTGAGAAAGATAGAAAGAACGAATCAGTAAATCGAAAACTAAGAAAGAAATCAATGAATCAGAGGGTAAAAAGATGAAAAGTATACCTCGGGACGAAGGACCTCCTCTGTCAATCCCAACTCCTCCGAATCCATCACATTAGGGTGATGTTGCATATGCACTAACCCTCCATCCGACCTCCAAATATTGTAAGAAGAAGAGTGCAACCGTACAAAAGAAAGTTCCAAGGACATCGCTGCAGTGGATGTCGACGGACCACCTGCACTATGAGAAGATCCCACCAGTCAACTCGAACCTGCCTATGGGAGAGGTACCCCGTTATATATGCTGAATGACATCAGCTAGCTCGACACCAAATCTAGATAATCGTACGGTGTCGCTGTGTCGATCTACAGGACGAGTAAGGCTGACCATCATTGCCGCTATCCGCGCATCATCTACCATCTCTCGCACCCACCTAATGTACATCGGGGGCTGCGCCGGTGGCACCATAACTTCCTCCTTTATAATCTTTTGGATAATCCGCTCCCCAAGATACCAAGATTAGCCAAGCTTATGCACCAACAAACGTTGCATCTGCGCATTTGCCCCACTCTCCTCCGTATACTGGATAGCCATCCCCAAGGGTTGAAGGTCACCAACAAAATTCCCAAGAAGATAAGGATTAATATAAAAAAGGATCACCATGAAGAAAAAGGTCAAAAGAAAAATAAGAAGGACTTACTCGCTCGCTCGTCAGGCCATTTAAGACTTGACGCACAGCCGCCAGAGAAAGAGTATTTTTTGACCGTCGATTAGACTTTCGCCACTGGAACATCAGACAGAATTTCTCAATAGACTCATCCTCTAAAGAAATCAGTTGGGTGTTAAACCCAATCACATCATAAAACCACGTCTGCAAAGGACGAAGGTCGACAATAAAAAATCAGAAAGTAAGGAAAATGCAAATGCATAAAGGAAAATGAGCAAATTAAAAGATCCTCAAGAAGATACGTGGCTCCAGTAAAAGACACCCGGTAACACTGGCTAAATGCATGTAGAGAAGAATAAAGGGTCGCCAAGGTTAGTCTCCCCCAGTCATAGAGAGGGATGTTCGAAAACATTCTCAAGTACAACAAAAACACAAATGAACAGCGTCGCCGCTCGACACTACCAGAAAACCTCCCAACATTAGCGTGATAAATAATCGAGTCGTCTGTCGTACTTGCATCCCATCGTCATCATTAACCACCTGATGCAATAACAAATCCCTCAAAGAAGACAAACGGAGAGAGTCCACATAAACTATCCTCTCCACATTGCCCAACGACGCCGTCACCGCCGAGGGCGTCACTAACAAAGACCTATCAACTTCAACCAACCTGCATCCCATCACACTCCAGCCTCAGTAGCTGTTGCACATCTATGGGAGTCACCGTCATCTCCCTGAAACCAAAATGAACAGTGTGGGTAGTGTCCCACCATCTCTCCCCCAAGGCGCACAAAACGACCGAAGAGCGAGGCATCTCATCCAGCGCAGACGCCAACCTCCCAAACCCAGCAGAGGACACCACCCACTGTACCACAGGTGGAAAATGCTCCCAAACATCCCTAAGACCCATCGTCCCCTGAGTTCACACAGTTGACGTAGAAATATCATTCTGTCAAAGCACAAAAGAAACCCTTTGTCAAAATTTAAGAAATCAAGGAAAAATTAACAAAAAAAAAGAAAAGAAAAGAAAACCAAAAGCCATTAGCGCATAACCACCAGGATTCACCACAATCGAAGTACGATAATGCATCAGCTCACGGAGAAGAATCCGATTATCCCCTATAGGCTCAAAAGAATCAAAGGAGTTCTCACTGCCCAAAGCAAGGGCCACCCTAGCCCTCCATTAGACATTAGCCAAATTATTAACTTTAAGCCACGCCCTGTGTGTCGCATTGCTTACAAAGTTGGCCATCTTTTGATTTCGGAACATCGAAATGGTTTGCAAAAGACGAATACAGAAGAAGACACGAAAGAAAGCTGTGAAAAATGAGGGGAACCCGCTCCCTTTTTATAGAAGGCTGAGGGGCATGCCGATCGACAGTCCCCTGTCACCCACCGATCAACACTGGCATTCGATCTGCTCGAGGTAGCCCTAAAGATCGTGACACTGCCGTGTGGCACCCCTCAAACCATGCCGATCGGAACCCCCTCTGAAATTTCGTACAAAAACTCCAAAAAATGCCTGAAAAATTCCCGAAATTTCTAAATGAGTTTTACAACCTTTTTCACCAAGAAAAATATTTTCCACTCCCATTTCCCCAGCGAAACTCTCACCTCCCCAGTGGAATGCCCAAAAATCGATTGATATCTCCAATCAAAATTTCCCCAGCTAAGAAAAACGACCTCCCCAGTGGAACCTAAATTAGATGCGAAACGGCCCAAAAATATCCCTAGTGGAGCCTCCTAATGTTCATCCCTACTTAAGCCCTCAGAATCGACTTTGACCCACAGTATTGGTCACCCTATTTTAGGTCAAAATTGACCTTGGCCCCCGGTCGTCACCTCTTTTAGGTCAGAATTGACCTCGGCCGCTGGTTTGACCTAGGCCCCCGGTCGTTACCTTTTTAAGGTCATAATTAACCTAGGCCCCCGATCGTCACCTCTTTTAGGTCAAAATTGACCTCGGCTCCCGATCGTCATATCTTTTAGATAAAAATTAACCTCAGCCCCCGGTTGTGACCTCTATTAGATCATAATTGATCTTGGCCCTCGATCGTCACATCTTTTAGATTAAAATTGACCTCAGCCACTGATCGTCATCTCTTTTAGATCAGAATTGACCTCATCCCCGGTCGTCCCCTCTTTTAGGTCAGAATTAATCTCGGCCCCCGATTGTTGCCTCTTTTAGGTTAGAATTAACCTCGGCCCTCGATCATCACCTCCTTTTGGTTAGAATTGACCGTCGTCACCTCTTCTGGGTCAGAATTAACCTCGACCCTTAGAATTGGTCGCTCCCACCTTAGCTCCTCAGAATCGACCTTGGCTCATCCATCCCCATCATTACCTTAGGTCCGTAGAACCGACCACTTTTCAAAACATCAAGTGAAGTCTATTCAACTGTTATCACTTGTTACAAGATCACCCATCAAGGGGCTCTGTAGACACCACATTTTAAGACCCCCCAAGTCTATCCTTAGGTCCCTAGCACCTCCCCAACTCACCACAAACCCTAGGTCATACTCCGAGTACCGATCTAGAGGCCATCGGGTGCTCCCAGGCCCCGTTTGACTTCGATCAACCATATCATTAGAGAAAAAGCTCTTTGAATCTTCGAAGCGCACTGAATACCCTTTTCAACGGTCCTCCCCGTGCATGAATCATCATAACATAATGGAGGAACAAAGCATTTTATTGTCGAAAACCGATCTAGAGGCCATCGGGTGCTCTCGTGCCCCAATATGACCCCAATCAACTTCATTAATAAAGTGAAATCTCTTAGAATCTTCGAAAAGAATTGAAACCCCTTTCCAACGGTCTGCCCCGTGCGCGAAATGGCATAAATGTTCGGACGAATGATTCATTTTCCCCTAAAAACTGATCTAAAGTCCATCGGGCACTCCTAGACTCCGTTTGACCAAAGTCAACTCTTCAACTCGATCGAGTCTGAATGAATATTTGAAGGGCACCGAATACCCTTTCTGACGGTCCGTCCCGTGCGTGATTCTGACTTATGGTACGAACGAACAACCCGTTTTACTCCCACAGGTCACCGGACACTTTCAGGCCCCGATTTACCAAGGTCATTTGTCCGAACTGAGTGAAACTCTTTGGAATATCGAAGTATATATTCCAAACTTTCCAACGATCCGCCATGTGCGCGATTCTAACTAACCATACGGACAAACGGTCCGTTTGCGTCCGACGGACTCCCGTCCAAATGATCGACGTGCGCTTTCCGAGCCACACCGACGACGACCGAAGCGTCCCCGAGCGAGACACGAGACCTCTTTGAGCCGCCCAAGCTCGGATCGGGATGGCCATAATTATTATTTTATTTTATTGTATTTTTATTTTGAGTCTTATAATTTAAAGATTAAGAATTTAAATTTTTAGTAGGCTGGATTTATTTTTTTAATTTTGATTTTATAGTTACTTTTTAGTAAGTTGTAAATATTTAATTATATTTTATTTTATCTTTTTAAGTACAAATTAAACCCCCCCTTGTTCTTCTTTCTCTCTCTCACCTCAATGTCTCTCCCACACCCACTTCACCCCACCACCAGGCAACCTCACCCGAACACCAATCCCATGAACTCAACCTTTTCAGATATCGAAACTCGATCTCCCCCTACTGTGAAGACTTAGGCCGACCCACCACATCCTTATCACTCTGAATTTATCCCTACTTGTAACCCTCTAGCCAACCTCACACCTTATAGTTCCGACCAAAACCCAAAGCATGGCCACATCCTAGTCCAAACACCTTCCATGGTAGCAACAAAACCCAACAAAACCTCCAAAGCCATCAACTGCCATTCCATAAAAATCGAGTTTGACCATTCTCTCACCTACTAAATAAATTTCCACGTGCATATAGCCAAATGTAATCTTTAAAATCTCTCCAAACAGCCAAATTTATGGGCTATAAAATATAGAAAGGAGTGACTCATCGGAGGACTCTCACACACCGCAGAATAATAGACAAAAATCAGTGTAGTTTTGCACAGTTTAAAAAAATAAAAAAAGAGTCATTTTACTGTTTATGGTACTTTGTTTATAATAATTGGTGCTTGAGATACATAAGTTTCCGTATTAGTTCGTTGAATCGAAAACTAACGAAAATCGTCATTTAACTCACTTCGGCGTTACATGACATCTTTAATAGTTGTCTCTCACTTGATAAATGACATCTTTGCCCTTGAAATTAAATCATAAAAACTGTTTAATATTTATAAAAGTTGTTTAATTAAACCGATTTAATAAAAAATATTTAATATTAATAAAAATTGTTTAATATTAATAAAAAATGTTGTTTAATACACACTTTTTAATTAAAAGTGTTTAATGAAAATTACTTAATATTTATAAAAAGCGTTTAATATTTATAAAAAAAATATATTTGTAAAAACTCTTCAATATTTCTAAAAACTGCTCAATATTTATAAAAAAAAGTATGATAATTTTTTTTAATATCTATAAGAACTGTTCAATATTTCTAAAAACTGTTTCATATTTATAAAAATTATTTAGATAATTGATTTTAATAGATAATTTTTTTTTTAAAAAAATTTAATCTATTTTATTTATAGTAAAAAAGTTTTTTTTAACAAAAACTATTTTATAATATAATTTTATACTGTTTGTTAACTGTTAATTGTACACCAAAAGGTCTATGTCATTTAGTTTAAAAATTAGCTAGTTGTTTTAAAAATAATTATTTATTTATATAAAATGGTTTTTCAATTATATATATATATATATATATATATATATATATATATATATATATATATATATATATATATATATATATATATATATATATATATATATATATATATATCTGTGTGTGTGTGTGTGTGTGTGTGTGTATAAGGTTTAAATATTTAGAATTCAAAAAATAATTAAATTCAGTAATTAATATAATTTCTAATATAATTTTCCACCAATTAATATAAATTCCAGCATAAGTTTATAATATAAATTTATACTGTTTTAAGTAAAAAAAAAAAAGTATATTCATTTATAAAATAAGTTTTATAATAATGTTTAAAATTTGTTAAAAAAACTATTTATAATATTTAAAAATGATTTTTAATTAAAAAATAATTTTAAAAAATGCCAACAAAAGAATTGATTATAAATTCCAGTGAAAAAAATTTTGAGTTTCAACAAAAGAAAATATGTTTTCAGAAAAAATAAAATTAAAAAAATGTAGAAAATAATATAAAAAAAAATCCAACGTTATTTGAAAGCACCTCCGAACAAAAAAATTTATTCAAAAGCTCAGAACAAAAGAGAGGGGAAATCGCCTCTGAAAAACAAACTCATTACGGCAACTCCAACAATATTTGAATCTTGCCAATCTATAAGTTTGTATTTATGACAATAACAATAATCTTATGAAAGTAAATTAAGTAGGATCTAGTGATCCAATTAACACCAAGTACTTTGCAGCAAAAACAGTTCAACTACCTCACAGATTCTCAAACTTATTTCAATTAAGTTCGGAGCCTGTTTTTTCAGGCCATTGACGACTCTTCAACCTCCAAAGCTCCTCCGAACAAAAGCTCCGAACAAAAGGATTTATTAAAAAGATCCGAACAAACGAATCCTCCGAACAAAAGAAAACAAAGATTTTTTCAAAAAATCCTGTGAACAAAAGCTCCAGCCATGTTCATGTTTTTAGACGGCTGACGGCTGACGGCTGAGAGAGAGAGAGAGAGAGAGAGAGAGAGAGAGAGAATTTGAGGGTTATTGGGTTATTGAGGATTTGAAGGTATTTTGGGTAGTTAACGAAAAAAGTATTGTTGTTTAACGGATTGTAGTCTAAATCGTTAAAATAACAGCCATCGTAATAATACGAAAACTAACGTACCCCAAGCTCCAATTATTATAAACAAACATACCCCAAATAGTAAATGACCCTAAAAAAAATTCTAAAAAAAAATAAAATAAAAATTAGTTTAGCTTTAAAATAATTTTTAGGACTAGTTTTTATTGTTTTCTTTGTAATCAAATATTGATATTGTGAAGATGTTGAACTAATATCAAGACGTATTTCAAGAACGTGATTCGACAAAAAAATTTGCGTATCATATTTCTTTTCCTCATTTTATTTAATATTATTCTTGACATGTATTTGATTGTTGTTATATGTTCTAACATGAGAATGTTTGGCTAAACACCCCGTTCAAGGGGTAGGATGAAACGCATAGGATGTTAATTTAATTGATCGTGATATTTTTAGGAAAGTTAATTATTAATTGTCACAAATTAATTATGTATCGAAAGATAATAGATTATTTTGTTTTAATACCTGATTTTGGGAATCCAACTAGGGATAGTTTTTCTTAAATTTGGAATATTAACTCGGTGATGGAATTTGATGATTCATATCATTTTTATTAAATTGATCTTAGTTGATAGTTTATTAAAAGGAGTATAAATCATAATTTTTCAAAGTGTGACATTTTTAAATTTATTTTCTGAAAAAGATATTATTCAATTTATAATTGCAACGAGAGTTAGATTATGAATTTAATATTATCTCAAAATATTTCGATTCAATAAATTAAGAAATTAAAATAATTGATCACGCGGTGTGATCCTATCTCTTGTACCTTCTCACATATATCACGCTCGGTTACGTGTCATTTTTAGTTATTTAGCCACTTAAGATTTTTAGTATTAATTAGTTAATTCTCCCTTGAATTTTTTTTTTTCCAAAAAATATATTAAAAAAAATTAATAAAAAAATGAATTACAAGTATTCACGCTGTTTGTTTCACCTTGAAAGTTGGATTAATACCCGTACTTGCCGTAGCATGAGTTATTTAACAAGTTTTGTAGGTATTCAAGGGATTTTGAGACTCGATATTTAAAGACAACGAGCGACACATAAAATAGCAAGTTATCAAATGACAAGTTATTAAATGGCGTCGTTGCCGCTTTTTAAAAGATTGGAGCAAAATGAAGATTTGTATTTTTTTTTAGTTGTAGTTATTCCTTCTCCCTCCTCATTAGACTGGTTGTATTAGAACTATTCAAACCTTGTATTTATTTTGGTGCATTTTGACACCAATTTATTTATAATAATAATTCAAAATAAATGAAAAGGGAAACGAACAAAATAGAGAGAGAGCCCTTCGAGTGGAATTTTGAAGCCTCTATATTTTGGATCTGTAGGACTCTCGGGAATGACTGAAGTTAGGCGAACTTCCCCTCAGTCGACTCAACTCATTCTGATTCAAAGCGGAATAAAATAAGTAATCTGAAGGGCAACCCGCCCAAATAAACTGTTAAGTAAATCTCCTATCTATAGTGAATGAACTGAAGTGTCTAAAGTAATCTCCCACAAGCCTCCACACTGCTGCGGCTACGCATCTCTGGATAGGATCTCTAAGTTCGACGTCCCTATGGCTGGACACCAAAAAGATTTTGAAAATATTTTTGACGTCGGTTAGAGCCCAAGGAAAACATTTTGAAAATATTTTGCAATTATTTAAATCAGTTATTTATTAAAAATATAATATTTACGTACACTTCCTTGAGATCCCTACCTCTCAATTAATGTGCACGCCTAACGTATTCTACCTAACTAGTATCCCCTTCCCAACTAGATAATGTATCTGACTACTCTCGATAAGTCTAGTTCCCTCGTATTTCCCCATACGACGCGATACTACAGTCTCAATAATACATTTATTTATTCCCATTTTATTATTGAGTCAATCATTTAAGATTCACCACTTAAAGTCTGTTAATTATAAATGTCTCACATAAGTAGATATATCACATCGGTATATATTCACCACACATATAATATATACACAACTATAGCATCCCCGGAATGGCCCCTCGTGAAGTTGGCATACTCTGCTATCAAGTAAATGTACCTCTCATACTAAATCAAGGACTATTAGTTCGACATGTCTCCTATAACTCAAAATCAATCAACACAACAATGGAGGCGAACGTGGTTCTAATCCTTTGGGATACGCACATACCTAACGCACCCAAATCCCCTGCCAGTCCCACTAATACACTGCACATAGTGGGTCGCCCTAAGTTCCATGATCTAGGGTACAAATCCAGACATCACTGGAATCGTCAAGATGGGATCGCCCTCTGTGCAGAAACCTCCTGATAGGAGGCAGCGTAGGTATGTTCACACACATAATCAAATCATATAGGTATTCACATAACCTATATACATATTTTCTTCAATAGGTATGCACATAACCAAATTTTATCAATTTGTACGTAGTATAAATCGCTCACATATTTGACGTACCATTAATTTCAATGAATATAATTTTGAGCATCGCTCACTACTCTAAGGATCCTATTTACCCCTTATTTAATATGTAATTATTCCCATCGTATACTTATAGTCGTAAACAGAGGTTCGCTCATCACTCTGTGACCCATCTCAAAATTTATTCATTACTTAATTACGAATTTATACACAATCAGCACTTAACTCGTACCGTAGGCCTACTGATATTTTCATATTCCCCTATATATTTTAAAAATATTCAAAAAGTCCCCTCATGTATTATCCAAAATTTCAGGGTTTAAAACAAGAGGGAAATTTTTTCAATTCTGGGCAAACCAAATCGATTCGCCCTTAGGCCGAATCGATTCGAAATGTATCAGGTGTTTTCTTCTTCAGTTCGATGTTACGAATTTTATTCTATCCAATTCCTCAAACTTTTATACAATAATCCCAAACTCCCAATTAACATGACTAAACATCAAATATACATATAGGGTGATTTCTAACGTAAATCATGTAATAAATCCATACAATTTCATCCAAAATCAAATTAAAACTCCATTAATCATTAAACCTTACATTTTTGTGTTCTTCACATAAGTTCATCAAAAACCCAGATTTATCCCATGATCTTAATCCCATAACTTCTGATTTCATTTTATTTATACAATTGGATTCATTTTACATGCAATACTATTTCTAATTATGAGTTCTATTCATCACATCACAAGAATAATATCAATTGTCCATAATTCAAAGATCCTACTCTATATGGGTATTATAACTCATAAAAAATTGCAAGATAAATACTTGCCCTGTATGGGAGTGATCTGATTTGGTTCTTTTGATGATGATTCTCTTCTAATCGATACTCCAAAGGTGATGGTGATGTAAATCAATGGTTATAATGTCCAAGAACCCTATGTAACACCCCGTAATTTCGAGGACTTTCAATTTAATTATTTTTGGGTGAAATAGAAATTATTTATTTTGGAGAAATCTAATTTTATGATTTGGAGTAAATTTATGATTTGGAGAAATTATTTTAAATTGGAGGAATTATTTAATTTGTCAGATCGAGATTTAATTATTCGGATTATTTTTGTATCGCATTTTTGGGTCGAAAAATTTGAAAATGCTATAAAGTAATTTGGAAGAAAATTCTAAGTGTACAGTTGAGTCCGGATGGATCGAAATTGTAGAAAAAGAGTACCCGTGGGTAGTAAATGGGTCTCAGGGAATTTTCAGGTATAACCGAGCCCACATGGGAGTGTTTGGGCCATTTTAATAAAGCCCGCAAGCATACAAATGGGATTGACTTAATAAACCCTAAAAGTGAGAGGGTGTGAGAGCCATAACTCATTTTAAAAAAATTAATCAAGTAGAGGACAAAAGAGGGAGCAATTAGAGAAACCTTAGGAGCCTAAATCAAGAACAAGTGTGGACATTCTTCATCAAATCATCATCTACACCAAAGAGATTCAGACCCTACAATCCTTAGAAGGCAAGTGGTTAAACTTGCTCCTAATTAATTGCATATTTCTATTCATATCATAGTGGGTGTGAGATGAATGTATTGTTTTGGGTTAGTTTGATATCTGAATTGGGTTAAATGAATTTTAGATTTATAATCTGTAGAGGATTTGAGAAGTTTAAATTATTAAGTCTTAAATCTTAAATCTGTGTGATTATTAAATTAAGATTTGGGGATCCTGAAATACTAAGTTTGTGGTTATTGGGTAAATAATTACAGTGTGAATTTCTGGGCATAAGTTTGTGGTTAGTGGGTAAATAATTACAGTGTGAATTTATGGGCATAAATTTGTAGTGAGCTGTTGGAAATTGTTAATGGCAGAATCAATTTTGGACTAAGAAGGAGATGGAGAGAACCCAGGTTTGTTCAAACGACCTGGGCTTCGTTCGAGCGACATCGTCATCATTTAAACGACAGACGTGTCGTTTGAACGAGATAGCTAATCCGCCGGCTTTTCTCCCTTCCCCCTGTTTTGGTCATGGGTTTCTGTTTTGAGGGATTACAAATATGGGGTCCTAATTTTGTGCGAAGTTTTAATGGTTATAGTTATGAGGTCTTGATTTGGGTGTGATATTTTAATGGGACAATTAGGGGAATAATCCAAAAGGAAATTTAGATTGAAATTGAGAAATTTGAGAACCTTAGATTAATAAGTGTGCAAGACTTATTAAGAAAAATTATGTACAATAACTTGTGAATATTGTATTGTCGAGACAAGTGAGTGAGTCCGGTATATTGGTTGAGCGACACCAAGAAAATAAATTAATTAATGCGTAATTAATTAAATTTGAGTCGAAATATGAACTCGGGGATAGTTTGGGCTAGTGATACGTATTTTGTGCACGGTATAACTTGAATTAAATTTCATGTGTGTGTGTGTGTGTGTGTGTGTGTGTGTGTGTATGTATGTATGTATGTATGTATGTATTGTGTGTTCATAAATATCGGTGACTAGATATTTAGTAAAAGCATACCCCTCTGGTGAGATCATAAGAGGTTGCGCGATATGGGTGTGTCCCCTGGCTTGAGAAGCAGGGTGAGTATACTCCCCAGGTCATAGCGTCTGTATTTAGAGGTGAGCCGTCTTGGGTATGATTCAGTCTCATTTTCAGAGGGAACTATGACCGCCTCCGCTGCGTTTATTTTGTTTCACTGATTTGGGGCGCTAACAGTGTCAGGGTGTCCGGGTGGATGAGTATACCTGTATTGATAGCATAGTAGAGAACATCTGGTAAGTGCCTACTCGGGATAATGGTTATATAATTACGGCATGAGTGTGAATGTTGTAATATGATGATACCTATATATATGGTGCAAATAATTATTTGCAGGTAAAATACATGATGTGAATTGTATTTTTATTATTTAACTCATGAAAATGTTATATGGTCTCAAATGAAAATAATGATTTTGTTAAGTTAATGTGATATACAACTTTTAAATTATATATTAAACATACTCGGGTAAAAGTAGGGTGACAGGAAGGAATTATATAACAATAACTAGTTACGGGGCATATGATTAGGTAGGTTATATAGAAAAATGGTAGGTGTGCACATTAGTTAAGGGGCGAGTCGGTCCTCAAGAGAGTGTGATATCATTCATGCATTTTAATATTTTCAAAATGTTTTGGGTTATAACCCTTGGTATCAAATAATTTCAAAACCCTTTTAGGTGTCCGACCGCAGGGGCACCAGGATCGATCTTATTCCAGGGTACATAGCTGCAGTACATGTGGGTGCTGCAGGACTTGCATCAGACGCTTCTCTTATTCACTCCTAGAGAAGGATAGTATCTCAGTTGTACATTTTATTTTAGTTCAGATTGTATCAGCTATATTTTCTATGTGTTGAATTTATTTTGGGTTGGTTGTTTATAGTCGATGTTTATTAGGTTAGTACTTGTTTCAATATTTGTGATATGTTTAGGTCTCTTATTGTACTTAACTTGGCTATTTAAAAGATAAAATTTGACACCCGCTTAATTAATCATTAGGTGGTTAGTAATTAATAAGTTTTCAACAGTCATGCTAAGAATGAACCAGATGGAAATCTTGTTTAATTTGATAAAGGCTTGATCACCCGGTATTTAATTAGGCGGGGTGTCACACCTCTCCTAAGCTTCAAGAATGCTCTTCCTTTCTTCTCTAATGGCCTTCAACAATTTTCTATTCTTCTTACCCTAGTATCTCACAACTATAAGTTAATATAACCTTTGGTATTTCATATCTCCCTTTACCCTAGGCTACCAAATGACTAAAATGCAATCTCGTGGTGTCGGTTTGGTCTAAAACTGTCGCAGGACCCAAACTATACACCTCAGTATACTAATTTGACTATTTCTACCCTTTGAGACTCAATCGTAACCTCAAAATTATCATCCGAGTTACTCACAAATAATTTCCTATCTCGACCTCATATATTCCACACACGATGCTCGATTGTGATAAAATACTCCCACATCACTATCACTCGCTATGACGTCAAATATGTAGTTACTGTTCACTTAGTAATTTGATTGAATAAACATTAATCATTTCTCTCCAATTAATAATTTAACCAACCCATAATATTTAATTTCCATTAAATTACTTTACGCATGTAATTTAATTTAACCCAATTAATTAAATTTTAATTTCTCAAAAATAAGGGTTATTACACTATTCAAGTGGGATATTCATTTACTCGAATGATCCTCACATTGAGTTGTTTCTTTACTTCCTCCTTTAATTTTAACAACCATTCGAGTATCAGTTTACGTAGCCTTTTCTTTATGGGTTTCTCATCAGGGGGAGTAGGTATCTCATGCAAGGTGATAGTTGGGTCGATGTTAGTCATATCGGCATAACACCAAGAAAATACATCTACGAAGTTGGCGAGGAGATCTGTGAGCTCCTTTTATTCGCTCTAGGGAGGACCCTTTTTGTTACTGCTTAGGATTTTTGGGAGTGTCCAAGTTTAGGGTTATTGTGTTATCCTCATTGGGAGATATGTGTATATCTTGACTTGGTTCAAGTTTTTGTAAGTGTTTTAAGTATTTTAAGCCCGTAAAGCTATCATTATTAGGAAATAGTGTACCGATCGTGGAAGCGTTCTGCTGGAGTTAACTATGAGGTCAACAACATGGATATTAGACCAAATTCATTAGGAAATAGTGTGGGTAGTCCCCACTCTAGTTCGGGTTTGGAGCTCTTTCCATTTTCCTAAGTGACCCATAAGATGTTGAGCTAGTTATAGATTACCCGATAGATCTTCCTGTAGTCTATGTATAATCCTTCCTTGGAGAGGATCTCCTTCCCTAGTTGCAAGGATTTATTGGTTTCATCGTACTATGGTTTGAGGAGTTCGTGACATGTAAAGTCTTCTCCTAAGAGAGGAAAATGACAACTCCACCCTTAATGGGTGTATTTGGGACCAGGGAAAGGAGTTTTGATGTGATGCGTATGCCTGAGGCCAGACTTCCCCTTATGTTATGTGGTAGTGATGATTTCAAGGGTGTTGGTTCTTTCAAAGACAGAATCTTGTTATGTAACCCATTTTGTGGATGATTTGGGCAGCTATACTATAAATAACTCGCTCATCTTCTATCATATTGTAAGGTGGTATGAATTGAAATATGTTGATGCAGATGTCGTTATTGTTGTGGTGGGTATACAGGAGGGGGATGGTACTAGTTCTGGCAATTGTGGCACAATCGTTATCCCCTTGGACTGTGATGACCTACGTGTCAAACGAAAACCTAACTTTCATGTTCAATGATAAGGGTAGTTTCCCCATGGAGCATATCAAGACACTCTCGAGTAAAAGGTTAAAGTTGGCTTGTACTTCGAGTACATAAAACTCTACACCACTTTTGATGGGCCTTATTATGAGGGTAAGGTCAATTTTCCCTAGGCACTCTCGGAAACTATTGTCATATGCCTTGATGGATGTGGAGGATAGTGTGAATTACAAGGCATTGTGTCCTAGACCAGTGGCGGTACGGGGGGCATACGTTGATAATGGACTTATTGTCTATTAGTACAGGGGATACAATTTGTAAGGACAAATTTCTGATTGAGTTAATATTGGCACAATTCTAGAAAAAACATTTTTAGTCATAGGTTAGCCTTTGTATGTTGACCTTTCAACCTTATGCCGAGTTTGATTGAAGATGTAGCGACAAAGCCTCAGAGATTACATTCATCGTGTCGTGTTTTGTGCCACTTTTAGTCCTCTTGATTCTAAGGATCTCTCAAGTATGAATTCATATACAATTTTATCTTTGGAACTTAATATTGGGTGTTTATTTTTATAATTTTTTTTTATAGATATTTGTAAAAGATTAATTTTTTTTTTGTTTTTAAGTTGTTCAAAAGAGTTTTCGTTGTTTGTTTGAACGATAAATGAATGTCGTTAGAACAACCTTCCAATGAACATCAAACGATATTTTTGTATTAGCAAAACAAATATCGTTCCAAGTGTGTTCGAATGAGATTCCCATGTTCATTCGAATGAGTTTTTAGTTGGTTCGAACAAGATATCATTTTCATTTGAACGAACCCTTGTTTTCATTAGAACAAGATTTCACAAAAAACATTACGCTTTGAAAAACGTGTTATTTTTATAAATGGGTTTTGGTATTTGTTTTAAGTGAGACTTTTAGCGAAAATCATTTTCCTATACATATCCAAAAACTACTAAACCGTAGTTTCACCCAAACTCTTTCAGATCCAAGTTTCAATTAACTTATATGCTTTGAGATCTTGTTTATGGACACCAAGAAGTTTATTCTCTTCATCTTATTAAGAACTCTTTCGTGCAGAGGATTCCGATCTCGAATTGTTATTTACACATAATGGAATCCGCGGTGTGGTGTTGCGGTGAAGAAGCAGTGGATACTGTGTTCCTATCCATTGATGGTGATTGAGCCTTATTTGTAGACACCGAGGCATGTGTGGACTCACACGTTATGTCACTTGTGTGGATGGATTCATGTGATTCCTCTGTGGAGGAGAGGTTGAATATTAAAGACACGTCAAGACTCTCTTGGGCGTCAAGTCACTGAGTAAGCCATCTGTCGACTTTTGTAAAACCTTATCATAATGAATTTGCGTGGTTAGGTCGTCCGAGGTTTTTTTTGTTGTGGATTTTCCTCGTATATCAATGTCTCATGGTTTCTCTTGGATTTAGATTATTCTGAATTTTCCAGAGGCAGCCATATACGTGTTCCCATGGCAATGTCTTATCTCGGGTGTATTATTGAGTTCAGGGTGACACCCCAAGTATGAAGAGTTAAAATGAAAGATGTAGAACAAGCAAGTCGATCTCACTGAAGGTATCATAGGGATCTTCAATAGGTAGGATGACTTTAGGAGGGGTAGAATCAATCTCTATGGCTTCACAAGATAGTGTTTTGTGTTTCTAAAGGTAAGTCTTCCCATTCAGTAGACTGGATATTCTAGTATATGTCGACGTTGGGATGCCTGAGTTTCCCTAGCTATTAAAGAGTTGGTGGTGTGGCCCTTCATATGAGAGGCTTAGTTGTAAACTTTCTACAGTGTAATCTGTTTACAGTGTACCCTCTCAAAGAAATACCAAATTCCAAGTTCAAATCCCTCTAATGGAGGTTTAAAGGTGTATTCTAATGGAGGTTTAAGGTTTTAGAGATTGGAGATGAACTTCAAAATGATGTTGTAGGTTAACATGGAGAGAAATGGAGAAAATTAAGGCAAAACACTAGTGAAGGCCTCAAATAAATAAGATAACTAGCGCACCCCCGTGGATTGGCCACGAGCCATAAGATCGTGGTCACGCAACATACCACCGTGGTCGCAGGGCCTAAGTCCACGGTTGCACCTAGAACCATCCATGGTCGTGGACCTCCTTCTAGGGTTCCAACTCTCTTCCCTCTTATATGGCTGTTAAAACTCTTCATTATCACAACCCTTCATATTCCTCACTAAATATGAAATTACTTCCCTTATAAACCCTATCTTGCTCCTCAAGGTTAACCAAATGACCAAGCTACTCTAGGTTTTTACACTACATCAAAAACAGCAATTTGGCACACCCTGATATTAAAAATCTGACCCAGTTAACTATGACAAATTCTGGCATGATTTAATGACAATCAGGCACACTTTAAAACAGTGCCAAAACTTGACGTTGTTTTAAAGTGTGCCAAAATTGAGTACACTTACTAAAATATAAAATACCCTCAAAAAAATTATTATAGAAACATTTTATGATTCCCGCTCACCCTCTCATCTCATTCCCACTCTCAGTTCAGCTCTCTCTCTCTCTCTCTCTCTTTCGGACGAGTTCTCTCTTTCTCTAGTCAATGCACTTTCTCCTTTCAGCTCTCTCTCTCCCCACTCAGATCTCTCTCTCTCCTCTTAACCCAATCAGGTAATTATTAAAAGCATCTGTATTTTTTAACCTAACTTAGGTATCAGATTTGATCCTAGAGTTTATGTAATCCGTGATTTGATTCATGTTTTGCATTTTTAGGGTTTTATATATATATTTTTAATTATTTATTGTGTTTTTTTATAATGTGTGAGTTTTTAGTACAAATTGAATGTTGATAATGAAAACAAATAAATCATTGGTTTTTGGAAGGAGCTTGGGATATGTTAGTGGTAATCTATGTTTTTTTGTTCTTACCCTTCTATTTGAAATGCATATTTGTTCTAACTCGTATAGGTTACGGAGTTTTAAGAAAATTTAAGTGCTAAACATTCAATATTAATGTAAAAAAAAATTGAAATAGTAAGTAGACACCCCCACTAATTAAATGGATAAATGATATTTTGTGTTGAAAATTTAAGAAAAAGAAAAAAAAAACAATTTAAATAGTAAATAGACATTAATGCTAAACATTCAATAATAATGTTACACATGTAGAAAAACCGTAGACCCGTTCAAGAGGTCTCACTACAATTGTGGTGAGAACTCTTAAATTGTCTCGTTTTTGGACAGTTTGGAAATGCAAAATTTTGTATTGTACATAATTTTTATGCATGTCCTATTTTGGAAAATTTGGTGGTATCCCTTTATGTTCTTTAGGTGCATACTAGATTGATGTAGTGTTTTATGTTTTTTAGTTGAAAAACTTAAGGAACACATGAACACTCCCAATTTAAGTTGTATACTTGAAGAATTGTTGGGAGATGCTAGCGAAATTTTCCAGATTAGGACATGGTATGAGACATTATGAACAATACCAAATATGCATTTTTGAATGGGATAGGACCCTTACCCTGTAAAGGAGATGAAGGAAATATAGGAACTAAAATATATGCATAGTTACACTTGAATAAAAACTTAAATATATCTGCAGTAAGCGTTTATATTATAATGTGTGTTCTTTAAACTTATCTCGTCGGGAATTAACAAAGAGTGAATAAACGAGAAAAATATTGAGACCGATACGTATAGAGATGGGGTGTTACAGTTTCTACATTATGTACGTAATAATACTTCGAATGCTAAACATTCATGTCCCTGTAGATGTTGTTGAAATGGGAAAGGACATGTTGTTATAGATGATATATTCATTCATTTAATGACATATGGTATGGACATGAACTATACCTTATAGCATTTTCATGGGGAGACATTAGTTCTTGATCAATTCCAACCACCACCTCAATCTGTGACACCGACAGAACATGCTGATGTGCACAATATTCCAATTTTGAATGATCTTGAGAATGATGCTTGTGAGATAATTAAGGGTGAAGCAGAACCTAATGAACCTAATTGTGTTGGCAGTGATGAAGGCCCCTCACCTTTTGAGGTTCCTAATGATTCACACACAAATAAATACAAAGGCAAGAAGTATGGTCATTTTACATGAACTCGCACAGGAGCTATTCACCAAGCTACTGGTTCTTCACTTCATACCACAATGTATGCTCTTATAAAGTTTAATGATTTGAAAACACAATTCAATTTTTCGGATGGTTCTACAGGTGGAATTCTTAGATTGTTAAATGAACTACTTCTCGAAGGGAACAACTTGACAACTAGTTATACAAAAATGAAAAACACCGTTAGAGATCTCGGTATGGATTATGTAAGTATGACGTGTGCATTAACAACTATATGATATTTTAGAAAGAGCATGAAAAATCTAATAAATGTATACAATGTGGTTCTTTACGCTACTAGTTTACTTGTTTAAACGAGGACGGGGTATAAATTCATAATACTAATGGGAAAAAAAGTACTCTAGGGTTCCTAAGAATGTAATGCGACATTTCCCTTTAATCCCTAGTCTAAAACGGTTGTATACCATAAAATGGATAGCTGAGAAAAAGACTTGGAACGATCATGCAAGCTCTTGTATGGAATTCTCGCGTCATCCCCGAAATTAGCAGAATGGGTAAATTCAAACATTATGTGGAGAGATTTTGCAAAAGATCCGCGTAATATTTGACTTGCAATAGCAACTGATGGTTTCAGCCTGAATAACATGTTTTGCTATAAGTATAGTTGTTGGCCAATAACAATTCAACCTCTCAACCCTCCTCCATCAATGTGGTTTTTCAAAAGTTTTTCTCAAAACAAAATCTTTTTATATTTTTCCAATAGGAATCAAACATAAGAAAACTAGAATACAAAATGATACACATGTCATTATACTAGCAATGGATATATCATGAAGCAAACTAGCATATGACAAATAAGGCAACACTATCATCCTTTAGATTTAGCATGGGAAGAATCAAATGCACCCAAACGAGAATCATGAAGTTTTATTCCTAAAGCCACTAAATTCGATTTCCAAACCCCAAGTAGGTGTAAAACGACGCATGGGGGTTTGGGGAACCAGGGCAACTTTATTCCTAAACTTCTTAGGAGCTTGTCTAAGGTCGTAACAATAATGCCTAAGGTGACCTTTCCTACCACAATACGTGCAAGTGTAGCGATGGCGGGAATGATTACCTATATGTGGACCTTTTCTAGTATTCCTAGTGTTTCTCACACGTGCAGGGGGAATGGGAACAACTCGCTCATCAAAACCTATACCTCCCTTATCTCCCTTAATTTGGACGGTGCCTAGGATCTTATCTAACTTTTCCAACCTAGCCTCCAAATCAAACTTAACTCTAGACGAGTCTCTCAATCTCTCCTCCAACTCATGAATCATTGACTCAAGTAAATGCCTAGATTCCTCAAATGCTAAAATCTCCTTTTGCAAAGACTCCATCAAACCACAGAGATTATCTCTCTCCTTTTCCACAAACTCTAGATTCTCCCTAAACTTCTTCTCTCGTGCCCTAAGATCCTCAATCAAACTATCATTATTTTCTATGGCAAGCTCATTTAACTTAGCTTGCAATTTTGCATTTGCCTTTTTCACCTTAACCGTCTCGACATATAACTCATTAAATGCAACTTGCAACTCTTTCACATCTATCTCCTCATCGTCACTCTCTTTACCCTCACTAACATGGGATACACTCAAAACCTCCTCGGAAGTATCATGCACATGAGAATCGTTGTCGCTCAGATGACATGCCATAAACGCAACAAAGTTACGATCAATGGGGGAAATCTCTCCCTCTTCCGGATCACTATCACTTAAGTTGGCACTATAGACAATAGGTTGCTTTCCCTCTTTATTAAGTCTAGTGTGACACTCCTTAACTTTGTGACCGTACCCCTCACACCCAAAACACTTATCCGACTTATCTCTCTTAGTCTTCTCAAACTTATCCTTAGAGGTGGGATCTACTTTGTTGTTCTTGAATTTTTCAAATTCCTTGGCATCTTTCGATTGCTTTTGAAACTTAATAAATTTTTTAAATTTCTTTGCCAACAAAGCAACATCCTCAAAATCGGAATCCGAATCCGAATCCGAATCCGAAACTTTAATTTCCTCCTTTCGGGTTTTCAAAGCAATACCTTTTTCTTTCTTAGGCACTTGCCTAGAGGTAATCATGTCGATTTCATAGGTTTGTAAGTCATCTAGAATCTCTTCGAGTTTCGTCGACTCTAACTTACCCAAGGAGTTTAAAATGGTCACTTTCTCATAAAACCTACTAGGCAACGACCTAAGGATTTTCTTAATGACATGGTTGTCGGGAATTTTCTCACCTAGGTTAAACGATGATTTGATAATATTGGACAACCTAGCATAAAACTCATCAAAAGTCTCACTCTCTAACATCATAATGGTCTCAAACTGTGTAGTGAGATTTTGAAGTTTTGACGCCCTAACCGTGCTAGTGACCTCGTGAGTGAGTGCTAAAATATCCCAAGCCTCTTTTGATGTTTCATAAGTCATAATTCTATTATATTCTTCCTCTGTGACATGTGAAGAAATAACGTGCAAACCCTTAGAATTATATTGTGCAAGTCTTTGTTCAGTTTCGGTCCATGACTCAACATGCTTTAAACTAGTGACCTCACCTACAATAAAGACAGGGGGTGTCCAACCTTTCTCAACTGCTAGCCACACATGCTCATCAATAGATTTTAATGCACATCTCATTCTCATCTTCCAATAAGTGTAATTAGTGCCATCAAATATAGGAGTTCGAGAAAATTCGTTATATCCAAAATTCATCTTTTGAAAAAACACGGGATCACAAAACAAATAAAATATGTTTTCTAGCTCTGATACCAATTTGAAAAATGTGGGGGTGGTCCCTTATGCGTGTGTTTCAAATCAAATCAATTTTCACCAAAAATTGTCTAACTTTTAATTTCCACCAAACCAAGTTGTGAAATCCCAATTCTTACTTTAAACCAATTTTATCTTGATTAATCCTAAGCATGCATCTAGTGATTAAAGCAAGTAAAGTAAAGTAAAAAATACTCACAACGCCAGATGTACGAGGAAAAACCCCAAAATGGGAAAACAACCTCGGACGGCCCAAGCCAGACAATCACTATGAACAAAGGTTTTACGAAGACAGATTAACCTTACTCAATGACTAATTCCCCACGGGTCTTGACTCTCCTTCTGATCTTCTACCGTTCTTCAATAGTGCCCACACAGAAATTTCGTCTTCCACGATACATGTCCACAACACTCGCCTCCATGAATGTCTCGGTGTCCACCGAATGGCTTTGATTCGTCTACGATGTCGAACAAGAAGTCCTTCTCTTTTCTTCACCACAAAACCCTAATGTTTAATGGTAGAACAAACCTTCTCGGTGCAACAAGATCACATAAGCATATAAGAATGATAACTCGGATCTTTGCAAACTCTAAGGATGTGTTTAAGCTTTTTAAACCTTAGAAAACGTGTGACAAACTCGTACTGGATTGTAAACTATTTTCCAGAATGAACACTTACGAAACTCTGACGAAAACACGCTTTAAATAACATTTAAACGCCGCCTCGAAAATAGTGTCATTCGAACGACATAGCCAAGTCGTTCGCGCGACATAAACATCTCGTTTGAATGAGATTTCTTGTCGTTTGAACGAGCCCGCGTGTCAGTTTGACTTTTTGACTTTTTGTTTAGAAGGTCTCTTCCAAAAGAGATCTAAATTAGTCAAACTCTATTTCGAGCTTATCTAGAATAAAACGTAATGTAAACATTTAAAACACTTTTAAAAACATTTTAAAATATTCTTCTTTATAAAATTACATCCTTATCTTTTATAAAAATAACTCCGAGCACCATTAATTATACGCATTCATACATGTGTGATCTCGGAATGCTATTAACTTTGAAGACGAATAAACTTGCACCAATTAAACTTCGACATGATTAATTCTTTGAAGTTTTGCCGCAACGTCTTCAATATTCTTCAATACGTCATAGACTAAGTGGGATTGTGACAAAATAAAATCTCCCTATGACATATTACAAACACAGTTTTGTTAACGGAATTGCGTCAAAACAATACATAGACTCAATTGGATTTTTATGTCCTTACAGAACAAATCAATCAATAATCAAATCTCCCCCATAATGCAAAAACTCCCCATAATTCGTTCTCCCCCTTTTTATTTGACCGAAATAGACAAGGAAACGAATACACAAAATAAACATGGCGTTGTCACGACAAAAATTCATAGCAAATATGAATCAAACTACGCTCATGCAAAGAGTAACTCAAAAGCTTCCACAAACTAATTTTTGATTTTTCAATTTTTCACAAAAAAATGCAGAAACAATTTTACAAAAATCAAACACCAATAATTTACACTAAGACAACCAAATCATGAAAACGGAATGAATGGGTGTGAACATATTCGATAGGCAAATCAAAGCAATCAAACATAACAAATGTGCAAGATGAATATGTGTCCTCCTAACGAATGAATCTCAAAATCGTCCTTAGGTATTAAAAGTGTTGAATTTACATGACATCGACTCAATCCATCAACACATTAAAGTTAGGAATGATTCCCACACCAATAACGTCTAAAACTATATAAATGCTTTTTCATGATGCTGTCAGGACGTGCAAACCCGTTTTTCATTTTTTTCCATCCAAACTCCCTCATAAATACTAATGCTTTTATTTTTCTTTTGAGGTGGCCCCTTTTTGGCATATTTATCTTTTTATTGACTTTAAATTTTTTCGGGCTATTTTAAACGGTGCCTTTCACGATGAGTTAATTTTGAAATCTCGCAGCTCTTTCCCGTGATCACTCATCTTATTTTATTGCAATTAAATCCTCACGGTAAACGGTTTTTACATGCACTACTTCCATTGTCAAGTTTTATCGCATATGGTTCATTTTAAAGACAGAATTGAGATGACAACACTCCGACCAATATGTGATAAACAAGTACAATAATCAAATAAATCCGTGCAAGTGTGCATTAAACGAACTCATGAGTAGTAACAACTAATCACATCTCAATTACTCCAAACATTGTAAAGCACAAAAATGAAATAATGATGCATATCAAAACACTATCAAATCATCACATGGATATGGAATGAAATTGTGATTCGATCATCCTAAATGTCCATTCATATCCTAAATGTCCATCTCACAGAGCCTTGAATGTTGAAGAACTTGATATTCGAATCCGTCTTGAAGTATGAATACTCTTGAATATTCTTCTACGGTTGTAGCTGTATACGACATACTCAATTGATAACGAACAATGTTCTTACAGTATAATTTATGTTGGACGCAAACATCTATATTTTCCAATTTAACATTGAGTTATTAATTTTTAATTTTATTTCTTGTGAGGTACACATATACGATTAGGAACGATGCGGATAAGAGGATTATCCACAAGATCCTCTTCCACCTAAGCCACCTTGCTTCGAAGGAGTTCCCTCAAAGGTACAAATTTGCAAATATAACAGTTAGAGATTGTGGGATTGTTCGAGCTCGACTCATATGAATGTTTATATAACATTCATATAACAGTTATATAAACTTTATATAACGATTTTTATAAGTGTTGTATAAACAGTTATATAAAGTTTATATAACTTTTATATAACAGTTTATATAAAAGTTATATACATAGAATTTCCATGCCTTCGTGATTTTGATTATAATGTATTGCTTTCATGCTTCTGCGCATCAATATATCTAACATTTTCACAAGTTTTCACAAGGGTTGCTGACCAAAGCGCTGACATTTTTTTTAATAGATTAACACTTGGGATTTACCGTTTTAACTTTGGTTGGAAAAAAGATGATGGTTCACACAAACCTCTTTAAATACGTGTGGGAAATGAAAAAGGTTGTTTTGATATCATTCTTGGTTGCTATAGGTTGTACATGCCTTTATAATGTTTGAACTGGGAATTGTTGCTAGGTATACTAGATGATGGGTATTGAGCATTGTTCTAAATACAAATAAACTCACTCACATACATGTATGTCTATGTATGTATATATGTATGTGTGTTTATGTTTGTGTAAAATAGACTTTATTAAATGTTGGACATGCGCAAATATATTTGTATGCTACGGATTTTCTAAAAGGAACTATGCATGTATTTGAGAGTGAGCTACAGCAAAATAATGTGACTTCTCAAATAAATCTAATTGTAATTATGTGATGAACCAACCAGTTTTAATTAAACCCAAATTTTAGATAATCCCTAACACATGCATCTAGGTGATTTAGAATCATAAATCAATAAACATGCAAAGGAAACCAATTTCAGAAAAAAATTCCTGAAGGGCAAAACCTTTTATTTCACTACACTTTGTAAATCGCAACTTACACGGATTACAATGAAATACGGTGACACACGAATACCCGCAGGCGTCGGTCGGCGTCGTCAGCAATGGAATAACCGCAACAGCTCCACAAGAACACACAGTTCTATCTTCGGCAAATATCCACACGCGGCGAACCTCAGTGATCGCAGTCAGTCATCCCAGTACCCCCCTCAAATGGTACCTATGTCAGCAGTAGAGATCCCCTCTACAAGAGAAAACTTCAACAAGATTGTATCTTGGGTTCCAAAAGAATTCACATAAAGATTGGGATGTTTTGTGAATTGAAAACAAGGGATTAAATCCCTAAATGAAGAAGCCAAAAGTGTTCTGTCGATTTGCAGTGTTTGCAGAATGAAAAATGGAAAGACTTCTTCTAAAAACCGTCTCGTTTAACACGTCATTTATAAAAAAAAAAGTTTAAGGTGACGCGTCATTCAAACGAGATCGACTGTCGTTCGAACCAGAAAGCATGTCGTTCGAACAAGGCCTGTCAACGGGTCGGAGCCGGGTCGGGTTTAGACAGATCCAGATCCGTGTAATCGGGTCCTCATCGGGTTCGGGTCTGGGTCCGGGTCTTCATCGGGTCTACAATATTGGATCCAGACCCGGATCCGTTCGGGTCTTCGGGTCCGGGTCTGACCAAATATATATATTTATTTTATATTATCCCCCTTCTTTATTTTTTAATCTTAAATTAAAATATTTTGTAATGTATTATAGAATATTATTATTATAAATAAAACATATATGATTTATATTTATTATATACATAAATATATATTTATATATATATATTACTTACATGTTATATTGATAAGATATATTTATAAATATATATAAATTTATAATTTATGTATATATATTTAAAAAAGAATAATGTACAATTCGGGTCGGGTCTTCGGGTCCGGGTCTTGTATAAGATCCAGACCCTACCCATTTAATAAACGGGTCTTCGGGTCTTTGGGTCTTTGGGTCTCGGGCCAAAAAAAATATGCTCAGACCCTATTTTACTGATCGGGTCCGGGTCCAGACCCGACCCATTGACAGGCCTAGTTCGAACGATAGCTTCGCTCGAGATCTGAAGTCGTTTGAACGACATATCAGGTCACTCGAACAAGAAAATTCGCGAATAATAAATTTAATTTTTTATTTCAAAAATTCGTCTTTAATCTTGGAAAAATTTATTTTGGCGAAAAACAACGCCTCAACACTTAGAAAATGTTTCGAAAACATTTCAAAACCCTTTGGAAAAAGTGTCCCAACACTTTTAAGTGAACCGTAAAGGGAGTTAAATACTTTCTTACCGAAATTAACCTTACAGAGGCTTGAATGTTGAAGAAGGTTGATATTCGGATTCATCTTGATGCTTAAATGATCTTGAACAATTCCTTAACGGTTGTAGCAGTATACGATATACTCAATTGATAACGGACATTTATAAAATCATGTCCTTACATTATTTATACACTGAATTTAGCTTTTATTATGGCACCTCATTATAATTGATAAAATCATTGAGATAAATTAGATTATGCATAACGGGATGGTATATCGGACGGGACAATATGTGTGATATATTAATATAGAAGTGAAAGGGCCAAGCCGATAAGAAATCAGTTCCTCAAAAAATATTTGTTCTAATTTTAGCTCCTGCTACTCCCAAGAAACCTGCCCCATATCCTCTCTTTATGAGGATAACCATAGCTGCTAACAAGTCTATCTCTAAATTATCCTCCTAAAAGTTTTTATAATTAATTTTGTATATTGGAATGTTAGAGGTGTTGCCAACAAGCACTAAAAGAGAAGAGCCAAAAATATTTTTAAAACCCACAATCTTCTTGCATTTGCCTTGCTTGAACCCAAAATGAAAGACAGTAAGATCAAATATCTGAAAATGAGATGGATTTTTTATGGTGGGATCTATAATATTTCTAATAAAATCTATTTTTTTAGATTTGGCATGAATGTTTCCGTGGTCTTTTATTTAGACCAATTACTTTATCTCAAAATAAATCATTTTACATTGAATAAATAAATTATCGTCTATGTGGTTTATCGTAAATGTACCGTAAATGATAGGTTCTCTTCGTGGAGGGATCTTGAAGACTTGTCCCTAAATTTCATAGATTGGTCTATTCTTGTCATCGGTGATTTTAATGTGGGGGTTGTTGGTGATGAGAAAATTGGTGGCAATGAGATAGACCCTTATGATGTGTAAGATTTTAATGATTCTGTGCTTGCTTGTGGATTCTCAGTTATTGGTTATAGTGGATCAAAATACACCTTGTGTAATAATTGGGATGCTAAAGATATAATCTTTTCAAGACACTTCCCTCGTTTGCTAACTATTCTTGGTGGCATGCCTTCCCCTACTCATCCATCAATCACCTTAATAAAAATGGTCATGATACTACCCTCTTGATAGCCAAATACACTGGATTGCCTTTTGAGAAACCCCTATTAACTATCTTAGTTTCCTCCTCTTCAAAGGCAAAAGGAAGTCAGTATTTTTCTCTTATTTTATTTCCAAAATGAGGTCAAGATTGAGCAGTTTGAATTCTAAATTTTTATCTCAAGGTGGCAGGATGGTTCCGATTAAACATGTCCTGAGTGGGCAGCTGTTTAGAACGTTGGGCAACTGTTGTGAACGTTGGCCAGTTGTTTTAAATTTTTGCCCTGAAGTTGGCACATGAATTAAGTGAATTTAAAATATTCATATTAGGTTTAATTGCAATGTCGTCCATAATTTGAACTTACCACTTTCCCCGGTATTTGGCTCTTAACTTAGTTTTTGTTTAATTATTTGCTTTGTACGATAAGATCTACGCAACGCTCGTGCATCGCGCTGGTTAAAATCTAGTATAAATTGATATCAACAGCACAGATTGATGTATACTGAAGTTATTACTATGATATTTTGTGCATTTAGAACTATCTGAAATGTTTAATAAGGCACTTTTATGTTCTATTGTTCTATTTTTTTAGTTATGTGAAAATTTATTATATAATTATTTGTTCGCTTAAGCCCGTCAAGTGTCCTGTTGCAAAATAGCTCAACTGCCACACCACACGGCTCAATAGACGGGATTTTTTGGATGCGGAAAGGCCTGTTCAGGCAAAGCACTGAATAGATGCTTAGTGATATTTAAGGATAGTTTGTGCTTAGTGCTTACACGTGTTACTCATCTGCTCAAGTTTCCCCACATATGCCTGATGCTCTCCGATGCTCCCGCAAAGGCCTGCTCAGTTGCTCTCAACCCCATCCAAGACGGTGGCCAAACACCACGGCACAGACATTTTGAGGAAGTCCCACAAAAAGAACAAATTCAAAGTGTTACCAAATCTGGAGCGAAATGTGTGGAAGAATAGTTTAAATTTATTTGGGTACCGCTTATCTCTCTAAACTTTTGTTTTAAGTCATTAATTTTGGAGTGATTTAAGTTATGAGTTCTCTTACAAAGCCAATTATGAATGAAGACTTGATTGGTTTAATTTTCTAATTTGGGGTTAGGTTAAAGTTAAAATTTAGCTTTTACATTTAGCATTTCGTACTCGGGTATACATGCTGGCACACACGGCGGCACCTCTCCCCTCCTCCTTCCCTGCTCGCCCCAAACCAGCTTTACGCTAGCTACTCCCTCCGCCGCAGCCCCTACCCTACTGGTCCCAAACCAACAATTTACATTGCACAAATAAGACAGCAACAACATCCTTCAAGTTTCAAGCAAGTAACTTTGAACTTTCTAGGGTATTTTTTTCAATTCGGTATTCAACCTGTTAGTTACCTGATGTGTATTCAGTCTGATATGCGGTTTCAGTATTGAAAAATGATAAATGGTATGTATTGAAAAATAAACTCGGTATTCAACCTGTTAGTTACCACTTAGTTGCATGTACTTAAATAAGTTGGATATATCAATTTCACCTACACGAATCTGAGTAGAATTTACTAATTCTTTCATTTAGACTCTATTTGCATGATCTCGAAATGCTTGATGGAAAAATTTACATATTTTATTCGGTGGTTTGAGAGATGAGGAATATGTTAGCATGTTAGTGTTAACTTAATATACAAGGCCTTGGATTTCACATCACTTTTCTAATGAAACTGTTTGACAATGAAAAACTTTTAGCTAAAAGAGTGAAAATCCAAACCAACCCTCAAACGGCCCCGTAAGAGGCACTAACACCTCGCACGTGACCATTATAACTCATAGAAATTGATCGCATAGTCACGGGTCTCTAGGTTTGAGAATATGACGATAATTTGAAATATCTAGATTAGGCTTAAAAACAAGTCGTTAAAGGGTGAAAACCCAAACCAGCCCCCAAACGGCCTCGTAAGAGGCATGAACACCTTGCACGGGACCAATGTAATTAGTAGGAACGGACCACGTAGCCACGGGTCTCCCGATTTGAGAATATGACGATAATTTGAATACATATAGATTATTCTTAAAAACATGTCGTTTAAGGGGTGAAAACTCAAATCAGTCCTCAAACGGCTCCATAAGAGGCACTAACACCTCGCATGGGTCTAATGTAACTTGTAGGAGCTGATCACGTAGTCACAAGACTTCCGATTTGAAAATACAATACTAACTGTAACTCGTATATGCAACTTTTCAACTTGAATAAGATTTTTTTTAATTACTTGGTTACTAATATCATCTCTTTTTGTATCCTATTTTTTTGCAGGATAACATTTTATCATTAGCTTTTATCCACGTGGAACACACGAACATGTCAATAGTGTACAACAAGGGGATTATTTATTTAATATCATTAATATTCGGGATTATATTTTTTTGTGTTATGGTCGTGCAGGCTTTTGTAGTTTTATTGTTAACTTGTATGGTCGTGCAGGATTTTGTAATTTTATTGTTATATTTTATGGCCGTGCGGACTTTATATTACCCAGGTTATATTTTAGCAGGTTTTATAATGTCAAGAAAATAGAGGAAACTTTGTCCAATTTTTTTTGTCTGTGAACTATTAAGACTTGTAATATTTTGAAGTTTGTATGTACAATAAATTATCAACAACGTGTGATATTCGCAATTTGTGAGTTTTCTTGTTTTCAAATAATAATTTTTTTTTCTTTGATCAAAAAATTTGGTACACTTCAAAACCATGCCAAAAGTGTATCAAATTTTGGCACGATTTTTAAGTGTGTCAAAAGGTACTCAATCTGGCACAGTTATAAAGTGTGCCTGAAATATCAAATTTTGGCACAATTTTGAAGTGTGCCAGAAGTATTCCTATTTGACCAAATCTGACACACTTTTAAGTCGTGCCAGAAAAAAATGATCATTTTGGAATACCTGATTCTGGCACAATTCAAAATCGTGTCAGATTTGATCTAGCACAATTTTAAACCGTGTCAGATTGTTATTTTTGGTATAATGTTAATCCAACTTTTAACTTAGGCTAAAACTTAGTAAAATTTAGAAAAATTTTAAAAAAAATAACAATAATTGCTTATAAATAAAATCCAAAAAATACGGAGGATTGCAAAACTACCCATTTTAGGTAGTTTAATCCCTCTTTAGGTAGAACTGACCCATTTGTAGGTTACACTACCCATTCTTAGGTAGGTTATAGCCATCCTAGACAGAATTGGTCCATTATTACGTTAAATTACTCATTCTTAGGTAGGCTTTAACCTTCTTGGGGTTGAACTGGCCCATTCGTACATCAGACTACCCATTCTTATGTAGTTTTTAACCCTCTTTAGACTGAATTGGTCCATTCTTAGGTTAGACTACCACATTTGGTAGGTTTTATTCACTTTAGGCTTAACTAACCCATTCTTATATCATTCTAGCCATCCTAGGTAGGGCTTCACACCCTATGTGTTTTTTCATTATACAATATTCAATTCTTGTTGCAAAAAGAGAGCACAATAATGAGGCTACAAAGTTGAAGTCTTACAACTTTATTACTAATTTAATCTTCAACAATTCTTGTTCAGGTGAAGACTAAGAACTATAATGATAAAACTTCCTTAGGTTCATGGGATTTCATGACGTGGGCACGTGTTCCATCTAATTGCTCTAAGTGGTATGAACTGGTACCTCATACTAAAGTGATCTCGTATGGCCCTTCCTAGTAGGGGTTAACTTCCCCCATCGAAAGGCCTTCTTTCCTCTCGCAGGAACTTCCTGATCACTAAGTCGCCCACTTCAAATTGATGATCTTTGACTTTTTGTTATGTTTCTTGGAGATTTACTTTGGTAGGATGCCAAGTGAATGAGATTTTGCTCAATATTTTCTTATGTCAAGTCCAACTCATGAGTTACCCGGTCATCATTTTCACTGTCCTAATAGATCTTAAACCTAAGTGTAGGTACGCTGATTCGTAGATCGATAATGACCTCCATACCATAATTCAATAAATAGGGAGTCACCCTGATGGACTTTCTTGGAGTAGTCTAGTAAGCCCAGAGGACAGTTGGGAGTTCATCCACCCACTTCCACTTGCTCTTTTTCTAGTTGGTGCTTGGTTCCGATGCAAATTCTTTTGTTAGAAATCCAAGTATATACATTGATCTAAGGGAATTCCACTAAATCATAGTGGTTACTAATACCATACTCTGTGTAATGATTCCTAAACTAATCATTATCAAATTGGACCATTATTGAATACAAGGGCTTTGGGAACCCCAAATTTGGTGATGATGTTCCTCCACGCGAATCTTGTGGTTTCGTCTTCTTCAATGTGGGTCAATGGATCTATTTCTATCCATTTGGTGAAGTGGTCGGTTCTTGTAATGAGGAATTTATTGTCGCTTGGGGCCCTTGGTAATGGGTTGACTATATACATGCCCCATTGGGCAAATGGCCAGGAATTTGTAAGAGGATCCAAATCTCTAACGCTCTACCAAATGATTAGGATAAAATCCTATCACTTGAGTCAATCTGGACGAATTTAATTGCTCCCTTTTCCGTGAAGGGCCAGCAATAGACTTGCGAGATTTCTTGGTTTGACAATGATCGTCCACTAGCTTGAGCTACGCAACTACCTTCATGGATCTCCCTGAGTAAATCCTCTACCTTTTATGGGTGGAAATACTTTAGCAGAGGGTTGGTGAAGGAATGTTGGTAGAGGTAGCCTATTGAGTTGAGGTAAAACCTGGCTGACTTCAAAATAAGCTTGTGAGCCTCCTTTTGTCCAATGGGAGCTCACCATTCTTGAGGTAAGTAACGATCGGATCCATCCAATTGGGTGTCTAGTCAATCTCAATTGCTACTATCTTTGGCTCTGGTTATTATATGCTTGGTCGTTCGATGAATTTCACTTCGACCATCCTCTCCAAATCGGTTTAATAGTTGAGGCTAAAGTAGCCAAGGCTCCCGATTTAACGGTGCAGTTCCTCAACAACTTTTTAATTGATACCAATTTGGAAGGCTTTATCAAGCTTCTCATTTTGCCGTGATAGTCCATCATCCTCGGATCTATGGCTTTATATTCCTCATTTCGCTGGTTGTCGATATCTCCCCCCCCCCCCCCCATTACAATCGCTCGCTTGAGGGAGGCTATCATGACTTCGTATCCAAATTCATTTTTGAATACTTTTAAATTTAGTCAAATTTCTTATTTGATGCCCCATTTGGTCTGATGGAGACAATGTTGATGTTGTTCGTTAGAAGCCCCATGAAGCTAATCTTTTAGTGTTTGTCAATTGAATCAATGAGATGATCAATCATGGGAAAAGGAAAGGCTTCTTTGGGACAGGCTTTGTTGAGATCAATCTAGTCCACGCAGATTCTACACTTATCATTATTCTTTCGGATGACCATTATGTTAGATATCCAATATAGAAATTGAAACTTTTTATGAAATTGGTATGAAGTAGCTTCTTAACCTCATCATATATCGCTTTCAACTTTTAAGGGTTTGATTTTCAGGAATTCTACTTAACAAGATAACTAGACGGATTTACGTGCATTCGGTGATAAGAAACTTTTGGGCTTATGACTGACAGATTGTAAGGTTTCCAAGAAAAAACATTAACAATCTACTTAAGGAACCCCACAAACTGGTCCGCCTCTTCTTCGGGGAGCTATGATCCGATGAGAAATAATTTCTTCAGTTGTGAAGGATTAAGAGGAATCGTTTGTGGTTCCTTCAGTGCTCAATCAATGAGGGACATTGTGGTTTCTCTAACCCCTCATCGAGCATCGTACCGATTCTATTTTGCATGATTATCCTTGGAGAGATCATATACTCGGTCCTTCATGGACTGAACTTGATTGGAATTAAATAAACAACTCCAAGTTGCTGCTTGATCGCCCATCCTTTCCATTATACCCTGATCGGTCACAAATTTGAGTTTTTAATAAAGAGGTGAGGGAAGTTCTCTCATAGACCCTTCCTAAAATGGCATTATAGGTGAATCTGACCTAACACGTGGAACTTAATTCCTAGTTGACAAACCCTACTTTAAACGACAATTTGATCTTCCTCAAGGGGGTCTCCATATTGTCATTAAATCCAATACCTGGTCCGACATTGGTATCTAGGTCAAGGGCATTGTATTCGAGCTTGTAGATCATATATACTTACATAATCTCTTAGGAGCCACCCTGGTCGACTAAGATCCTCTTCGCATCAAACTTAGCGACCCTTAAGGTGAGGAACAAGACGCCCTTGTGAGGGAGGATGACGTTAACCAATTTCTCTTCGCAGAACATGATTAATGAATTGATATTGACATCCTTGTGTTCCCGTTTGTTGAGAATCGAATTAGAAACCTCCACCTAGAAGGCCTCCGGGTACTAGATGTAATTATGATCCTCTCACGGAACTTCTTCCTCGTGTAATGAGATATATAATTGTACCCATGGATGGTAATCACCATTCTTGATGGGGGCATATCCTCCTTGTCCTTCTGAGTATTATTAACTCGACCTGGAGACTTTGTCTTCTCGGTATCAATATACTCATTGGGATGACCAGTTTGGACCAATTCTTCCAACTGGCACTTTAACATCTTACAGTTCTCCCTCTTGTGACCATGATCTTGTTGGTAGGTGTACGGAGAGTGGCCTCTCTCTCACTTATGTCACCCCATTTTGGGCGGATTCTTATAGAAGGACTTATCCATAATTTGGGGGAGGATCTTCTAAATATATTTGTAGAAGACGGTGTTGATCATCTGAGACACGTTTTTTATTGGCAGGCATCTTTGCATTAGCTTTTTGTTTGTCTTACTTGTCCCCTTCTTGGACAGGGTTAAGGCAGCGTTGCTTTTTTTTCCTTTTTTGCATCTCTATTCTTTGATGTTGGCTTGGTGGACCACCCATTCTAACCGTCCACACTCAAGAGCTTGTCTTCCACTTTGGCGTACTTATTTATACGAGTGATGAGGATCCATGGATAATATTGTCTTCTTTGTTAGGGACTAATACACGTCACTGGATAAAGCAAGACTGAACTTGAAAGATGAGACTGCTAACTACTTATTATGATTGTTGATCTTGTTGAACAACTCCCAATACTATTGAGAATACATCTGTAAGGACTCCTCTCGCTTCTTTCGCAGGGTGATAAAGGATTTTACCTCCTTGATTGCCTTGATGCAAGTGATTAAGCGGGCACTAAACTGTCCAGACAACTTTGTGAAAGTGGAGATCGATCAAAAGCCTAATTTTTCAAACCACTTCAGACCGATCTCTCCCAAGGTAAATGGAAAAAGTCATCATATGAGAGGGCCATTGTGACACCAGAGGGGTATGAATTGTCTATAGTGCCTAATATGATAAACAGGATCGGTCTTACCATCGCAGGTGTTAATCTTTGGAATTGAGAACTTCTTTGGGGGGGATCCATACTCTCAATCTCCTGAAAGAATGGCGAGTAGACCCAAGGCCCAAAGCCCTTATGGCTAGGTCCCTAGGAGTACGAACCTTGTGGGTTGGAAGTCGATCCTCCAACTCTTTTTAGATCATATCGCACAAATCGTCCTGACCTGGGATTCTCTTTGGAGAATGATGAAGGTCTCTTAGGAGATCACGGTGGCTCAGATGAGATCGTGAAGTGAGTCGGTCATGACTGATGCTCTGAAGGGTGCCTCTCAGGGAGCGGATTAGGATGGTCAATTAGTGGGCTCTTAGGTCAAGAGGCTCTACCTTCATTGTAAGACACAGGGCTCCTTATGGAGCGAACCCTTCTTTTCTAACAATATTCAGGCCCATGGTTATTGGATCCATCGCCCTCCGATTGCTCGCTCAATTGTCTTCTAAGATGAGCATTCCCGTCTACATATCATTGAATATCATCACATTGCAATAGGCGTTCTTAATAATGGCTAACCAAATGTGATGAATTCCTAGTGGATAACCCTCGTGAAGGAGAGTCGTAACAATAACTGTTGCGGTTGTGGCCAAATCAACAGGGTGAGAGTCCTTAAATCTGAAATCACTTTGAGATTGTGGAGATATGGGAGGGAAATGATCTCGCCTATCGATATGAGCCTCCCAACAAATTCAATTACCTCCACGGGAGCAGTATGACTCAAAACTCATGGTGGCAAATTTTGCAAATCAAGTGGTGGGGTCGAAGCTTTTTTCCCACCACAACACCAAATTGTACGAGTATTGAATCTACAATATTGCAATTTACCAATTAAGAATAATGTGTAGTGCAAAATGTAAATAGGCACTAAATTTACGTGGTTCACCAAATTGACACTACCTACATCCACAGAAAAAATAAAGGTTAATTGTTTCACTAAGAAAGATTTCTAGTTGAGAGTCCAAGTCATGAGTGCACGAGTGTAAGTTATGAAAGATTGTCAACATGTACCCTCCTTGTAATTTGGGGTCATATTTATACAATAGAGTTCATTTGTATTGGTGTAGGACTACAATGCTAAGGGAGATGTCTGTGATTATCCAAACGTGTTTAAAGTAATCTAATCCTAGGAGGCCTATATGAGTTAATGACCAATTAGGTCCAGAGGTAATTTGGGAAACTGTTATAATGTGTCATGCTTTGTGGGATGAGTCAGCTACATTTCCCTTCATATACCAAAATATAAATTGTATTATCGTTGTGTATTGGTTAGACAACCAAATTGACATGTTAAATTTTGAAAACTACTTGTGTGAACCCGAAGAATTGAATCTAACGAGAGTTGTGATTTGGTTTGTTTCATGTTTATCACCACATTTGAAAAATTATAAAATGGATTAAAGCTCATTTTGCCCATACGTCTAGAGTTGGCCGCTTTGTAGCCACAAATGCATTCTAAACACATGCATGGGCATGAGTAGTGTCGTTCACAATTGTTTGGGCTAGTTTTTTTTATGATCAAAATTTCAACTAGTACACATATATAAATTCCTATTCTATCTTCCGTTGCAATGACTCACCTGAACAAATAAGGATTATTTGGCTTTTGATCTCCGGAAGTTGACAAAAACACCACTTATTGAAGATTGATCCCCAATTTTTAATATATCCCTCAAGGTTGTGTTTGTTTGTCAAGAAAAACAAATGTAGAGTACTAGAAAGCTCAATTTATGTTGCATTTAATTAGCAAGAAAGTTGTGGGACCCATGTTCTAAAACTTTTCTAGAAAAAAAAAAAACCTCCCCCAAAACACATCCTACCACATGCTTAGGATTTTGCAAGAAAGTAAAAGAAAACTACGGTATATAAATAATATATAATATATTTTATAATTTTATATTATTTTTTGGAAGTTTTCCCCAAATAAACTCATGTCCCACAAAATGTTAAAAAGATCCCCAAAAATAGTTTTAACATAGAACAGCCAAAGCTCTTTGGGACCAAAAGCCAAATGCCCAAATTACTTTCAAGTTAGCAGACCTCATTAGACCTTTTTAATATCTGTAGACTGTAACTTTATATCTGTAATCTCAATTCTCCTTTGGGTGCAATCCAAATATGAAGCAATATATATCATGCTGTCATTAGCCCAACTTCAAAACAGCTGCATTCATAAACACCAGAGGCATTCTCTAAAAGACATGCAACTAAAACCATCAAATGGTGGTGTAATAAAAAATACAAAGAAAGAAAAACCTCGCTGATCCCTAAAGCCTGTCTAGCTTGATATTTTTATCTTAAACTCAAATGACAATGAGAATACACTTCCAACAGTATTCCAACACTAGCATTAAAAGGCAAACAATATCTAGTCACTCGAGTCTCAACTTTGGGCATCATTTGAAAACAAGTGAAATGTTTACCTACTTCAAAGATCAATGACACGAGATAGTTTCTGAATCCGGTTCAACAAGAAGTCCCCTTGCTTGATAGTTGCTTGGTAAAGAGCATTCTTTGAATCAGGACGATTAGTTTCTAATACACCTGCAACTTTATCAATCTTGCAATGAAGCTTCCCTGCTGCAATAAAACGGGACAGTTCCCTGGAAACAATATATAAACAAGTTAAATGCATCACTTACCCCAACAAAACCACCATGTTACAGGAAGATTAAGGCCACATTTGGTTTGGTCTAAATTATTTCTCAACTAGGTTAAAAGGATTCTCAGTTTCTCACCTATTTGAGGTAAAAAAAAAAAAAAAAATATATATATATATATATATATACACGTATATATAAAATTGTCATTAAGTATGTCTATGATTTACTTATACTCTGGACGACATAGCAAACAAAATTTAATTCAGAAAAATTAAAACACTTTCAATAATTTTATTTTTCACCCAGGTGAAAATATTTCACCCTGAACCAAAAAAGGAAATTAGGTGGATCCATGAAAAGAGAACTTACAAATCAATGAAATCCACTGTTACCCCAAACGCCTTTGCCATAGCTTCAATGGTAACACTCTTGTAGGATTCCAGGAACTGGGAATAAACAACGGTCCGAATCTCCCTCATGTAAAACCGGAAATGTGGATGCAAATAGCGGTCCAATTTAATATGTTCTGTCAGGCCGGCTGCAATGATTGAAATTAATTCAAATTGAACATACTATAGAACTTCTAGAATAAATGGGGAAAAAATGCGTGACGGATTCAATTGGTAATTCGAATACTAGTGCTATAGTTATCCCCGAACAGAGAGGCATCAAGGAGTACTATGATGCCAAGGGGTGTGTGACAAGCAAGAAAATTCACTAGCCAGTACAAAATGTCCCTAATCGTAATTTTCAATGTTATCTCCTGATGCAGGTGTCACAGATGTATAACTAAGTATGATCAATTTCAAATGTGAAAGACAAAGGCCGAGGATCTATATTTGTACAGCTGAGATGAAACATAAGTTCTTTAACACCAAATGTAATAGAGACAGCATTGAGTCGATAGCATATTGCTTACCAAATGCAGAGAAAAAGGATTTATATTGACAATCGTATAGAGAGTTCAAAAACTCCGACAAATATGGGATTTTTCCAATTACGGTAAGGATCTCGGGAGCATCCACTACCTGCCACGTATAAAAACAAGCATGTGAGTATTAAATGCTTGAACACCCTTGGGGGGGGGGGGGGGGGAGTAAAAGTAAACTTACAAAAAAATTGCACAATTTTTGTATACAAATTGATATGGCAGCAAGAGTGAAGAAATTGAAGCAAGCGTCTAGCATGGGGACCTCATTTATTGGAGGACTAGTTGCCGCATCAGTTGATATAAAAATTTGTAATTTTTTTGTAGCATTCCTGTGAACTTGAATACCTTTTGTTTAAGGGAAACTCTATCCAATGATATAATGCTGGCAAGGACAGTGTAAAATATGAATGTGTCGTAAGGGAAAAGCTCATAAGTCGTGAAAGTTGAGATTGAATCAAGGAACAGATCAGCTGCTTTCTTAAAGTTACGAGTGGACATGCAGTATAAGCCCTCATACACCTTCAAACGGTTTTTCCTTTCCCAGTCACCTCCCTCCTCAAACAAGCTGTCAATGGCCCATTATGAACATGAGTTAAAGGCTCAAGTACAACATCTCAAAACAAATATTGCATAAGTTGATTGATCAAAGAAAAAATATCATGTTGTCATTTACTTCTTTGCTTTATCAATGCTTTTGGAAATAAGATCAAAATCCATGTAGAAAAATCCAATGTTTAGTGTATAAAACACCAAATCCATCCTTTGACCAACTGCAACTGTTTTACTCTCCGTTAACTTAAGCTGTTCCAATGCCTTCTCCTGGGTCATCAGAGAATAATAACATGTGGAGAAAGTTCAGAGTAAAGATCTAATTGAGCCAGCAACACTATCAGAATGGATGAATAATTGTTACTTACTTTGTCACCAATTTGAATATAAAACAAGGACTTGGCTAAATGAGCTTCTCGAACTTCACTTTCACCTAAGTTTTCTTCAGCATCAGCAATCCTAAAGAAATTAACCAAATATATATGAGTGGAAAAGGTTAGTCCATTTGGTGATCCTTTGAACATAACAAAAATAAAATGCAAACTTGAGATCCAGCACTGGAGCCTTTTTGAGAAGGGGGGAAATTTCATAAACCACATAAAACAGATGCTCAACAAGCAAGATGGGGTTGCTAGAGGGGCAAAAGTTACAAACAAACAAAAAAAAACGAGAGGTTCACAATCACGCATGCAGTACATGTTCGCTTTAATTTCAAAAATATTAAAGAATTAAAAAAAATATGATTGATACTTTCCATTGGCCTAACTATGAAAAGAAAACCCATTATTTATCTATTTAGGATACCCAATAAATGATAAACAAACAAATGGGAGGCAAAATTGCAATCCTAAAAACCTAGGAGTTCATGCTGACTTCTCTAAGACTGAGGTGATCATATTTGTATGACTGAATACTCCCCATTAGTTCACTTGCGGAAGGAAATTACTTGCTTAATTTAACCAGCAAAATCAAAAACCTCCAAATCTTTTACCTTTGCAAGACAGTTTGTCTTATTCCTATTAGATTAGGCCATTAAAGCTTAGTGGGTAGTCTAGATTAAAACTCTGCACCCTATATTATTTATCAAAGTAAAAGTTATAAAACCCTGTCCTTTATGCAAACACACTCTCTTTTCAGTATCTCTCAGTTGCGTTTAAATAAATATATATTTGTTTATTATCCCAACCCATATTTAAAATAAGATACCCAGGGTCATTTTGACTTGAACCACTATTTAGTTATTATTATTTTACTTTAGCCACCAATTTGTTTTTTTTATAGATTTTAGAAAACATATAGGTTACTAAAGTAAAACAATGATAACTAAATGGTGAGTAAAGTCAAAATGTCCCAAATAAAAAACCATATCCTAATGGTATCTTACTCAACAATACCACGCCCATATCAAATCTGTAAGGTCATTTTTTATGGGCTTATTCGGGTTTGACAAAAGTTGTAGTTAAGTTGATTAAAGTCATCATTCCACTACCTGCTATTCCTACGAGTTCAAGCTTACCGGGATTCCGTTCTTCAGGTCACCACAACCATTCCAACAAATCTTGGTGAGACTAGCCTAAAAATGGTTTACCCCTTCAAACCTGAGTTGAAGTCCTTTTAGAGAGAGAAAACAGGAAAATGCATAAACTGAACTATGGTTTTAATTTGATTTTAATTAAAAGCAGACTTTTATTTTTTCGTTCGAACGAACACGAGTGGCTGAACTAGTTCACACGAGCTCATCTCACAACAGACAAATTAATTTTTGCACAGAATTTTCATAAGATACTCGTTTGCACAAAGTCAGATTCGTAGGATTCTCGTTCGCACAAGGATCCCACGAGTTGTTGTCGTGGGATGATTGTCCACACGACCTTCACACGAAAATTTTAAAAAAACAACGAACCCTTTCATAGGATGCTCGTTCACACAAAAACTCAATCTCGTTTTCATGAGCTTGGGTTCGTGAATGACAAGAGGATTTTCAATTTTTTCAATTTGATTATAACTGCTTTTAAGAAATTGGAAGAAGTATATATGAATTTCATAACCTAATTCAAAGCGATGGCTCTTTCTATGAGCAAACCCTAGAGATCCTTTTTAAGAGGTCGTTCTGATTACCAAATCTTACCTTATGATCATTGAACACCAAATCACCAATATTCCATCATTCCTATGGTTGGACGCGAGTGCGGTGGTCTTTGTGGCCTAACGAAGATCGATGGATACCCAGGTGAGAGGATCGTTGTAAAAGTTGTCGTGGACATGCAACTGTTGTTGTAAATGTAATTAAGATCTTTAATAGGGATGACTCGAGTAGATTCGAGTCTATACTGTAAGTCAAACATTGAGCCTCGTAATTCCTCTACAAAATTATAGTGGAGAGATTGAGAATTAGGTCCTCGTGTATTTTTCCACAAGACATTCCACATAAAATTCCGAGTCTTCCAATTTACGTGCGTGATTGCTTTTAATTACGCTGATTATCAATACTGAAATTGAATCTAATTTAGAATTGGTAATATTAAAATTGGAATTGGACAATTGGATCCCTAAGACTATGAGAATTTGCATTGATTCTTAATTGAACTTGTGGGAATGAAATTTTTTTACACCTTCCTAAATGACAAACATATTTACAAACCTAAACCCTAACCTCATCCTCCGTTTATCACGAACCACTATCAACAAACTCTCTCCTCTCTCTCTCCCTCCCCCTTATACGTCGTACAATGTGAAGAAATAGAACGGTGGGATGGGATTGGGCCTAAAATGGAACACTATCTCGGGATGTAGTTTGTTTTATATCTATTATTCAAATGATTTTTTCTGCATTATGTTTTTCAACGATCTTAGGGATAATGGGGAAGGATGTTCAACTATGAACGTTTCCAATAATCTAAGGAAGGATGGTAGCGAGTTTTGTAAGACAGCAACGGACATTATTTCTTCCAGAATTCCTTTTGTGTAAAATTTAATAATAATTTGTTTATTAAAAAATTCCAAATTATATTGTAAATTTTTTATATTCATACTCAAAATCTGAAATTAAGGAGAAAATGTGTATGCACCTCGTTTGGGATCATACGTACAAATTCATGGTACTTATAAAAGGGGCAGCGGATCAGGTAATTATGTTCTTTAACCAACAAAGTCTTGTGCACACCCAACCCAACAAGGAAATATATGCAAAAGACGAAAGATAAAGGGGAAAAAAAACATAAACAAAACAAACATGAGATTTAACATGATTTAACAAAATAACCTTTGCCTACATCCACCTAAAGAGAAATCTTACAATGTGTGAGTAGCGCATTAGGTAATTTTGTCCTTTAAACATATAAGTGTTGTGCAACAATGGCACCGCACCTAACCAACCAATGAAATGTATGCAAAAGATGAATGATAAAAAAAATCCATAAACAAAACAAGCGCGAGATTTAACGTAATTTGACAAAATAACCTTTGCCTACATCCACCAAGAGATAAATCTTACAATAAGTGAGAAAACTGTTTATAGCGATTTGAATACGCTAACACACGAGATATAAACACTCTCACTTGAACCCCAAGTACACTCAAATTCTCCATTAAAAAACTTTAAAAGACCTTAAAACTCCCTCTCTTCTTACAATGAGTTGGCTCTCTTAATACCAAGGGAAATTAAATGCAAAATAACTTACGATATTCTATTTATACCGAAGGCTTTACATGTGAAAAAGAACAAAGCCCCTCACTTAATATACATTTAAGATGGACGGCTCCATTAAGGACATGTCCCAAAAGTAAGAGTTTGTGCTAAAATTCACAAATGTCCATCTCAGTGAAGATTCCGAAATTCTCGGATGTCGCAACTCCCCAGTCGCAAAGCTTCAAAAAGGTCTACTATTGTCCTCTTGTACTAACAACACACGCTCCGAATAGAACATGGTCTTAACTCCCCTTGATTCCAAACGGTCATTGCATGTGTGAAACTATCACATGATTAACTAAGGGGGCCCGGTTCACCCCTCCACTAGTAGAAATTTTCATCTCACCATTGTCCACTGCCAAGTAGCAATCGATGTCTTTTGTTTAATCCACAAACAAGACCTTCCTCGAGCGCTTGATAACCTCGACCTTCTAAGTATGTTTCAGACCATAAACCCTTTAACTCTCCTCTCCCTTGGCTAGGACCATACCGCACCGGGTGACTCAACACTCCACGTGTTACTGACACCAAAAACTTTTGGAATCCAATTGTCTAATGGTTATCAAGTTTGTTTGTAACTTTCTTGCGCCACAACCCTCAAAGTGCGCTCCACCCCATCAAAGCTTCACCTTTCCTACACCCTTAAGGACACATTTTCCAAATATTTCCTCCTATGTTTCAAAATATTTTCTTTACGCACACGTAATTCCAAGACCTTAAATCTAATATCCATTCATTTTGAGATGCGAGTGTGAGAAGATTCCATAAATCTTATTTATCCACATATGTCATTGTACACTATCGAAGCCACACTCATCCTTCTTATACGACGATCTCACTTTATGTGACCTCACCCCTTTCACTTTAACATTGTTGGATTTTTACACTACCATTTAATCTAGTCATGCTACATTCACTTGATCCCAGTAGGTGTTCCTTCCACGGTTTCAACCATGACCATACTTAACTGAGTTGGGACTTTCCTCTTCGAAGACCTATGTTTAAAAAGGCGTGAGGCGGAGGCAAGCGTTTCGCCTGGAGAGACGAGGCGTAAGCCTCAAGGCAGATTGGGGGGAAGCCTCAAATTTTAAAAAATAAATAAATAAAATATTATAAAAACAATTCCAATAAATAACAAAAATAATGTAACATAACAATTTTCACCAAAAAGAATATTATAAATATAATTTATTAATTAGTTGTACACATAATCATTATACAAATATATATATATATATATATATATATATAATATATTGCTAATATTAAATATAATATATTAATATTAATCAATATAAATATTTAAATCAATAAATATATTCTTGTATCATCATCAAGTATTTAATTATTTAGTATATATTGATTAATAATTTGTAAAAAAAATATATAAAATACTTTTATCAATTACATAATCAAATTAGTACAAATATGTATATATATGTCCAAAAACAATTTATTTAGTACCATATGTATAACAAAATTGGTACATAATCACACACACACACACACACAAACATATATATATATATAATAACCAAAATGCAGAGTTCGTGATAGAAGAATAAAAGATTTTTTCTTGCGCCTCAATGAGGTGAGGCGTTAAGGTGCATTGAGGCGTAAGCCTCTTTTTGGCCTTTGAGGCTTAGCCTCGAGGCTATTTTTCCCTGATTCGCCACGAGGCGTAAGCTTCAAGTAATTTTAAAACATTGCCGAAGACTTCCGCTTCTCGTTAGACAATGGAGTTAACTCCACCTCATCCACCTACACCGTATATTTCACATATAAGGTGCAAGGCGATTTTTCCCTGATTCGCCACGAGGCGTAAGCCTCAAGTGATTTTTCCTTGAGGTGTAAGCCTGAAGTGATTTTTAAATCATTGTCAAGAACTTCCTCTTCTCGTTAGACAATGGAGTTAACTCCACCTCAACCATCTACCCCGTATATTTCACATATAAAGTGGTGCTTGTAATGACTGTTGTCATATAAATATGAAAACAAGGAAAGAAAACAAGGTTCCATCTTCTTCCACTATTTTCACATCAACTTTCTAGAGTTGGTCATCAATCACATGTAAGACACTCGTGCGATTCATTCACACCTTCCTACGTCTTCAAATTGTAAAACTCCCATGTGAGATTGAGATTTGTTGCTAGACTCTTCATCAAAGTAAAGATTCTCAAACCTTACCCATAACTCTGAGTCCTTATCATTGACATTGTTAGTAAAATTAACACCAACCACAAGTCCGAATGTGCTCAAGCACCTTAATTCTATATCCTTGCAATCATTATCCGCCATCTTTTTTCGGCTTCTCATACCTCATTTTCAACCATCATGTTAACCCTTATTAAAGCGTGGAGATTCTTCACTCCATCTTGCCATAAAATGAAGTTATCACTTCCACCAAAACAATTCACCTTTATTGCAAAACTATATTTCCAAAAATTGTTAATTGTGAACACCCGAGACTTCCAAACACGTCAATCTTATTATTTATTATTTAAGATACGCCAAAGCTCTAAGTACCGTACCAATTCGTTGTGCACCAATGGCATCACACAATCAAACAAAAAATTATATGCAAAAGAAAGATAAACAAGTCATAACTAAAATGAACACGAGATACATCATGGTTCAATAAAATTACCTTCGACTATATTCACTCAAGAGAAAAACCTTCCAATGTATAAGACTACCAATTACAATGGCTTAAATACACAAGCGATATACACACACTAACCCAAACTCCAAGTATGCCAATCTCTCCTTGGAGATGAGTTTAGAAGACACTGAAATTCCCTCTCTTCTCTTCCCTTCTCTCTCAGTGAGTTAAGCTTCTAATGCCAATAGAAACTTACTGCAAAATGATCTACAATGTTCTACGTATACCAAAGTTTTTTGCATCTAAAAAAGGACCAAAGACCCTTCACTTAAAAAACGTGGCAAATTTGGGATGGATGGTTCCACAAAAAAATTTAGATGTAAAATCAATATTTTGTCCCAAAAATGAGAATTTGAGCCGCACTCACACTAAGCAATCTAATTGATGAGGTATAACCCCACCGAGCAATAGCACCATGATTCCACTCAAGCTACTTATAGTATCTACTCAAATGTGCATTAACCGATAACCTTGAAATGCAGTTTTAAATTTACAAATGCACTAAACGGTACCCCTACCAACCCAAATTACTCATGCATATGTGTTTCACATAAGATGAAAAAGGAAAAATTATCATTCTCGTTCTCCTTAAATTTTGAATCGTACTCGGCTTCGTATAAAAACATTCCTTGCTATTGAATAACAAAGGGCTCGTTTGGTTGCGTGAATCTTTTAATTATATAGATTGATAAATTTCGAATTAATAGAATGTCAATAAATTTTTTTGAAATCAATATAATTCCAATTTGTGTAGGTCCTGTTTGGTTGTCCTATGATTGTAAATTGACCAACTTATAAATTGTCTTATTTACAAATTGGCCCATTAAGTGTCTGGTTTCATTAATGAAAACATTCAACAATTAAACTATTTAAGCTCCTTTGTAAAATCTGAAATAGGATCATTTCACCAAAACTGTGAAATGCATCCATTTGAAATTGCATCGCTCATCTCTGCAACTCTACCCCATTGCTCGTCACCAATCATCAGTAATCTCTCTATTTATCTCTCCCTCTCTCATCTTGTTCTTTCGATAATCATTGAATCTCAATTTTAGATTACCAAAAAATGCATAAATTGGATTTATACTCATTTCAAATCCCCCAATTTACAATTTACTAATTCATAATTAACCAATTTACGTGATTGAACAATTTGCGCAACCAAACGAGATTATAAGGTTTGGAAAAGTAAATTATCGTTGTCGTTTGAAGAGGGGGGGGGGGGGGGGAAGAGAGAGAGAGAGAGGGGACTAACCAAATGAGAGTAAAAGTGGTGCGGTGAGAGAACTTTATTGAATTAGGCCCCGTTTGATTGTCCCAAAATTGTAAATTGACTCATTAATAAATAGGTCAATTTCCAAATTGGCCAATTAATTGTGTTTAGTTTCATTAATGAAATGATTAAAACTGTCTCATTTCAACTCATGTGTAAAATATGAAATTAAAGCATTTCACAAAAAATGTAAAATACATCCATTTGAAATACGAGTCATAGAAAAGAAAAGAAAATTCATCCGACTTCCCCTCTCTCCCTCCCCCCTCAATTCGTTTTTAACTTTATTTCTGATTGAACCTTAACTTACCAAACATTGCCTAAAATTGGATTTAAACTCATTTACAATTCACTTATTCACAATGAAACAATTTAGATAATCAAACAATTTGTGCAACCAAACGAGGCCTTAGTCATTGAAGATAATGCTCTAATTTCAAATCGTGAAATTTCTAATTTTTGTTAAAATTGAGTAATTTAAGGTCTTGTTTGGTTGTCCCAAAATTGTAAATTGGCTCATTTATAAATTGATCCATTAATTGAGTTTGGTTTCATTAATGAAATGATTCGTTAATTGCCCCATTTTAGCTCATGTGTAAAATCTAAAATTAGATCATTTCACAAAAAACGTGATATACATCCATTTGAAAAAGGAGTCGCATAAAATGCATGTTCCCCTCTCTCTTTCCCTCCCTCCCCCTCCCCCTTTCTCCATTAATTTAATTTTATCTTCTATTAATTTAATTTGATCTTTTTTTTCTCCTAAAACCTTAACATCAATTTCAGATTACCAAACATTGCGTAAAATTAGATTTAAACTCATTTCAAATCCACCCATTTACAATTCACAATGAATCAATTTACATAATCAAACAATTTGCGCAACCAAAAAGGGCCCAAGTTTTTATGAACTAACTTGAATTTGGTCATTAATGGATCAGGCAATTCGTGAGTGAACCAATTTCAAATTGGGTAATTTACAATTTGGGGGTCAGCCAAATGGACCCTAACTCAATGCTATCGTCCCACACTGCTTAAGTATAGCATGGGTCTATAAACTCCTTGGCACCTTCCGTTGCAAACCAGTTTTCATAGGCAGAAAACACTCTTGCCTTGGACGTCAGTCTGTTATGATACAAGATCGTCTAAGTATGAAATTACCGGCCAGTATATTGGTGTTTGTGGAGAGTTGAAACTAGGCTTTCAGCATCAAGAGGCTGAACTCTCAATGACACTAATGTAAAACAGTTTAAAAAAACAAGTAATCATGGTAAAAAGGGTAGAAATAAGATGTGTTCAAAAAATAAAACTAAATAAGTTGAAGTAAACAACAATTTTAGCACCATTCACCCAGTTTTCAAAGGCAGGTGGGTCTATTACACTTGATAACAGAAACAGCCCATTTATGTATCAGCTGAATTCAATATTATATTTTCCCTTAGTGACAAAAGCAATATTAGAACATAATGTTGTTTATATTTATATACATGGAGGCATTGGGTGAAACAGAAACTAACTTTTCATCAAGCTTCTTGAGCTGAGCCTCAATCTTAGCACGCATCGTATCGAGTATCTTCTGATCCATGTTCAACACCGAATTGGTGGCTAGGGTTTCGTACAATGGAGCCATATCTAAAATAAATAAATAAAACATAGTAAATCAAATGAAGAAGAAAACAAGAAAAAAAGGAATGTATCAGGAATTGCAAATGTGTGGTGTGGTGTGGGGTATTACCATCGGCTACAACAACGGCGAAGACCTCATCTCGGAGGCGAACTTTGTCGATGTCATCAACGTCGGGGTGAGTGAGAAGGAATAGCTTGTGGGCGAGAACAAGGTGAGGTTGCTGTTTAGCCTCTTCACCTTCCATCGATGGATTTTCAGATTGCTTTCGCACTTTGCACTTTAGCTTGCACAAGGAGGAAGCAACTATAACTTCAAAAGGAGATTTGAGTTGCCATATATGCAAATTGCTGCTGCAAGTACAAAATTGCCCTTTTCAATATTCCACAATTTTGAGCTTCTTCCATTAAGAATTATAATACAATTTTTGTATATCTTTTGTGGGTACGAACGATGAAGTACTCGGGATTATATGAATTTGTTTGAGTTAAATAAATATATATAATTTTGGTAAGAATTTGTATTTAACACACCTATTTTTTAATACTAAAGTATACTATTTTCAAGTTTAAATCGTGTTTTCATAAAATAACAAAATGGTTGTTTTCTATTTTTCAACTCAGAATTGTTAATTCTTCATATTTTCATGCATTTATACCTTAGAACATAATATACTGTAGCTGCAATTATTATGCAGCACAAATAAATATGAAAGAGGTGACAACCAAGAAAAAACAAATAAAAGACCAATCACACAACAACGAAGATACGTGGTTCAGCAAAGAAGTGCCTACGTCCACGGTGGTTCAGTCAGTGTTATTTCTCTATATTCTGAAGAGTAAGTACAGAGAATACAACTTGTCCTTTGCCCCGGACTTGGGGTTTAATTTATACATGTATGTGTTGGAGTAGTGGGGGTGATAGGTTCCTCTTTATTAGCCATCTCCCTTTCATGGGATCGTGTACCCCCACAACTTCTCTTCATGGCATCGTGGAGTAAATGGATGAATACCAGAGGTGATGGGCCTGGGTTTTGGGCCGCTGAGGATGGGCTACTCGTCCAGGCCTTATGGTGATAAAATCGGGGTACCCACAATTGCCCCTGAATTTGTTGGGCCGTTCTTTATGGGTCCGATGAATTTAAATGATCAGCAATGATGGTTGATTTTTTTGAAAACTGTGAAGTTGCTTTGGCGGCACCCGCTTCGCTATCTGTGCGTTATGATTAGTTTTGAGGGCTTGTTGGAATAAGACACATTTTTTCTTCGTCGTTCCAGCTCTTCCAGCAATCTTCTATCTTCTGAGAACTCTTGAGTTTTGTACCTTCTGTTTTCGGTCTCCACTCTCGTCGCTTCCTCGCCTTTTGATCTGATCTTCTGTCCTGTAAGTCTTTCGTGCCTTTTTTTTTGAGTTTATAGTTTTTCTTGTATCTTTCCAATGGCGAAGATTGGAAATAGGTCGGTAACTGAGTTTAGGAAATTCTACGGCATTCCTGAGTGGGTAGAGATTGAGTGTTGTGCCTCGCCGCCTAGGAACGTTAGGGACATAGAGGATGCACATTGGATTCACGTCCTGTTGCTCTCCCAGGGGGGTCTCACCTTTCCCCCTAATGGTTTGTTTCTGCACTTTTTTAGTTATTTTGGTATTGTGCCTGCACAATGTTCACCCAATGTATGGAAAATAGTGAACGGCGTGCACAGGATAAATCAATTGTACGGCACAAGGTTAGGGCTTGCCGAGGTCTGCTTTTGTTATTCTTTTTCTCGAACGAGTTCAGGTGTCTTGTACCTTAAGGCTAGGAGCCCTGATAGGGTATTGGTAGTAAATTTACCTGATTCCCATAAGGACTACTGGCAAGAAGGTTTTCTCGTTAGGAACTGGCAATACTCCCCTCAATTTGAAGGGTCGAGGTCTGAGAGGTTCACTATTCCCTTTTATGGGGAAGAATATATAAGTAGATGTTGTATTGTCGTTTCGACCTTTGCTGACTTTGTGATTTTTCTAACTCCTCCTTGCTTTCTCCTTTTCAGCGAAGATAAAGAACTTGGAGCCAGCTCTCAACGAGGTTCGTATCTCGGAACTGGTGAAAGCTTGGAACATCAGGGAACCTTTGGGTGACGGCGAGCATCCTAGGTCTGCTGCTTTTCTGCTTGAATACAAGAACACAGGCTCCAGCTTCATAGCCCGAACTGTGGAAAGTGTTCCGGACTTTGACTCTTCCGAAGAGATTTCTGCTGAACCCATCCAATTGGACGAGGAGGAGAGCAGCTCGGAGAGCGAGCCTGCAGGTGTTGTGAGTAACTTGGGTGGAGGCAGTGCTGATAGTAGCAGTTCATCGAGTACTACCAGCAGTCCAGGTGAAGAAATGCCTACCAGGAAGAATCTAATCCGGGATGATGATGATGATGATGATGATGTGCTTCTTGCACAGAGGTCCAAAAAATCGAAGACTGTCTCCGGGGCCATAGCTACTGGTTCTCGGCTTTCCTCCCAAGAGCAAGAGAAGAAGAAGAGAGAGGAGGAGCAGGCGAGGGAGAGGGAGAAGAAAAAGGAGGAGGAGAGGAAGAAGGTGGAAGAGAGAAAGAGGAGGGAGAAAGAGAAGGAGGAGGAGAGGAGGAAGATGGAACTGAGGACCAAGATCGGTCAAGCCTTGGTCCCAGTATCTGCGTTGCCTGAGGGGGCTTCGGTGGCCACCTCTCCTCAACTTGCCCCTGCGCTGCTTGAGAGGGCAGTCCTCCCTGCAGATCGCGAAAGGGCGTCAGGGTTTGATCAACTGGCCTTGCAAGCTAGCCAGAGGCTTGCCTTGGTAAGGTTTCTTTTCTACTTCTCAACTTCTTCTAATCTGTTTTGATGGTTTCTTCTTTCTGATCTTTCCCTTGTTTTCTGCAGTTTGTGACTGATTTCGCTAGGGCTGTGTTTCGGCCGGATCGGATCGGAAAATGACCTTTCGGAAAAAATTCCAATTTTTTCGGAAATAAAATAATTGTTCCAATTTCCTATCCAATTTTTTCGGAAAATCAAAAAAGTTTCCGAATTCGGAAAAATCGGCATATCGGAAAAAATTCGGAAAAATTCGAAAATTCAAAACATATAATAAAAATTCAGAAATTTTGGAATTCCGAAATTTCAAAAAAATTAATATAGGATTTTCGATTACTCGAAATTCTCATTTTAAAGAAATCGGAAAAAAAGATTTAACCCAACATGTAAATATGTAAGGATTTAACCATTTTTTCATTTGTGTAGACTCTACAATTAACCCAACATGTAAATAGGTATAGAAACGTGTATAGAAACACGTATAAAACAGGTATAGAAACAACAAGTGTAAATCAGCAATTAATATTTGATCTTAGTATAAATCAACAATTAATATTTGATCTCAATATAATACAACTATAAAACAGTTATAGAAACATGTAATTAAACGGTCGTTACACAATATATAATCTTACAGATCCTATAAACATGTATAATCTTATAGAAACAAAAAAAACATGTATAAACATATCCTATAACAATCCTATAGAAACAAAAAACATGTATAATCTTACAGATCCTATAAACCGCTCGTTACACAATATAAAGTTTATCCCATAACGAGGATATGAAAGCTTACTGATCAAAAATTTATATTATAAACAGATCAGATCCTATAACAATCCTATCGTTACATATCCCATCATATAACAATATAAACAGATCAGATCGTTACAGATCCGAACGTTACAGATAAGGGAAACAGATAAAAGGGCTTACTGATCCTTCGTTCGACTTGGATATGAAGAGATGCATTCTAATCGTTACAGATCCGTATCTGAGAAGCGTAGAAACCAGAGAGAGAGGTGAGTAGATGGACGAGAGTTGAAAGAGAGAGAGGGGACTCGATGGTATGCGCCGTATTGAGAGAGAGAGAGAGAGAGAGAGAGAGAGGAAGGATATGTCTAACCCTAAAACTAACAACATATATATATGGGTAAGGTAAAAAATAAGGGAAATATAAATGTAAACATTCTTATTATTAGACAATGAAAATCCAAGGTAAAAAATATATATAAAATATTTGGAATATTAATTGAAAAAAATATTCGGAAAATTAATCGGAAAATCGGATCGGCTAAAATATCGGAAAATCGAAATTTAAAACATAGTTCCAATTTCCTATCCAATTTAATTCGGAAAAATCGGAAATCGGAAAATCGGAAATCGGAAACCTTATATATGTTCCAAAATCGGAAAATATCGGATCGAACATCGGAAAAATCGGAATGTTCGGAAAAAAAGCACAGCCCTAGATTTTGCTGTGCTCTATCGTTCTCGCGACGAGCTGTTGAGAAGGAACAGCGAGCTGGAGCAGGCGAATTCTACTCTGGTGGCCAGGGGTTCTCAGCTGGAGGCCGATCTGAAGGCTGCTGATGCGGCTCGAGCTTCTTCTGCCTTGGCCCTTGCTAATTCTGCTCGCGAGAGAGATAATGCTGTCAGGGAGCTCGGCGAGCTGAGGAAGTCGTATGACCAGGTCTGCTCTAGCAAGCTGGACTTTGTGGAGAAGAACAGGGTTCTTGCCGAGAAGCTGGAAGCGGAGAAGGCCCAGGCAGCCACTGTTAAAGAAGATTCATACAATTCTGGCTGGGCTGCTGCGTATGAAGACGCCGAGGTTCAGATAGGCTATATTAGCCGTCTGAACTTCAAGAAGGGGTGGAACAAGGCCCTCGTGGCTGCAGGGGTGGATGTTGCATCCCCACTTTTTGACGAACATGATCCAGGGCCCAAGCCAGTTGTGGATGAGGAGCCAGCTCCAACTGCTGAAGGGGTCAATCCTGCTTCTTAGGCGACTCTTGCTGATGCTTCCTTGGTCGAGGGGGCAGTGCACACCTCTGCAGAGGGTAACGCCCCTGCTGATGCTGATAAGGACGAGGGTCCGTCCACCGAGGTTGCTAAGTGATAGGGATTTCTTTGTAATTTTTTCCTTTTTTTTTTGTTCTGATGTAACCTCGCTCATTATCAATAAAAAGGCTTCGTTTTTGTTTATGCTGATCTCTTTTTGTTCTCTTCCTTTCTTTGTAGTTGGTTGATGTGGATGATTATATTCCTGTTACCTCCCAATTGGGTAGGACTCTGGGTCCCAATGCAAGCCATGCAGTTCTCCAGGCTTTTGCTAGGCTCTGTAGGTTTGCTAAATCAAGGAACCAGAAGTATAAGGATCAGTCCGAGCTGGTGGCTAAATTGAAGGACAGGCTCCAGGAAATGGGAGAGATCGGAGCTTCAGTGCAAGAAGAAGTCAGCGAGCTGAGAGTAAAGTTACTGGAGGCTACCGAGATCAATCAGGTCGTGGAGTTTCTCCAGCGGGAGAATGACGACCTGAGGCGGGAGGTCTTGAAGCTTAAGGAGCATTCGCCGAGCACCGCTTCGGCAGTCCTGCAAGGTTCTTCCTCGTCGCGAGCTGCTCGGCCACCCCTCCCGCGAGCTGGCAGGAGTACGCGGGGTAGGAGTAGGGAAACTGAGGAGCGGCGTGAGAGGGAGATGGAGGAGCTGCGCGGCGATGTTCAGCGAGCTTACGTAACTGCTGCTGGGCTTCAGAGGGACGTCACCCGTCTGCGGCATTTATTTAAGAAGGGCCCTCGCCAAGTGTGGACTGATGGCTATGATCAGGGCTGGCTAGATGCTCCCACAAGATTATCAGAGTTCGAGGAGCTTTCCTTCATCAGAGGGTGGTTGAGTGCTCTCAAAGAGCTGCAGGTGCCGAGAAATTCGATATTGTGGTATCGGCATGAGATGTCTCCCTCTACTCTGATGCCCAATCCATTTAGGCGAGATGACCGATGGATTCCTATCGATGCTATCCCTCGGCGGCTACTGGAGTTGGACACAAATGAAGTTGTTGAGGAATTCGATCCTGCCCCTGATGACGGGAGGAGAGCTAAGGTTGCTGATTACCTTGCTCGGAGGCTTCCCCCTTCTTGATATTTTGTTTTTTTTTAATAATTGTAAATGCTTTGGGCGAGTCTTTGCCGACTAAACATGTACCATTATTGTTTGTAAATATAAAATATTAATGAAAAGTTTGAGTTTTGGGCGTTTTTGCCGACTAAACGTGTTTATCCAATTTCTGTTATATTTTTGCAGCTTCACAATCTTTATCTTGTCATGTGAGTGTCCGCCCAGTCCAGTATTAAGAATACCATTGTGCTCTCTCTTTACCTTTTAGGTCGTGTCGTCACACTCCCTTAGGTCTAAGAGGGGCAATTGGCGAGGACACACCTATTTTTGGATGTCTTCATCCGGTCAGGATTTTATTTAACCAAAGTAGGTTTGATGCCTAAGAATACTCTGTAGGGCTTCATATATTGCCATGGGCAATGCTAAGAGGTCTGTCGTGCTTCGTGACGATGACCTGAGGAGGGGTGTTCCCCTGCTATGTCAACTATTATACCTGTGATTTGAAAAGGATGTGCAATAAGATATAATTGTTATACTTTTAGAGAGTAATCAACTGAGAGATTTTTATTGGTGAGTAGAGAAATAAACTGTCTTTTCCCAAAATGAGTACAATAAAAGATTTAACAATAGAACTCCTAAAAGTAGAATTTCTTGAGATTAGCTGCGTTCCATGCTCGTGGTATCTCTCTGCCCTCCATCGTTTTCAAATGATAGGCACCTTGCAGGTCGTCTCTGATTATTTCATAAGGTCCTTCCCAGTTTGGGCCCAGTTTACCATCTGATGGCTTCACTGTGTTGCCCAGGACCTTTCTTAGGACATAGTCTCCAATTTCGAACTTCCTCGGATTGACCTTTTTGCTGTAGTGCCTCGCGAGCTGTTGCTGATAACTCGCTAGTTTTACTAGGGCAAGTTCTCTGCGCTCGTCGACCAAGTCGAGTTCAGCGAGCAAAGCTTGATCGTTCTGATTCTGCTCGACAAGGTCGGATCTCATTTTAGGCAATCCTGCTTCTAATGGGATGACCGCTTCCATTCCATATGCTAGTGAGAATGGCGTCTGACCTGTGGCTCGTCTGGGAGTCGTTCTGTATGCCCATAGGACATGTGGTAGCTCGGTAGTCCACGCGCCTTTTGCTCGTTCTAACCGCTTTTTTAATCCAGCGATCACTGTTTTGTTGGAAGCCTCAGCTTGTCCGTTGCTCTGAGGATAAGCTACCGAGCTGAAGTGGTGCCTGATTCCGTGTTGGTCGCAGAAGTCCTGAAAGGGGCCACTTTCGAACTGTGTCCCATTGTCAGTGATGATGGTTCCGGGGATCCCGAATCGAGTGATTATATTTTTCCATATGAATTTCATCATGTCAGCATCTCGGATGTTCGCCAGAGGTTCTGCCTCGATCCACTTGGTAAAGTAATCGGTGGCGACCAACAGGTATTTGCGATTGCCGGCAGCGGTGGGTAGAGGTCCCACGATGTCCATTCCCCACTAGGCAAAAGGCCAGGGGCTGGTCAGGGATTTCAATTCGCTGGCAGGCTGGTGGACCATGGGGGCGTGAAGCTGGCATTTTAGGCATCTGCGGACATATACTGCGGAGTCCCTTTGCATATACGGCCACCAGTAACCTTCCTTCATTGCTCGGAAGGCTAGAGATCTTCCTCCGACGTGACTTCCGCAGATTCCTTCGTGAAGCTCGTGAAGCACTGTCTCGACCTCGCCTGGGTGGACGCATCTAAGGTAGGGGCCGAAGAAAGATCTTTTATACAAGTCGCCTCCCGTGGACAAGTGAAAGCGAGCAGCTTTGACTCTTATCTGGTGGGTTGTCCTTTTATCATTTGGGAGCGTTCCGTTCTTCAAATAGCCTCTTAAGGGATCCATCCAGCTAGGGGTTGGTTCCAATTGGAGTATTTGTTTCGCTTTTGTTAGCTCGCGGTGAATGCTCGGGTATCTAAGGAAATCGATAGGGATTATCCTTTTAAGGCTGGAATCAACTGTCGAGCTCAGGGCTGCCAAAGCGTCAGCGTGGCTGTTCTGCCCCCTGGGAAACTGCTGGATGTTGATTTCTTCAAAGTTTGTCATCAAGTTTCTTACCAACGAGAGGTAGGCTGCCATCCTCTCATCCTTCGCGTTGTAGTCTCCACTTATCTGATTGGAAACTAGTTGCGAGTCTCCGAATACCTGTAAATGCTTTGCTCCTAGAGTTTGCGCCCTTTGGAGACCTGCAATTAAGGCTTCGTATTCTGCTTCGTTGTTGGAGGCTGCAAATCCCAGCCTAATTCCTTGCTCGAGGACTGCATTTTCTGGAGTGATGAGAATAATTCCTACTCCTGTACATCTCATGCCGATACCACAATATCGAATTTCTCGGCACCTGCAGCTCTTTGAGAGCACTCAACCACCCCCTGATGAAGGAAAGCTCCTCGAACTCTGATAATCTTGTGGGAGCATCTAGCCAGCCCTGATCATAGCCATCAGTCCACACTTGGCGAGGGCCCTTCTTAAATAAATGCCGCAGACGGGTGACGTCCCTCTGAAGCCCAGCAGTAGTTACGTAAGCTCGCTGAACATCGCCGCGCAGCTCCTCCATCTCCCTCTCACGCCGCTCCTCAGTTTCCCTACTCCTACCCCGCGTACTCCTGCCAGCTCGCGGGAGGGGTGGCCGAGCAGCTCGCGACGAGGAAGAACCTTGCAGGACTGCCGAAGCGGTGCTCGACGAATGCTCCTTAAGCTTCAAGACCTCCCGCCTCAGGTCGTCATTCTCCCGCTGGAGAAACTCCACGACCTGATTGATCTCGGTAGCCTCCAGTAACTTTACTCTCAGCTCGCTGACTTCTTCTTGCACTGAAGCTCCGATCTCTCCCATTTCCTGGAGCCTGTCCTTCAATTTAGCCACCAGCTCGGACTGATCCTTATACTTCTGGTTCCTTGATTTAGCAAACCTACAGAGCCTAGCAAAAGCCTGGCGAACTGCAGGGCTTGCATTGGGACCCAGAGTCCTACCCAATTGGGAGGTAACAGGAATATAATCATCCACATAAACCAACTACAAAGAAAGGAAGAGAACAAAAAGAGATCAGCATAAACAAAAACGAAGCCTTTTTATTGATAATGAGCGAGGTTACATCAGAACAAAAAAAAAGGAAAAAATTACAAAGAAATCCCAATCACTTAGCAACCTCGGTGGACGGACCCTCGTCCTTATCAGCATCAGCAGGGGCGTTACCCTCTGCAGAGTATCAAGCCATCCTCGGCAGAGCATCAGCAGGGACCTGATTCACCGTATCAAGCCATCCTCGGCGGGGATGGCTCCATGCGATGAAGGCAGTCTCCTCGACCTACGACCAGAAACTCAAATATATCACCGAGCGGGGAGTGATGGAGATACATGGCGACCAAGCGATGGCGAGAAAGTGCTTCATAGCGGCTATCCGACCGAAGCCAGAGAAAAAAGACGTTCGAACCAGCGAGAAGGTGGAGGAAGGTGCAATCCCTTCCAAATAGCAATTAAGATATGGAAGGCCCGGAGTGGAAGAGACCAGGATCCTCCCTTCCGAACGGGTTGTAGAAGACCTGGTAGAAGTCATTGCTAGGGAAGGCGACAACAGCAGAGTCTTCCTGATCGGAACCTCACTCACTGACGAAGAGCAAAAGGATTTGTTAACCTTACTCAGAAGCAACATAGATGTTTTCGCCTGGGAACCCAACGAGCTGCCAGGGATCGATCCCAATATGGTCTGCCATCGGTTGCACGTCAATCCCACATTCAAACCGATAGCACAAAAGGCACGACGAACTGCTCCCGAGAAAGCCAAAGCAATAGAACAGGAAGTCGAAAAACTGCTGGATGCAGGATCCATACGGGAAGTGCAGTTCCCCAAATGGTTATCCAACCCAGTGGTAGTTCCAAAAAGCAACGGTAAGTGGAGAGTTTGCATAGACTTCACTGACCTCAATAAAGCCTGCCCCAAGGATAGTTTCCCTCTTCCAAAAATAGACCAACTAGTAGACGCCACTGCAGCTCACGAGCGAATGAGTTTCCTGGACACATACTCGGGCTATCACCAGATTCCCTTATATGCCCCAGATCAGGATAAAACGGCGTTTATCACGTCGGTTGGTTTATACTGTTACAAGGTCATGCCTTTCGGGCTAAAAAATGCAGGGGCAACCTATCAGCTGCTGGTTACTAAAATGTTCAAAAATCAGATGGGAAACACGATGGAGGTCTACATCGACGACATGCTCGTCAAAAGCAAGGAGAAAGAAAACCACCTTTCTGACCTAGCAAATACCTTCGAAATCCTCAGGAAATACCGAATGAAACTCAACGCGAGCAAGTGTTCCTTCGGTGTCCAGTCAGGAAAGTTCCTTGGGTATTTGGTCAGCAAGCGTGGCATAGAAGCAAATCCGGACCAGATTGAGGCAATTAAACGGGTGCAACCTCCTCGCACAATCCGCGATGTACAGAAGCTCACTGGAATGCTCGCTGCTCTGAATCGTTTCATTTCTAAATCCTCCGAGAGATGCAAGCCCTTCTTCCAACTCTTAAAAGGCAGCAAAACGGTAGAATGGACCCCAGATTGCTCGCAAGCATTAGGCGAGCTCAAATCCTACCTAAGCTCCCCACCACTGCTCGTCATGCCACAGCAAATGGACCCTTTGTACCTCTACCTCTCTGTATCCAGCTATACTATCAGCTCAGCGCTAATGTGTGAAGTCACAGGGATCCAACATCCAGTCTATTACGCGAGCAAAACCTTACTAGACGCCGAGCAGAGATACTTGTCATTGGAAAAGCTCGCATTCGCCCTGGTAATGTCATCGAGGAAACTAAAGCATTACTTCGAAGCTCACACGATCATCGTCCTTACGTCACACCCCCTCAAGGCTGTCCTAAGGAAGGCGGATTTGTCAGGCAGGCTGTCTAAGTGGTCAGTCGAGCTCGGCCGGTTTGACATCCAATTTCAACCAAGGACAGCTATCAAGGGTCAAGTCCTCGCTGACTTCATAGCTGAATTCACGGGCGAAGAACCTCTCGACCAGCCTAAACCAACAGAACAAAACAGCCAGGCTACAGGGGGAAGCTGGAAGCTATTCGTTGATGGAGCCTCCAACTCAAAGGGGGCAGGAGTAGGAATTGTTCTCATCACTCCAGAAAATGTAGTCCTCGAGCAAGGAATTAGGCTGGGATTTGCAGCCTCCAACAACGAAGCAGAATACGAAGCCTTAATTGCAGGTCTCCAAAGGGCGCAAACTCTAGGAGCAAAGCATTTACAGGTATTCGGAGACTCGCAACTAGTTTCCAATCAGATTAGTGGAGACTACAACGCGAAGGACGAGAGGATGGCAGCCTACCTCTCGTTGGTAAGAAACTTGATGACAAACTTTGAAGAAATCAACATCCAGCAGTTTCCCAGGGGGCAGAACAGCCACGCTGACGCTTTGGCAGCCCTGAGCTCGGCAGTTGATTCCAGCCTTAAAAGGATAATCCCTATCGATTTCCTTAGATACCCGAGCATTCACCGCGAGCTAACAAAAGCGAAACAAATACTCCAATTGGAACCAGCCCCTAGCTGGATGGATCCCTTAAGAGGCTATTTGAAGAACGGAACGCTCCCAGATGATAAAAGGACAGCCCACCAGATAAGAGTCAAAGCTGCTCGCTTTCACTTGTCCACGGGAGGCGACTTGTATAAAAGATCTTTCTCCGGCCCCTACCTTAGCTGCGTTCCATGCTCGTGGTATCTCTCTGCCCTCCATCGTTTTCAAATGATAGGCACCTTGCAGGTCGTCTCTGATTATTTTATAAGGTCCTTCCCAGTTTGGGCCCAGTTTACCATCTGATGGCTTCACTGTGTTGCCCAGGACCTTTCTTAGGACATAGTCTCCAATTTCGAACTTCCTCGGATTGACCTTTTTGCTGTAGTGCCTCGCGAGCTGTTGCTGATAACTCGCTAGTTTTACTAGGGCAAGTTCTCTGCGCTCGTCGTCCAAGTCGAGTTCAGCGAGCAAAACCTGATCGTTCTGATTCTGCTCGACAAGGTCGGATCTCATTTTAGGCAATCCTGCTTCTAATGGGATGACCGCTTCCATTCCATATGCTAGTGAGAATGGCGTCTGACCTGTGGCTCGTCTGGGAGTCGTTCTGTATGCCCATAGGACATGTGGTAGCTCGGTAGTCCACGCGCCTTTTGCTCGTTCTAACCGCTTTTTTAATCCAGCGATCACTGTTTTGTTGGAAGCCTCAGCTTGTCCGTTGCTCTGAGGATAAGCTACCGAGCTGAAGTGGTGCCTGATTCCGTGTTGGTCGCAGAAGTCCTGAAAGGGGCCACTTTCGAACTGTGTCCCATTGTCAGTGATGATGGTTCCGGGGATCCCGAATCGAGTGATTATATTTTTCCATATGAATTTCATCATGTCAGCATCTCGGATGTTCGCCAGAGGTTCTGCCTCGATCCACTTGGTAAAGTAATCGGTGGCGACCAACAGGTATTTGCGATTGCCGGCAGCGGTGGGTAGAGGTCCCACGATGTCCATTCCCCACTGGGCAAAAGGCCAGGGGCTGGTCAGGGATTTCAATTCGCTGGCAGGCTGGTGGACCATGGGGGCGTGAAGCTGGCATTTTAGGCATCTGCGGACATATACTGCGGAGTCCCTTTGCATATACGGCCACCAGTAACCTTCCTTCATTGCTCGGAAGGCTAGAGATCTTCCTCCGACGTGACTTCCGCAGATTCCTTCGTGAAGCTCGTGAAGCACTGTCTCGACCTCGCCTGGGTGGACGCATCTAAGGTAGGGGCCGAAGAAAGATCTTTTATACAAGTCGCCTCCCGTGGACAAGTGAAAGCGAGCAGCTTTGACTCTTATCTGGTGGGCTGTCCTTTTATCATCTGGGAGCGTTCCGTTCTTCAAATAGCCTCTTAAGGGATCCATCCAGCTAGGGGCTGGTTCCAATTGGAGTATTTGTTTCGCTTTTGTTAGCTCGCGGTGAATGCTCGGGTATCTAAGGAAATCGATAGGGATTATCCTTTTAAGGCTGGAATCAACTACCGAGCTCAGGGCTGCCAAAGCGTCAGCGTGGCTGTTCTGCCCCCTGGGAAACTGCTGGATGTTGATTTCTTCAAAGTTTGTCATCAAGTTTCTTACCAACGAGAGGTAGGCTGCCATCCTCTCGTCCTTCGCGTTGTAGTCTCCACTAATCTGATTGGAAACTAGTTGCGAGTCTCCGAATACCTGTAAATGCTTTGCTCCTAGAGTTTGCGCCCTTTGGAGACCTGCAATTAAGGCTTCGTATTCTGCTTCGTTGTTGGAGGCTGCAAATCCCAGCCTAATTCCTTGCTCGAGGACTGCATTTTCTGGAGTGATGAGAACAATTCCTACTCCTGCCCCCTTTGAGTTGGAGGCTCCATCAACGAATAGCTTCCATCTTCCCCCTGTAGCCTGGCTGTTTTGTTCTGTTGGTTTAGGCTGGTCGAGAGGTTCTTCTCCCGTGAATTTAGCTATGAAGTCAGCGAGGACTTGACCCTTGATAGCTGTCCTTGGTTGAAATTGGATGTCAAACCGGCCGAGCTCGACTGACCACTTAGACAGCCTGCCTGACAAATCCGCCTTCCTTAGGACAGCCTTGAGGGGGTGTGACGTAAGGACGATGATCGTGTGAGCTTCGAAGTAATGCTTTAGTTTCCTCGATGACATTACTAGGGCGAATGCGAGCTTTTCCAATGGCAAGTATCTCTGCTCGGCGTCTAGTAAGGTTTTGCTCGTGTAATAGACTGGATGTTGGATCCCTGTGACTTCACACATTAGCGCTGAGCTGATAGTATGGCTGGATACAGAGAGGTAGAGGTACAAAGGGTCCATTTGCTGTGGCATGACGAGCAGTGGTGGGGAGCTTAGGTAGGATTTGAGCTCGCCTAATGCTTGCGAGCAATCTGGGGTCCATTCTACCGTTTTGCTGCCTTTTAAGAGTTGGAAGAAGGGCTTGCATCTCTCGGAGGATTTAGAAATGAAACGATTCAGAGCAGCGAGCATTCCAGTGAGCTTCTGTACATCGCGGATTGTGCGAGGAGGTTGCACCCGTTTAATTGCCTCAATCTGGTCCGGATTTTCTTTTATGCCACGCTTGCTGACCAAATACCCAAGGAACTTTCCTGACTGGACACCGAAGGAACACTTGCTCGCGTTGAGTTTCATTCGGTATTTCCTGAGGATTTCGAAGGTATTTGCTAGGTCAGAAAGGTGGTTTTCTTTCTCCTTGCTTTTGACGAGCATGTCGTCGATGTAGACCTCCATCGTGTTTCCCATCTGATTTTTGAACATTTTAGTAACCAGCCGCTGATAGGTTGCCCCTGCATTTTTTAGCCCAAAAGGCATGACCTTGTAACAGTATAAACCAACCGACGTGATAAACGCCGTTTTATCCTGATCTGGGGCATATAAGGGAATCTGGTGATAGCCCGAGTATGCGCCCAGGAAACTCATTCGCTCGTGAGCTGCAGTGGCGTCTACTAGTTGGTCTATTTTTGGAAGAGGGAAACTATCCTTGGGGCAGGCTTTATTGAGGTCAGTGAAGTCTATGCAAACTCTCCACTTACCGTTGCTTTTTGGAACTACCACTGGGTTGGATAACCATTTGGGGAACTGCACTTCCCGTATGGATCCTGCATCCAGCAGTTTTTCGACTTCCTGTTCTATTGCTTTGGCTTTCTCGGGAGCAGTTCGTCGTGCCTTTTGTGCTATCGGTTTGAATGTGGGATTGGCGTGCAACCGATGGCAGACCATATTGGGATCGATCCCTGGCAGCTCGTAGGGTTCCCAGGCGAAAACATCTATGTTGCTTCTGAGTAAGGTTAACAAATCCTTTTGCTCTTCGTCAGTGAGTGAGGTTCCGATCAGGAAGACTCTGCTGTTGTCGCCTTCCCTAGCAATGACTTCTACCAGGTCTTCTACAACCCGTTCGGAGGGGAGGAGCCTGGTCTCTTCCACTCTGGGCCTTCCATATCTTAATTGCTATTTGGAAGGGATTGCACCTTCCTCCACCTTCTCGCTGGTTCGAACGTCTTTTTTCTCTGGCTTCGGTCGGATAGCCGCTATGAAGCACTTTCTCGCCATCGCTTGGTCGCCATGTATCTCCATCACTCCCCGCTCGGTGATATATTTGAGTTTCTGGTGGTAGGTCGAGGAGACTGCCTTCATCGCATGGAGCCATCCCCTGCCGAGGATGGCTTGATACGGTGAATCGATATCGACCACCAAGAATTCGATCATTTTCGAAACATTTCCAGCGAGCACTGGTAGTACTATCTTGCCCAGAGGCATGGTCATTTATCCAGCAAAGCCGACCAGAGGGACAGTGGTTCCCTTAAGGTCGGCGATGTCCAACTTCAATTTCCTGAACAGGTCGATGTACATTACTTCAGATGAGCTTCCTTGATCGATGAGCAGTCTGTCGATATCAAAGTTGGCTATCCTGAGTGTAATGACTAAGGCATCGTGATGTGGGGTCCTCACTCCCACAAGATCTTCATCCGTGAAGACAATATGCTTGTTGTAGTTGATGTCCTCTGCTCGGCGGCGTTTTCCTTCCTGTGATTTCGCTGGATCAATTTGAAAAGCTTGCAATACTGCTGTCAGCTTCTTTACCTCCATCCGAGCTGAGTTGCCCTGGATTTGCTTAACATCGGATACTCCATGGATTACTGCGAATTCGTGTTCGGTGTCGTCTTCTAACACGTTGTCAGGTTTTGCCTCCTTGTGGACAGTCACCCTCTCTACCTTCCTTTCCACAAAGTCATTCAGATGTCCGGATTGGGCCAGCTCCTCGAGGTGGGACTTAAGAGCCTTGCAGTGCTCGGTCTTATGTCCCCCCTCTTTGTGGAAGGTGCACCTCAGCGCATTGTTTCTTTTCGATGGGTCTCCTCCCATTTTTCGGGGCCATTTGACGAATGGCTCATCCTTGATCTTAGCGAGAATCTTGTAGATTGGTTCTTTGAAGACGGTGTTGACCGCCTGGAACGACTTTGCAACGTCAGGGCTTCCTCCGTTTTTGGGGCCATTCTTGCTCCCATTCTTTCCTCCTTTTTCTGGTTATCAACATTCTCACTTCCCTTCGTGGCGAGCTTGGCTCGACCGCTTTCACCTACGTTAAGGCGGGTGACATCTTCCACCTTTGCGTATTTCTCAATCCGGGCCATCAGGTCATTAATGGTGGTTGCTTCCTTCTTTTTCAAGGACTGGTAGCGGAGGGAAGAGCTAGGTAGCCCAATTTTGAATGAAGCCACTGCCACCTCTTCTGCGCAGTCTTCGACTTCGTTGAATAACTCCTAGTACCTTTTCGCGTAGTCTCGAAGTGTCTCCTGAGGAGTTTTCTTCATCGTCAATAGAGCATCCATCCTTTTGGGATGGGAGCTGCTGGTGATGAACCTGGCCGTAAAGAGCTCGGCCAGGGATTTGAAATTTCTGATGGATCGGTGAGGGAGTTTCTCGAACCATTTCTGGGCCACGTCATGAAGGCTCGAGGGGAAAATACGGCACATCAACGCATCTCGGTGATTCCAGAGGGTCATAGCCTGCCGGTACTGCCTGACATGATCAATGGGATCAGTCTTCCCCATCATAAATCTTGAACCTCGGAATAGCAAACTTTTTGGGAGCTTCTTCTTCTTCAATTTCCCTTGTGAAGGGCGATTTCATCTGGGTCTTGAGGGCTCTCCTGGCGAGTTCTCTGGTTGACCTGGTGCCGCGGTGAGCTGGATGTTGGTCCATTTCTCTGCGGACCAGGTTCCGTATGTTGTCGTCGCTGCGAGCAGGGCTCTGATAGCGGCGAGATTTTCTCAGTTGCTCGCGGAGGTCGTCGTCTGAGTCGCCACCTTCGAACCCTTGATGTTGCCGCCTAGGGCTCCTTCCTCGGCTGCGATATTTGCTCACCTGAGGGCTAGGAGTGCGATAGGGGCGTTTCCTGGTATCAGGACGTAGTTCTTTTTCCAGTTTTTCCAGTCTTCTTTTCAGGCGAGCATTCTCAGCCTCATACCTGCGAGAAGACTCCCTCTGCTCGTGGAGCCTTGCTTCGTATGCATCGATCAATCTGGATATCTGAGTGGACCTTGCTGGTCCTTGACTTTCTTCTGAGGCTGGCCTTTCTAAGCGAGCCCCTTGATCGGAACGTCGGACTTCAGACCTGATCCTGCGAGGAGAGGGTGGCTCCTGAATGTCTCCTGCTTGAGGAGCGTTGCTGCTGTGACCAGACATCTTAGATTTTTTTCTTCGGTGTGGGCTCTTCTCAAGGAAAGATAAACGCTTCCCACAGACGGCGCCAATAAATTGTGGGTACCCCGATTTTATCACCATAAGGCCTGGACGAGTAGCCCATCCTCAGCGGCCCAAAACCCAGGCCCATCACCTCTGGTATTCATCCATTTACTCCACGATGCCATGAAGAGAAGTTGTGGGGGTACACGATCCCATGAAAGGGAGATGGCTAATAAAGAGGAACCTATCACTCCCACTACTCCAACACATACATGTATAAATTAAACCCCAAGTCCGGGGCAAAGGACAAGTTGTATTCTCTGTACTTACTCTTCAGAATATAGAGAAATAACACTGACTGAACCACCGTGGACGTAGGCACTTCTTTGCTGAACCACGTATCTTCGTTGTTGTGTGATTGGTCTTTTATTTGTTTTTTCTTGGTTGTCACCTCTTTCATATTTATTTGTGCTGCATAATAATTGCATCTACATATACATATATAATACATAAATATGTGTATAAATATAATAAATAAAAATTATATGGTGGGTGTTAAAATTGTTTGAGATCTCAGACCACTGGATGCTCCCCATAGGACCTTAGATTGGTTAGTGGGGAGAAGTGTCAAAGTGAAAAATAAGGATATAAAGTAATTCGGTCCTCAACTGAGGATCCTATATCTACTGTGAAAGAAAAGGTGTTGCTCTATGTATATTAGAATATTATAATGTGGGACCTCTTGGAGTTTGGCCAAGAAAGTGCAAGTATCTGCGGTCTTTGTCACTGGTCAAATGGTCACTCGAAAGTAACTTATAGATTTCTCTAAGGATTCCTTATCTTATTTTAGGACTCAAAATACAATGCAATGTGTATGAGAGTTTGGAGGTGGTCTAAGCATTCTCATATGTTCCGCTAACAATGAGTTAACAGAACACGTAAGAGATGGAAACTCCTTAGTTTGGTTGGTATTATAAGGATGATTTCTCACTATATGAGTTAAATAATATTTGTTTTAGATGTATATCGCAGATGATTTTAACAATCCGCAAGCCTTCCATATATAAGCATTCCCTTGGAGATAGAATGAGTGGACTGCAATAGCATAGCAGAGGTGGCCCTAATGTCTAACGGTTACAGTAACTCGATTAAGTGTTGGTGAAATACTTGCAAGTTGTTTAAGGTAGTTGGTGAGAGCATTTAATGTGGTGGGATCCTTCAATGCTAATGGAAGTGAGTGGTGGTAGCAAGTAGATTAATGTTTATACCTTCTACCTACCCGTCAGAGAAGCAGCATAAGCATTGTCAGACGTATGAGAGGTCTTGTCAGATGTATCATAAGGGTTCCATCATAAAATAGGAACTATAAGGACACCAGAGGTCAGTTCTTTCTACATAAAGGGCCGCAAAATTAATCCGAGACTTAAAGACATGTTTTATGAGGTCTCTAAGTTGGGCCTTTGAGGTTTGCTGGAATGACTGAGTATCTCATAATGGTAGGTAGGTTGTTAGGACCTTTGATTCTATTATGGGCCTTTCTTTAAGGTGACCATGGTCTTTAAGGGCTAGTGTTGGTCTGTCATAGGTCTCTGATAGACCTTGGGACCTCCTCCCTCATACAGGGGAGGGTAAGAGGTTGTGGACTCTTAAAATTTTGGGGTACTTAATTGCGGTACCATCACTAGGCCCTTATTTCTCCTTATAATAATTGCAGGGGGAGATATTAATTCATTTAAATGAATAAGGTTACAAAATAACTAACCAGTGGGATTTTCATAATTATAAGATTACATTGGGAATGAGCTTACATTAAGTGTTAGAGGCGTATAATAGGGGTGCGTCAAGCCTTGGGTGGCCATAAATGTTTCCTTTGGACCGGTTTAATAACTTCAATAATTTATCTCTTTCTCGCTTGAGTTTTGTCTTGGAAATTAGTTGTTTCCTTTCTCTTTTTTGCAAAATCTCTTCCAAAAATAAATCCCCCTCTAAAGTCTTGAATCTCGCTCCCCTCTCTGTAATGGTTCCATGTGTCTATATTCCTTCCATAACAAAACAATGGGTTGGAACTTCAGCCCAACCCCGGGTATCCCTACTGGCGCCCAAGTTATCAAGTAATTAGGGCCTAACGGCCCTAATTTCTTAGGTGGGGACCGAGTGTCCTTCAGAATCACTGAGAAAATATGAAGGACATCCATGAAAGGTAAGAAATTTCGGATAATGGGATCATGAGTGATGCAAAGCCCGATTCGAAATCCTTCTCCTTAGTTCCAAAATTTTCCTGCTTCAATGAGTGTACCCTGATTTATGGGGTTAGGTTTCCACTTCCTCGTTCGGTGGTGGAAATCTTGAGGTTCATTGGGGTAGACCCTAGCCAGATTATCATTGATGCTTGAAGACCTCTGATGGATATCATCTTGGCCTATATGGAGGCAAGTGGGGGATAATTTGACGTTACCCCGACTCCATTCCTTGTTCTTTACATGGTCTGGAGTACTTTACCCCTAGAGCCCCCCACCATTTTTGCAAGGAAGAAGCACAACATCCCAAAATAGTGTAAGGAGAGGTTCCACACCTAATCATGTGGAGAAGATCAGTTGCCCCACTTTTGGGCGCATTCCTATAATATTGGGTAAAACTTTTCTTCGATTCCAACCCTTGTTTACTTTGTAAGGAGTCACATTAACACTTCTTCTTTTGCAGGAACTGTTGATCTCAGCAAATAGAAAACTGATAGGCTTACGTAGGCTCTTAAGATAGGAGCCACTCCCTTTGAGGTCTTGGTCTCCCCCAATCGTTTCTATAAAAATGGTCGTGAACCTCACCCCAATGCAATCTCTTCTGGGGGAGTGTATGAGGCTCCCAAGTGTAATACCCCATATTTTTTATGCATTGTTTAGTTGTGAAAATTAATTATGTTTTTGTTGTAACATGTGAGGTCACTATTTATAATTTATATATGTTATATAATTCATGTTTGAAATCGGTATTTATACGCGATAATGCTCTAATTAAATATTTGAAAGTGACTTAGTATTATGGATAACTATGAAATAGTCAGGGGCTAGGTGTTGAGGGTTTCATTGTTTGGATTGTCCCCTCGGTACCAGGTCCCACCGATTGTGAAGTAGTTTCTTAGAATGTCAATTCACGTGGAATTAATTAATGAACATATTTTAATTAATTGGACTTGTATCGGCTTATAACTTAATTTAATGGGTCAATTAAATTATTGGAATCTTTTTATTTTATGTTGACATTCGGGATGCATAGAAAGTAGATTTTTTACTTAAAATAATGGGTTTGAAGTCTATTGGATTAGTATATGGCTTGGGTATAGTTTTAGGCCATTTTGAGTGGTATTTAGGCTCATTGGGTTAAGGCTTCGGATTAACTTCGAGGGAAGACAAGTTAAGAAGTCATTAGAGATAACCTAAACAAATGTTTGTGTAAGGACAAATTTCCAATTGAGTCAATTTACAAGTGTTGGCTTAGTTCTGGACAAAACTATTTGAGTCATAAGATAGAAGTTTGTGACATTTTAAGTATATGGCATTTAAGTTGAAAGCGTAGCAGTCAAGTCTAATAAAGATCAAATCATATGCCACATTTCGTGCCTTGTTTAGTGTCATTAACTTTTCATATTTCCAAGGTCTCTCAGGTATGAATGCACATATTATAAAGAGACGTGGAATTTTATTGGGTGTCATATTTTTTAGTAAACAAAGTTTAAAATGTTTTTCTAAATAGTCGTTTGATAAGGTCGTTTGAATGACCTCATTCGAACGATATTCTCAGGTCGTTCGAACAATGTATCTAACAAGTCTATGCTAAAATCTTGTTTGATTTGTCGTTTGTTTTGTCATTTAAACGAACTTCGTTTTTGGAGCTTCTGTATTATTCTTATTCGATATGTCATTCGAACGAAACTGTTTTTTTGTTCGAACGACAATGCAGTTTCGATAATTTTCCAGCAGTTTGTGTTAAACTTCCCACTTCCTCTTTTCCCAACTATTTTAGTAGTGCGTGAATAATCATTTTTGGCATACTTTTATAAAAACTTCGTGAGCAGAAACATTCATCCAAAAAGTCCCTTAGTTTTTTTGAATCAAAATGAATTAATTTCCAAAACAAAAATAAGTTTACACCCATATAGTTTACACGATCCAAGTTTCAACATAACATACTCTTTGAGATCGTTGGTTTGGCACCGGGGTTCATTCTCTATCCAAAAGAGATATTTTCTTGCGAAGAATTCCGTGGTCGTGATTTTACATGCGGTGGACTCCGTGTGGTTGACGGTTGCATTACCCCATCGGTGGATTCCGAGACGAAGATGGATTTCTGAGTAGTCGACTAGGCAAAGGTGGAGGAACAAAGAGTGTTAAGGCTTGCGAGGGCGTTGAGTCTTTGTATAAGTATTTTGTCTTGTCCTATGTAATTCCATACCTGGTGGACTTGTGACTGGGTCATCCGAGGTTTTTTCCCGTTGTGGGTTTTCCTCGTACATCATAGCGTTGTGGGTGTTTTTATCTTTATCTTGCAAAATATCACGTAGATGCATGGTTAGGGATAACAAGACAAAATTTGGTTTAACTACAACAATTATAAATTGGTGCTAATTTAATTAGGTAATTTTTAGTTTATTTAATTCAAGTAATTTACCAAATTTCATGTTTGTATAAATTTGAACTTGAATTGAAGTTGTGTTTGTTTTTTGCTTTAAAAGAAAAATTTTAATATTTGTTTAATTTTATTTTAATTTTTGAAGGAATCGAAAATTTGGAATATTTTGTGAACCATCGCATTTGAATTTAAATTTTAAAATTTCTCTCATCTACAGGTGGTATTAAAGAATATAATTTAAGAAACCACATTCTCGGTTAGATATTGGTAGAAACCCTAAAGTCCTTGAGGGAAGAGGCACAAAGTGTTGGAAGAAGAATGGGGAGGTTTTGGGAATTTGATTCGTCAATCAGTCCATAGGCAAGTTTATATTGATTAAGAATTTAATTGGGATTATGTTATGGTAATAGTCATTGGAATCTATATTAAAATGTGTATAATTTGAATTATAACCATCTAAACTTAATTTTTGAAATTGGATTAATGGTAAAATTAAGGTTAACCCGCATGATAATGTTTTCTCAAGAATCTGATATTGTAATATGGTTTTAATTGTTAGAAACTAATTCATGTTAGTGAATTAATTAAAATCCCCTTATTTTAATCTGAAACTTGATCTAAATGTGAGTTGTTTGGGTTCGAACGTGAAACTGCGTTTCCAAGATGTACAGTTGATAATCGACTTATATTTTAAGGAGATTAGTTTTAGGTTCGATTGAAGGCTTTGGATTTAGGTTTTGGGTTAATAATGGTCGTTTTAACACTTGGAGAAGATGAACTCTACGTTAAATTCGTTAAAACGAGATTAGGTTTTCATTTGAATGAGACTGGGTATCTCATTTGAACGACTTTTAATTTTCGTTGGAATGAGATTGAGATTTTTGTTCGAACGAAAATAAGGGTCGTTCGAATGACTTTTAGACAGAGGCGTGCACACGATTAAAAAATGGCCCCTTGTACACGGGCAGTCTCGATGTGTGGTAATCTTTTACTAGTTTGATTTGAGTGATGGGTTTTGGGGATCTTTGGAGTTAGTTCTTAACTAATGAGAGACATTTTAGTTATAACTTGAGATACTTTATGAACTCATGAGTAAATGGAATTGTTAAATAGTTCAGGACCTTGAGTATAGAACTAATCATTGGAGTATATCATGAGCGTGTTAGATGCTTAGTGGTTATGGAGATCAACCATACATTTTGAATTATTCATGACCCATTGAGTAGGGTAGTTACTATTTTAATATAACTTTTTGGAAGTTAGGTGTGGTATCATACCTATTTGTTGAAATCCTTGGGAGTTCGAGCTAGTGTTAGAAATAACCAATTATGATTAACGTGCATATTAATTAATACAATTAAGAGACTTTATGTGTAACCCGATTGAGTAGGGTTTACACTTATTTGTTTGGCCCAGCTGTGTAGGGTCGCACTTGTTTACTTGCTTTATGTGTATAAGCATACCATGGCGTGTGAGTGCTCGTTGGTGACATACTGTGAGGGATTTTAATGGGGCGCGTATGACGTTGACCACACGGGTACCCCGATGATGAGACGGGTTTTACCTTAGTCCTTTCACCCTAATTCCATGGATGACGCACCCGTGTCCATGAGTGAGGAACAAATGAGGGAGTTATAGCATATAGCCTTAGGTAAAGACGATAATGCGTACTGATTATCCCTTATTGTGGATTTGAGGTTATAGGGTTGGGAAAATCTATAACTACACCTGGTATGCACAAGTGATCCTTGAAGGCAATAAGACGGGCCTTTGTAATTTTATTTATGGTCTTGAGCATGGTCCAGTTACTTGTACATATCGGGGACCGTACTTATGTGGAGGTTAGATGTAGAGATTATATTTCCTCTGGTTTATGTGATTGTGTGTTGTAATACTTGAGCTGGTCATACCGGTTTATATCTTATATTATAAATGTATATGATTTATACTAGAGATGTATAACTATAAATTTATGACTCGGGAGTTATGTAACAAACATACTAGAGACGTATATACTACATTCATGACATGAGATTGTTCGGGACTTATAGGCTTGAGTCTCGTGTTTAGTATTATAACTATATATTATTAGCGATACTTTCATTAGTTAGTGAGATGTGGTTAAGATATGAGATTATCGTAAAATAAATGTGTGGTGACAATTATGTTCAACACAAGTTAACAAGAAAAGACAATCACCAAAGCAAATAAAGAATGTAATGAATGCCAATCACACAACACACTATGTACGTGGTTCAGCAAGGATGCCTACGTCCACGGTGATGCTCTCAGTATTATTTCTCTATACTCCGGGGAGTGTTTTACAAAAAATACAATGCGTGTCTTTTTCCCCAGGTCTAGGTTTTGTTATATACATCTCTGTTTTCAAGGGGTGGGGATGTTGGACTTCCCCACGTCAATCTATCTTTCAAGAATATCTCCTTATGAGATTTTAGGAATAGATTAAGTCGTAAATGATTTTGGTTGAGACGCAAGGTTCCCAGACTTTGGGCCGTTTCTACTGGGCTACTCGGCTGGGCCTGTGGTGATAAATCGAGGTACCCATAATTGCCCATAAATTTTTTGGGCCATAATTTGGGCTCAATAAATTTAAATGATTTGTCATAATGGCTTCCTTATAAATTGTGCAACTATTCACATGATTGAAAACTGATTTAGGCGGCAGCCTGCTTCGTGTATTGTGCGTTATGATTGGAAACATTTAAAAGTCCTTTGCAGCAGCATTTCATTGTTGTCGTTTCAAACTTCTTCAAATTTTCTCATCTTCTCTAAGCTTCTACTGTTGCGCTCTCGTCCCTAGGTCTTCATCTTTCAATCTCAATTTCCTCCATCGTCTTTGCTTGTGACTTCGCGTCATCCCAAGCCAAGTCTTTATTCCGTAAGTTCTTCTTGCTCTCGTTCTGTACTTTTTTCTATTGCAACCTCCTCGTATTTGTAGTTAGGGTTTTGTAAATGGAAAAAATAGGCAATCGGTCAGTAACCGATTTTAGGAAGTATTACAACATCCCAGATTGGGTAGACATTGAGTGTGCCCCCATCCCTAAAAATATTAGAGAAATAGAGGGCGCTCACTGGATTCACGTTCTTTTACTGTCCCAAGGGGGGCTCACTTTCCCTCCAAGTAATTTGTTTTTGCATTTCTTTGGTTACTTCAATATTGTCCGTGCACAGTGTTCGTCAAATGTTTGGAAGATAGTTAATGGTATCCATAGAATAAATCAGCTCTATGGCACCAATCTAGGGCTTGCTGAGATTTGCTTTTGTTATTCTTTCTCGCGAACCAGTTCTGGTCTTCTCTACCTTAAGGCCAGGAGTCCTGATAGGGCATTGGTAGTAAATCTGCCTGATTCCCACAATAATTACTGGCAAGAGGGTTTTTTTTTGCTAGAAATTGGTAATTTCCTCTCCATACTGAGGGGTCGAGGTTTGACAGGTTCATGGTTCCTTTTTATGGGGAGGAGTTCATTGGTAGGCTTGATCTTTGCTCTGCTCCTCGATCTTCTTGTTAATGTATGATTTCTCTGATAGTCTTCTCTCTTTCTTTTTTCAGCGAGGACAAAGAACTTGAAACCTGCTCTCAGTAAGGTTCGAGCTACTGAGCTGATCAAAGCTTGGAATATTAGAGAACCTTTGGCTGATGGCGAATATCCCCGATCAGCTACTTTTCTTCTGGTGTATAAAAAAATTGGGTCTTGATATCACTGAAGAAGCTGGTGCAGATCCCATCCAATTGGATGACGAAGAGAGCAGTTCTGGTGAAGGTGATAATAGGGGAGGTGCTGAAGGTGGTTCCAGTGAGGCGAGCTCTAATGGTGAGGGTCTTCCAGCTCGAAAGAGGTTTCAGACACTCGAGAGTACTCCAGTGAGTCGAGCAGTTCCAGTGAGGAAGACATAGCTCCTCCCAGGAGGAATCTGATCAAGGATGATGATGATGATAATGATGTGCATTTTTCTAGGCGGTCGAAGAAGCAAAAGTCTGGCAGTGGAGAAGTTGCCACTGGTTCTCAGCCTGCTTCCATCGAGCAGGAAAAGAAGAGGAGGGAGGAAGAGTAGTTGAGAGAGAAAGAGAGAAAGAAAGAAGAGGAGAGGAAGAAGGTTGAAGAGAGAAAGAAGGTGGAAGAGATGAAGAGGGCTGAGAGGGAGAAGAAGGAGAGGGAAGAGGAGAGAGGAAGTGAGGAAGAAGGCTGGGCAAGCTCTAGTGCCTGTGTCCGCGTTGCTCGAGGGGGCCTCTGTCGCCATCTCTCCCCAATCGGCTCCTGCGCTGCTCGAGAGAGCAGTTTTTCATGCTGATCGATAAAAGGCAATGGGGATCGACCAGTTAGCTTTGCAAGTGAGTCAGAGGCTAGCCTTGGTAAGTCTGTCTCCATTTTTCAATACTTGTGATATTCTGTTCAATGCTTTCTTCTAATGCTCCCCCTTTGCTTGTAGTTTGTAACCGAATTCGTTGTTCTCTACCGTACTCGCGATGAGCTGGTGAGTAGGAATATGGACTCGGAGAAGCAAAATGTTGAGCTGAAGGGGAAAGGCGTCAAGCTGGAGGCCAGTTTGAAGACTGCCAGCGAGGCCCAGAAGTCCTCCGATCTCGCCCTTGCTGAAGCAAACAGAGCGAAGGAAGCAGCGATCAAGGAACTAAATGAGTTGAGGAAGTCCTACAATCTGGTCTGTACGAGCAAGCTGGCTGTGATCGAGGAAAATAAGGTACTGGATGAGAAGGTGAAGAAGGTGGAGTCTGAGGCAGCTACCATTAAGGAGAGTTCGTACAACTCTGGGTGGTCTACCGTATATGAAGATGCTGATGCTCAAATAGGCTACATCAATCGACTAAACTTTAAGAAGGGTTGGAACAAGGCTCTTCTGGCTGCTGGGGTGGGTATTGATTCACCCTTATTCGATGAGCATGATCCAGGCCCAAAGCCTGTTGTGGATAACTCGCCTGCCCCAGCCGTTAAAGGTGTAGTCCCTGCTTCTCATATTGTTCCTATTAGTGCTCCTCCTGCTCGGGGAACAGTAGTTGTTCCCTCTAAGGGAGATGCTGCTACTGCCGTTGACAAGGGAAAGCAGCCAACTACCTCTGAACAAATCGAGGTTGCCAGCTAGACTTCTCTTAGGACTTTTTTTATATTTTTTCTTCGTTTGTACTGTCCTTTTTAACTTTCTATGTACTGGGGCCTCTTTATTTGAATGAAATGAAAAAAACTTTCCCTTCATCATGCTGATTCTTTTGTTCTTTACTGCTCTTTATGGCTTGTAGTTGATTAATATAGATGAATATATACTTGTCACCTCTTAACTAGGAAGGATTCTTGGTCCTAATGCGAGCGATCAAGTTCGTCAATCCTTCGTAAGGATTTGCAAGTCACTGCGATCGAGGAATAAGAGCTTTAAAGACCAGTCTGAGCTTATCGCCAAACTAAAAGACAGACTTCAGGAGATGGAAGAGGTTGGTGCCTCTATCCAAGAAGAAGTGAGCACTCTGAGAGATAGACTTCTTTATGCCTCTGAGATTAATCAAGTCGAAGAAGTTCTTCAATAGGAGAATGAGACTCTCATGAGGGAAGTGTTGAGCCTCAGGGAGCATGCACCAGGTGTCGCTCCTTGAGTTTTGCGAGGATCTTCTTCATCGACTGTTCCGCGAGCTGGCACAGGGGCCGAGCGTCGCCCCTCAAGTTTCGTGAGGCTCTACCCCATTCATTAGTCCACGAGTTGGTATAGATGCAAGGGGTCCAGTTAGGGAGATGGATGAGCTTCGAGAAGATATTCGTCGAGAATATGTGATTGCTGTTGGGCTTCAAAGATATGCCACACGACTGAGGCATCTGTTCAAAAAAAGTACTCGGCGAGTGTGGGTTGATGGTTACGACCAAGGTTGGACAGATGCTCCGATGAGGTTGACAGAGTTTGAAGAGATGTCCTTTATTAGGGGATGCTTGAGCGCCCTCAGGGAGCTACAGGTCCCCAAGAACTCAGTACTCTGGTACCGTCACGAGATCTCTCCTTCAACTCTGAGGCTTAATCCTTTCAGAAGGGATGACTAGTGGGTCCATATAGATGCTATCCTCAGGAAGCTATTAGAGCCATATGCGAATGAGGTCGAGGAGGAATTGGCTCCTCATTCGAACGACGGCCGAAGAGCACAAGTGGTTGATTATCTTGCTCAGAGGCCTAATCCTCTTTAAGATTTTATCGAATGTAACTCATTGTACATGTAATGAAATAATGAAATAGTTATGTCTTGGACAATCTTGCCGACTAAACATGTGTTGTATATTCTTTACTTCATTTATTTTTTGTTTGATTATCTTGGGCTCTTCATAACCGATTAAATTTGATGTGGGTAGACTTGTTTTTATCATGTGAGTATCCTCCTAGTCCAGTATGCTTATGAGATACCATTCTGTCCCACTTTACCTTTTAGGTCGTGTCGTCACACTCCCTTAGGCCTAAGTATGGCAAGAATAAGGACACACCTGGTGTTAGATGTTCTATCCGATAAGGTTTTTTGAGCCAAACATTGTTTGGCGACCAATTTAACTTGGTCGAGCTGCCTAAGGGTCCCCTGTAGGGCTTCATATATTGTTAGGGGCAATGCTAAGAGGTTGTTCGTATTTCATAATGAAAACCTGAGGAGGGTGATTCCATGCTTTTGCATACTGAGTAATATGCCTGTCACTTGGAAAAGGTGTGCAAGTTATAAAGTTCATAATACAAAATTAACACTTCATAGAATGTCAATGCCAAACAATCTTTTATTAATCACAAGCAATAAAAACTGAGTTTCCAATTCCAAAAATGCGATAACAGATGAAAAAAAAACTAGAAATATAATTTTTTCAGATTGGTTACGTTCCATGCTAGGGGTTTTTTCTGCCCTCCAACATTTCTAAGTGATAGGCTCCTTGTAGGTCGTCCCTTGTCACCTTGAATGGTCCCTCCCAGTTTGGACCCAACTTGCCATCTGATGGTTTTACTGCACTGCCAAGAACTTTCTTTAGGACGTAGTCCCCAATCTGGAATGTCCTTGGATTGACCTTTTTGTTGTAGTGTTTTGCGAGCTGATGCTGATAGCTTGCTAGTCTTACTAGGGCTAGTTCTCTGCGTTCGCCAGCTAGGTCAAGTTCAGGGAGTAATGCTGCATCATTATGGCCTTGGTAAACTAAGGTGGATCTCATGGTTGGGAAGCCAGATTCTAGGGGGATGATTACTTTCATTCCATATTTTAATGCGAATGGGGTTTCCCCAGTTGCTCGTCGTGGGGTAGTGCAGTGAGCCCACATAATGTGTGGAAGCTCGCTCACCCATGCGCCTTTGGCTCGCTCAAGTCATTTCTTCAATCCATCGATCATTGTTTTGTTGGAAGCTTTCGCTTAGCCGTTGCTTTGGGGGTAGGCAACATAGCTAAAATGGTGCCTGATCCCGTAGTTATTACAGAAACCCTGGAAGGGGCCGCTTTTGAACTGCGTTCCGTTGTCGATGATGAGGGTTCTAGGGATCCCAAAGTGGGTAATTATATTTTTTCATATGAACCTCATCATATATTTTCCCTGATGTTTGCCAACGGTTCTGCCTTAATCCATTTGGTGAAGTAGTCTGTAGCGACCAACAGATACTTGCGATTACCGGCAGTGGTAGGAAGAGGACTCACGATGTCCATTCCCCATTGGGTGAAAGGCCAAGGGCTGGTAAGTGATCTTAGGTCGCTGGCAGGTTAGTGAACCATAGGAGCGTGTAGCTGACATTTTTCGCACTTACGAGCATATACTCCAGAATCTCTCTGCATGTATGGTCACCAGTAGCCTTCCTTTATTGCTCGAAAAGCTGACGATCTCCCACTAATATGTCTCCCGCGGGTTCCTTCATGAAGCTCATGTATAACTTGTTCGACGTCCTTTGGGTGAACACATTGGAGGTAAGGGCCGGTGAATGATATCTTATATAGTTTCTCCCCAGGAGATAAGTGAAAGCGGGCAGCTTTGACTCTTATCTGACGAGCGACCTTCTTATCGTCTGGTAGTGCTCCATTCTTCAAATAGTCCTTCAAGGGGTCCATCTAACTGGGTGCTGATTCAATCTGGAGAATACGACTTATGTCTGATAGCTCTTCGCTCTGGATAATACTCGGTTAGGCGAGGAAGTCTATAGGGATTGTTCTCTTTAAGACGGAGTCGATTACTGAATTTAAGGCTGCTAGAGTGTCGTCATGACTATTTTATCCTCTGGAAAAATATTTGACACTGATTTCCTCAAAGTTGGACATTAACTTTTTTGCTAAGGCGAGGTAGGCTGCCATTCTTTCATCCCTCGCGTTGAAGTCCCCACTTATCTGATTGGAAACTAATTGTGAGTCGTCGAACACCTGTAGCTGTTTTGCTCCCAATGCCTGTGCCTTTTGTAGGCCTGCTATCAAAGCCTTATATTCCGCCTCGTTGTTGGAGGCTTCAAATCCAAGTTCGATACCCTGCTCGAGGATTGTATCCTCTGGGGAAACGAGCACAATTCCTACTCCTTTCCCCTTTGAGTTGGAGGCTCCATCAACAAAAAGTTGCCAAACTCCTATTGAGTGATCTCCCCTCTTATCCATGAGTTGAAGTTGGTCGCAAGACTGCTCGCCTGTGAACTCTGCAATGAAGTCAGTGAGGACCTGCCCCTTGATTACGTTCCTTGGTTGAAATTGGATGTCAAATCGTCCGAGCTCAACTGACCACTTGGATAGTCTGTCAGACAGATCCGCTTTCCGTAGGATTTCTTTAAGGGGGTGTGATGTAAGGACAATGATAGTGTGAGCTTCGAAGTAGTGCTTCAATTTCCTCGAAGTTACCACTAGTGTAAAGGCAAGCTTCTCCAGTGGTAGGTACCGTTGCTCGGTGTCCAATAAGGTCTTGCTCGCGTAGTAGACTGGGTGCTGGATTCTTGTCTTTTCGCATACCAATGCAGAACTGACGGCGTGGCTGGAGACGACAAGGTATAAGTAAAGGTAATCATTGTCTTGAGGTATCACGAGCATGGGTCGTGTGCTGAGATAACATTTGAGCTCTTCCAATGCTCTCGAGAATTTTGGTTCCACTCTACCATTTTGCTTCTTTTTAATAACTGGAAAAATGGTTGTCACCTCTTGGAGGACTTCGAGATGAACCTATTCAGGACGGCGAGCATACCCATGAGCTTCTGTGCGTCTCTTATTGTGCGAGGGGGCTGTACCTTACTAATTATATCGATCTGGTTCAGATTGGCTTCAATGCCTCTCTTACTAACCAAGTACCCGAGAAATTTTCCTAACTGGACATTGAAAGAACACTTGGTCTGAGAGGTGGTCCTCTTTGCGTTTGCTCTTGACGAGCATATCATCAATGTAGACTTCCATGGTATCTCCCATTTGGTCTTTGAACATCTTCGTGACCAGTCGCTGGTATGTTGCTCCTGCATTCTTGAACTCAAATGGCATAACTTTATAACAGTATAATCCGACGGTGGTAATGAATACGGTCTTGTCTTGGTCTAGTGCATATAGAGGAATCTGGTGATACCCCGAATATGCGTATAGAAAACTCATTCTCTCATGAGCTGCTGTAGTGTCCACCAACTGGTCGATCTTTGGAAGGGGGAAACTGGCCTTAGGGCATGCCCTGTTAAGATCAGTGAAATCGATGCAAACTCTCCATTTTCCATTATTCTTTGGAACCACTACTAGGTTGGACAACCATTTAAGGAATTAAACTTCTCGTATGGATCCTATATCCAGCAGCTTCTCCACTTCCTTCTCTACAGCTTTGGCCTTTTCAGGCGCAGTTTGTCGTGCCTTCTGCGCGATGGGCCTGAAAGTGGGGTCGACGTGTAACCGATGACAAACCACATTGCTCGTACAGTTCCCACAAGAAAATATCTAGGTTGTTTCTTAATAGCACCGTCAATTGTTTCTTCTCTTTATCTGTGAGAGATGTCCCAATCAAGAAACTCTTGTCCTCTTTGTTACCATCGGCTGTGACTTCCTCTAGGTTTTCAACGGCCCTTTTAGAAGGGAAGAGCATGGTCTCCTCCACTTCGGGCCTTCCATACTTTAACTGCTATCTTGATGGTATCAAACCCTCTTGCTCCTTGACCTTATCTTTGGCTTTCTCGACCTTCTTCTCTGGGTTCGGACGGATGGCTATTATGAAGCACCTTCTTGTAATCGTTTGATCACCATGGATCTCTATCACTCCTCGTTCAGTCGCGTACTTGAGTTTCTGACGATAAGTCGACGGGACTGCCCTCATTGCATGTAGCCACCCTCTACTGAGGATAGCTTGGTATGGCGAGTCAATGTCGACTACCAGAAACTCAATCATCTTGGAGACTCTTCCTGCCCTTACTGGCAACACTATCTTTCCTAATGGGATAGTTACTTTCCCAGCGAAGCCAACTAGAGGGACAGTGGCTTCCTTCAAGTCGGCAACGCTTAACTTTAATTTTCTGAACAGGTCGAGATACATTACCTCGGATGAGCTTTCGTGGTCGACGAGCAAGTTGTCGACGTCATAGTTGGCTATCCTAAGGGTAATGATCAAGGCGTCATGATATGGGGTTTTCACCCCCACTAGATCTTCATCTGTGAACATGATGTGTTTGCTGTAATCGACGTCATCTGCTCGCCGACGCTTTCCTGAATGTGTCTTCGCTGGATCGATCTGAAAATCTTGCATTACTGCTGTAAGCTTTTTCACTTCCATTTTAGCTGAATTCCCTTGAATCTGCTTCATATCAGATGCCCCATGAATTACTTCAAATTCATGGCCAATATCGTCCTCGAGTACGTTATCGGGCCTTATGTCTCCGTTGACAATAAATTTCTCTTCCTTCTTCTCCACAAACTCATTCAGATGCCCGGACTGGGCCAACTCTTCAAGGTGAGACTTAAGAGCCTTACAGTGCTCAGTCTTATGTCCTCTCTCCTTGTAAAAAACGCATCTCAGCGCATTATTTCTCTTTGAGGGATCTCCTCCCATCTTTTCGGGCCACTTAACAAATGGCTCATCTTTGATTTTCGCTAGGATCTTATATATTGGTTCTTTGAAGACTGTGTTCAGTGCCTGAAATTCTTTCGAAGCATCGTTCTTGCCTCCATTCTTGGAGCCACCCTTGCCCCCATTCTTGCCTCCTCTTTTCTAGTTTTTGGCCTTATCGTTGCTCTTGGCAGCGAGCTTAGCTCGACCATTATCCCATGCACTAAGGCGGGTTATATCCTAGACCTTGGCGTACTTTTTGATGCGAGTTATCAGGTCGTCGATAGTTGTGGCCTCCTTCTTCGTCAGGGATTGGTGCAGAAGGCAAGAGTTGGGTAGGCCAATCTTGAAAGAAGCCACCGCTACCTATTCCGAGCAGTCTTCGACCTCGTTGAATAACTCTCAGTACCTCTTTGCGTAGTCCCGGAGGCTCTCTTGAGGCGTCTTCTTTATTATTAGCAAAGCATCCATCCTCTTGGGATGAGAGCTACTGGTAATAAAGCGAGCCATGAAGAGCTCGACCAGGAACTCAAAGCTCCTAATGGATCTATGAGGGAGCCTCTCGAACCACTTCTGGGCCACATCATATAGACTTGAGGGAAAAATCTGGCATTTTAGTTCATCCCTTTGGTTTTAGAGAGTCATGGCCTGCCTGTACTGCCTAACATGATCGATAGGGTCAACTTTCCATCACAGATCTTGAATCTCGGAATTACAAACTCCTTGGGGACTTCTTCTTCTTCTCTCTCCCTTGAGAAAGGGGATTTCATCTAGGTCCTGAGAGCTTGCCGAGAAAGCTCTCTAGTCGATCTGGCACCCCGATGTGTTGGGTACTGGTCCATTTCTCTTTGGACCAAATTTTGTATATCCTTATCTCCTCGAGCTGGGCTCCTATAACGACGAGCTCGTTGTTGTTGCTCGAGCAAGTCGCCATCAGACTCTTGCTTCTCACTTCCTGGGGATCCGTATCTCGGGCTCCTTCCTTGGCTGCGAGACTTGCTCGCTTGAGGACTAGGAGTACGGTATGGACGTCGCCTAGTGTTGCGATGGAGTTCTTTCTCCATCCTTTTCAGTCTCCTTTTGAGGCGGGCATTCTCAGCCTCTTGCTTGCGAGCAACCTCCCCTTGCTCTTGGAGCCTTGCCTCATAGGCATCGATCAACCTGGAGATTTGTATGAACCTCGTTGGTCCCTAACTTTCTTCTGAGGCCTGCCGCTCTGGGCGACCCATTTGATCTGAACGTCGAACTTCAAATCTGATCCAGCGAGGGGGAGGTTGTTCCTGTATATCCCCTGCTTGAGGGGCGTTGCTTCTGGGACTAGACATTCTAGATTCTTTGTTAGTGAGGGCTTTCTTAAAGGAAGACAAACGTTCCCACAGACAGCGCCAATTGTGGTGACAATTATGTTCAATACAAGTTAACAAGAAAAGACAATCACCAAAGCAAATAAAGAATGTAATGAATGCCAATCACACAACACAGTATGTACGTGGTTCAGCAAGAATGCATACGTCCACGGTGGTACTCTCAGTATTCTTTCTCTATACTTCGGAGAGTGTTTTACAGAAAATACAATGCGTGTCTTTTGCCCCAGGCCTAGGGTTTGTTATATAGTACATCTCTGTTTTCGGGGAGTGGGAATGTTGGAATTCCCCACGTCAATCTATCTTCCTAGAATATCTCCTTACGAGATTTTAGGAATAGATTAAGTCGTAACTGATTTTGGTTGAGACACATGGTTCCCAGACTTTGGGCCATTTCTACTGGGCTACTTGTCTGGGCCCGTGGTGATAAATCGAGGTACCCACAAAATGATTCTTAATACAGTTAGTTTAATTTAAGAATAAAAAAGTAAAGAATATTGAACTAAGAGATGAACTCTAATCACATGGATCGCATATGTTGGGACTATAACCGCATGTTTATTTTAGTTTGTTTGGACTGGATAATGTAAATAACTTAAGAAACACTTCAAATGGGAGAAAGATATGTTATTATTATTATCATCATCATTATTCTTATTACGACCCAACTTTAATTAAATTCTTATTCTTTGTAAACTTATTATTTTTGTTGTTGTTGAATCTGTTGTTACAGGGCTCAAGTCATTAGTCTTGTTGCATACTTGGACTGATTCGTTGGAGGAGTATCACTAGCAATATTATATTCATCATTCCTAGGATGTATGAGTCTATTCGATGTAGCTCATGTACTTTCGCGTATTCATTTTATATTTCAGTGCATGCAATTATATTTTATAGTTTACCTCGAGTAAGAGCTTGTACATGTGGTTCTTGTGGCGAGAGAAGGTTATTATATTTTGGGATACATTTTATATTACAGAGTTGATTTTATTTTGCATCGACAGTAGGATGGCATCAGAGATGGTTTTATCTTATTAAGTATTCATTTATCTCTCAGTATATTACTTGTTCAGTTTTATTTATTTCATTTTGCTGAGAATTTTACCAATTGTTTTTTTTATTTTCGTGATTATTGTATAAGACTCGATCAATCTTTATATAAATTTTATGGGGTGTCATGGTTAATATCAGAGCATTACAGGTTATAATGTCCTAGGGTCTTGACTGCGTCCGTCACATTTTTGCGTTGCGTTATTTGACTACTTTAAAGCTTGACCTTTTAGGGTTTGTACTCTCTATAACGACGACCACTAGGAATTTTTGCGCCATTTTACAGACGAATGATTCGAAGAGACCAAAGTGTATCGGGAGGATTCCTTGTTTCGATTTTCTTTATGAGACATCCTACACAAAAGGTCGATTTTGGTTGGGAGTTAGGGACGTTGGAACATGAAACCTTTAGTGTGCGCTTAGCGTATGTTTCAGGGTAAATGCTTCCACTCACCATCCGTAATAACTTGAAGAGCAAGATTTTAAGGACCTCATCTGGGCGACCATGTGATACCCAGTATGAGGAGGAGTTCAACTATATTTCTCTTTCTATACCTGGAAAGATTGATATGGAAGCGAGGAAGGATATTCGTGTTATCAATAATGGTTCGAGGAGACATTTTTGCATTGGTATAAGCCTTACGTGAAAGGTTTGGAATGTGTTTTTAGGTAATACATCCTTCACCACTTGCGCCCAGGTGGTGGAAATCATATTCCTACATTCGGACCATCGTCGTAACTATTTGAAGGATAGAGTTCTTAAGATTATGAAGACTAAGTCCACAGTAGGCCCAAATAACTAGAGACAGTGTATTATTGACCCGACTAGGGAGAACTTTACCAATAAAAGGAACTCATATAGTGGGATCAGACCCCAAGATGTTTCTATTAGTAAATAATGCGATCCATTATGGCTAATTGAGCCAATGTAATGCCCATTCAGAATTTATGGGTTACCCGTGGTCAACCCGGTACGAGCCGTGCGTTAGGTGTAAAGTGATATAAGACAATCTAAATAATATTGCTAGTTCATTTTTATGTAATAAGCGTTTCACTTGTTTAGCTTGTTATTCCAATTTACATCAATCTACGTGAGGGACCTATGAGAAGCGTTCTCGGAATCCAAGAATATAAAGATACTAATATAAAATAAAAAGGATACTTACCTATACAACGCTCTCAAAATATGTAACTGAATCCAACCTGCCGTAATAAACACGGGGGAATGAGCCGAATGCCCGGTGGAAAGATATAATAATGCAATAAAGAATTGAATAGCAGAAAAAGATTATAACACGTTATGTTTACGTGCACACACACTTTAATACATGAAACCGTTTTTATTTAAAAACGTTACTTATTCTGATTAATTCGCCTTAATCTTATAAAAGAACTCCTTTTTACTTGACTTGATATTTATTTTTTGATTTAACACACTCGGTCAAATACTTTGAACAAATACCTTTTTATTTTGAGAAAGGCACTTCTTTTATCGAAATCACCTTTTATACTCTACCATATTTACCTCAGTATTTCCATTGAAATCATATTTCAACACCCTCAAGCACCATGTTAGAAAATACTTATTTTCGTTGAAAACCTTTCATACACACATTATTGTGTTAATTATGGATTAAACCTCTTTAGGTTGCTTAATTACCCATTTCACCACTTCACTTTACCATTCCTCTTACTTCATGGACATTAGTCAATTTTCTTACATTGCTTGTCCACGTTATCCTTTAACCGGAATATCTACTAATTTCATTAAAATTAGGTTGTGTTTTCACATATTCGCCACAAAAACCATTTCTTTACATGTTCCACATTCATTATCTTTTTTTCAAAATCTTCCAAATATTCGCATACTTTAACAGGCTCCACATTGCCGGTTATGCTACCATATGCTCTGGCCAGTGATTTTGGGTATTTCACCATAGGGCTCCGGGAATTTCTTAATTATTTTCGGTGTTATCCGAGTCCTGTTAATATGTTTTAATATTTATCAAGTGTCCACATTATCCCACTTTTTACTAGCCGAAGCCAAATCTCGCGGCTTCACCTCACCTCGTGTAGTACTTTAAAAATCACCATTTTTTGTCCTTTACATACTTGCATTGATTTTACCCCCCCAAATCACTTTCTTTAATGACTATTTGTGTAACACTATTTCTCACATTTTTATTTCATAAAAATGTTCCTCTTTATGTAGAATAACCATTTTAGCCATTTATTTCCAAACATGATTTTTTCTCCATTTTACAAGTGTTATTTTTCCAAAAATATTATTAAGTTATACATAAGAACTTCTCAAATGCTTGTACGTATTAACACTCGCTTCACACCTTGGAGTTAATACTCTTTTTTCAAGTTGGAAATTTCTTTATTTTATTACTTTCTTTACTAAGAAATCCATTTTGGCATTTGGAGACTACTTTATAAGAAAATACCATTTTTCTTTATTTCCACATGTAGTCTTGTGTACGAGTGCGCTTTCGCGATCTTAATGGAATATTTATATATTAAATGTCCAACACACACAAATCCAAATTTTACCTTTTTATCCTAAACATGCATCCATGTGATAAAACAAATAAAGTAAATCATGCAATCAACAAAGGCAAAGTTGAGGTAAAATCCCTTGCGGGCAAAACCTTTTATTTTCAACACTTTAAAAATATTACAAGACATTCGACTTACGAACTACTTAATAACCAGCCACAAGTATAACACGCTAGTCTTCGCATATCTCTAAATAATACTACTCGTTGAGGATCAGTTCACACGCGGCCTTCCACGCTCAGTATCCACCGATCGGCCTTTATCTTCAGTAATGATACCCTAAAGAATCACAATCGTTAGTAGTAGAGATGATCTCTCCTTAAGAGTAGTGTATGCAAGGATACAAACTATTTAAGGTTTAAACCGATTCACACAAATATATTTTGAGGATGTGTTTTGTGAATCAAAAAGGTTTTCTAAACTCAAAATGTTCAAAAATCTTTCAAAGTATATGCAGAAACAGTTTTGGCAAAAGTTTTAGAAAATCTTAACACGAAATAGGTATTTATATAGCGTTCACAAATTTTCAGGTGACGTCACTCGTTCGAATGAAATACAAGGCTCGTTTGAACGAGAACAACAACGAAAACTAGGTTCGTCCGAACGAAATGCTATCTCATTGGAACTAACTTCAAACGATATTCAATAAAGTGAAACAGTACACCCCCGTTAGATGTTTGTTAGATAAACTGATCGAATGAGAATGCCTTCTCGTTTGAACGAGGCAGGCGAATTTAAAAAAAAAATTGAACATAAAAAAATACCTCAATTTTGTAAGGAATATTTTTTTTTCCAATTTTAAAAATAAAACATCGCAAAATAAATTTAATGAATAAATTTAAATTCCTAAACAGCTATATACCTTCATAAAGTGGAGAACCATGGAACATTAAGATGTTAGAGATTCGGTTATTCGTGACAGTTCAATTCAAATGGTAACGGGATATGCCAAAATCTATGTAAGCCTAAGCTATGAGCAAGTGACAAAAAATATGCTCTTACCTCTTGAAAGATCCATTTATCACATTTGTATACCTTTTAACACACTTTAAAGGCTGAAATTTCTATTTTCTTTATTTCGTATTTAAACCCAATAAAACTTTCATTAAACTTGTTTTTATACTCATCATCAAAATGCTATAAGTTTATATATACGAGGATGGATTTTAAGTCCAAAAATCCTATTAATGGGTTTAACACGTGGTTCATTCTAGAAATTTCATAATATTTGTGAAAACATGCTTTTTAAGATCAAAGACATTTTTATTTCTTCAAAACTTGAGTAAATGTGTATTTATAAAAAAATTCTATTTTTCACAAGAAAACCTTGAGACATTTGTTCAATATATTTTCAACAAGAGAAATATCATTTCAAAAATTTTATTTCACAAAATGTTTGGGTATCAAGATTTCTTGAAATATATCATTTTTTCCAAAACTCTTGAGCTAATTCATAAACTATTTACACAAAACCATAACAAATTACGTTCTTAAATCATATATGCATCCTAATCTAACAAACTCGAGCTACAAGACCAATAATATGCAAAAATAAAGTTCTTAAGCTAAGAGTAGAGTTTTATACCTCAAAGAAGTTCCAATAATGGTGGATCAAGTGTAGAAGAAGATGGAAAGCTCCCACCTCCTTAGGTAGCCTTAAAGAAGTTGCCTAGCTCCACAATCTTGTCTTATTGAATGCTCCATTAAAATTCCATTCAAACTCCATGATTTCTTCTACCTTCTCTTCTTCTTTAAACCCCCCAACAATATCTCCATGGATTTGTAACTTTGACCAACAATGGTATATGTGGGTTTTATAAGCTTAAATATGGTGCAAAGGGGTTCGACTATGGTGGTTTTCGGTGGAGGGTTTATGGTGCTAGGTTAATGTGTGGCGATTGGTGGAGGAAGAACTTCAAGAGCTAGAGAGAGAGAAAGACCAAATCTGATAGAAATGCCCCAAATAAACTGAAGCCTCGTATAAATACTCCCAAAACCCAAAGGGTTATGAAAAGTGCGACTATGTGATAATTGATTTAAATTAAATACGTAAGTTTCCAATCAACCTTTATTTAATTCAACCCCTAAACATGCATCTAAGGTGCGTGTGTCAACCCATAAGTAAATAAAGCATATGACACAAAAAATATGCTGAGACACAGATTTCAGAAAAAAAAAACTTTCGGATAAAACCTTTATTTCACTATGAATATATAAATTGCAACTTACAAGTATTTAGAGAAATCTGCAATGGATCAACACGTAGCCAACCCACAAAGACACGCAGTCTTCAACTCAACAAGAAAATACACGTAGCACCCTCCAAGGACTCGCAGCCCAAACAACAAAGGAAGAACCGCAACACTCCTCAATGACACGCAGTCATAACACTTTGTAGAGACTCCCTTAGCAATGACACGCAACCCTCGGTTGCAAAGATCTCCCCACAAAGGTTGAACAATAGCAAAGCTTATGTTCTAGGGTTCCAAAAGATTCACAAAAGTAATTGGGATTTTTGTGTGTGAATCAAAAAGATGTTTGGCACATGAAAAATTGAAGTCTTGTTGTGTTTAAACTCTTAGAAATGTTTTCTCAAAGACTTAAAAAAATACACCACCAAAAATAGGTATATATATAGGAATTTTGAGTTGGTGGGTAAAACACTCACGGATCTGTTCGAAATTATCCAAGGCGGATCGATCCGTTTTGGATGCGGATCGGTCCGACCTCGGATCGGTTCGTTTTTAAAATGGGCTACTTCGGTTTGCCTGCGATCCGGGGTATATTGGTTCTATGCACAGCGGATCCGTCCGGTATAGTCCGGAGGCGGATCGGTTCATTTTTAAAAGGGGCGGACCGGTCCGGTTTACCAGAAAATAAAAAATCTTTTAAAAGGGGCGGACCGGTCCGGTTTACTTCTTATTTTTATAAAAAACATTTCATAAAAAATTTCCCAATACTAAGTATGAAACTTTAAGGGACTTAAAATGAAACTTTACCAAGTTCATTCTCGCAAAAGTTATGATGTTGAAGACGCTTTGATATTTGGACCTGTTGATGTAGATGCGATCTTGAATTTCTTCAACGGTGTAACGGCGTACGACATACAATTGATAATGGACAAAAATGTCCTTACAGGTTAAATCCCCTAAATTCACCTACACTCAACCTTTTATATAATGGCCCATCAAGCCGTTATTTATTCGATAAATTCGCCCTAATCTTATAAAAGATCTCCTTTTTACTTGACTTGACATTTATTTCTTGATTTAACACCCGGTTAAATACTTTGAAAAGTACATTTTTTATTTCGGGAAAGGCATTTTTTTTTTATCGAAATCACCCTTTTTACTCATACCAAATTTACATATGTATTTCCCTTGAAAATCACCTTTCACTACAAGCAAGCACCGTATTAGAAAATACTTATTTTTCGTCGAAAACCTTTCATACACATACTTCTGGTTAATTATGGGTTAAACCTGTTTAGGTTGCTTAGTTATTCATTTGACCACTTCACTTTACTATTCCTTTTACTTCATGGATATTAGTTAATTTTCTTGCATTACTTGTCCAAGTTATCCTTTAACTGAAACATTTATTATGTTCATTCAAGTTATGTTGTCTTTTCATATATTCGTCACACAACCTATTTCTTGACATGTTCCACTTTCATTATTTTTTTCTCGGAATCTTTCAAATATTCGCATACTTTAACAGGCTCCACACCCCTCCGGCTATTCTACCATACGCTCTGGACTGTGATTTTAGGTCTTTCACCCTAGGGCTCCGAGTCCTTCTTAATTATTCCCAGTGTCATCCGAGTCCATATTAATGTGTTTTAACATTTGTCAAATTTACACATCATCCCACTTTTTACCGGTCGATGCCAAAACTTGTGGCTTCATCCCACCTCGTGTTACACTTTAAAAATCACCATTTCTTGTCCTTTACACACTTGCGTTGATTTTATCCCCCCAAATCAGTTTCTTTTAGGACTATTTGTGTAAATTAATTTCCCATATTTTTACTTCATATTTTTTTTTTCATTTTATGTACAATTACAATTTTACCGATTTATTTCCAAACTTGCAATTTTCTCCATTTTACAAGTGTTATTTTCCCAAAAACATTACTATGTTATATATACCAACTTCTCAAATATTTTTACTTTTTAGCACTCGCTTCACACGTTGGAGTTAATACCCTTTTTAAGTTGGAAATCTTTTTATTTCATTACTTTCTTTACTAAGAAAATACTTTTGGCATTTTGGAGACTACTTTACAAGAAAATAATATTTTTCATTTATTTCCACATGTAGTCTTGAAATATCCATTTGTCACATTTTTTTACACCCTTTAAGACACTTTAAGGGATGAAATTTCTATTTTCTTTATTTTACATTAAACTCAATAAAACCATTATTAAACTTGTTTATATGATCATCATCAAAATACTACAAGTTTATATAGAAGAGGAGATGGATTTTAAGTCCAAAAATCCAATCAATGGGTTTGATACATGGTTCATTCTAAAAATTTCATAATATTTGCGAAAACATGCTTTTCAAGCTCAAAGACTTTTTTGTTTCTTCAAAACTTGAGTAAATGTCTATTTATATAAAAATTCCAAATTTCACAAGAAAACCTTGAGACATTTGTTCATAAAATATTTTCAACAAGTGAAGTATCATTTCAAACGTTTTATTCGATAAATGTGTAGGTTTTAAGATTTCTTGATACATATCATTTTTCCCAAAACTCTTAAACTCATTTATAAGCCATTCACACAGAACCATAAGAAATTACATTCTTAAATCGTATATGTATTATACTCTAACAAACTCTAGTTGCAATACCAATAACATACAAAAATAGAGTTCTTAACCTAAGAGTAGATTTTCTCACCTCAGAGAAGCTCCAACAATGGTGGATGAAGTGTAAAAGAAGATGGCAACCTCCCACTTCCTACGGTGACTTTAAATAGGTTGCCTAGCTCCACAAGCTTGTCTTTTTAAAAGTTCCATTAAAACCCCCTTCAGACTCCATGAGTTCTTCTACCTTCTTCTTCAAACCCCACCAATAATATCACCATGGATTTATCACTTTGGCCAACAATGGTGTAAGAGGGTTTCATAAGCTCAAATATAGTGGAAAAGGGTTATACTATGGTGGTTTGTTTTGAGGGATGATGGTTCTAGTGTGGTGGCTGGTAGAGGAATACTCCAAGAGCTAGAGGGAGAGTGGCCAAATCTGATGAAAATGCCCTAAATGAGCCAAAGACTCATATTAATACTGTAAAACCCTAAGAATTAAAAACCCCAAATGCCCCTACACTCAATTTTTTATCCAATGGTCCATCAAGCCTTTTTATCCAACGCTTTGATCTGAGCTGTTGAGAGCTTAACACGTCATCCAATCTGACAATCTACGTTGTGACAACACAATAAAATGTGCATAAGTTTTTAGATTTTTCTCGATCATTCGAATGACTTTCAACCTCGTCCGAATGAGGTCCCTTATCGTTCAACGAGGAGTCTAGCGATGTACAAACGAGGCAAGGAAAAATCATAGGGTAAAATGGGATATGAGAAGTACCTCATTCGAATGGGAAGGCACTTTCATTTAAACTACTGAGCAAACATGGATTTTTAACAAGATTCTAGAGAGCGAGGGAAATCTACAATTTTCTCAATCATTCGAAGTCGTTTGAACCTTGTTCAAACGACTTGTTCGAACAACTTATTTGAATGACTGCCAAAAATCTCACTGTTAACTTTAGGCCATAAAAACTCCAAGTCAATTGCGTCGGGGCGACTACGTTACCCAAATTTTGATTCATCTCAATAATTGCAGAACCCACTTGGTCATACCAAGTGATCGAGGTCGTGGGCGGGTGCTGTAGCCACGACTAATGAGAACAAGGTCGACAATGCCATATTTTTACAACATTGACCGTATAGGCAAAGTCAGTAGGGACACCCTTTTGATAGTTTTTTTAGAGGAAGGTATCACATTTGTGGTGCGTGATACCACTTAGTTAATGGTTGCCTTAGGGTAACCTGTATATTTAGGGTACCATTTGGGGATGACTATGGTTATGTTTATTGCTCACGCGGATGAGTCTTACGTAAACACTAAAGAGTTATCGTTATTTATTAGTTGCGTGTTCTCTACGATTATATATATATATATATATATATTATCATCGACTTTTATTTATATGTGGATACCTCATTTGGTAGGGGTTGCTTTGCGTCATGATTCTAGAGTCGTGGTAGTTTATTTAGTCAGTTTGTTTTTTAGTCTCTTTGTTAACTTTAAATGAAAGATCATCGAATTATTATTGTGCTTGTTCATGTAGCAATGTATTACTCTTATATCAACTACCAAGGTTAGGATTTTATGTTTTCGTTTTCGTGCAAGAAGTGGTTTTTATATTCATGTTTGGGATTGGGAAAGATTCTATAACACAATTGTTTATCTATAAATACGAACACATTGGAGGGGATTATGGTTTCATAGATATCTTATCAATAGTCCGAGATCTTTCCAGTTTTTATTTGGGAAGTTGTCGACTTATTACATACGTAAGAGATTCTTTATAGCATTAAAGTTGTCACTATTGTTGGGCCCATTGCGAAGGCATCTTATTGAGTTGACTCCGTTGAAGATGGTAGAATGTAATGGGAACATGCACCATGACTTTTGGAGCCAGTAGGTTATTTGTAAAAGAAATTATCGCGGTGAATCTCCAAGAGATAGACATTTCACCAAGTGTATGTGTGGACCACTTGGAGTTGGTCAAAGTCACGATACGGGTTAAGAGTTCATTGTTACGTATCAGTGACCTGTTGGAACATTTGAGGAAAGCGATCTTTTCTTAAAATTGGAATATAAATGAGTTATCACTAATAATGTAATCAGGAGGAGAATATCTCAAAAGAAAATTTTTGACGCAATATGGAGTGCGCACATTATGTAGTGCATTTTTATCGTACGGTGGATTAGGTTTTTGTGAGTGGCGATGACATCTTACAAAAGTGGGAGTTGTGTCTAGTAGTGGTGGTCATTATACCCAAATTTGTGTAGTATGTGGTTAAAGCCCAAGCGTTGAATTTTCTACCAAGATATTGTATGTAAGCCATAATTGGGAGGAGTTACCTTTTTTGTTAAATGACAACAGAGAGTTGCATTTTTCAAGGGAGATCGTTTCTACTAAAGAGTTCCAAGCTACGGGAGGTAGTTTTGGCCAAGGCGCGTGTTTCATGTTTCACTTTGGATTCCGGGATCAATTAGATGTATAATAATTTGAGTAGTCTGTATTATTGGTATGGTGAAGAAGTTTTGGCATAATTGTTTCTAAAGGGTGTTCCTACCAGTAGAGAAGGTAGAACATCGGAGACATTCGAAGAGTTGTAGTGTCTAAAATCCTAGTATAGAAGTGGGAGAGTTGACACATTGATTTTTTTTGATAGATTTCAGGGGTTTTAAAAAAGATATGGAGACATTTGGGGTCATTTGAGTTGGATCGACCAAGTTGATTGGAACTAATAGTTAATAAGTTCTTCATTTTAGGAGGTGTTCGGAACACTTTAGGAAAACTAGTATTCATTATATCGCGTATGAAAATTACCGGAGCAAAGAAAAGGATAAGAAGATAAGCGAAAGCTCGGTTTGAAGCTTTAAGAGGGAGATCAGGTTCTGAGTATTATCTCTTTGATGTGGGGAATCATGAAATTTTGGTTCCAAAAGATAATGGGTGACACTAGGTGAAGTTTTTATCCGTACTCTTAGATAAGATGAGGCTGGTGTTTTCTGACCTTATTGGATCATCGTTAATATGTGCACGATGTTTTCCACGGGTACAGGATAAAAGGATATCCTGAAGGATAAGTTGGCACTTCAACCGTTAGACTAGTTTGGGTTAGAGTATTAGACGAACACAATTTGTGACGAGAGGGTTCTTAGTGTGTAGTAGGTCAAAGAATGAGTAGATCTCTTTATAATAGTTTGAGGATGTTATGGGAAAAATATTTTTAAACATTCGAGTAAGAGTATAAATAATTTGAATTTTGAGGACGAAATTCCCTGTCTAAGGTGGGAGGAATATAATACACCATATTTTCTATGAATTATTTAATTGTGAAAATTAATTATGTGTGCTTTATGTGACATGTGATGTCACCATTTATAATTTGTAAGTGTTATAAAATTCATGTTTGAAATCAGAATTATTACACGGCAACGTACTAATTAAGTATTTGGCAAATTCTTGGTATTATGGGTGACTATGGAAAGTCAGGGGTTAAGTGTCGAAGGTTTCCCTATTTAAATCATCCTCTCGGTATCGAGTCCCACCAATCTTTATATCTATTCTCTCTATATAATATCTCATTAGTTTTGAGAGAGTAAATTTTTGTGTGCCACGTCAATATTGAGACGACATAATATTACTTCAAGTTCTCTCATTAGGAGAGAGAACAAATTTTAGTGTGCAATGCAAATTTTACTGTACCACGTCATTATTGAAAAGGCATAATATGTCAATATTGAGACGATATAATATTACTTCAAGTTCTCTCATTAGGAGAGAGAACAAATTTTAGTGTGCAATGCAAATTTTACTGTGCCGCGTCATTATTGAAAAGGCATAATATTACCCATTTTCAAAAAAGCAGTTCTACAACTCTAATTCACCGCTATCAGAAATCTCGGAGGAAATCCCAACCACTTTCCCGCCTATATCTCTCCCAACTAATTGTCTTTCTATCCAACTACAATACCTACATCTATTCACATATCCCATATCCTTTCTCTTCTTCTCAGTCAGGTATACACGCACAAATATCCTTTCTCCTCTTCTCAATCAGGTATACACGGTGCTTCTCTTTGGGATTTTTTTCTTATATTTTGCAACGGTATTTTGATCCATATTCATTCTCTTTTGTTCATAGGTCGCTTCTCTTTGGGATTTTTTTAATGTTTTGCAATGGTATTTTGTTCATTCTCTGTTGTTCATACGCTGCTCATTGTGAATCTCTGTTTAAATACACACGTACATCTCATGTTTGATAAATTTTCGTACACAATATGGATATTGTATATGATGATGCACTAATAACCTACATATGGGTGATGCACTAATAACATCCAGCAGTTGCCCTACAACATGTTCTCTTAAGCAATTGGTGATGCAAGAATAACATACATTTAACTCTGTTGTGCATAAACATCGGGGATGGATAGTGTACCTAAAGTTAAAGTAACAGCAACGCCAATATTCCCAAAACCAAATTAAAGCTTCCAAATGGGACTCCATTTATGATTTTGACAAACTAATAAAGAATAGGAATTACCGGGTTATCTAACTATGCATAAATTCAATCCATGTATTAGCATTTGACTGTACTATTAACTATAGTTTGTTTTTTTCAATAAAACTAGACATTAATGAAAACAGATTTTCAATTTCAGACCAAGTGATTTGAATGTAAAAACGAAACATGTTTAATAATCACAATATAATCACATCCTTTTCAAATCTACAGATATAGCTCTTTGTTTGGTGCCATATGTTGTAAAAACACATCCTTTTCAAATCTAGAGCCTAATGTATATTTTTACTCTGTATAGATTATTTTAACTTTTCTTTTTTTCCCTTTTTCTATTTTTCCTATTTAACACTCAACTCTATAAAATGTTAATTATTTTAATCATAAACATTACTTTTATAAGTAATATGCCGCTCATTTGGAATTTGCAAACCTCACTCAGTTTTCAACAACATTTTAAATTCAATTTAATCAAATATCATGGCAATTTTGAAGAAATAGTGCACCCTTCACATCTATGTTTCTCTTTTGTTCATAAACAATATGAATTGGACACTCAAAATTTGATTCCTGGGCAGATATTTGATGACGAACTTGATATTATCACTAGAATTTATAAAATCATGTTAAATGAACTCATAGATGATTCATAGAAGAAAAATCACTTGGGCAAAGTAATGGCAGGTATACTCTAAAAACAATGTGTAATCTAGATTACATTTTGAATTCAATTTAATGAAATATGATGGCATCTTTGAGGAAATAATGCACCTTTTAAATCTTTGTTTCTCTTTTGTTCATAAACAAAAGAGAAACAAACACACACACACACACACACAGACACACACATCTCAGATGTTTAATAAATTTTCGTACACAATATGGATATTGTATATGACCCGCGTTTGTATGCATATATTGTATTTTTAATCCCTCATGTTTGTTTTCAACATTTCATTGCAATGCTCGATTACGCTGCTCTTTTGTATTCAATTTAATCAAATATCATGACATCTTTGAAGAAATAATCCACCCTTTAAATACGGATTGCAAAAGAGTGAAGAAAAATGTGTAATCTCGATTACATTTTGAATTCAATTTAATCAAATATGATGGCATCTTTGAATCTTTGAAGAAAAAATGTGTAATCTGGATTACACATTTTTAAAGATATAGCTCTTTGAACAGATATAACTCTTTGAACATAAACAACCACATAGCACAACTTTTTGAACATAAACAAACACAATACAACTTTAAATCTTTATTACACATTTTTAAAGATATAGATCTTTGAACAAATATAGTTCTTTAAAGATATAATCTGGATTACACATTTTTAAAGATATAACTCCTTGAACAGAAACAAACACATAGTACAACTTTAAATCTTTATTACACATTTTTAAAGATATAGCTCTTTGAAAAGATATAGCTCTTTAAAGATATAATCTGGATTACACGTGTTTAAAGATATTGCTCTTTGAATAAATACAAACACATAGTACAACTCTTTGAACATATATAGCTCTTTGAACAGAAACAAACACACAGTACAACTCTTTGAACAAATATTGATCCTACCACCAATGGATATTACTATATGGGGTGTTCTTATGTTTCGCTGCTGCTGTTTCTTTGGGTTATGTGGATGAAACAAATTAAACGGGTTAAAAAGTGGTGCTCTTTTGCACAAATGCTTGATATTTACTTCAGAATGTTGGCAATGATTCTTAAATGTATTTGTATTATACATGATACGGAGCAAGATATGTTTTGCTATAAATCGAATAAAATCTTTTCAAGTTGATAGTCCCTAAGTATATATATGTGATGTCGTGCATCGCACGAATTACGTATTAGTGCTATAAAATGCTAAAATAAGCCAAAAGTTATTTGCAAACGTCGTGTCTCTCTCTCTCTCAGCTGTTACAGCTCACCCAATTTTGCAACTTGAAACGTCGTATCAAAAGGTCTCAAAATACCCAAACATCGGCTCTTTCTCTCCACTGTTACAGCTCACCCAGTTTAACCTTTTCTTAACACCCTTTCTTCTCCCTCTGCCTATAATAAACCAACCTCTATCTCTCTCAACAATGATTTTGACACCCGTTCGCAAGATGTTTTCAGGAGATTCTCATTTGATAACATTTGTAGATTATCTTTTGGGTTGGATCCGGGTTGTCTCATATTGTCACTGCCTACCTCAACTTTGCGATGGCTTTTGATCTCGCTTCGAAGTTATCGGCGGAGAGGGCGATGACGGCTAAACCGTTGATTTGGAAGCTAAATATGTTTTTAACAAAGGAATGAACCCAACAAAATCCGTTATCCATCATCTCTCTCCTCTCACAAATGAAGTTCAGCAAAACTCATTTTGCATCTTCTCCCTCATCAACAAAATGAAGCCATGGAAGCCCGCTGCAAGGGTATTTCTGAAAACACAAAACCAAGCATATAACCTCTTTCCCGTTTTCCACTCGACCAGCTACGACCCGACACACCAACCTGAATGGAAGGCACGGAGGGTTTATTATTAGTCCGCATAATGAATCGGGTGTCCACCGGGAACTAGAAGCAAGTGGTGACGAGTGGCGGGGTTTTAGACCTGCGGAGCAAACGTGTGCAGAGGTGGAAATGGGCGTTTTTACCGGCACATGATGTGTCACTGGTCGTTGATCCTTTGTTTTTTCATGCGTTATCATTTGTTATTTTTCCAGATTTTAGTTTATTTTTTCATTTCAAAGACACTTAGGGTGTGTTTGATAACGTTTATTTTTTATGGAAAACAAATATTTTTCTGTTTTTTCCATCTTTTTAGTGTTTGATACCAATTTTTTTCCAAGGAATTGAATTCTTTAAAAGGGGTCACGTGACCATATTTTCCACATATATGTGGAAAACAAATATCTGATAAACACTTGTTTTTTGTTTTCCATGGAAAATAAACGTTTAGACCCTCGACTTTTTCGGCTCTCTCCCTCGCGCCATTGCAGTCTAGCAGGTAAACCCGACTTTTTCGGCTCTCTCTCTCATTCACTCTCTCACGATCTCAGATCATTCACTCATTCACCCTCTCACGATCTCTATCATCTTCTCTTTCTCACAGCTTGGTTCTAAGAATTTCAACAATTTGAAGGTTCGATTTCAACAATTTCACAGCTCGGATCTAAGGAATTTCAACAATTTCGAGGTTCAATTTCTGTTTTTATTAAGATTTACGATTTCTAGGGTTTGTATGGTATTTAGATGGTAATTTTTAGGTTTTATACAGTGATTATATCATGATTTGGTTATGAGTTAACATTCAACATGTATAAACACAAATTTTAGGATTTCTATGGTATTTTTATTATATTATCTATTGTGAGTAGATATTTAACAAGTTTATGCATAATTTTTGGGTGCAAAATGATGTGTATATCATTAATGTGGTTGTGATTTTAGATTTAACAAGTATATACACAATTTTTAGGGTTTATACGATGTTTGTCTTGCTTGTTTAATGAATTTGGGTTTATACACAATTTTTAGGGTTTATACACAATTTTTAGGGTTTATACGATGTTTGTCTTGCTTGTTTAATGAATTTGGGCATTTTAAAATTGTTGATGATTATATGTTTGTTTATTTATTTGGTGGTTATGTATTGTTTTTAATTGTATATGTAGAATGGAGGGTGAACAAGACCTAGACCCACACATACTAGCCGGTGCTTTTTGGATGATGGTTATTCAAGCGGTAGTAATTTACCGCATCAACCATAATCGCCGTCTACCTAGGGCTCCTCATTCTATTTGGGGTCGTGATCAAGAGATATTACATCATCGAATGTTTGGTTCGAGTGATAGAGTTTGCCATGAACTACTTAGGATGAAAATGGGTCCATTTCAGAGGTTGTGTGCTCGATTACGCACGTATGGGTTGGTCGATAGTCGTTATGTGCGTGTTGAGGAACAAGTAGCGATTTTTCTCAATTTAGTGGGCCACGATCACCGCAATCGAGTTCAAGGTTTCACATTTTTTCGGTCTGGACAAACAGTTAGCTACTATTTTCATCGAGTGCTAAGTTCTTGCCTTGAACTCTATAGAGACGTTGTCACGAATGCTCCTGCTAATAACTCACCTTATGATAAAGGCAACGTTCGTGATTGGTATCATTACTTTGAGGTTAGTTGTTTGTTAATTATACAATTTACTCTAATTAAAGTGGATCTATATATTATTTCTAAAAATAAATTTATGCCATTTAGGATGCTGTTGGCGCTATAGATGGCACTCATATTGCTGCAAACGTTCCATTGGATCAACAAGCTAGTTATCGTAATCGGAAAGGGGTGATATCTCAAAACGTTTTAGTGGCATGCACATTTGATATGAGGTTTACATACGTCCTTGCTGGTTGGGAGGGATCTGCCCACGACGGTCGATTGTTGAGGAGTGCGATATGGCGTGAAGGACATAGGTTGACCATACCTAGGGGTACGTATATAATCAACCCCTTTTCCACGATTTATAATAATAGTTACTTAAAAATTAATCTTTATCATTTTTCGATAGGTAAATATTATCTTGCCGATGCGGGGTTCCCTCTAGTTCCAGGATTTCTCGCACCATATCGCAAGACCCGTTATCATCGGAGAGACGTTGAGGGCCACCGTCCTGAAAATTATAAGGAGTTATTTAACTCTCGACATTCCAGTCTCCGAAATGTTATCGAAAGAACCATTGGTTTATTAAAAAAGAGATTTGCCTATCTTAGACATCAACCATTCCATGATATTGATACTCAGGCAAAGATTGTTCTTGCCTGTTGTGCTGTACACAATTTTATACGTATTGATGATATGGACGATGAGTGCAGTGAAGATGAAAGTAGCGATGACGAAGTTAACCCTCCACATTTGGATGTACCGGAAATAGCATCGCTCAATGCTCATATCACTTTGTCCACTCAATCTTCATGGACTGCCCATAGGGATGCAATGTCAAATCTAATGTGGGACGAATACGATCCGAGATATGAGAGAATGGATTACTTTGATTGAGATAAATTAGTTTGTAATGATTTATGTACTAAGAATGTTTGTAGTCGGCCTTATGTACTAATGTTTGTACTTACCTCTCTGTTATAAACGTTTTGATATTTGAATTTGAGTGCTGAGATGTGTACTAAGAAATATATGGCATTTTCTGATTTTTAAATTTGTTGATGCTCTTAACATATAATAATCAAACTCAAGCCATACACATGGGTTCTTGGGCTACCCCCATATGCAAATCTGCAAATTCTTATTTCTAATTTTATCCTCTCTTCTGTTATTCAATTACACATTCAGATGTTAACATTCCCTTCCATACATTGTATTCAAACAATATAGACTTACTAGATCTCAATCTAGAGTATTCATTGTTAATAAGCAAAAGTTGAAAAAGTTAAATGTTAATAAAACTCACAACTGACCACTCTCCTCTGCTTCTCACTGTCAAAACTGAATTGGATGAAGCTCATAAAGCCTTCAAGTTTTTTTTGCATATTTCAGTTTTGATTTAATCTCCCATGTGTGTGTGCCATTTGTTTGTCTTATTTTATGACAAACAAATACAAGAATAGGAGTGCTACATCAACAGGTGGATCCCAAACATGGAAAATAATTCAAATTGTTAAGCTGACTTGCTTAGAAAATATGGATAAAGTGGGGGAGTCTTAGCTTTGAAAAACTCATCCATCTGGGAATTTCAACTTCTGTTGAAAAACTCATACATCTGTTGAAAAACTCATACATCAACAGGAGGAATATGCAGCGTTGGAATAAAAAAGATACTCTACTTCGAAGTTGGATCACTGGAACTCTGAGGAATGTCTGTTTCTTATTGTTGGCTATGAAACTGCTAAACAAACTTGGGAATAGAAGAAAATTGTCTGCAAAAGTCTAAGGAAAGAGAATTTCAACTCAAGGAGAAAGTACACAACATCAATCTTGATGAAAAAACCATTGAAGACTACATAAAGGAATTCAAAGGCTTATGTGATGGAGGGATAATAGAACATGGAGTCAACAAAGCACATCCCAAGAATTTTAGTGCAAAAGAGGCTTGCCAAATTTTTGGAAAGATCAATCATTGAGCCACTACCTACTATTATCGATGGGATTTTTCACATCAAAACCAAGGGGATTCTTCATATGCTTTGGCAATCTTCACCAACCCACCTACTCTTTCAACTCATTGTATCTAGACTCTGGTGCAACCTTTCATATGACTCACACCTCAAGTAATCTCTCCCAATTTAAATCTATCTACTTTTGAAGACATAAACATGGATCCTTATATCATCATCTCCCATTTTATTTCTCTCATCTTAGATATTTGTTCAGGCTTAACTTTTAATAGCCCTTTATCTGAATTTTATAGTGGTATGTATTGTTGAGAATTTCCACATTCAAATTAACCGAAGAATCCCAAAATTTATGGCCATTAAATGGCCATTTCCCCCTGCTAAAGGCTTGAAACTTAACATTAATGGTGCTTCAAAGGGCAATCCTGGCGCTTGTGGAAATTCAAACTGAGATGACCTTTGGGCAGTTTAGAAACATATGATCAGCATCATTAAAGCAGGCCTTACATCTGGAACACAGCCAAGTGCTAATGGATTGAATGTTTTCATCAACAATAATGCAATTATTAAGTCTTCTGTAAAAGCTATTAAGTCTTCTGTAAAAGCTATTAAGTCCTTTATTTCCCAGATTGCCTGGTCAGCCAACCGTGGCCTTCAGGCAGTATGGTGGCTATGTTGATGTGGATGATAAGGCATGATAGAGTTTGTATTACTACTTTGTTGAAGCTGAGCAAAATGCTACTAATCTCCCACTGACTCTCGGGTTGAATGGAGGTCCTGGTTGTTCATCAGTTGGTGGGGGTGCCTTTTCAGAGCTTGGTCCTTTCTTTCCTAGAGGCGATGGTCTTAGTTTACGCAGAAATTCAAAATCATGGAACAAAGCATCAAATCTTCTCTTTGTTGAGTCTCCAGCTGGAGTAGGATGGTAATACTCGAAAACGACAGCTGACTATACTTGTAGGGATGATTTCACTGCTAGGGACCTGCTTACATTTATGCTGAAATGGTACCAAAAACTTCCTGATTTTAAGTCCAGACATTTGTTTCTCACGGGTGGAATGCTTTCGGATGAACTAGGGATAACCATCATGAATGAATGCAATTTTGAAGATTATGTATTCCCAAGCCCTCACAATGAGAGTGAGTCATGTAATCAAGCTATGGCTCAAGCTAACACCATTATTGGTAGCTATATAGATATATATGATGTGATTCTTGATGTATGCTACCCTTTTAAGGTTGCACAAAGTGATTTCGAAGATTAGCGTGGGAGTTGATGTTTGTATGACCATGGAGAGACATTTCTATTTCAATCTCCCAGAAGTTCAAAAGGCTTTTCATGCAATTCGGACCAACTTACCGTACAGCTGGACCATGTGTAGCGATATGCTTAATTACGAGGCCGATGGTGACATCGATATACTTCCTTTGCTTAAGCGGATAATCAAGCACCATATACCAGTTTGGATTTACAGTGGAGATCAAGATTCCGTACCCTTGATGGGTTCAAGAACACTTGTTCGCGAACTAGCTAAGGATCTTGACTTCAAAATCACAGTTCCTTATGGAGCCTGATTTCACAAAGGCCAGGTAGGAGGTTGGCAAACTATGGAAATAAAGGACTGTCACTGGGACTATTTTCAGTCTCAATGATCTGCTTCATTTGATCAGTGTTTTATTTCCCAATGTCTGCCTTTGTTTGCTTAGGCCTAGAAGTTCTCTTATCAGTTGGAAATTCACATTCTTCAAGTACATTGTAAAAAATATCTCATTTGGGTAAACCACTGACTTGAGTTCAAAACTTTTACCATTCATCAATTCATAGTAGTTTTGTGATTCATTTGGCCTGGTTTATGACTGGATACTATCACTTTCTACTTAATTCGAGCAATATCATTTCTGACATTGTCTGACTTTGCTTGCTTAGGCTTAGCATTACTCATGAAGTTTTAAAAAAATTCTTCTTCCAATTTAACGTTATTAAACTGATACTGAAGATGCTGATACTGAAGATGCTGAGCTTAGAAGAGGGCCATGGACTGTTGAAGAAGACAATCTGAATAGAATTGCCTAAAGTAAAGCCCAGTCTGAATAGAATCTTATGCTGAAAAATGAGGAATCATATTAGCAACAAAAAGTTCAATTTAAATGGGGTGAGTTGGGGGACTGTAATTGTAGCTTTTTTCACCTTATGGTTAATAAAAAACGCAACCAATTAAAAAGATCATTACTAGTCAGCTTCTTTGTTGCCTCTGCTTTGTCATTGGAATAGGGGATTGTTGTTGATTTTATTCTTGGCCCTGACTGTAAACTGGTATATTACTTGTTGTTTAGTTGGTAATTCAATTTTTTAGCTTCTCCTTGCTGTGCTCCACAGTATCCAATAGCTGCCAAGGTAATGGTTTTGATCCTTCTAAATTCTCAACAAGGACCTGTGAGTCTGGTCCAATAACCAGAGCAGTAATATGCATTTCCTTTCCAAGTTATAAGCTCACGACCACCACCTGAGTTCCACTGGGACGCTCCATTTCTGTTCACCCATAACTTTCAGCATATACATATGAGAATTATAGCATAAATAACTCCGTGATGTGGAAATTTTTGTTGATGCATTCTTGTTCCTTAACAGCTGCATTGAAAATGCTATGCTGCAGCTATGTTGCTTTTTGGAATGTGAATTTCTATCATGCTCACACATTGAATTAATGACTTACAAAACATTATGTTCTTGTTTAAACAGGATCTTATGGCATCAAAAAAGCAAAAAACAGGCAGGGTGAGGTTTCAAGTACCGAGAATCAATACACTTTCTACTCGTGAACCCGAGGAAAACATTCAAACATCTTTTGATGATGGTGGCAGTTCCAAAAACTCACAATTGCGTTGGACATAAAATATGGATGAGATTTTGTTAAGCACTCTTATGCAAGAAGTACTATCTGGACCTAGAAGGGTTGATAATGGATTTACCGATCTCCAAATCTTGAAGGTTATCACTCGAGTACGTGAACATTGTCACGTGGATGTTATCGAGAAGCACGTGAGAAATAGATTAAAAACAATGAAAGCTATTTGGCAAGATATCCGTGAATTGGTCAATGTGAGTGGTTTTGGATGGGATCCCAACGCATGTCAAGTCACAGCTGAACCATCTGTATGGAAAGAGTTTATTGAGGTTAGTTAAAAAATTTCATTTAGCTAGAAGTTTTTTTTTTAATGATTAAAATTCATATTCAAAGCTAAAATTTGTTATTTGGTTCAACTTATTATAGGGCAAACCGAAGGCTTACAAGTTTAAGGGTAAGGTGTTTCCTCATTTCTCCGACTTTGAGACCCTTTTCGCCCATGATACCGCAACTGGCGATCGGGCAGTCACAGGTCATGATGTCCCTCAAATGAGTGGTATGTTAAATATACATCATTTTATAATTAAATTTGGCTTATCATATAAATATGTTTTTCTTATTTAATATATTATGCAAATGTAGCATCCGTCGACTTGTCTGCCGATGAAGAAAATGAGGTTGAAGAGAATGTGTCAACAAGCCCTTCAAGCATGTCCAAACCAACTAGAAAAGGAGTGAGCATGTCATCACGTCGCAGACGGGCTATGGATGACTCCAATGCCCTTGATATCATTGCTGAGTCCTCGAAGAAGTTTGCTACAGCTATGGAGGCCCATGCAAAAGCTATGGCAATACATGCAAATCAAGCTCACATCAATTGGCAAGAAATAATCGAGAAGTTAAATGCGATTGATATAACTAGAGTCGCCGTGATGCATCTCATGGAGCTTTTTGAGAAAGACAATGCACTGGCACGTGTTTTTCTCGGCATTATTGATGATGACTTTAGGCGTGATTGGGTTTACAACAAGCTAGAGCGTGTTCCTCCAAAATCTCCTTAAACCTTGTTATGTGTTTAGTGTAGCTTTAAAGACTTTTTAGTGTTTGGTGGACACGTGTTCTTTTTTTCCTTTTTTAAAGACTTCTTGTGTTTGGTGGATTCTAGTTATTAATTTTTCGCATGGAGTTTTAAGACATTAGTTGTGTTTTTTACATATGAAAAATTCTATGTTTAGTTGATATTTGTTATTGTTAATGACTTATTTTATTTTGACAATATATATGGTACTATCAAAATTACTTGTTCTGTTTGTTATTAAGTATTCCAAAATATACCCTTGTTTAGGTTCATATTTATTTTGGTAATAAAAAAGGGGTTCATTTTTTTCCATGGAAAATATTGTTTATCAAACACATAAAAGATGGAAAATAGAACATTTTTTACTTGGAAAATAATTGCAATCAAACAACACTAACAAATTTTTTCCATGGAAAATATTTCCAAGTTTTCAATTCCATGGAAATTGACTCTTAGCACTTATTTTTCATCTTATTTATCAAACACACCCTTAGGGTCCGTTTGATAGCACAAAAATTTCAAGGCAAATTCTCAAAAGTTGGAAAATTGTATTTTCCAGCTTTTAGACTATTTGATAACCTTAATTTGCCCTGGAATTTATTTTCTATGTACAACACCCCTTAAGCACAATCTGCCACCCTATGGTGAAATTCAATTCTTTGGGGGGGTCACGTTTTTGTTTGCCACCTTTGGGTGGCAAATCACTTGAAACCAATTTTTTTTTATAACTCTATATATTTCATAAATATATAAATATATATTGTTAATAAATATATAAATATATAAATATATATATTTCGTATATTTTAATATATATTCGTATATTTTATATATTTTAGCACATATATGTATATTGCGTATATGTATATTGCGTATATTTTAGCACATATATGTATATTGCGTATATTTTAGCACATATATGTATATTGCGTATATTGCGTATATATATTTTATATATTTTAGCACATATATGTATATTGCGTATATTGCGTATATTTATATATATTTCATATATTTATATATTTCGTACATTTATATAATTTATATAATTCATATATTTTAATATATATTTATATTTCGTAAATTTTGTATATTTCATATATTCCTTATATTTAATATATATTATTTACAAAATATATACATATATATTATGTATATTATATTCTGTATATATACATATATATAATATACATATACAATATAATATGTCTGTATATATACATATATATAATATACATATACAATATAATATACACATATATAATATACATATACAATATGATATACACATATATAATATACATTATTTTGTATATTATATATGTATATTATAATATATATACATTATGATGCATAATATATATATACAGAATAATGTATACATTATTCTGTATATATATACATTATTCAGTATATATATATACATTATTCTGTATATGTATATTATATATGTGTATATTATATTATTCTGTATATATATACATTATTCAGTATATATATATATACATTATTCTGTATATGTATATTATATATGTGTATATTATATTATTCTGTATATATATACATTATTCTGTATATGTATATTATATATGTGTATATTATATTGTATATGTATATTATATATATGTATATATACAGACATTTATAATATACATATATAATATACAGAATAATGTATATTATATATGTGTATATATACATTATTCTATATATATATTCATATTGTATATGTATATTATATATGTGTATATTATATTGTATACGTATATTATATATATATATATATGTATATATTCATAAATACATAATATATATGTATATATTCTGTAAATAATATATATTTAGTATATATATAATTTACATATATACAGAATATAATATTATGTATATATTCTGTAAATAATATATATTTAGTATATTCAGTATATAATGTAATATAATATATATTCATATATTCTGTAAATAATATATTATATTTTCATAGATTTTTTATATTTAATAGATTTTGTACATTTAATAATATAAAAATCTATTATATTTAATAATATAATAGATAATATAATAGATTTTTATATTATTAAAATTCACAAAATCTATGAAAATATAATATTTTATTTACGAAATATATTCATATATTATTAAATTATTATATTATTTGCAGAATATATATATTTCGTAAATTATTATTAATTTCCGGAAAAATATGCAAAATATATGAATATTCCGAAAATTAATAATAATTTACGGAATGTATATATTCTGCAAATTATATTAATTTTCGGAATATATATATTCCGCAAATAATATAATATATATTCATATATTTTGTATATATGGAATATATATATTCCGCAAATAATATAATATATATTCATATATTTTGTATATTTAATAATATATATTTATTATATATATATATTCCGTAAACAAATTTTCCACTTTTATATCTATTTTCCAGCTTTTGCGTTTGATAGAAAATGTGGAAAATTGATGATTTTCCAACTTGTATCAAACAGACACAAGTTGAAAAATATTCATTTGCCTTGAAATTGTTTGCCCTGGAATCAAATGTCCTGGAATCATTTGCATTTTCCCAATTTTCTATCAAACGGACCCTTAAGGTTATCTTTTTCCCTAATATTTGGATATATATTCATACTAAGATTTTCTTTGAGACATATTGTTGGTTATGAGTTTTTGGACTTTTTTTTTCCAGATTTAAGGCATTTTTTTATTCCCATCATAGGCTCTCTCTCTATCCCCATTCATCGTTATCAATTTAATGACACACATACCAACTCTCAATAAATACTGATGTGTGGAAGGGGATGATTTTCATTAAAATAGTAAAAATAAATTGAGTTATTTTTTAGAATCAACATATTAAAATTTATTAAGATTATTTTTCATTTTTATTATACCTCTAATATGATATTTTTTATTCATACATTTTTTGTATAATGGCGATATATAAATTTCTTTTCTTTTATGTACTTTGGGCTTTGTGATGGAGCTTTGTTTTTTTCAATGGTAGTCCATGGTGTTTTGCAGAGTGTTTTGTTAGCACAAGTTATAATTGAGACAAAAAGATATCTAAATCAGTTCATCTTTTTAATCTTCATCTTCATATTATCCATGTATTATTTGAATAAAATTTTAAAAAATGATGGTAAAAAAATATCTACATGATATAAATTTTCGACCCATGCTCGCGCATCGCACGAGTTTACACCTAGTTATGAAGTAGTTTCTTATAGTGTCGAGTAACATGGAATTAATTAATGATCAAATTTTGTTTAATTGAACTCGTATGACTTATAACTTAATTTAATGAGTTAATTAAACTATTGGAAATTATCTTATTCTGTGTTGACATTTAGGACGTGTAGAATGTTTATTTTTGACTTAAAATAGTGATTTTTAACTCTATTAGGTTAGTATATATTTGGGCGCATTGGGTTAAGGGCCTTATAGGGCCTAAGGTTAAATTCATTGGATGCTAAGTTAATTGGTCATTTGATGTAACCTAAACTCTATTCGACATTTGAAGAAACCCTAAGAGTTTGATGGAAGAGCCACCAAGGGTTGGAAGAAAAATTGGGAGGTTTTAGGACTTTGATACGTCAAATAGTCCATAAACAAGTTTATATCAATTAAGAATTTAATTGGGATTGTGTTATGGTATTAGTATTCATTGAAATCTATATTAAAATATGTATAATATGAATTCTAATCATCTAGACTTAGTTTTTGAAATATGGTTAATGGCAAAATTAAAGTTAACCCACATGATAACGTTTTCAAATGATTTAATGTCAAATCTCAAGAATCTGATATTATAATCTGGTTTTAATTCTTAAAAACTAATTCTTGTTAATGAATCCATTAAACGCCGCTTATTTTAATTCGAAATTTGATCCAAATCAGAGTTATTTTGGGTAGAACATGAACCTAGGGTTCTACGATGTATTATAAAAAATTTATGTGTAAATCCATATTAAAATAATCTATAAGAGGATATATTAGGTTAGTGTTACTGATAATCAAAGAGATTGGGCTTAGGATCGATTGGAGGATTTGGATTTAGGTTTAAGGTTGATAATGGCCATTTTTTTTTCACTTGAAGAAGATAAACTCGATGTCAAATTTGTTAGAAGGAGATTGGGTGTCTCAATCGAACGACTTTTAATTTTGGTTGGAATGAAATTGGGATTCTCGTTCGAACTACATGGGTGATCTCATTCGAATTAGAATAAGGGTTGCTAATATAAATTTTAGAAAGAGGCATGCTCACGATTAGAAAATGGCCCCTTGCGCACGACCAATCTTGATGTGTAGTAATTTTTTATTAGTGTGGTTTGAGTGATGGTTTTTGGGGATCTTTGGAGTTAGTTCTTAACTAATGAGAGACATTTAAGTTAGAACTTGAGATACTTTAGGAACCCATGAATAAATTGAATTTCTATGTAGTTGAGGACCTTAAGTATATGATCGAGCATTGGAGTATATCATGAGTGTGTTAGATGCTTAGTGGTTGTGGAGATCGACCATTCATTTATAATTATTTATGACCCATTGAGTATGGTAGTTACAATTTTAAGATCTCTTATGGAAGTTAGGTGTGAGACTATATCTAGTTTTGGAACGCCTTAGGTCATGTATGCCCAATGCACGCTGTGCAGTTCATTGATCCAATTGCCCTTTGCATCATCGAGTCTCTTCTTGATCCCATATATGAGCGTTTTATTGGTAATCTCAGTTTGCCCATTAGACTGTGGGTGCCCTGGCGCAAAGTGTATCTTTCGGATACTGGACTTGGTACAGTAATCTTCGAAAACCTGGTTGTCGAATTGTGTCCCAAGGTCCGATATAGTGTTAGAGATAACCAATTATAGTTAACATGCATACTAATATATTAAGAGACTTTATGTGTGGTTGAGTAGGGTTTATACTTCGTTCGGCCAGGTTCATACTTGTTTACTTTCTTTATGTGTATAAGCATACCATAGTGTGTGAGTTATCCTAGGCGATGTATTAGAAGGGATTTTGATAGGGCACATATGATGCTAACCGCGATGGTACCCCGGTGATGAGACGTGCTTTACCTTGGTCCTTTTACCCTGATCCTACGGATGGCGTACCCATTTTCATGAGTGAGGATAAAATAGGGGGTTCTAGCGTATAGGCTTGGGTACGGAGGTCATGCGTTATGACAGGAATGCGTTGTAATTGTCCCTTATTGTGGCTTTGTAGTTATAGGGTTAGGACAACCTATAACTATACCTAGTATGCACGAGTGATCCCCAAAGGCAATATATATAGGCCTTCGTACTTTTATTTGTGGGCTCGAGCATATCTCATTTACTTCTACATGTCAGGGACCTTAATTATTTGGAGGTTAGACGTAGAGATTGTTTTTCCTCTAGTTTATGTGATTACGTGGTGAGGTACTTGAGTTGGTAGTACCAATTTCTATCTTATAATAGAAATTTATATAATTTATACTAGATATATATAACTATAAACTTATGACCCGGGAGCTATGTAACAAATATACTAGAGATTTATCAACTATATTAGTGCATGAGATTTTTCGGGACTTATAGACTTGAAACTCATATTCAGTATCGTACTTAGAGGCTGTTAACAATGTTTTCATTAACAATAGAGATGTGCTTAAGATAAGATATTGTCATAAAATATATTATTATTAATACAAGAAGTTAATTTAATAATAAAAAAGTAAAGAATATTGAATTAAGAGGCGAACTCTAATCACATGGGTCACATATGGGTTTGGGAGTATAACCGCATATTTATTTTAGGTTGTTTGGGTTATATAACTTAAATTATTTAAAACCCATTTAAAATGGAAGTAAGATGTATTATTATCATTGTGGCCCAGCTTTAGTTAAATTCTTATTCTTTGCAAACTTGTTGTTTACATTATTGTTGAACATATTTTTACAGGCCCTAGGTCATTATTGCTACTGTGGACTTGGGTTGATTCGTTGGAGGAGTATCTCTAGCAATATGCTATTCATTATTCTTAGGATGTAGAGGTCGAGTCGTGTAGCCCATGTACTTCCTCGTATTTATTTTATATTTTAGTACACGCCATTATATTTTATAGTTTATGCCGAGTCATAGAGTATACATATGGTACTTGTAGCCAAAGATCATTATTATATTTAAAGATGCATTTTATATTACAGAGTTAGTTTTATTTTGTATCGAAAGTAAGATGGTATTAGATATTATTTTATCTTATTCAATATTTATTTATCTCTCATTATATTGCTTGTTCAATTTATTTATTTCAGTATACTGAAATGTTACCAAATGTCTCTTTATTCCCTTGATTTTTTTATGAGACATGATTAATCTTCATATGGATTTTTCGAGGTGTCACACTAAGATTATGGTAGGAAGGGGTTGAAGCTTTCATCTTGGTCCACAGGAAGCATAAGGCCATAACTATTGAGGTTTTTGAAGGTTCAACTCTTGCTTATGAGATGACTGAGGCTAGTGAGGGTGAAGATAAAAGGACCAAAAAAGGTGGTGAGTTTCCTCCTAACATATAAGAGGTCCTGCCTCCCGTGGAGAGCGATGTCATTCTTAATTACAATTGTTAACCAAGTAAGCATGTTGACCTTTTCTTTGTCTTTGCTCATTACTTTTTTTTATACTTCATTTATTAACTTTCAATTTTTGTGAACTCAGTAGATGAGCGTGAATAAAGAAAGATGAGCAAGCATCAGGCAAAGATGAACTTTGTTCCCCTCTCTATGATGAGGGGAATAGGTGTAAGACCACGGAGAGCATAAAATTCAACACTAATGTGGAGATTCATGTAAATTCTGTGAAGCTAGTAATTGACCCTTGCCAAGGTTTGAGGTGAATGAGAACCTATTACCGGAGACGGTTGAACCTTATATTCCAGGGGATTTGCATCCCCTTATCTTAAATTTTTTTGTGAAGTAGTCTGATGGTCCCTATGTGAAGGGGAAATAAGTGGTTAGGCCCCTTATGAAGTCTTATAAAGGGTTCCCTTTGGAGGAGAAGAGAAAGTCTAGGGCTTCTTCCAAAGGTCTATGGCTAGCCTAGTGGGTCTAATGAGGTGGAGCAATGAGGGATGATATTCTTTTAAGGTGATGAGTATTCTCGATTATTGTTTGTTGAAAAGATAAATTCTTATGCCTTTGCTGTGAAAGCTCTGACGTTAATAGCATTGACTATTTATTCTGAGATAGTGTCCATGCTGAGGGGCAGATGGACCTCACCTAATCTTGAGGGTTGGTCCACATTCTTGGCAAGGTAACCATGCAATTCTTTATTTCTTAAGTTGTCCTTTATGTTTATTATTTTTTCTTATTACACCTTTTTCTTATGTTTCAGGCCCAATATATGACTAAGGCCCTCGTGACTGATGCCACTGAGGCTTAGAGGTTATGGAATAAAGCATTGATGATGACTGATCAGTGGGAATTGACCATGATGAAAATTCATTAAATGGTTTGCGATCAATAACTGGATATGAATTATTTGAAAGATGAGCGGGTGAGCCTCACGGATCAAATAAATTCTTTAGAGCATACTCGTCTCTTGAATGAGAAAGCCATTGTGATGGTGTTACGCTACCCATCAATGCTCTAAATTCACTAACTGATGTTGAAAGGTCTAATGGCGAGGCTTTGATTAGCTCAAAAGGACTATAGAGGCCCTCAAAGATAAGGCGCTCAAGATTTGAGGCTAAAAAGACAAACTTAAGCATGTGTATGAGGACATAGACTCATTGAAGAAGTAGTTTTTTTTTTACTTCAGCATCATAAGGGACCATATGATAATCGAGTGCTTAAAATTACACGATGAGCTATCTGGGCTTCAGGTCAAGTATACTAAAATTCTGGGGAAGACGGACTCTATAATAAGGAGTTAGATTTATGTTCTAAGCTTTAATGCCTATCAGAGGTTCCTTTTTCAAAAGCACTCTTCGGGATTTGAGGCCTGTAACTCTAAGGTCCAACAGTGCTCCCTTGAAGTCAATGTCTCTAGTCTCTTTGCTGAAGACCATAATTTTGCTGAGGATAATTTTGATAGTGAGAGCAACAGTGAAGTTGAAGTTGTTGATGCCTGCACTTCTAAAGCCAATGATGAAGCCCCCGCCCCCATCCATAGAGACTGAAGTTGTGTCGAGCCCTTCTGCCAAAGAATAAACTGAGACTCTTATGAAGGATGATATTTTGAATACCAAGCCTTGGAATGATTTTTAACATTTGTATTTTGTTTTGTAAATGGGGTTATTGATGTAGAAATTTCAAGTCCTTAATCATTAATGCTAACGGTTGTGTTTTGTAATTTTTAACTTCGTCTTCCTTATCATTTATTTTTCTTTGCTTTGCTAGGAAATTTTTGCTCGTGTTTGTGCTCGTCTGAGATATGCGAGGTAGGTAATATTATGCTTTATTCCCCTCAAGATTACTTGGTAAAGTAATGAAAAACAACTAGGAGCTCTTCTAAAGTTCTTTTAAGGGTCTACAAACCTTTTTTCATATAAGACGACGTAAAATTAGAATTCTGTTATGGATCTTACTACCTAAAAACTTGAGAATATCATAATTTTTGTTCATACTCTTAGCCCCCCAAATTTTTTGAGAGTTGAAGTTGTGAAGTAAATTTCACTAAGGGTCGAAATACCTCATAATTATAATTAGCTAAGGATGATAGACTTAGAAGCTAAAAATAAAGTTCCATGAAGGGTCCCAAGACCTATGAACCATAATCCACAAAGGATTAAAGACTTGGAGTTTTAATTGAAGTTCCACTAAGGGTACTAATACCTCTGAACCATAATCCACTAAGGATGAAAGCCTTGGGGTTTTAAAAGAAGTTCCACTAGGGGTCCTAAAACCTCTGAACTTCAATAAACTAAGGATTGAAGCCTTAAAAGTTTTATAATTAAGTTCTACTAAAGGTCTTGAGACCTCTGAACTTAAACCATTTAAGTACGAAAGCGTTAGAAGATTCAAAATAAAGTTCCACTAAAGGTCCTAAGACCTTTGAACTTAGCCAACTAAGGATGAAAATCGTAAATGTTTGGGACTTTTGCACTTATGTTTTAAGGCTGGAAGTCTAAATTTTTTTGCATATAAACTCTTAACCCCCTAAAAATTTTGAGAGCCAAAGTTTTAAATCTTGTCCTTTTCCGTGATGGTTTTATGGGATTTTTTGCCTTTTTAAATGCTTAACCGCCTTCCCCCGTCCACCCCCCCCTCGAAAAAAAAAATTAAAATTAAAGTAAGGGTTGAAAAAGTTTTGAGAGAAGGTCGGCTAGTTTTTCATACTTTTGTTTTTTAAAAACATCTTTTAGGTGCAAAAAAAAGTGCTTTAGCTTGAGCCTTTGGGGTTCTTAGTCCTTAATCAACTTAGGTGGAATCAAGGAGGTATGCCTTGGTAATTATCTTATTCTTTTGGGCTCATTAGACCTTAAAATGTTTATTCGAGCCAAGGATTAATACCTTGTAACTCTTGTTGGGCCATTTAATACCTTAGATCCCTTAAAAGCCAAATATGAAAGACTTGTAGTTTTTAGAGTCGTTCTTCTGAGGTCCTTAGACCTCATTAATTTTATTGGGAGCCAAGGATAAAAGCCTTGTAACTCATATTGGTTCCATAGGCCTTAAGTTTAATTTAAGACCAAGTATTGAAGCTTTATAACTTCAATAAAACATTACAATGGGACAATAGAGGTAGCAAAAAGGTTATTTTCATTTCATTTTAATAATTGAGTACATCATGGGAAATATATCTTGAGATGCTATATGTTTCATGGGTTTGGAAGCTCATATACCTTGATGTCTTTATAATTATAGTAACATAGCCTTGTTATCTTAGTCACCACATAAATGCCTTCCCATTTAGGACCTAAATTTCCCTTGCTTGGATTTATAGTGGAAATTTTGACCTCTCTTAGGACCGAATCTCCAACTTTGAATTCTCTAAGGTGAAATTTTTGTTGAATTAAGTGGTTGTCCTTTATTGGTAGGAAACCATTCTAATTAAATCAAATCAGTGTTTTTTTTCCAGTTCATCTAGGGATCTCTTAAGACCCTCAGTATTGGATTTTGATTCAAACTGAGTTGCCCCATGCACTCATATTTTGATTTTAGTGGTAATGACATGCTCAGTGACATTAGTCAAGGAGAAGAGGGTCCCTAATGGGACCTCTGGTTGTTGTTCTGTATGCCCATAAGATGCTTGGCAACTCCTAGTCCCGTAGACCTTTGGATTTTTTTGCTTCTTCTTTAAACTATGGAAGATGGTATGATTAGTGACTTTCACTTACCTATTTATCGAAGGGCGGCCTAATGAAAAGTAGTGGTTAGTGATCTCATAGTCTAAGCAAAATTATCTAAAGTCTGAGTTGTCAAACTACTTCCCGTTGTCTAAGATGATGGCTCTCTATGGACCTAGACTACATATGATGTTCTTCCACATGAAGTTAATGGTTTTCTTCTAGATGATAGTTGATAAAGGTTTAACCTAATCTCACTCAGTGAAGTAGTCTATGTCCATTATACATAACTTGTCCAGACATTTTTGAAGAGGTTTAGAGCCTACCAAGTCCACCACCCATTGAGAAAAAGAGCCACGGACTCAGCATAGGGGCCATTTTCTCCGCTGGCTACTTTGGGAGAAAGGCAAACCTTTGAAATTTATCATAGCATTTTACTAAGTCTTTATCTTCCTTGCCCAAATTGGTTAGAAGATCCTTGACTTAAGACCATATAGACTAAAGTCTTAGTCCCGGTGTGGGCACAATAAACACCTTTGTGGAGATCTTTGAGGACAAAGTTGGCTTTCGAGGAACTGAGACATCACTAAGGTGTTGAGTAGCTCCCATTTTTTTAGCATGATTCCATTCTGCAGGTAGTACTGTAAAAAACGAATAAATGTGGTGTGTGATATCGATTTAAATTAATTCACAAGTTTCCAAGTAGACCTTATTTAATTAGAGTCTATTTTTAAACCAAATTAATTCAGCCCCTAAACATGCATCTAAATGTGTTAGTGTGTCAAACCATAAATAAGTAAAGCATGTGACACAAATTTGAGGAAAAATCCCCGCAGGGCAAAACCTTTTATTTATACAACTTTGAAGAATTCACAAGACCATTGACTTACATACAACCTGATAATCGCCCACAAGTATAAAGCACAGTGTCTTCGTCAAACCTTCAAAGCAACGGCTAGAAATCTGTTGTGATTCACCCGCAGCTATACCACAAGGACCTAGCCCAGAAACTCCGTAGAGACTCCCTCCACAATAGCACGCAACTCTCCGGTTGTAGAGTTCTCTTCACAAAGAATAAACAACAACAAAAGTTGTGTTCTTGAACACCAAAATAATTCACCAAAGCATATGGTATTTTTGTGAATTGAAAACAAAAAGGGATTAAACCTAAAAGAAGAAGTAAAAAAGAATTTTGCTATTTCGCAGTTTTATATCTTTCAAAACGCTGGGACTTCTTAATGAAAATGAAACCATTTAATGAGTATTTATATAAAAATACGCCGCCTTGGTATTAGAGCTCGTTCGAACGAGAGGGGGATGTTGCGCGAACGAGAAACATGTGTCGTTTGAACGACATCGCGCGATAATGCAATGTCGTTCGACCGACAGTGCAAAGTCGTTTGAATGACTGTTGCGTCAAAAAATATTATTTTAATGTCTGCTCCAATACTTAGAAAAAATACTCATTCTCAAATTTTGACGAAAAAGTCCCCTCCGACACTTAGAAAATATTTAATAAAAATATCCCAAAAGCTCTAAGTGGAAAGTTAAGGTATTTAAAACAAAACCTTACTAAAGAAAACTTTGCGGAGTCTTTTTGATGAAGAACTTGATTAATTCGGATCCGACTTGATGTAGATTGCTCTTGAATGCTCTTCGACGGTGTAGCGGTATACGACACAATTAATTGATAACAGACTTATAAAAATATGTCCTTACAAATCTCCCACTATGTCTATGCCGGTACATACCTAAAAAATCCGAATTATCAAATACCAAAATGCCTATACAAATCTACCCTCCCATGAATAAATTTACAAGATCTCAAATTGTTCTTCAAAAAGTCTTCATCGAATCTCAAAGCTTTTTTCATCAGGGTGTGCAACATAATGATCATCAATCTTTGTACCTACACAGATGAGATAAAGCAAAAACCTTCGTGACGAATTGAGTCTGAAATGAAAAAAGAATAAATCATTAATAAATCAAATCTCCCCCATAATGCAAAAACTCCCCCATAACATGATAATTCTTTCTCCCCTTTTTTATGATGTCTCCAAATAGACAGATAAGAAGAAAAAATCGAAACATGGAGTGTCACGATAAAATGCATAGCAAACAAGTATCAAACTACGCGCATGCAAAGGAGTATCTAAAAAATTCCACAAGCTATTTTTGATTTTTCAAAATTTTCATAGAAAAATGAGATATCAAAAATCACACCATGGATTTAAACTTAAATAACCAATTCATGGAAATGAAATAAAAGGGTGTGAACACATTCGATAGGTAAACCAACTCAATCAATCATATGTGTACGATGCATACGTGTACCCCTAACGAATGAACATCAAAGGTATCCTTAGGGGTAAAAATTGTTAAATTTAGATGACATCGTCTTATGCAAATCAACAAATAAAAGTCAAAGTGATTTTCATACCAATAACGTCCAAAACTATTTAACACTTTTTCAAGATTTTCAAGGACGTGCAAACTCGTTTTAATTCTCCATCCAAACTCCCTCATATATATTTTCTTTTAGAGGTGTATAAACTAAATTCTCAAACTTTGTGGAGAATTGTTGCAAAAACCAAATTGGCCCATAATTGGCATGAATTTCTTTTTATCGCCTTTAAATTTTTTCGGGATCTTTTAAACCTCTTTGAACCCCGGATAATTGTCACACCCCGCAAAATCCGACAGACGGGGTGGCCAGCCACCGCCACCGAACTATGCCGAACATGATCTAAATAAATGCCATTCTTAGCATGAGACATATATGAGACATAAATAAATCATTCCATAAGATAAATAATTGAATCAATCTCAAATGATCATAAACAACTAAGCAATAAAAGATCCGTCACATGCTGACTCCGAATAAATCCAATCTCAAAAATGATTAAATAAAGTCTGAATAATCCAACAGAAATCCTCTAAACAACTTTGGAACTGAATGGCCCAATAAAATTCCAATGAAGTCTCATAATTAAATACATCTGGAAAAGAAAGTCTAACTAACTATGCCATTAAATAAATAGCTCCAGCTGCACCTCCAAATGATAACTCCGATAAACTTATGCAGCTTCTCCAATCCTAATCCTGAAAAAGATTAATCAACGCACGGGTCAGAGCCAAAGTCCCGAGCAAGAATACATACTACTCTCCTCAAATAGGATCCTTGAATCGAGACAGTAGCATTATATGCAATAAATATCACAATAACGTATTTTAAATTAAGCGAGATAATTAGATGTGATAAATATAAATCACTAACTACCCGAGAGATCCCCATTGTAGAATAGCACACCAATATGGTTTTAAATTTTAAAGTCCCACGATGTTAATTTAATTAAATTAACCAACTTTTCTTAGATCCTCAATTTATTATGGCGGTCCTCCCGCCTCGTGTGATTTCACCACCAAAATACACATCTCCTCGTCAAAATGTCAGCTGACCAGTTTAAACTGTCGGTCCTCACTGATTGATGAGGTTCCACACACGACACGACATAAAACGCCGGTTGGCCAGTTTAATCATCTACCTTCTTCATAATCAAGTTTCTGTCACATGTTTTGGGAGGCTTAATTGGGAATTAATCAAGATTGATTCAAGAACAGTTCTTTGCTAATTTTTTGAGAGGAATCTAGATTTCTAATCAGATTTTCAACACAATCTTCACAGGCATGAATAATCTATTCTTTTTCTTTAGTATTATGCGTTTTAAGTGTCGCCTAAACACTTAATTACATATTTTCTTAAAAATAATTAGTAACTTAATTAGAAAAAGTGGACACTAACTATGGGCTGCTTTTATAAAAAAAATTAATCTGAATAATATTCATAACCCTTTGGGTGCGTAGGATTCGTGAGTGATTTGGGGTTTTATTGGTGTAGGTTGCATGTAGAAAAACCCTAGTTTTAAAATAAATGGATTTGGGGGCGTATAACTCATGTAATTTGTGTTGAAACAATGAAATTAGAATTTTGTTGTATTAACGATGAAATAACGGTATATTTAAGTTAAAATAATTAAAAGGGATTAATTGGGTATTTTGTCGTTATGATAATTAAATTGAGATATAATGGATTGGACTATCATGCGTAGTTTGGAACATTGATTTATTATGCATGTTTGTGTGACTTATTGGTATTATTAAATATCATTGTGACGATGGATTGTTGGGTATTATTGCTTTCCCTATATTTTAGAATGCACTCTAGGAATGGGACTAGGGAGGGTAAAATTATCACGATTTTATCATGTCGGGGGTGAGCTGATTTTTATCACTTTATCATCGTTACGCTAGTTTAGGTATGAGACTAAGTTGAGATTTATGTTAGAAAATCCTCCTACACATACAGAAGGACATATTGATGACTTGGGTACCCTTAGGTATGGGACTAAGGGGTATTTTGAGGATCTCACATCGATAAAAAGGGTGGGATAATTTGAAATTGTGAATTGAGAAAATTGAGAATTAATACCTAAGATAATAAGACGGGTATTAAAATATATTGGTGACATAATCAGCAAGGGCCGACAGTTTAAACGGGCCAGCCGACGTTTTATGTCATGTCGTGTATGGAACCTCGTCAATCAGCGAGGGCCGACAGTTTAAACGGGCCAGTCGGTGTTTTGACGAAGGGATGTGTATTTTGGTGGAGAAATCACCCGAGATGGGAGGACCACCATAATAAATTGAGGATATAAGAAAAGTTGGTTAATTTAATTAAATTAACATCGTGGGACTTGGGAATTTAAAACCATATTGGTGTGTTATTCTACAATGGGGATCTCTCGGGTAGTTAGTGATTTATATTTATCACGTCTAATTATCTCGTTGAATTTAAAATACTCTATTATGATATTTATTGCGTATAATGCTACTGTCTGGATTCATGGATCCTATTTGAGGGGAGTAGTGTGTGTTCTTGCTCGGAACTTTAGCTCTGACCCATGCGTTGACTAACCTTTTCAGGATAAGTTTTGGAGGAGCTGCATAGGATTATCGGAGTTATCATTTGGAGGTGCAGCTGGAGTTATTTCTTTTTATGGCATAGTTTAGTTAGACTTTCCTTTTCAGTCGTATTTAATTATGAGACTTCATTTGGGTTTTATTGGGCCATTCGGTTCCAAAGTTGTTTAGAGGATTTATGTTGGATTATTCCGATTTTATTTAATCATTTTTGGAGATTGGATTTATTCGGAGTTAGCATGTGATGGATCTTTTATCGCTTAGTTGTTTATGATAATTTGGGATTGATTCAATTATTTACCTTATGGACTGATTTACTTATGTCTCATATCTGTCTCATTCTAAGAATGGTATTTATTTAGTTCACGCCCGGCATAGTTTGACGGCGGTGGCTGACTACCCCATTTGTCGAATTTTGCGTGGTGTGACAATAATAAAATTCCTCAATTTCCTAGGTCAATTAAACGGAGGCTTAATCTCAAATGATAAATGATAATCTTTCGTAGCCCTTCACCGTTTTCAAACAAAGCACACAAACTCACAAACGGCTCTTACATGCACAACTTTCTTATCAAGTTTTATCGCGCTTGGTTCGTTTTAAGGACAGGATTGAAGTGAAAACACTCAACCAACATGTGATAAGACAAACACAATTATCAAACAAATTCGTGTACGTGTGCAATAAAGGAAATTATGAGTCAAACATGTAAGAAGTAACACTTAATTACATCTCAATGACTCCAAACATTATAAAGCACATGGATGAATTAACCTATTATCTCAAAACACTATCAAATAGTCACATGAAAAATGGAATGATGTTGTGACTCAGTCATCCTAAGTGTTTATCCATAAAACGTGCAAATAAAATACAAAACTTTGTTTGAATTTTTCAAAAATTTTATCCAAAATAAAATCTTTTTGTATTTTTCAAAAGGAAAAATTTATACAAAAAGTACATGTTAACACACTAGCAAATATATATCATGAAATCATAACTAGTGTATGACAAACATGCAAACACAATCATCTATATGATATGGCAAAAGAAGAATCATGTGCAAGCAAATGAGAATCAACTTGTCTAAAATCTAGTGCCTCTAAAAGTGATTTCCTAACCCAAATAGATGTGAAACGTCGTGTGGGGGCTTTGGGAATCATGGGAGCACTAGACATAAACTTCCTTGGACTTTTTCCAAGATCAAAACAAAAACGACTAAGGTGACCTTTCCTACTACAATATGAACATGTGTAACCGGGTGGAACGACATCTATGGGTTGACCTTTTCTAACATCCTTAAAATTGGTTGACCCTCTAAAACGAATAATGGTTTTGGCTTTAGCATTAGAAGCATGAGAACAAGATGAGCCATTACCATCACTATCAAACCTACTCGAGTTTGCCAAATCATTTTTTAACTTCAAAATTTTTGACTCAAGCAAAGAATTAGACTCTTCCAATTTAAGGGATGCCTTTTTCAAATTTTCAATAATTCCTAAAAGGGCATCTCTCTCCCCCTCAATTAAAGTAAACTTTTCCCTAAGAGTCTCTTCACGTGCCACAAACTCATTGATTAAAATATTTTTGTCATCTTTGGCACAAACACAAACCATCAAATTTTTAAGTTCCTCTAATTCTTTTTTTAAAAATAGAACCCTATCATCACTCTACTTTTTGGACAATTTGAAATCATTAAAGTCTCGGTCCAAAAAAAACAAGTTTCTCACGATAAAAATCTCTTTGATTTTGAATTGTTTGTAAAAGAACCATAGTGAATTTAAAATGGAAAATTTCTTTTTCCAAAACTTCAATTCTTTTCGCAAATGTCAAGTTCAAATTATTTAAATCATTAAAACTTTGACTCGTGTCATCAAAGGGGGGACATCCGATTACATAAGTGCTCCATTGAAAAAAATTGCTATTTTTCACAAAAGTGATTTTCAAAACAAATCTATATCACACAAATTTTGTGAAAAATAGGAATACGCGATAAATTAGCGCAACCCGCTCTGATACCAATTTGACGATGTGAGAAGTCAAATTGTATGAAAAAAATAAATCCTTGAAAAGTTAGGATCACGCGATAAATTAGCGTAACCAACTCTGATACCAATTCGTAAAAAATGAATAAATACGGTGTGTGATACCGATTTAAATTAATTCGCAAGTTTCCAAGTAAACCTTATTTAATTGGTCTATTTTTAAATCAAATTAATTCAACCCCTAAACATGCATCTAAATGTGTTCGTGTCTCAAACCATAAATAAGTAAAGCATGGGACACAAATTTGAGGAAAAATCCCCGCAGGGTAAAACCTTTTATTTCTAGAACTTTAAAGAATTCACAAGACTATTGACTTACATACAACCTGATAATCGCCCACAAGTGTAACGCACGGTTTCTTCGTCAAACCTTCAAAGCAACGGTTAGAAATCTACAGTGGTTCACGCACAGATATACCACAAGGACCGCAATCCAGAAACTTCGTAGAGACTCCCTCCACAATAGCACGCAGCTCTCCGGTTGTAGAGTTCTCTCCACAAAGAATAAACAACAACAAAAGTTGTATTCTTGAGCACCAAAACAATTCACCAAAGCATATGGAATTTTTGTGAATTTAAAACAAAAAGGGATTAAACCCTAAAAGAATAAGTCAAAAAGAATTCTGCTATTTCGCAGTTTTCTGTCTTTCAAAATGCTGGGACTTTTTAATGAAAACGAAACCATTTAATGAGTATTTATACAAAAACGTGTCGCCTCGGTATTAGAGCTCGTTCGAACGAGAAGGGGATGTTGCGCGAACGAGAAACAGATGTCGTTTGAACGACATCACGCGACAATGCAATGTCGTTTGAATAACATTGCAAAGTCGTTTGAACGGCTGTTGTGTCAAAAAATATTATTTTAATGTCCGCTCCAATACTTAGAAAAAATACTCATTCTCAAATTTTGACTAAAAAGTCCTCCCCAACACTTAGAAAATATTTTATAAAAATATCCCAAAAGCTCTAAGTGGAAAGTTAAGGTATTTAAAACAAAACCTTACCAAAGAAAACTTTGCGGAGTCTTTTTGATGAAGAACTTGATTAATTCGGATCCGTCTTGATGTAGATTGCTCTTGAATGCTCTTCGACGGTGTAGCGGTATACAATATAATTAATTGATAACAGACTTATCAAAATATGTCTTTACAAGTACCTTGATTATAAGGACTTAAGGTGTCTATCTTGGAGCTTGTCCTTTGGTAGGACTCAGGCTCTAAGATGCTCATTGATGCATGTGGTCTAGTCCGAGCTCTGGTCCTCTTCTGCCATGTTAATCTTGAGTTGGTAATGCTTGATTGGTCCAAGGTGATTATAAAAATATCTGGGTATACCTCATCTGAAGAAGCCATTCATGCAAGATGATTAACCTTAAAATTATCTGCTTAAGGTACCCTTTTGATACTGAATATGGGGATTCTATGGATGTGGTGCTTCACGATTACCAAGTATCCTACCATTTGGTCATTTTTGGCCTCGTAGACCTCTATGACCTGATTGACGACTAATTGGGAGTCGCTGATAGCCTCAAAATATTATGCTTTTAAATGGATGTCCAAGCCTATGATGACCGCCAAAGCTTTTTGCTCTACTTCATTGTTGGAGGCCTTGAATTTAAAATGGAGAGCACGAGAGATTATACCTCCTTCCGCTATTATTAGGTGAAGTCCAACTACACTGCTTGTGGTATTGGAGGACTCATCCACATGAAATATTTTTGTTGGGAAGTTGTGGTCCGACTCTTGAAATAATGGGAGCTTTGATTTTTTTGTTACATCCACACTTCATAGTCAAGGTAACTACTATTTATTATTACTTGCAAATTCCATTATATCCCTTATGGAGTATTCAAATGAAAAAATAACCTAAATAAAGATAAAACAACTCTATAAATCCTATAACTTTACTTAATTACCCAAATACCCCTTGAAGTCTTAAAATTTTCAAAATGCCCTTGAACTTTTCAGACAAGCATAACTTGACCTATAAATAACCTCTGGACCCAAATTTTTATCAAATCAAACCTCTAGACTTCAACTAATTAGAATTTATAGCCCCAATGCCTAAATTTTCATAAAATTATAAAATGCCCTTAAAACTTAGAAAAATACAATATTTAATGCCAAATAAATATAAAAACTTCAAACCAAGGACTAAAACTTAAATACACAACATTTACACACTGCCCCCCCCCCCCCCCCCCCCACCACACCTCATCAGCCTCCACATGTGCAATAGAAGCCAAAAATACATGGTTACACCCTATAACCATATGAAGTTCAAGTTTCCAAAATCCTATTTTCTTAAACAAAGGAAGAATCACTCAAATATATTTCCCTTACCTCCTTCTATAAATCCCCCACGATTAGAAGTAATAAAACTCACCTCTTGTGCTTGCTCAAAGTTTAAAATTTCCCTCTAAGATTGTATTCTGTTATTTTATGTGTAAGCTTCATTCTTTCAATTCCAATGGTTTTTTGTGTTGTTAATAGGCTAGTATCAATCCAAACATCCTAGATCTTACGTACAAAATAGCCTCTATTCAAATAAATCAGAAAAAAAACTCCATTAAAGATTGAGTTTCAATGGTGAAATTTGATTCCTTGACTTTGAACCAGTTTCAAAGTGAGGAAGTGGTTCCTTATGAATTCAGGAGCTCCGGTGCATTGATAGATTTAAAAAAATCATGACTCTTGAGCCTCAATTGCTCGAAGGTGTTATCTGTTTTAAAAAGTAAAAAACTTCAAATTCTCCACAATTAGACCACCCCAATCCTTCAAACCAAATCCAGAAGCTTCCTTTGGATATCAAAAACCCAACCATATCCATAATAACCTCTCTCATATTCAGTAAAGCTTCCAAAACTTGGTCAAAATTTCTAAAAAAACACACACTTTTGTAACTTAATGAATACTGAACCTCAATCTACAAAACTTATATTTTTGGATTCTTTTGAAAAATTAGACTGGATTGGTTCAAGAATCATCTCATATGGTTTAGATCGGGAATTATGCACGTTTAAAGTTTTTTCAATTCCCGGGTTAACTATTGAGAGGTTGAATATGAACTTTTCAACCAAACCCATTGACCAAACGCTTGAGGGAGGGTGGCCAATCAATTTTTTTTCCCAATATTTTTATTTTCTTTTTTTGGTCAAAATGATATAATGTAAGACTATGCTTGGTCAAGCCTAGCCAAAGTTACAAAAAATTAGGGTCTTAGGTTAGAAATAATTTCTTTAAATTGCAAATTGACCCCTCCTAACTTTTCCAAATTATGAATTTTAACCCAAATTTTTTCTACAAGTACTTTCATAGATTTTGAATAAAAAAGTCTTCTACCCCAAGTTTCAAATTGGAACTTAATCCATAGATTTTAAAGTTCTAAAATATTTACTATTAGCCCCTTAAACTTTAACAAACAGAGGTTTTGCTATAATCTTATTAAAGCCAACACTATTATCCACTATAATTTCTCACACGAGTGTTTGTGTATAGATAATCAAGTACTAGCCCATCTTGATCTCCTCTTTTGATCATATTTAGGCCATCTGATATACGTACAAGTAGGTTTTTACCTTTTTAATAGTAAACTTTTGCGTACTTGTTTTATTGCTATTGATATCATTTCATGATAGCCCTATTTAATTCGAAGTATGTGTAAAAATTTGCATACCTATATATTATTATATAACTAGTTATTTTTAATTATGATCAATTGGATCAGTCTTAGCCTTCTCACCTAATAACGATTTTGCAAAAATCGTTATAATAATTGAATCAATTCACCTTGCACCTCTGTGAATATTATTTATTGAAGGAAGCATCAATACTAACTAGGGAGTAGATTGCCGTGTTATCCTTTGAAATGTTTCTACTTGGCCTAAGGTCTCAGATGTTGAGAGCCTAGATTTTAGATACATATGTATGTGTTCCACTTTAATTATGTACCTAGCCGGTTACTTTTCCCCAAAGGTTTTGAGTGGATTATAAATTGGTTATATTAATGAAACTTCGCTTATTTCTATACCCCATTGTATTTTGATAAGTATGGGATTATCAGCTTAAATTCCTTGTCTTTCTTATTATTATTTTATACCATGTGATTGTATTTAAATAAAAAATTCTATACTTGCTCCCAGATTCTATTTATATATAAATTGTTATAAGATTATTAAGATCTACTTATCATATTTGTGCTAATTCCTTTTTCCTCCACATGTTCCAAGAGAAAGAGGATAGTCCTCCTTCCCTTTTTGTGATATACACGGGCTGCACATTTTCTTATTTAACTATGGGTGGAGAATAAAGAAGATGGGGCAAGAAGTGGAAGTTTTCAATGACTTGCTTTATTTTTCGTATTGAGAATAAAATATCATTCATCCCTGCGGTGTCTATACAATAAGTTTGCGACGCTATTTAATGAATAAAGTTTCATTTTCTGCCTTAACTTTAATTCATTGCTTATATTCTCTCTTGTAAATTCATACCAAGAACATAGGGTGTGACGAGTTGGTATCGGAGCAATGTTCTGAAATACTAATACGTCGGTTAGATTCCTATACAAGGAAATTTTTTTATGACGTATTTGCTATTTTATATTTTCGTAACTTCTTTATCATTATGATCTATTAGATTTTATTTTTGCAGCATGAATACATGGGACTCTTTCTCTTATTTAGTTTAGTACCATAGCTAATAACTGCTAGGAGACAACTCATAGGGAGGAAAATTTCTTACTCCCTAGGGAAATGATTCGCATTATCGACGATGAGCTCAACTCGAGTAATGATGTAAAATGACTAGTGTTAACAAATCGAGTTTCAGGAGTAGCACATAATCCGAGGAACATGCGTGATTATGTGGATGATCCAATTGTGCTACAAGAAGCTATTAATCTTGCATTGCAAGATAATCAACCACTTCCTGCACTTTACCCAGAAGCCAGCTCAAATGGTATAATCATTAGAATTTCTTTTGATTCTAGTGACTCTACCGATGACGATCCGTCGGAGCCAGGTGACTTTTTAATTATTCTAGACACTGATCCTTTGGAGATAGATACAGTAGTTCCTAATTAGGAAAAATCCAAACAAAAAAAATGTGACTTCTGATGTCAAATAAGTGAATAAAGTAGTGTATGTAGTGTGCTAATCTACTAACTTAGCAGGTTGAATAACTTGAAGTTATAAGGAATATTCTGATATATACTATAAACTACTACTCTTTTGTATAATATAACTAGGCTTGCTCTATATCCTCTTTCCAAAGAAATGTTCTTTTTCATCTTGTGACCGTTGTATTATGTTTTAGGATGGTTAGCACTCGAATTCCTTCCATCGGAACTCAAACTAAATATACCCACACTAAAGGAGTCATGTGGTGCCTTCAGGAATTGACATCCCTAGACCAATAACAACAAGTTCCACATCTAGCTCCGGAAGAACCCTCATATGATACCCAAAGGATAAATACTCTCAAAGAATTTATGAGACAACGACCCACTTCCTTTCTTGGAAACCGAGGTGCTAGTGAAGCTGAAAAATGGATGCACCAAATTATCAAAATCTTTAATGGAGTGGGAATCGCTGTCAATCTCCGAGTTACCTTAGCCGCCTACATGTTTGAAGGTAAAGCTAATTACTAGTGGCAAGCCATATCTTGTAGTCATAATGTTGCTACGTTAATATTGGCACAATTTAAAGAAATCATCTTCAAAAAGTATTTTTCTCAAACTGAGCGATATCAATTAACCGTAGATTTTTTAAGGTTATAACAAGGAAGTCTATATGTGGCTCAGTATGAAGCAAAGTTTACCGAGCTATCCTGTTATGTCATTGAATATGTGGATACCGAGATAAAGAAATGGAAGCAGTTTGAAAGAGGATTACATCCACGAATCAAAACCTCGATTACCCCTTTGTAAATTCAAGATTTTTATCAACTTATCAAAGTTGCAGCGATTGTTGAATGAAATTCTTCTGGTTTTATGCATTCCCCTCACCTCTTTACTAGAAACAATCATGTTGTTAGAAATTTACCTAATCTTAATGGGGAAATTTATTCCCAAATCCTCCATACAAATACCAATCCATTGATTCGATGCCATGAATGTCAGGAACTAGGACATATTTGCCCCCAGTGTCCTAAGTTCAAACCTTCTACAATCTATTATCGAAACACCCTGAGAATTCAAAATCCTCATCATTCCAAAGTCAGCCTAGGCCGAACCTTATCAAGAAAATTGAACCAGTCCCTCATCGTGGAAAGAATTATGCTATACTGCCTATATGAAATTCTCATGACGTGATAAAAGGTACAATACTCTTTCATAATTTTTCCGCTCATATTTTATTTGATTCTGGTTCAACACATTAGTTCATAAGCCTTAAGCTAACTAAAATTTTACAGTTTTTTGCCTACATTTTTAACTATCCCCATGGGAATAAAATTACCTACGAGTGAAATTAATACACGTACCCAAGGGTACGAAAATTATAAAATTCAGGTAGGATTAGGGACGCACTATGTAAAATTGACAATTTTTTATATTTGCAGATTTGATATTATGATCGGCATTACACCAAAATAGGTCAATTGTAATGGACAACAACAGTAATACAAAATATTTATAATGAATTAAATCTGTTAGAATTTGGCGTTCTTTATTTTACTAACAGAATTTGTAATGGATAAAATTAGTCACAAAATGAATATTTGTAACAGACAAAAACCATTAAAATTTAGCATTGGTACCCATATTATATATTAGCAACGAATTTACTAAATTATAACGGTGTTTATCCGTTACAAATATAGAATTTGTAATGGATGCAAACGTTAAAAAATACATTGTAATAGAATGGGAGTGTCATATATTTGCAATGAATGTTTTGATTTATAACGGTTAAAGTCCGTTAGCAATATTAATATATTTTTAAAAATATATTAATTTCTCATTAAATACATAGATAAAAATACACTAGTTAAAATACGTGCTCAATAAATGGCAATGCACTATACTTAACCAATACCCACAAATTTCACTTAAAACATAAATACATGTGACAAAATAAATGAAACTATGTTTCGACGAAAAAAAATATTTCAGTAACATTAAACTGATCTAAAACTATATTTTATTCATAACCATTAAAATTTTAAAAACAAAATGTAGTACAAAATAAACCATTTGCTTATAATCATAATAGTACTCAAAACAAAGTCTAACAACTTTAGAGTTTTAAATATAACATTCTCCCCAAAGTAGTCTTCGTGATATTTCTTGCAAAAGTAGAATTCATTCTCCGAGAAGTAATCTTCATATATTTCAATAAGAACCTATCGAACAAACTCAATCTTAGTATTGGAAAAAACTAAATTATATGGAATTTGTTTTAATTAAAAGACACGTAAGAAATTAAAATGGCACAAGATTTCAAGTCAAAACTATAAATAATTAAATTAGTGATCACGTGTCAAAAAAACATAGGGGTGTTCATCAGATGGATTTATTCATACTACCATTGCCTCCAATTAAAAAGATTGAACTGGGAAAAGGAATCTGTTTTCCCTTAAAATGTCAAAAATTAGAGAAGCAGTATACCAAACTAAAATCCACACTAATATAACGATTTTACAATCCAACACCTCCACGACACTAAATTCATACGAGTCTTAAAACAACATTAAAAGAATTTTAATTAAGAAGAATGCGGAAGAACATATGTGAAACTGCCATTAATTACATGTTTCACTTAGTGTATTAACCTGTGTTTATATGTGAGAGGTAGACTCACATTTCAAGTGATGTGAGGTAAAAGGAGGCTGACAGTTGTATAACATAATAAACATAACTTAGCAATAAAACACTTTAGAAAGTTATAAGAATTATCGATCCAAAGCTTTGTGTTGTCCCTCTTCAAGTTTAACGGACAAAGAGGGTCTAGATGGATGCATTACAAAGACAAAAGAGAAGTAATCTGAGAGTTATAGGTACTGTAAAAATCTACCCTCGATCACAGGAAAGACAAAAAAGAGCACCTAAATTTGGTCCGTTTTTGGTCTGCTTTGGACTGTACTGGGAGGAGATTTTACAAATTTTATAATTGAGAGAATTATTTGCAACTAATGTGAAATGTCAGGAATCTTTTACAATTCACCCTAATTTAGGAGGGAGAAAAGAAAACTAAGAAAAGTAACTAGAAATGTCAACTCACCAGTCTAGCCTAATTATAGCTAAGGGAGTTCCTCTCCATTAATACGAAAGACCCGAAGATACCGTCAGAAACAACGTTGAGCTGCATGATTAGAAATAAATCAGTACTAACTGTAAAAAAGATAAAACAACTGCTTTTAATGAATTGAAAAATACTTATGTAACTGTCAATACTGCACAATACATCCCTCCAAATTCTTGGTCTATCAAGTTCCTTCTGCCGAATGGTTACATAGTAACTCCAGGTAAATTCATGTAACAGGAAATAATAGAGAACCTACCTAAATAATACATATAAGTATATTCTTATTAATAGTGACCCGTGCGATGCACGGGTAAGTGTTAATTGGGGAAGTGCTAACACGCGTGTAATACCAAAACTCGGGAAAGAGCCTAAAGATTGCCAAGAATCACGTGAGATATAATGAAAACGTAAATATGTGGACATTTTAATACTTGACATAACAATATACTTATAACTATAAAGCACTCTAAAACCTTGATAATGAAAACATGTACAGTGATGTGAACAAATTTTTCGATAATCTGAGAGAAAAGGTCTACTTGTTTTGAAATGACACCCAAGTAATACTGAGATTACTAAAAAAGATGAATGTAATTTCACAATTTACAACACTATAAAAGTTGCTTATAAATTAAATTTATCAATTTAGTTATATCAAACCACTATGTATAAGACATGATCTTGAGTTTGTTATGTACATGTATTAGGTTAATAAATCATCATTTTCTTGTAACAAATCCCATTCGAATTATAGTTACCGTATGATCAATGCTATAAAGTATTGTCATTCTTTTTTTGAACTTAGTAAGTCGATAAGTAGTAATTAACGCCAGCCTTTAAATAACAATTGCACTACAGTATTAGATCTTATAGTGTGATAGAACAAATGCAGAATCTTTCACTCTTATTGTTCATAGACTGAACTAAATAAGTACTACAACTCTGTAATCTCTTATTTGTTTAACTACATGCCAGGTTTTATGCCGCTTGCAAGGCTTCATCACGTTTGATGTCAAATATTTTGATAAGAACATCTTCAACTACCTGCTCAAGTTCATTTTAAAAAATTCAATTCCTAATAAATACTTATATCATGTAACCTTTCTCATTTATTTCAAATGAAGGTTAGATTTGATGATAGTTTCGATAAGTTGCTTTGGTATAGCTTGATGTGTCTATACCTATTTCTAGGGCGCTAGAATGTCGTTTTATGTTATTGCCAATTCTATAGGTCTGGAGACTCTGCAACTGAACCTTATGTAGTTAGCAACAATGTTCCCTTTCCCACCCAACTGCAGTCAAAATCTACAGGAATAAATACTAGGTAATTGTAAGCATGGACTTATATCCTCTCAGACAAAATAGAAATAGTCATGCTTCTTCCCAAGTATTTGTATGCTTAATTTTCCATTGTACTTCACACACACACACACACACACACTAGTATATTCCCATTCCGATGGCAATTTAAATTCTAATGTTGTGTAACAATGACATTATGGAAAATTTATCGCAATGGAGAAACACTTGAAATGCTATATATAACTTTGCCAATAATCACCACATTGTTAAGTCCTGTTGTAAACTCACATATTTTAATGGACTACATTATTAAATATTATCCACAAACTTTCATTTGCTATAACATGTAGATACATTCTTGCATTTATTCCACTGCTCCGGTACTATAAAATTACACCAATTTAAATCTCAAATTCAAGTTATTGTGAAATAAATTAAAGTTTAGCTAAATAGAAAGAGGCAATAAAGAAAATGATGGTGTAGACGACCAACTACCAAATATGACCCTATAGAGAGTAAAATAGGATATGTCGTGGCACTGATAACATATTATACTCAAGTATCCTCAACTATAATAAGCATAAACGGTACGCGATTTACATTTGTCCAGATAACACTTAGCCCCCTTACTCTTTAGACATCAACTAAATACGAAAATAATAGGGTATTAATTGCTAAGTAGTAGATTCTCTATCCACTATAATGCATTCAAACTTATGTTCGTTATCTTGATTTATGATGGTTCAAGTGCACAATAATCTAGCTTTCATAGATAGTTACTTAGGAGTAGTGGAATTTCAAATTGAAGTAAATATCTACTACACATTACACACGACACACAATAGTGAAAATTATTTGTTTTTAACACACATTACAAAGCAAACAAATTAAGTCAAAGACTAACAAATTGTAGTATATATAGGCATTCATGGACTACAATAATACTTCTTTGAAGATGTTTGTAAAATCAAAATAATATGACAGAAGAACTATAGAATCAATTACTTTGAAGGACAACATATATCAAAATAAGAAAGTATTTAAAGAGGTTAATTAAGTAATTAAAATTTCCACAAAAAATCTACAGTAGCTGCAAACATTGGAATCTGACATTGAACTCAAATACTATAGGATCCTGATAGCAGATGAGTAAATTTCGTATTTAATTGAACAATTTAAAAAAAATACCCCCACTGATATATGTGAACTTTTCTAAAACAAAAAGGATGCTCTTATTGCATTGCTTCTCAGGACGTTCCAGGTTTAACCGAAGGTGAATCTAGTAAATACCTAATCCTCAAGTTTAAGCATTTAATAACAGAATGTTAAGAAATCATATGCAAGCATATAATATGACACGAGAAAGGATATCAACGTGAATAACTAGTACTAGGATAAGCCTTGATTTTAAGAAGCGCTAAAGTAAATTTTGACATATGAAAGAGAGGAAGAAAGTTATTATCTATGAGAGGTCAGCGCCAGAGGCAAATTTTGACATTGTGGTGAGACCAATAATCGTTGAAGAATCTCCAATCCAAAAGACCATCAAATTGGTCAAAATTAAAGGGAAAAAACCCTGAATGAGTGATAATGAAGCAAAATTTTTATACATAAATAATTTTAAATATAATTATAAGAAAAATTAGAATGATGTATACCAACCAAGTCAAATAATGGAATTGCTAATTAGATTAACAGTTTAAGCATATATATGTCCACATTGCAATTCGTATGTGATCATTCGAATAACATAGTAGATTAATGACCATGAATTCAAATACTATTTAACATTTGAAAAGGCACGAACTTACTATGAGGACCTGCTAACATTAAAATTACCCCCTGCCCCCATTCATTTAGTCCTGCCACTCATCTTACAAAATATTATTTGGAAAGAAAGATTACAAACTGTAAGATATAATATGGTCGTAACTGTTTGATAATAAAAACATAAGCCATTTACTAATATCACAACTAGAATATTAATTTCAAGTCACAATCCTCAATAACAAGAAATTACTTTCCCATACACTCAAGTTAACAATAGTAATCTTATTATAGTGTAAAAAGGTTGCCAAGTTGCATTGAAATAAACTTTTCCCCAAATGTTCACAGATTTGAAATATGAGGACTGAAAACTATGAATAAATAAAAATCAAGGATCCCAATCAAAATTATAAATATCAAGGTTCCGTGCTAAAGGAAACCTTACATTTCACTACCACAATACCCGACCAAAATCATCATCACTCACCTGAAACTAACATAGAAATAAATAGATGTTATCAACTGTTTTACCTTTTACCTGACATTGAATACTTGTACACTGACTAATAGAGCTAGGAAGCTAGTTAGAATTGACCAAAATGGCACTCTACCAATTGTGGATTGAAATATTTCGACTAAAGAGTGGGTTGATAAGAAATTTGGCAATCGCACTCCTCTTGCTGAATAAGAGTAACTGTTGTCATCTCCCAAGAAGAATGAAGTCACTTCTATTAATAAAACTAGGAGCATCAATATTAATAACAGTAATGGCCAAAATGATGTCGTAATTGAAATTCCCGTGTCTTATGATATCAACAAGCCTCAAGAGAATACTTTGAAGGAATCGTCATTGATGTTTGAGGTATCTAAAACTCCTGAAAAAATTGAAGTCCTGAGTGGGCATGCTCCTACGAATATTTATGCAGAGTAGAGTTGGTAAGCATGTCAAAATATGACTAATGTGAGTACTGTGCAAGCTATTGGCATAACTAACTATACATGAAATTAACTTATATAATAATATTCTACTCATTAGTGGTAGTTGAATTTTAAATATTAGAATATGAACGCGAGATAATCCATTTGTATGTTATTTACATTTTATTAATCCACTTGCATTGTGAAGTGATATTTTTAATTCTCATACATGCAATGATTTTAGTGTGACACCCCGACTAATTAAATACCGGGTAGCTACTCCTTTATTCAAATTAATTCAAAATGTCAAGTTGGTTCAGTTCGTAGCATCACTGTCAAAAACATTTTAACAATTACCAGCCACCTAATATTTAAAATGTGAGTTGTCAATATTAATCAAATCCGATTAACATGCAATATGTAGATTATGAAATGCTAACATAACCACCACACCATAGTCACCATAGAACAACCATACAATAATAATGAATCTGGAGGAATACTCCTCGTAAAAATTTGAATACTGAAGTAAAAGTATAAAAGGTCTGTATCACTAAATTAATTACAACCCAAAAATCTGAAATAACTGTCGAGATAAAATGTCTTTAAGAGAAATGGGCGACATGCCCAACAGATGAGTAAATTTGATAATATAGAGTCAAGATCGAAAGTGGAGGCGTCTAATGTCAACGTCCTGTAACTTCCACAGTAGCTACAGTACGTCACCTGAATGGAACTCCTATGCTTGGTGTCCTTGTGGCTGGGCACCTAAAAGATTTTTATAAGAAAATATATTTGAAAGCAAACCGGTCAGAGCCCGATTGTGGAAAACAGTTTAAAATATAACAAGTGTTTTAATGACATTAAACAATGAATGCAAAATACATGTTAGGACGTGCTCTCACATGAAATACTCACCTCTCGAATATCTGTGCACTCCTAAGGTATCCGCAATCAAATCTAGTTATGCCTGTATCTATCTAGTCCAATATAAACTCTAACGTTATTCTACAAATCACGATTTAATTCCCGACAACTTATTTTAAACAGAGTGTTACTCTTCTTCTCAGTTCCCCTTATTAGTACGACTAATTACTAGTGATCTTTCATTTTATCTTTACAAAACGTTGTTATTATTGATACTCACAATTATACATGACAGTTCATTTCAATTAACAGTATATTATTCTCATCATAAATATACAATACTAGCACCCTGAGACTAAGCTGCGGTGCACACATACTTTGCTATCCAATCCTGGTACATCACGTACATAAGGACCACGCATTTCGAATCTCTCAGAAATCGTTCTCAGATAATAATAATCACATAAAATGGAGGCGAACATAGCTCACATCACATGGGTCACGCACATACCTACGCTCCCATGATCAGCAGACTTATTAACTTCTCAATAAGTCCTTCTCTAACCTATGTCCTCAAGGTACCAATCTGAATCCCCCGTAGGCACACAAAGATTAGATGGCCTTAATCGAGCGCAGACCTCCCATGATAGCAAGTATGGTAGGTATGTTATTCACATAAAACCACATATAATAATCATTCGCACATCTTAGATATCTCGTATGATTAATATAAGTATACTTCTCGTTCTTATATCGTCATTTTGTGTTACACGTTCACAAGTCCCCGATTTGTATATTAAAGTTGTCAACCCTTCTCCCGTCGTAATTAGGTACTCATTTCCTAATCCACAAATGTCATCCGGTTTACTATAAGGTTCTAAGTTCTACTCCTCAACGTACCCCAATTCTCACAATTATACTCACTAGTCGATAAGGGAAGGTTAATCCTCAATTAATTAAGTCTACGGGACATTTGAAATTAAATATGGCCTAAAAGACCATTCTGTCGACTCGTTAGAAGTCTCGTTCGAACGAGTGTCGTTCAAACGAAAGGCTTCGAACGAACTACCAACTCGTTAGAAGGGATACTTTCATCTCGTTAGAAGCTTGTTCAGGTCTTCTAACGAGATGGCAGACTGCGCCCAGAATTTCCCCCAATTCATTTTTCTTTAGATTTCTCTCCTTTAAATCCACACTAAGATCATCCCATTAAGTTTTAACATTTTAAAACTACTCTTAGTCCTCCTAAGTCACCCTCTAACATATATTTGGGGTCAATACCTCCTAAATTATCACGTAATTATCGAAATTCCCAAACATTATCCTAAACCCTAAGAACATGAAGCCAAAATTTTAACGTCTGCAATTTCTCCTTATAAATATGTTTTTAAATCATCAAAAGATATATATTGGATATGGAATTCATTTATTACCATTCTACACGCAATCCCTACATAAGATTATGAGTTCTATCTCCAATTTTATGGGTTTTTCATCAAACTTTCAATACAAGACATATATTTAATCCTAATCATGGAGGAAACATTCGCTTGAAATTATGTAATTAAACCATTTGCCTTAGATTTTCTGATTCGATGTTGAAGGATGAAGGCTGATTCTCCTCTCTCTCTACAGATTTCTCCCAAAGATGGTGATGGTGGCTAGGGGTTTCTTTTGGAACCTCTTAAGACTCTCCCTATAACTCCCGTAGCCCACTACTTGTTAAATGTTGATATTGGACTTAGTGGGTTTATTTCTAATATAGAATTAACCTCTAAAATTCGTGGGTTTTAATTCTTCTATTTTTAAAATTACCAAAATACCCTTCTAGGTTGTCGGTTTGGCCTAAAAATGCCCGGAACCCAAACTAAACCCCCGGCTAGTGTTTTCTGACTATTTCGACCCTTCCGGACACGTTGGCTCACTCAAAATGACCATTCGGTTGATAAAAATATAATTCACTTTTTAATTCAATTAATATTGATTGGGCATAAATATTGTATATTTATCCCCCTAATTTTAGTACTTTTGTGAACCCGAGTGATGTAACATATGTGGATTTGATTCACATTTATGCTACTAACCTTAGTTGGCGAGTATTTCGTGTTTCGTGCTTCTCTTATTGGTTTTACAGGTAAATTATGCAAGCAGTGCAAAAGAGGAAGCAAGACAATGCTAGAAAAGCTAATAAGGCAAGTTCAAGGGCAAATTGGTAATTTTTTAGCCAGATCCAGAAGGAGAAGTCAACTGGATAGTTGAAGAGCTCGGAACAACGAGAACACTGGAAGAAACGGCACCCAAATCCGAGCTACGGTTGAAAAGTTATGCTCAGTTGAAGAAAAATCCAAGAAAAGAAGAGAAAAGCCAAAAAATCCTAAGTGTTGAACTCCAGGCCAGCATACATTCGCGAACCCAAGGCCGAACCGGTTTGGGTGGGCGAACCAGTTCGCAGGTACACCCGAACCGGTTTGGAGTACCTGATGCATGAATTTTGTCTTTTATGCTGATTGGTTCCCAAGACTCCTATTAGGTTTTTAACATTCAAAAATTGTAGGGAACGGGGGCAGTAGCTTAGGAACAACTATTAGGGCTAGTTTTAGAGAGTTTTTGATAAGGAAAAAGGAGAGGAACATCTAGGAACATCAAGGGATTATATTGCTTCAAGATTTCATTGTTTCGGGTTTATTTTTCAAGTTTTAATTCAAGATTAAAGATTTTTGTCGTTGTTCTTGCATGCTTAGCTTTCGTAGTCGATTCAACTTGTTTTTGCATTCATAGTATATCTTTACATGTTTTAATCTTGTTTCATCATGAATTCATACACATGCAACGTTAATATTTCATGCATTAGTCCATTTAACATGTTCGACTAGGTTTGAAAGGTTGGGATGCATGAACCCAACCTGATGTGTTAGTGTATGTGTACAACGTGAATCCGATGAATTTGACGATTGATTTTGATCGTATCGCATAATTACATAATAATTTTGGATCTTTATATCTCATTTGTCTCTAGGTACTCGTGATGATTTAGAGTACAATTTGAATGCAATTATCGCGAGACCGATTTACTCATCCTTAGATTAGGTATGACGTGGGCTTGAACCTCGTATACATAATGCTTGGGAGTCCTAAATTCCGGGTCGGATTAATCGGATAAATTTATGATTGGCGTTGTCACTGCACTACACTAGGGTTGGGGGATTGTATTCCCATCCTGTTTTCTTATCATTTAGGTTCAAAAAGTTTCAATTTAATTCTTCATTCCTCATTTAGATAATTTAGTTAGTTGCATAGTTCATCCTAATTTCATAATTGCATTTAGTTTAATCAATCCCAAAAACCAAAACCAAATCTTTTCCTTCCTTTTTAGAGTCATCGTTAGGATTCCTCCGTCTTATCCCGTCATCACAACTCCGTTGTCCTTTTTCCCTAAGGATCGATACCCGACTTGTCGGATTATTACTTGAGCGATAGGCTTGCACTTGAGCCTAGAGAGTACACACTTTAGAGACACATTCTGAGTCGTGTCAAGTTTTTGGCACCGTTGTCGGGGATCTAGGTAGACTTAGGATTAGATTGAGTTAATCCAAAGCTTTGACTAAAAAAAAAAAAGATTCATAATCATCACCTCTCCTAAACTTTAATGCAAAATTCTGAAACCACTCCCACACCCCATAATACTCCAACCAGCATTCACGAAAATTCACTTGTTGAGTATAACCCTGATAGTCCCCACACTCCAAATGCCCCACAGTTTTGGATCCCACCGCCCACACCGTCGCACTCAGTCTCTAGTAACACTCCATTCTCATTTGTAGGACACACTTCGAGCACACCTAGTGAGAGCGCCGAGTCGTCAAGTGAGAGAGAGATGTCGCAACATAGTAATGCACCCACCGGTGAGGACGATCTTCCGTACCGCCCGTTGAGAGAATTCTTATATCCTGAGCGCACTGTCACTTTGGGATGCGTTATACTCCCGTATAATGCCGGGCAGTTCCGTTTCAAAAATGGAATGATCCATACGCTACCACATTACCACGATATGGATTCTGAAAAGCCATACCTCCATATAAGGGAATTTGAGGACGTGTGTGATACTCTCAATGATTAAACTTGCACACAAGAGGTAATCCGTCTCAAACTCTTCCCCTTCTCGCTTAAAGATAAAGCTAAAGCCTGGCTCTGGTCTTTACCTCCAAGATCGATTCCATCCTGGAATAAGCTACAGTCTAAATTTCTCAAGAAATTCTTCCCAACACATCGAACAATCTCTATCAAGGCTCAAATTCAAGCATTTAGGCAACATGAAAATGAGCCATTCCATCGATGTTATGAACGTTTCAACGAGTTAGTGGCTTCATTCCCCCATCATGGATTTGATCCATCGCAAATCATCTCCTTTATCTATAATGGGTTAAATCTTAACTCTAAACAACTTGTTGAAACTATGGGAAGCGGTCCGTTTGTCGATCTCGATGCCCACGATGCTGATCTTCACATGAGGTATGTCGCCGAGACTACCCAGTCCTGGGATACCTCTGACCCGAACGCTCAAAATCGAAATCGACAACCCACCACTGCTCCATCGGCATCCGGCCTATTCCACGTAGATAAGAATTCTATGACGGATTGTCGATTGGACACCATTGAGAAAGGATTGCGAGACCTATGCGAGTTATATGGAAAAGGACTAGCTGGACCCATTCCAAACCCTATCGTGAAGGTGTGTGCGATTTGTGAGGTGGGACATTCAACTGAGGAATGCTCGACGATACCCACCTACAAAGTAATGTTGCAGGAGCAAGTTAGTGGTATAGGAGGCTTTAAGGGTAATTTCGTTGCCCCGCACGTGAATTTATACAACCCTTCATGGAAAAATCATCTCGGTTTTAGCTACGGGCAACAACATGCCGCAATGAATCCTCCTTCGCATGTTGCCCGTCCTCCACCACAATAATTTCAACAAGCTCCACACATGTAAGGACATGTGCAAGCACCACCACCTCACGGAAATTATATCCCGCCATAGCGGAGAACTCTCGAGGATACCCTGAATCAATTCATTGCAAACCAGACCGCAACCAATGCCAAATATGATCGTCTGATTGGCGACATAAATGCGAATATGTCAAAAATACAATCCTCGTTGAATGTCCAAGAGAAGGGCAAGTTTCCATCCCAGGGCCAAAGACCTCTCCAAGGTCAAACTAGTGTTAGCTCGACACCCCATGACCATCCTGAGCAATGTAGCGCAATTACCACTCTACGTAGTGGGAGGGTAGTTGACTTGCACCTCCCCCACGAGACGTACTTAAAGACAAGGAGATTTCGCCCGGCACGAAAGAGGCCGAAGATGTCTCCTTAAATGAGAGCGACAAAGAAGACGCTATTGAGGTCGAGGTAGTAGTGAAACCACCCTCCGCGGCATCGTTTCCTCAAAGGCTAATTCCCGCTCAAAAAGGGAATCCACGTGATGAAGTGCTAGAAGTACTTAAGCAAGTAAAGCTGAATTTACCCTTTCTTGATGCCATCAAGCAAATTCCCGCTTATGGCAAAGTTATTAAAGATTTATTGACGGTAAAAAGGAAGATGAAGGTAAAAAAGAATGTCTTTCTAGCACAGAATGTGAGCTCCATTCTACTTAATGATCTCCCACCTAAATTCAAAGATCCTGGTGCACCCACCATTTCCTGCATCATTGGAGAAAACAAAATCAAAAAATCCTTACTTGATTTGGGAGCAAGTGTCAATATCCTCCCTTACTCCATCTATAGGCAACTTGACTTGGGCGACCTCAAGCCCACAAAGGTCACTGTCCAATTAGCGGATCGAACCGTGAAAATCCCAAGAGGAATAGTCGAGGATGTGATCGTCCAAATTGACACCTTCTACTTCCCGGTAGACTTTGTCATTTGGGACACGGAGCCCTCCTTTAACTCGAGCAATCATGTTCCCATCATCCTTGGGCGCCCTTTCTTAGCTACGGCTAACGCAATCATCAATACTCGGAATGGGAGAATGCAACTCACCTTTGGGAACATGACCTTAGAGACCAACATCTTCCATGTCGCCCAACATACGGGGGAAGAAGATGACCGTCACGCGGTGAGCTTCATAGACGAGATCGTAGGGGAGTACTTTGAGGACAATGATTGTGGAGATGCCCTAGGGTCCTGCTTAGTGTCGAGCCATGAGAATGAGGGGTCCCACAAGAGAGAGCCGTTAGGGGTGTGCCCTATTTCATCAAGTAATAGTGGTAGTTGTGACAATGAGAGAAAAGTGGGGAAGAGGTGTGTAGTGACCGCAATTGAAAGAGAGAGAGAGATAGGGGTTAGAAGAGAGAAAACTGGTGGGGTTGGAGATCGAGCAAGTAAGAGAGGGCGTAGGCACTACTCGAGAGAGAGAACTAGGAGACATGAGCATGGAAGATTTTGAAAGAGAATTCGGGCAGGTGGATGAAAGTATTACTATTGAAGGCCAATCCCTATTGGATTCATGTAGTCACTTAGACGAAAGTGAATTGAAAGCAAAAATTGATGAATTCCTTCTTTGTGACAATCCACCCACAACACTAGAGGCCCCGAAAGCAAGTGAGGAGAAAAGTTGTGGTTCATCTGACTTAGAGCCCGACCCATGCATCTTAAAAATTGAACGAAACCTAGGTGTCCCCTCTGAGTCAGTGCACGCAGATCACACATTGAGCCAGCATCACGAGGATCCCTTTCCAGTTAGTCACGATGAGTCTCCCGGTCTATCCTTTATCTATGGGCGAGGTCCCAACTTGTTTCGATTATTAGCTTATAATCCTAGGACGGGAGAGACAAAGAGAACATTAAACCCCATGAGTGGGGTCGGATGATTTTGTGGAGATATGAGAGGTCGTCGCACCCCCGACGCGTATGGGGTGATTGTTGTTGTATTTTTGAGTCATGCATGAGTGTCATATAGTGTCTTGCTGCATTTTTCATATTTGTTTGTTTTATTTTTCCGCACTTATTATTCGCTTTGAGTTAGATTTTCTTCCTTTTTGCTTGAGGACAATGCAAAAGTCTAAGTTAGGGGGGGTCACAAGTGCGTATTTCTAAAACTTCACAAATTTTCAAAAATGCCCAAAAATTTCCAAATTTTTTTTTTGAAAAACCCAAATATTTTTGTTCAAAATAAATAAAAATTGGAATTCAAAATTTTCAAAAATATCATTAAAAGTCGAATTGGAGTCTCAAATTGTAAATATCCAACATACACAAGCCGAAATTGACCAAAGATGGAAATTGTGCAAAAATTGACGACTTAACGAATAAATGTGGAGATTAACAAACCCGGTGAGATTCGAGCCTATCACGTTTTGCGAGTTTTAAAATCAATCCGAGTTAATTGTTAACTCAAAGTTCTTTTTAGCGCTTAATAAGTTGTCAAGGATCTCAATCCTTTCATTTTGATCGATTTTAAAAAATGTGTGCAATATTGCCTTGAAAAACGTGTCAAATTAGTCTCTAAACATAAATTCACCTCGAAATGCATATGGTAACGCAATTGGCATTTTGGACAATGAAGTAGGCCCTCGTTTGTCACCCCAAAAATATTGGCCAGAAAAAGTAGCGAAAAATCACCCTTTGCAACCCGAATTGAGCCGAGTAATTTTCCTTTCGTTTGACAACCCGAAAACCCAAAATAGCCGGAATTGTGAAAAATGAGAAAATTCAAATTTCAAGTCCAAAAAGTGCATAGAAAGGGGCAAGAAACAAAATAATATGCTCAAAAAAAAAATAATAGAGAAAGAAGGAAAAAAATGAGCAATAGCCCGGAAAAAGCACAAATGGACATCATTAATGACTTTTGCAATTCCAACCTCCCATACCGCCTTCATTTTACCCAATGCAACCTTAAACCCGAAAAAGTCCTAACCGAGTCCAAATTGCGAAAATTGATTACCGCGTGGAGATTTAAGACACCAAAAAATAATATAAGAGGCTAAGTGCGCGAAATAAAGGCAATGTTCCCGTTTTTAAAACCGTAATCCGTTGATGAGATCCTTTCGCCATAAAGTTTCCGTATTTCTACTTGTATGCGTGAATTTGCTTCCATTACATTTACTCTTTATATCACGCATGCCGAGAGAAATGCCATAATCCGAGAGATTCATTTGTGAGAGCGTTCCGTGAGAAATTGAAATCAAAACAAATTTTCGGATAAGTAACGTAATGATCAATCAGTGAAAATTGGCGGTTACATTTCCGGCTTCGCACACACACACTACGGTTTGAGACTCGTAAATATGACTTGATGATGACTATTTTCTGGAAAAGTTTGAATTGCATAATTTTTGCATATTTTGAATTTTCTTTGAGTCGAATTTTGTGGGTATATTCACTGCAAACCCTCACGAGACATAACTCGTCCTACTAGGGTAAACTAGAGGTTTAAAGGCTTGTTGCATGCCCTAAATGCAATCGCTTGCCCGCGAAAGAGGTGCTCTATCCCAATAAAGTCTTTGATGGATCCTTAACTCATACTCTTATTCTTTTACATTGCTCGGGACGCGCAAAGTTATAAGTTAGGGGGGTTTGATTGGGCATAAATATTGTATATTTATCCCCCTAATTTCAGTACTTTTGTGAACCCGAGTGATGTAACATATGTGGATTTGATTCACATTTATGCTACTAACCTTCGTTGGCGAGTATTTCATGTTTCGTGCTTCTCTTATTGGTTTTACAGGTAAATTATGCAAGCAGTGCAAAAGAGGAAGCAAGACAATGCTAGAAAAGCTAAGAAGGCAAGTTCAAGGGCAAATTGGTAATTTTTCAGCCAGATCCAGAAGGAGAAGTCAACTGGAAAGTTGAAGAGCTTGGAACAACGAGAACACTGGAAGAAACGGCACCCAAATCTGAGCTACGGTTGAAAAGTTATGATCAGTTGAAGTTGAAGAAAAATCCAAGAAAAGAAGAGAAAAGCCAAAAAATCCTAAGTGTTGAACTCCAGGCCAGCATACATTCTCGAACCCCAGGCCGAACCGATTTGGGTGGGCGAACCGTTTCGCAGGTACATCCGAACCGGTTCGGAGTACCTGATGCGTGAATTTTGTCTTTTATGCTGATTGGTTCCCAAGACTCCTATTAGGTTTTTAACATTCCAAAATTGTAGGGAACGGGGGCAGCAGCTTAGGAACAGCTATTAGGGCTAGTTTTAGAGAGTTTTTGATAAGGAAAAAGGAGAGTAACATATAGGAACATCAAGGGATTATATTGCTTCAAGATTTCATTGTTTCGGGTTTGTTTTTCAAGTTTTAATTCAAGATTCAAGATTTTTGTCGTTGTTCTTGCATGCTTAGCTTTCGTAGTCGATTCAACTTGTTTTCGCATTCATAGTATATCTTCACATGTTTCAATCTTGTTTCATCATGAATTCATACACATGCAACGTTAATATTTCATGCATTAGTCCATTTAACATGTCCGGCTAGGTTTGAAAGGTTGGGATGCATGAACCCAACCTGATGTGTTAGTGTATGTGTAGAACGTGAATCCGATGAATTTGACGATTGATTTTGAACGTATCGCATAATTACATAATAATTGTTTATCTTTATATCTCGTTTGCCTCTGGGTACTCGTGATGATTTAGAGTACAATTTGAATGCAATTACCGCAATACCGATTTACTCATCGTCAGATTAGGTATCACGCGGGCTTGAACCTCGTATACATAATGCTTGGGAGTCCTAAATTCCGGGTTAGATTAATCGGATAAATTTATGATTGGCTTTGTCACTGCACTACACTAGGGTTGGGGGATTGTATTCCCATCCCGTTTTCTTATCATTTAGGTTCAAAAAGTTTCAATTTAATTCTTCATTCCTCATTTAGATAATTTAGTTAGTTGCATAGTTCATCCTAATTTCATAATTGCATTTAGTTTAATCAATCCCAAAAACCAAAACCAAATCTTTTCCTTCCTTTTTAGAGTCATCGTTAGGATTCCTCCGTCTTATCCCGTCATCACAACTCCGTTGTCCTTTTTCCCTGAGGATCGATACCGACTTGTCGGATTATTACTTGAGCGACAGGCTTGCACTTGAGCCTAGAGAGTACACACTTTAGAGACACATTCTTAGTCGTGTCAAATATCATTCCTGACGCGACTGACACGCGCGTCCCAACTAAAATTTTAAATTGTCGTTTTTCTGCCTCGCGACAATTTTAATTTTTTCCATACTCATGAAATTTTCAATTTTAACATCATAATCAAATACCAACTCACATCTCGCTAGTATTTATACCCGAGCGGGTTTATTTCTAATATAGAATTAACCTCTAAAATTCGTGGGTTTTAATTCCTCTATTTTTAAAATTACCAAAATACCCTTCTAGGTTGCCGGTTTGGCCTAAAAATGCTCCGAAACCCAAACTAAACCCCCGGCTAGTGTTTTCTTACTACTAGGACCCTTCCAGACACGTTGGCGCACTCAAAATGACCATTTAGTTGATAAAAATAAGTCACTTTTTAATTCAATTAATATCATTCCTAACGCGACTGACACACGCGTCCCAACTTAATTTCCAAATTGTCGTATTTCTGACTTGCGACAATTTTAATATTTTCAATACTCATGAAATTTTCAATTTTAACATCATAATCAAATACCAACTCACATCTCGCTAGTATTTATACCCGGATTAATTCCCAATTAATTCTCATTTAATTCAATTAATCCTTTAAATAAAAATCAATAAAATTACGGGGTATTACATTTAGGTGGCAGCAATACCACAACAGGTACTCTAACCTGGGTCATTCACTACTTCTGAACAATCCTAATGTTCTGAAAAGTGTAAAAGAAGAATTTAATCTTAATGTTGGATTAGAAACCATGTGTTTCTTTAGTTCTAACACCTAAAGCTAAAACTATAAAAGCAACAATATAGATTTTGAACAGATTTTTGAAAAATCAACATAAGTTTACTTCAAATTGCTAAATTACACGAAGTAACCCAACTGGAATTCACAAAATACTTAGCATACTAATAGTAAATAACAAAGTAAAGAACCAAATTAAATAATAATTTGGTTTAGCTTGACAAAATAAATTGAGGTCTCGAGTGATGATCTTACATGACAAAATAACTTGAGGTCTCTAGTGAGGAATCATTTCTTTATACAACTTCCATTTCTACTCAAACTCACTATGAAAATGTAGACACGGGTCTCTAAAATAGTCAAATGAAGTCACATAATTCACAAATCTCAAGAATAATTGCAAATAATAGATTCCTAAATATGAATGTCTAGAGCATAAATTATAAAAAAAAATCTAGCTCCAAAATTCAAAGTAATGTCACTAATTTCAAAATAAACCTGATCTCGACATGCATGACCTCCTTTTGACATTATACCAAATACCTTGAATACATATGGACTGACTTCCATGATATATGTCGTTGTTGCATATATTTCATCGCTAAATCAACAAAAAGGTTGCATCTCATATATGTCATAAGCTGGAACACTTACTTCCCATAATTCCTTTAACTCATCAACTAATGGCTGAAGAAAATTGTCGATGTCTTGACCAAGTGCCTTCAGACCAGGTATTAACAGAGAAAACATTTGAAACTCGCTCTTCATGCACAATGAAGGTGAAAGATTACTCGACACAGTGATAACAGGGCAATAACTATAATTAGCAGACTGAATGCCACAAGGATTAAACCCATCGGTTGCTATTAATAGCCAAACATTGCTTCCTTCTTTAGAAAATTCAGGCCATTTTGATTTAAAACTCCTCCATTGGAGAAAATCACATGCATGTCGCTAATAATTCCACGAAGTGGTGACCCTATGGTTCTATGTCATTTCTCGGGCTATCCACGGAATATTATAAAATCTCACCAACTTTGGAATCAGAGGGAAATGTCTCAACACCTTTTTAGATTCTTTGGAAATCCTTCTCCTTTTCCTCATAGTAGCTGAACACCTTGATTCTCCACATTGGGGACATTCATCCATATATTCATTCTCCTTCCAATATAAGACACAGTTATTAACGCATGCATGAATGTAATTGGCCTTTATCCCTAAGTCTTTCATTAATCTCTTAATCTTTGGATATTTTTCTGGTAGTGTATTACCTTTTGGGAGCCACCTTTTAAGATAGACAAGAATTTAGTGACACTATTTCCTGACCAACTAAATTGATTCTTTAAGTTGTGAAGTTCTATAATTAAAGAAGTAGTTGTTTCAGGACCCTCACATGAAGGATATAATTTCTTAACTGATAATCTCTTATACTAATAGTACTTATCATTTCCGACATGATCTTCTTTGGAAACTCCCGGCTGATCGCATTCAGTATCTACATAAGGTTCCCTACGCACTCCATAACAAACATCAACAAGATTTTCCACCCTAGCCCCTTGTTCCTCGATGTTTTCTTCTACTATGTTCTCCTCAACTTGTTCTACTAGCGGGGGATCAATAGTGTTCACAAATGTATTTTCACCATGAAAAAATAATAAAATATACAATTAATGCATACTATTCCTCCACAGGTGTCTCTCTACTTCTTTAAATTTCAGACGCAATATATCGCGACACATTGAACACGGACAAGGTATTGTTGTCAACCCCTGATCATTGTTCTCTTCCAAAAATTTAATAAACTCTTCAATGCCCTTTAAATATAACAAGCTGCCTTTGTCCTCTTCGGTCATCTAGTCTTTGTTAATCGGTCGTGACATTCTACAAAACAAGATAAAATACACATTAAAAATAAGTTGCAATAGTAATCGTCGGTAATGATTGGTGTCTGTTTATGGAAACTAATTATACCATAACTTATGCTAAATTCAAAATTTCTAAATTCTAAACACACTTTTAATGAATAAAAACAAAATTTAAGCATATTCATCATATTAAGTAACTAAAACACATAATTCATCACGATTTTTATTTATAACTAATGTGATCATTCACGGGGTTCCATTTTATCTACCATACACCTTAAGATGTGTACCACAATAAGTGCATTGGGCAAAACTAAATTTTAATCAACTTAAGTTATGGAGATAAGAAATGACCCTCCTCGTAACGTATCAACCTAAAATGGATACGTATCGTAAAGCCTATGTTTTTAACACCAAATGTGTATTGACAACTTTGGTTAATAAATACATACACAGTATAACTATTTGCATGGATTAAGTATTAACCTTAAATTTTCACTTTGTCACTAACATTAGCTACCATAAGTTAACATTAAATACCTAAGCAACATATTTTGGACTGAGTATAACATATCTATTAGAGAAAGACTTTTTTTTTGTAAAACAATATGCATTAAACTAATCAATATTATTAGTGATCTGATCACTTTGTGACCTATAAAAAAAAATAATATTAAAAATAAAGTTAAATGAAAAAAAAATACTAAAATTAAACATGGTAGTACCATTTTCCTTTGATGGACATTAGTGAAAACACCCACTAAAATAGGAAATGAACAAACTTAAATTACGTAAACATCTGCAGGCCTAATAATGAAAAATGAACTAAGGAATATAAGATGACTTGGGTTAAAAATTAAAAACACAAATTTAAATTTATACTTGGGTGAAAAATTAAATTAAAATACTTGAATTGTACAGTAAAAAAAATATGAGAGAAATTATAGTACCACATAATGAAATCCATTCACATCATCGATAAATATCAGTTTATCATTCATATTAATAACATTTAAACATTATATAATACAATGCCTTTTTGGTCCAATAAACTTCGTTGGAATATTGAAGCAAAGACAAAAATGTTAGTTTCAACAAATAAAAATCTAAATGCCTTTTGGGGAAAATTAAAAATAGAGTTAGGAGTTAAAAAAATATATTTTTTTTCCTTCTTAACTCATCCATAGACTCCTCACATACATGAGACGAGAGAAGTGAGTGTGTGTCAGATGATAAAATTAAGAAAAAATTACCTGATCTGATCAAACTAAGGTTGTGAATGGTGAGAGACGAGAGAAATCGAGCGGTGTAACCTAGAGAGAGACTAGCAGGTATGGGGAGGTATAGAGAAAGAGGCAGGAGAGAGTTGGAGAGTGGGATCTCCCATTTTTTCTCTTCTTTTTTAAATAACTTTTGCATATAATTCTAATATATTTGTAATGGGTTTTTTCTTGTAATAATGGATTTTTCCCATTACAAATGTATAACGGATAAAATCCATTACAAATAGGAAAAACATTAGTTACAAATTTCCTCTTTTGGTGTAGTGCATGAAGGATGTACATTAAGACATCATGGTTATATCGATTTCCATGTAGAGAGAATTTATTTTCGAGACCAAGAAAATTACCCCTTTATGTTTCAAGCAACTAGTCATTCTGAAACCTGACCTCCCAAATCCAAAACTTCACTTTCTTAATTCCTAAAATTTTGGAACAATTTGAAGATGTTTTTCCTGAAGAGTTGTCAAGTATACACCCTTCCCGAGAAATATAATTTACCATTAATATCTATCCCAACACTTATCCTATTTCTATACCCCTTTAGAACTTCGAGAACTTCGAGAACTTCGTACCTAACTATATGATCTTCTTTAAAAAGGTTTTATTCGCCTTAGTTCATCTCCTTGGGGAGCACCTGTGTTATTTGTTAAGAAACACGATGGAAGCTTTAGGTTATGTATAGACTATCGTAGGTTGAACTCATTAACTATTAAGAATAAATACCCTCTACCTAGAATTGGAGATTTATTCGATAAAATTAAAGGAGTGAGTTTTTTCTAAAATAGACTTACGATCTGGTTACCATTAATTACGAGTAAGAGAAGAAGATATTCCAAAAAGTATTTTTTGAACTCGTTATGGACATTTCGAATTCACTGTAATGTTTTTTGGATTACCCAATGCCCCTACAACTTTTATGGATCTTATGCACAAAATCTTTAGACCTTTTCTTCACCAATTTGTTATCGTGTTTATTGATGATATTCTTATCTATTCCCAAAGTTATGTAGAGCATGACAACATTTAGGGAAGGTATTATGCACTTTAAGAAATCATAGATTGCATGCTAAGAAGAGCAAGTAGGATTTCTTGATGAAAGAAGTCAACATCTTAGTGCATGTGATTTTTGAAAATGGAATCCAAGTCGATATAGCCAGAATTTCAGCCATTTTATAATGGAAGAACCTAACTAAGGTCACCGAAATAAAGAGTTTTCTCGAATTAGGAGGTTATTATTGCCACTTTGTAGAAGATTTTTCTCGAATTTCTCTTCAATTACTAAAGCTAACTAGGAAGGGAGTACCATTTGAATGGACTGCTAGATGTGATCAAGATTTTTAAATTTTAAAAGACAAATTAATCACTGCTCCTATCCTAACTATTCCTTCTAGTGATGTAAGCTACGATGTGATACAAATGCCTCGTTACAAGGCTTATGGCGTGTCTTGATGCAAAAAGGAAGAGTAGTAGTGTATGGACCATAATAAATGTAAACCCATGAATGAAATTACCCTGTTCATGATTTAGAGTTAGATATTGTAGTCTTTGCTTTGAAGATATGGCATTGTTACCTTTATAGTGAAGAATTTGAAGTCTATCTGATCACAAAGGCTTAAAATATATCTTCACTAAAAAAGATTTGAATCTAAGACAATGATGTTGGGTGGAATTTTTGGAAGAATATCAGTTTAAATTAGACTTCCACCTAGGAAAAGGAAATATAAAAGCCGATGCTTTAAGATATAATCCCATTAGGAGATTCCAAACCTTGATCTCTTATGATATCGCTGCTACCATAGAGCAATATGACCTTCAACCAACCCCGCCTTTCTCAAAATCTTCCAATATAATTTCATATCCAGATTTGAGAAAGAAAATTTTAGCTCAACGATCCCAAGATCCTTTTACACAACCCACAACTTCTCATATAATAAGGAATCAGGCCTACAATTTAGAAATAGACTGTTTGTGTTCGATGAATCATCTCTTTAAGAAGAAGTATTTTAGGAAGCCCATCGATCTAAGTTCATGATTCACCCCGAAAGCTCTAAAATGTATTACATATTGAGGAAAAAATATTGGTGGCCAAATATGAGGATGATATAGAGAGTTTTGTGAGAAGATGTCTTACCTATCAATAAGTGAAGATAGAAAACCAGTAACCTGGCGGACTTCTCCAACCACTACCAATTCTAGAATGGAAATGGGATCATATCACCATGGATTTTGTCAGTGGACTACCCCGTATGTACCAAGGGTACACTCCATTTAGGTGATAGTTGATCAACTTACCAAATCCACCTATTTTCTATTAATAAAAACCATTGGTTCTTTTCAAAAGCTTAGTAAACTTTACATTCGATAAGTTGTCCGATTACATGGAATTCCCCTTATTTATTGTGCCAAATAGAGATTCTCGTTTTGTAGGAAAATTTTGGCAAGCACTTCAGGCCACAATGGGTATCAAACTCCATTTGAGTATCGCCTTTCATCCTCAGACATATGACAATATGAGCGTATAATTCAAACATTAGAATTTATGTTAGAAGCTTGTATGTTAGATATGCCTAATAATTGGAGTGAATATTTACCACTTATAGAGTTCTCATATAACAACAGCTATCAATCAAGTATTAAAGCCGCCCCATTCGGAGCTTTGTATGGAAGACCATGTCACTCGCCTACATGTTGTAAAAAATGAAGAAATAATAAACATTTTGGTTCCAAAATAATCCAAGAAACCATTGAGAAGATACAATAAATTAAAGAGATATTGAAGACAGTCCAAGATCGTAAGAAAATTTATGTCGACCATTGTCGAAAAACCCTAAAATTTCAAACTTATGACCAAGTGTTTCTAAAAATTTATCCTCGAAAGGGAATTTTACATTTTGGGAAGAAATAAAAATTAGCATCAAGATATATTGGACCTTTCACTATTACTAAATGCATTATCTCTTTAGTTAATCAGTTAGAATTACCAGTGGAGTTATCCAATATCCATAATGTATTCCATGTATCCCAGTTAAGCCAGTATATTCCTGACCCCTCCTATATTATTACATGGCAGGAAATTACTGTACAACCCAACCACGAGTTTGAAGAACGCCCTATCTAAATTTTAGACCATCATGTAAAAATTCTCTGAAATAAAGAAATTCCCTTAGTCAAAATACTTTTGAACATCAAAATTAGTAAGAATCTACCAGGGAACCCGAACAAGCAATGAGAGAACAATACTAAAATATCTTTGAAGATAAAATTCGAGGATGAATTTTTTTAGGTTGGTAGATTGTAACATCCACACTTCTTAACCGAGCTAATTACTATTCATTATTACCTACAAATCCCATTATACCCCTTATGGAGTATTCAAATTTAGAAATATCCTAATAAAGATGAAACTACTCTAATAAACCTATAACTTTACTTAATTACCCAAATACCCTTTGAAGCCTTACAATTCTCAAAATGCCCTTGAATTTTTCAAACAAGCATAACTTGACCTATACTTAACCTCTAGACCCAAAATTTATATCAAATCCAATCCCTAGACTTAAACTAACTAGAATTTATAGCCCCAATGCCTAAATTTTAATAAAATTATAGAAATGCCCCTAAAACTTAAAAAAATACCGTACTTAATGCCAAATAAATATAAAAACTTTAAACCAAAAATACTTAACATTTACACACTGCCCCCACCACATCCGCCTCCACATGGGCAGTAGAAGCCTAAAATACATGGTTACATCCTGTACTGTGTGAAGTTCAAATTTCCACAATCCTATATTCTTAAATAAAGGAACAATCCACCTCCAAATTGCTCCAATAGATTTCCCTTACCTCCTACTATAAATCCCCCACGACCAGAAGCAACAAATCTCACCCCCTGAGCTTGCTCAAAGTTTGAAATTTTCCTTTAAAATGGTATTTTATTATTTTATTTATTAAAATTCATTCTTTCAATTCCAATGATATTCTGTGTTATTAGTAGGCTCATGTCAATCCTAACATCCAAGATTTTACATCCAAAATAGCCCCCGTTCAAATAAACTAGAGAAAACTGCAATAAAGATTGGGCTTTAATGGTGAAATTTATTCCTTGACTTTAAACCAGTTTCAAAGTGAGGAAATGGTTCCTTATGAACTTAGGAGGCATTGGTTGTTTTGAAAAAAATAAATTTTTTGAGCCTCAATTGCTCGAAGGTGTTTTCTATTTCAAAAATATAAAAACTTAAAATTCTCCACAACAAGACCACCTCAATCCTTCATACCAAATCCAAATGCTTCCTTAGGATTGAAGAAACACAACCATATCCATTAGACCCCTTCCATATTTAGTAAATCTTTGAGAGTTTGGTTAACTAATTTGAAAAACACACACTTTTGTAATTCAATGAATATTGAACCTCAATCCACAAAACTTATATTTTGGGATTCCTTGTGAAAAATTAGGTTGAATTGGTTCAGGAATCATCTCAAATGATTTATAAAATTAGGAGTTATGCAAGGGCAAAGTTTTTTTAAACCCTAGGTCAACTGCGAGAGGTTGAAGAGAACTTTTCAACCAGAACATTGAACAAGCGCGTTAGGGCGCGTGGCGAATAAAAAAAAATAAATTTTCCCTAATATTTTTATTTTATTTTATTTTTCTGGTTAAAATAGTATGAGGTAAGACTATGCTTGGTCAAGCCTAGAAAAAGTTACAAAAAATTAGGGGTTTAGGCTAGAAATATTTTTCTTAATTTGCAAAATGACCCTCCTGACTTTTCCAAGTTATGAATTTAACCCCAACTTTTTTCTACAAGTACTTTGACAGATTTTAAATTAAAAAGTCTTCTGCTCGAAGTTTCAAATTTGAACTTAAGCCATAGATTTTAAAATCCCAAAATATTTAGAAATTAACCTCTTAAACTTTAACAAACACAGTTTTTTCTATAATCTTATCAAAGCCAACACAATTGTTAATGTAAAAAACTGGACTTGATCTAATCTGTTGATGTAAAAACTTGGACTTGATCCAATTTTATAATCACAGATGAAATATATAATTGCAATGGTAAATAAAACGAGAGAGATACATAGAGAGAGTTTTTAAAGTGGTTCCGCTATATAAGAAAGCCTATGTCCACTATTATTGTATTGATTTCAGAGGTTATAGAAAGCTAGGTACTCTTATAAATAAGAATATCCCAGAATCCGTTCTACCTTGCCTTTAATGAAAGGGATACAACGTATTTATAGTGTCCTGGAGGTCAAGGGTTGAAATGTCAAGGGATGGAATGCTTTTATACAATTAAGCATTTACAGCCTTACATAATGAATATGATTATTGGTTGTATAAATCACGTGTCGTATGACCCTTGATATGGTCACGCTTCATTGATTTCATTGGTCGACATTCCTTCTATTTATCCGCATGACTCCCAAGTTATTATCTACTGACTAGGATTATGGCCACGTAAGAAGACAAGTGTTCACTTCTAATTGGTCTACGTAGGTGGATAATTTTTAGCATCAATAGAAGCCTCCAATGTTCCATACTTGATGCTTGCATGAAAGTATGGAGCATTTTATTCTGAAAGTAGCTTGGAGTATTTTCATGATGCTTAGTCGGCGGTCGACCTACTACACTTATAAAATTTCATTGGCACTGTTTGAAGATGGAATTTTTGCAAATAATTTGAATTTTAGAGAATTTCCAAAGGGTAAATGGGTATTTTCACCTTCTGCATCGTGAAGCCGTCAAAATGTCAATCGTTGGTACATTTAATCATTACATTTTCTATTTTCGAGACAAACCATAAAAATACAGGAAGCTTTTCTAGATTTTGCCTTACCCCAAATCTTCGAACTATAACAGCTATTTTTTGAGATTTTTACACGATTATTCGTCATCGTTTCACCTTCCCTTGATAGTTATTGCTGATTCCTTAATCTTCTATAAGAAGTCTTTCTTTCTCTCTATTTTTCTTCATTTCGTTCTTTCTAAGCCATGGTTTACACAGTTGATGCTGATTCTCTAAAGAATTTAGGGAAGAACATAAAATTCCTTCTTGGGTTGATTTAGAAATACCGCCTAAACCATAGATGTTTATTCTTTAGTCGAGGATCACTGGATCCCAAATTTGTTTATAGATGAGTGCGGGTTTACCTTTCCACCAAACCCTTTTCTTTTTCATTTTTACTAATATTTTGACATTGTTCTAGCGAGAGTAGCCCCCAACACCTAGAGGGTTATCAATGGGATGAACAGATTAAATGAAATCTATAGGACCCATATTGGGATTCCAGAAATTATGTTCTGCTATAAATGGGCCATTACAGGAGAGAACATTTATTATTTGAAAACTAGACAAACCAATAAGACTTTAGTGTTGAATTTTCATGATTCCAATAAGGATTATTGAGATCATGCTTTAATAGTCAAGATTTGGAAACATGATCCACTTGAGAATGGAATGGCCTACTATGGTCCCAAGTGCCCTCAGTCGGGGAATGAGATAGGCTATTATTTCTGTACTTCGCCTTTCTTTACTAATTTCTTTCCTGATATATGTTAACTGTTGCTGTTTATTATTTTTTTTTTATAGAAAAATGTAAGAGAAAGTGCCCCAAGTCGGGTGAAGTGAATTTGGAAGAACTCAAATTCTTGTGGAGTTTGCACCAAAGGACATGAGAGAATTATCCCTGATCAGCCTCTGTTTTGCTGGAGTATAAAGCTTCTATCACCTCCTTTGTAGCTCGGCCAATAATTGTTATGCCTTCAGTTGTAATTTATTTGAAAAGGGATCCAATGTCTACATCCTCGACCACTGAATCTGCTGATATTGGTTTGAGGTTAGCACTTCTTTTTATTTTGATTCCGATCTTCCTCTTTTTATCAGTATGGGAAAGAATAGAATTCCCAACCTTCTGGAGGATGATTCTGCTGTTGGTGATAAGAAATCAGTTGATACCAATGCCCCAAAAAAGAAGGTTGAGGCTAGTAAGAAGCCCCCAGCTACCAAAGGTGATGAATCTCCTCTCAAGAGATTAAGAAGAGGTCCTGCTGATAAGCAGGGTGAGAAAGTTATTGATGCCGACCAACTAGGATTTGTTGGTAAGGTTCCATCTATTGCTGGCTCATTTTAGTCCTACCTTGGCTAGGAAGTTAATCAAATCTGGCACCTCCCAGACCATAGAGCAGTTGGTGCTTCCATGCCCCGATCAAAACTATTAGAGAGGGCTACACAAAGTTTAGCCTTGATAAGTTTTTATTTTTGAAGTTGGTCGAATATTATTCATATCATCCTTGATTTGTACTGACTTGGTTATTTTCTTACAGTTCTTGGTTGATTACAACGAATTGCTATAGAAGAATGATCAGCTGCGTTCTTCCTCAGAAGAAATTGAGTAGGCCTTTGAAGGTCTTAAGAAATCTCTATAGGAGTTCAGACAGACTTTGGAGATAAAGCAAAAGGCTTTGGAGGAGAAAATCAAAGTGTTTAAAGATGCTCGGCAAAGGCTGAGAAAACTCTGACTGTGGATTCTTTGGCCTTTGCTCAATTTGAGCGCAGGGCAAAGGCTGCTGAAGAGAAAGTATCCAAATTATTTGTTGACCTTACTATTGAGAAGGCCAAGAGAAAGAAAATAAGATAATATTCCTTCAATAGGGGCTGGGATAAGGCCAACTCTGCCACTTTTACTCAAATTGCTTACGCCAAGAAGAATTTCTTCAAAGAAGGTTGGTCGGTAGCTCTGCAGGAAGTTGGAATTGTTGAGGACTCAAAGCTATTTATGAGGCATAATCTAGGCTCCCCCTATAATTTTGATAATGAGATTGATGATGATGTAGGCTCAGGGGAATCCTTTATGGCCATTGAGTCCATTACTCCTCCAGCCGAGCAAGACAAAACTACCGTTGATTCTTCTGTCCCTCCTGCCGACCAGGGTACAAATCCTGATGTTGAGAAGGATAAAAAGAAGGTGTAAATTTGTTCGACTTTTTCTATTTATATTTTTCACCTTTCTTTTATTTTTTTTGTCTTGTTTTGATGTACTTGTAACGTCGCCATTTATCAATGAAAGAACTTCTTCTTCAATTACTTGCCACTTTACTACCATTCCGTCTCTTATTATTGTTGATCAAGTATTACTTTATCTTTCTAGTTTATTGCCAAGATGGAATAATTTTCCTCCACTGAATCCGATATTCTCAAATGTTGCAACAATTTATTCAAATCTAGCCACTTGGTTTTGATAAATGAATAATTAACAGACTTGCTCGGCATAGATGCCTCTGATCAAGAAAAGGATTCATACACCTATCTCAAATATATTCTTGATCGAGCTGTAGCCAATAATGTTCCATACTTTAAGATGATTTAAGACTTATATGAAGACCATAATGAAGCTAAAGCCTTGCTACAAGCTGACTACGAAGTCAAGTATAAGGCATTGAGTGAAGATTGGGGTTTTAAGGAGAATCTAGGAAAATATGCCTTTGCACACACGAAGAAGGAGTTCGTGTTGAATCATGAACTTGATGAATCTAGAGAGAACAATCAACTTCAAAATGAGTTGGAAACTCTAAAAAAGTCTTCTAGTAGTGGTGCCAATAAAGGTGACTCCTTTTTGGAGAATAAGAATGCCAGGTTGATGGAGGAGCTTGAAATTACAAATAAATCAAAACATGTACAGTAGTTTAGATAATAAAGGACAAGCCGGCCAACTGTTGAGGAAGCTAGGACCACAAAAACTTTGGCCGACCAGGCTGTTCAACTGAAAGCAAAGAATGAGACTATTGTAGACTTATCTACAAAACTGGAAGCTAAGGATAAAGCTCTTGCTGACCATTCCACACAGTTAAAGGTGAAAGATAGTGTTTTAAAGAACTTCAACAACAAGTTGAAAGGTCGACCTTTTAATTTCATAAATAGCCTCGAGAGGTGTGGATGGAGGGCTATATTTAAGCTTTGGATCATATTAATGATAATCTTACCCAAATTCGTGATGAGGGGTACAGGTGAGGATAGACCAATAGTCTAACTTTACTGAAGTATGACCGATACAACAAACTGTGGTATTAGAATGAACATGGTCTGCTAAATTGTAACAATCGTCCATTCAAGATGGATAAATCATGGATTCCTCCTAACTCCATCTCTCAATGTTCAATCACTAAATACTTGGGAGATTACGATCTCCATGATGTTCATGAAATAGTTCATCCTTCACGTCTGATTAATGCCCCAAGCAGTAGTAACTGAAGAATGTTGGAAGACTTCAACTTTATCAACGCTCCCTACAAATTGGATGATCCTCATACTGGAATGGAAAGGGTGCAACCGACATCTAAAGCTGAAGGCAAGCGTCCAGCTGAATGATTTTCCTGTATTTTGTTATTCATTTAAATGTAATACAATTTATTTGAATGAAAATTCATATGTTTATTTTATTAACTTATGATTATTTTAATCAATCAGTTAACTTGTGATTATACTGCCATTAGTTCTACTAATACACTTAGATATATTAATCCTAATATAATATTAGTTACCAGTGGTAATGCCATTGATTATACTAATGCACTTAGATATATTATTCAAAATTTAGCATTAGTTATCAGTGGTGACCAAGTGTATAAGGAATATAAGTTTATATTCCAATATTTTGGAATTTTTACCTGTCTTCTTGCATTTAACTTAGCCGGGTAAAACTTATTTTTAACTTTTTTAGTTGTATATAAAGTTTTACACTTCTCGTTCTTGACTTGTTTATACAAAATCATACATAAAGTAATCAACCTCTTGTTCGTGATTTTATTTTTACGAAGTCATACATGAAGTAAATTGCTATTACCGACCAAGTGCTGAGGATTTTAACCCTATTTTGACTTGGTTATTTTAGGTGTCGACCAAGTGCTGAGGATTTTAACCCTATCTTGACATGGTTATTTTAGTTGCCGACCAAGTGCTATGGATTTTAACCCTAATTTGACTTGGACAAAGTTGAAGACATATGTACCGTGTTATTTTTTGTTCTGGGGGATGTATATCATCATCGTATTCCAAAAAAAAATCAAAAAATTGAACGGCCTGAAATCAACATTTTATTGATACTCAAATAAAAGAAAAAGTAATACAATAATGGAAATCCTTTGAATTACTGATAATATTTTCTGAGGTGCTCAGCATTCCATGGATTTTTAAATTCTTCACCATCCAAAGTCGCGATCCGATAGGTTCCTGGTCGGATTACAACTGATATGCGATATGGGCCATGCCAATTGGCTTCAAGCTTGTTATTCTTCTGGATAACTTTCTTATGAATATAATCGCCCTTCTTGAGGTTGGTTGGCTTGATCCTTTTATTATAAAAGCGGGCAATTTTGTGTTGATATGCAGCATTTCTCAAAGCTGCATCTTCTCATACTTCCTTTAACATGTTGAGATCTAATCGCCTCATCGAATCAGTAACTTGGGAATAAAAATTTAGTACCTTGTGGGTTGGTAGGTCGTGCTCGGATGGTACGATGTCTTCAGTCCCGAATGCATGCATGTATGGTGTCTTTCGAGTTGTTGTTCTCGATGTTGTTCCGTAAGCCCAAAGAACATAATGTAACTCATTAATCCAGTTGCCCTTAGTGGCATCAAGCCTTTTCTTCATTCCATTTAGTAAAGTTTTGTTTGTTACTTCTGTTTGACTATTACTTTGAGGATGGCCTAGTGCAGAATACAGTTTCTGTATTTTTAACTAGACACAATATAATCCGAACTCTTCGTTGTCTAACTGGGTGCCATGATTTGTATGAAAGCATATGGTAAACCATACCGATAGATTATATTCTTCCAGATGAACTGATACACTTTGTTGTAAGGCATCTCAACCAACGACTCTGCCTCCACCCATTTGGTGAAATAATTAACAATAACGACTAAATATTTGAACCTGCCTTTGGTGGTTGGCAGTGGGTTGGACAAGTTGATTCCCCATATAGTGAACGACTAAGGTGAAGTTATTAGTGTTAAAGCAGCATTACGCGTTTTATGAATGGAAAGAATCTCTTGCACTTATCACACTTTCTCGCAAAGGCTGTACAATCTGCCCTCATAGTTAGCTAGTAGTATCCCTGAGTGTTAATTCTATAGAGTAATGATCGACCAACGGAATGATCCCCACAGGAACTTTCATGCACTTCTTTAATAAAATCTCCACCTCCATTTGATGCACACAATGATACAAGAAGATTGTCAGTCTTCTTTTGTATAAAACTCCTTTATCTAACACATATCACGTTGCTGTATATCAGAGCTTTTTGGCCTATGTAGGATCAATTGGTAGAGTTACATCCTCAATATAAGCTTTGATGGGATCCATCCAGGAAGGACCCAGATCTAGAGTAATCAAACAGACCATTATATCCTCATCAATACTCCGATTAGCCAAGATTTCTATTGAGATTGTCCTTCTGAGCTCAATTCTTATTACTGACGCTAATCGAGAAAGGGCATCAGCTCGGGCATTTAATATTCTTAGGATCCTGTTCATCTGGATGGCGATAAACTTGGTAATAACTTCCATGGTCTTAGCAAGATACCCAGTCATCAATTCTCCTTTGACTCCATATACATGAAGTACTTGGTTAACAACCAACCATGAATCACTATGCGCCACTACTTGTTTAGTGCCTAATGAATGAGCTAAATTCAGCCCAACTATCAAGGCTTTATTTTTTGCCTCATTATTTGATGATTTAAACTGAAACTTGGGAGCATACTCAATATCAATATCATCAGGAGTATTAAGTATTATACCTTCTCTACTGCCAGTAGCACATGAAGATCTATCCACGTACAAATTCCATAACAGGACGTCACTGTTGAAACTTTCTACTGTCAATAACCCATATAGGAATATCTTCTTACTCTCTTTCGCATATTTTTGGGCCATTTCTTGAATTCTGGATTACTCAGGTTGATCGATAGCCATATCGTCTTGCTTTTGAGCTGAGCTCTCTTCTTTCGAGGTCTGCTCGGTAGGCAAGTTTTCTTGGTCGAGAACCTCCGAATAAGTAAGTTCAGCAATAAAATCTACCAATGCTTGGCCATTCAATGAAGATCTTGGTTCATAGACAATGGCATACTCTCCTAATTCCACTGCCCAGCATATCAATCGTCCTGACTTCTCAGGCATATGGAGTACTTGTCGAAGAGGTATATCAGTATATACAACTATAGTACACGCTTAGAAATAAAGTTTAATATGACTAGAAGCCTTAAAAAGCGCTAGGGCTAATTTTTCCAAATGCGGGTACCTAATTTTAGCTCCCCTGAACACTTTACTGGTGTAATAAACTGGTTTTATGATTCCATTATCCTGTCTGACCAAGGCCGAGCTCACTACTAACTCAGAAACTACTAAGTATAAAATAATTTCTCTTTTAAAACTGGTCGGGAGAGCAATGGTGGTGATCCCAGGTACTCTTTTAACTTTCAGAATGCTTCTTCACATTCTACACTCCACTCAAAAGTCTTTCTCAATACCTTAAAAAATTATAAGCACCTGTCTGTTGCACGGGAAACAAATATTTTTAAAGCCGCCACTCTTCGTGTTAGACTTTGTACATCTTTCTTGTAAGTCGGCGACTGCATTTTGATCAAAGCTTTTATCTTTGCAGGATTAGCCTCAATTCCCATTTGATTAATATAAAGTCGAGGAACATTCCTTATTTTACTCCGAACACACACTTGGTTAGATTTAGCTTCATCTGATGCTTTTCTAACTGATCAAAAGTCTGACTGAGGTCGGTGATATGATCTGAGGCTTTTTTACTCTTTGTCCATATATCATCCACATAAACCTCCATATTCTTGCCTATCTTCTCTTTAAAGACCTTGTCCACCACTCTTTCATACCTTTCTCCTGCATTTTTAATCCCAAAGGGCATTACATTATAACAATAAGTTCCTCAGTTGGTGATGAAAGTTGTACTTTCCCTATCTTCAGGTTTCATCTTTATCTGGTCATAACCAGAATAGGCATCCATAAAGCTTAAAAGCTCATGCCCGACGTTACATCCACCAACTGATCACTTCTAGGCAAGGGAAAATGGTCTTTGGGAAGCTTTATTTAAGTCAGTGAAATCTACACACATCCTCCATTTATCATTCTTTTTCTTGACCATTACAACGTTGTCCAACTAGGTTGGATATTTTGCATCTTCAATAAATCGAGCCTTTCGAAGCTTCTCTACTTCTTTCTGAATAGCTTAGTTTTTCTCTGGACTAAAAACCCTACATCTCTGCTTGATCGACTTGGTATCCTTACTAATGTTGAGCTCATGACAGAGAAAATTGGGATCAATCCCAGACATATCCTCATGGATCCAAGAAAATACATTTCTTCATTGCTTCAGGAGCATAATCAAGTCCTTTTTAAGGACGAGATCCAGTGTTGAGCCGATATGTGTAGATCTTTCTAGATTCTCATCATCCAGAATAATGTTTTCAGTAGCTTCCACAATATATCCCTTGACCAACTCTGTTTCATCACGTGGATCTAAAGTTTCAACTTCAGACTCACCGTTAGGCTCAGTGGTATACACTTTATAAGTGGTAGTTTTCTTCTTCAATTCAATCAAATCCTCTTTCTTGGTTGAATAATAATAACATTCTCTGTCCACCTTCTTGTCACCTTTCATAACACCTACCGCAAAATGAGTTGAAAACTTTAAACATTGATGGACTGTTGATGGTACTCCTTCAAACTTCTTCAACCCTACCCTTCTAAGGATCACATTATAGGCAAACTGAACGTTTTTATCCATCACGAAAAAGAGTATTTTCTCTGTACGACTCGCTGTCCTACCGCATAACACTTCTAGCTTGATCGTCCCAAGAGGGGAAACTTTTTTACTAGAAAAACCTATTAATGGCCTGTGGTAGGGCTCTAGTTGACTGAGTTTCAACTCCAAACTCCGTAGGATAAAATATAATATTTGTCAAGCTCCCATTATCGACCAAAATTGTTGCGATGACAGTATCCTGGATCCTGAATTTGACAACCAATGGGTCATCATGGGGATAAAGTACCCCAGAGAGATCATTATTTGAAAAGTCGATCACCAGTTTGTCTTTATTGACCTTCCTTGGCCGATCATCTTTATCCAGATTATTTCTTTGGATAAAAGAGAAAGCCCAATCTTCATTCACATAAGCTTTCCTTTCGGCAGTTTGATCACCTCCTCCTGAATCGCCACCTATAATGACATGATAAGTAATTGAACCAAAACTAATCATAACTACCTCACGTTCTGGTTGCTTGGTCTTCTTCGGCAGGTCTGGATCATCTTCATATTCATCTTTGTGATTTCTCTTCCGATCATATTTGGGCTTGCATGGATAATTTGACCTTATTTTAGATTCTCTATTATCACGTCGATCAATAAATTTCTTGAGTTTTCCTTAGAGAATGAGGGATTTTATCTCATTTTATAAAGAGATGTAGTTATTAGTTGTATGACCATGATCCTTAGGGAATTCATAATATTTGGATCTATCCCTCTTGTTAGCAGGTGACCTCAACTTCTAAGGCCATCGCAAATCCTTATTATTTTTTGCTCCTTCTGCTCCTTTTACTATTTTTTCTCGAGTTTCATATCAGGCTTCGTAACTGGACTTTATTTTGTGACGACCATTGCTTCCTCGACATTTATTATTTTTCATGCTTTGGCCATGAGTTCATCCATAGTTTTAGGAGGATCTTTGGCTAAAGTACAATATTGTTTCTCTAGAAGCAAGCCACTCATAAGAGCAGTAATGGTTGTTTTTTCCTCATAAACAACCACCGCCAATTTCTCATTATTAAAATGTGTAATGTACTCCCTGGTACTTTCCCCCACTGGCTGCCTTACACTCAAAATATGAGCTACTCTTTTGACTGGCTTATCTCCGAAATAAGAGTTACTAATAAATAGCTTAGCAATCTGATTGAAGTTGGTAATTTGTCATCGGGAAGGTTATTATACCATATTTGGGGTGAACCCGTGATGGTACTTAAAAATGCTCTGCACCTCATCTCATCAGGAACTGAATAAATATCATCTGCAGCTTGATATTTCTCCATGTGGAGAACTTGGGAAGTTTTACCATCATATATGGGAGTAACCACAGGAGCTTTAAATTTAGATGGAGTAGGAAAATCCACAATTGCATGAACAAAAGGAGATCCTTTAACGAAGCTCTGTTATAAAGGATTTTTTGCTTTTGCCATTTCACCTAGTCGATATTCCAACATTTGGTTCGAGCCTTTTCATGAAGGATTAGCTGCATCAAATCTATGCGAAGCGGCTTGGATGTTTCGACCACATATCTACCCTGAACTCTCCTCCCGAGAGGTTTGCTCGACGCGTACATATTATCATACACTTGATCTAGATCTGACCGAAACCTCATGTTGGTCGGCTGAATGTTGAGTATTCCTAGATAACATTATAAGAGGATTTTTATTTGCTCGGGGTCCCAAATGCTCAAAGGGCGAAGCTCGACTTAGCCTTTCCAAGACACTTATCCTTTTAGGAGGAAAATAATGGATATCATAGGGTTCCATGGACCTGAGTGATGAACTTTCTCCTTAACGATAAGACGTATCTCGTGAAGATCTGGAATAACTATGTCTGATGGATCTTGGAGGTGGAGGCAAATTTTTTCTTCGGATGAGGGAGCCATTTGTTATCAGGAAAGGGACGAATAACTAACTTGCAATGAGTGATCCAATTGCCTCACCATGTCCTAAATGGCTTTTTATCCTCTGGCAATATTAGCAAGGATTCCAGTTCGGTCTGTTGCCATAGGCTGAGCAGGTGAAACATGTGAGTTGCCTTCATTCCTGACACAAGACTCAGGGTCATCCATCTTGCCTTGAATAAGGGTATATGATAATGAGAACGGTAATTAGAAACACGTTCCCATAGATGATGCTAATCTGTTGATGTAAAAAACTGGACTTGATCCAATCTATTGATGTAAAAAACTGGACTTAATCTAATTTTATAATCACAGATAAAATATATAATTGCAATGGTATATATATATAGTTTTTAAAGTGGTTCAGCTATGTAGGAAAGCCTACGTCCACTTCTATTGTATTGATTTCAGAGGTTACAGAGAGCTAGGCACTCTTATAAATTAGAATATCCCAGAATCCATTCTACCTTGCCTTTGATGAAAGGGATATAACGTATTTATAGTGACCCAAGAGTCAAGGGTCAGAATGTCAAGGGATGGAATGGTTTTATACAATTAATCATTTATATCCTTACATAATGAATGTGACTATTGGTTGTATAAATCACGTGTAGTATGACCCTTGGTATGGTGACGCCTCATTGATCTCGTTGGTCGACATTCCTTATATTGGTCGGTTAGATTGCCAAGCTACTATCTACTGACTAGGATTATAGCCACGTAGGAATACAAGTGTTCACTTATGATTGGTCCATGTAGGTGGATAAGTTGTGGCAATAACAACTATTATCCACTATAATTACTCACACAAGTGTTTGTGTACATATAATCAAGTACCAACGCCTCCAGATTTCCTCTTTTGATCATATTTATGTCTTTCAATATACGCATGATTAGGTTTTTACCTTTTTAATTGTAAACTTTAGCGTACTTGTTTAAATGTTACTGATATCATTCCATGATAGTCCTATTTGATTCTAAGTATGTGAATAAATTACTATGATCATATGTTATTATATCACTAGTTATTTTTAATTATAAAAAAATCAGATCAGTTTAACCCTTCTCACCTAATAACAGATTTCATAAAATCATTGCAATAATTGAATCGGTTCACCTTTGTGCATACTATTTATTGAAAGAAGCATCAATATTAACTAGGGAGTAGGCTGCCGTGTTATTCCACATAATTTTTCTACTTGGCCTAAGGTCTCAGATGTTGAGAGCTTGGATTTTAGCTACATACGTATTAGTGCCACTTTAATTGTGTGCCTAGACGGTTACTTTTTCCCAAAGATTTTGTGTTGATTATAAATTGGTTATATTGATAAAGCTTTGCTTATTTCTATACCCCCTTGTAATCTAATAAGTATAGGATTATCAACTTAAATTCCTTGGCTTTCTTATTATTATTTTAAACCATGTGATTGTATCCAAACATAAAATTTTATACACACTCCAAGATTCTAACTACATATAATTTGTTATAAGATTCGTAAGATCTATTTAGCATATTTTTTCTAATTCCATTTCCTCCAGATATTCCATGTGAAAGAGGAGAGTCCCCTCTCTCTTTTTATAGTATTGTACGAACAATTTTTCTTGCATTGTTCATAGCATAAGTTTAGGCTAGTTTGGCGTATCTCATTAAAAATCGTCATGCATCGTCAAGGTGAAACAAATTCAAGCATCTCTAAGTTTGAAGACTTCCTGACATCCCAATAAGATATAAAACAATTTAGAGTCTTAATTAATTTACGTTTTATATTTTGGGATGTTTATTTTTTTTAAAATGAATAGGGATTTTATTTTTCAATCTTTTTTCCTGAGTTTACTGTAAGTGATTTTCGTTTTTGTCATTCAAATGACATCTCCATGTTGTTCAAACAAAATATCAAGGACGTTTGAAGACTGTGTTTAAATAAGCATCAAACGAAGCCTTCAATTTTGTTTTTTCCAACGTCGTTAGAAGCGAGATCAGATTTGGTTCGAACAACATCAATAGTTCATTTGAACGACTCTGCATTATCGTTTGAACGACACGCCGCCTTAAATTTTGTATAAATACCTGTTTCGTGTTCAGAATGTTTAAGACTTTTTCCAACTCCGTTGCTGCATTACTTTTGCGAAAGTTCTTCAAGTTTTGTGTTGAAAAACACTTGTTTAATTCACAACAAAACATCCTTGAATATTTTTCTTATGAATTGTTTAATCCCTAGAAAGTTTTGTATCTTTGCATACACCCTTTGTGGAGAGTATCTCCACTGCTGACTTGTGATACCTTTGGGGATTCACTACTGAAGACTGAGGCTGAGGCTGAAGGAGGAAGACTGAGGTCTTTGTGATTCTGGAGGGAATCATTGCTGTCATTATGGTTCTTACGAGAATCATTGTTGTAATTCACTTGTAAGTTTGTAAGTTGTGATTTGAGAATTATTAGTGGAATAAAAAGTTTTTCCCTACGGGGATTTTTTCTTAAACTTCACCTTGGTTAAATGCTTGCATGATTTATCTGTTTTATCACAATAGATGCATGCTTAGTGTTGATGTAAAAAATTAGATCGCTCTAATTATTCAATCACAGATAAATAAAATGAGACAAAGATTTTTAAAGTGGTTCAGCCTTATAAGAATGGCCTACGTCCACTGTTATGTTATTGCTGAGTGTTTGGGAATTCTTGATTATAAGTTCTACCAAGAAATTCCGGTCCCTTTGAATGAGGGCGATACAAGGTATTTATAGCTCTTAGGCTGTACATGAAAGGGTTGATACATTAAATGATATACATATGAAAAGGTAATACATTTAATGCCGCGTGTGCGTCAAGATGATGAACATTCAATGAATAGTTGAACTGTTGATTATCTAGCAATTAATGCTATGGCCGAGATGCAGCTCGGACCGCCTTAGTTGCTTGTTGCTCAGGAGTTCCTCGGAGCGCTAGAGTACCTCGGAGTGATGAAGTTCCTCGGTGTATCCTCATTGCTCGGAGAGACCATGAGTTGGTCGGGGAAATGAACTTCCTCGTTGCTATTGTGCCAAGTAGATTGACACGTGTTCTCATATTATTCGTCCATATCAGCATATTAATTTTGGTATCAACAGAAGCCCCCAATGTTTCATATTTCGAACTTTGAGGAGTATGGAACATTCTTTCTCGGAATATGGCGATATTAAATGACTTTCCTGGGTTTTAGGAGCCTTTTCTTCATATTTGAATTTCCTTCTAAATTCGCAGAATCCGCCTTTTTCGAATTTTTATGAGTGCTTCGATCTTCGTGCATTTTTGTCCTTTTAGCCGCCGGTGGCATATTAGTTTCTTTTGTGTAATCATTTCTTTCGCAGCTTCCCAAGGTAAAGTATTTAAACTTCTTAGGTAACCATACCGTCTTCTACCTTTTCCCATTTTCTGCATTCAAGCTTTCTGTTCTCTCTCTCTCTTGTGCGTTCATCTTTTCCTTCGCTAGTTGTCAGCTCTTCCTTTTTCCCTGTAAGATTCTCTTCTTTTCTTCTGTATTTCTTCTATTCACTATGGTTTATCTTGTGGAATCTGTTGAGAAATTTCGTTCCGATTTTTCCATTCCTTCCTGGGTAACTCTGGAGGTTCTTTCTGAGCCTTTAGATTATTTTCGATTGGCTGAGGGACATTGGTTCCCCAGTCTATTCATTGCTGAATGTGGATTTTCTTTTTCACCAAACCCCTTATGCTTAGAGTTCTGTCAGTACTTTGACGTTGTTCCTGCAAAAATAGCCCCCAATTTATGGAGAATAATTAATGGGGTGTATAAATTAAATCTGACTCATGGGACTCGTATAGGGATTCCTGAGATTATGTATTGCTATAGATGGGCTATTTTAGATAATGTTTATTACTTAAAAACTAGGTTTTTAAATAGGGCTCTTGTAGTTAACCTCCCTGATGCAAATAGAGATTATTTTGAACATGGAGTGGTTATTAAAAATTGGCAATATGCCCCCTTGGTTAGAGATGCAGTATACCAGGGTCCTAAATGCCCCCCATATGGCAATGGGATAGGTTTATTCTCATTTTCCTTTACTTATGAAATTATGATTTTATCATATTTGACAAAATGTATGACTGATATTTCATTATGTATTTATTTGCAGTGGATAGTAAAAGAAAAACTCCAAAAGAATCAGAGGTTAATATTAAGCATCTGAAACTTATCTGGGGTTTGCATACAAACGTGGCAGACGAGCACATCAGGTCTGCATCATATTTGCTGCAGTATAGGAGCTATACGACTTCTTATACTGCTCGTCCTGTGATTAGATCTATTGAGCCAGCCTCAATTCTAGAGGATTCTTCTTTAGATTCTCACCTCCCTTTAAGTCAGAGAATGGGCAAGAAAAGAGCTCCTCATGCTCTATTTGATGACACTACTTCTGCTGCTGAGGCCAAGAAAAGCAAAATTTATGTCCCAGAGGGGACTAAGAAGGTGGATGTTGTGCCTTCCAAGGCTACCGAGAAGCCCCCAGTGGCTCCGAGCAAGAAGGTTACTCCTGTGGAGATGACTGCTATCTCTCCGACCAAGAGCTCTTCCTTGGTTGAAATTGCTGAAGTCCCTTTGAGGAGATTGAGGAAATCGTCCTCAGTCAATTTGGCTGAAACTGTCAATCCAGCTGAAACCATCTCCTCTCTACCAGCTGGTGGTGTTGGTGTTCCGACCATCATTCCTCCGAGCTCTGCCACGAGCTCGGTAAAAACTTGGATCATACCCGAGGTCCAAGGAATTGATGAAAAGATTTCTAGGGATATGCTGACATCCCTAGCTACCCGTCACCTTGCTTCAGTAAATTTCTCACACTCTGAATTTCCTTTCTTTCTTTGAATACTTGTATTTTTGTACTGACCTGTCACTTTTTCCTTTGTTTAGCTGGTGAATTGTTTTAACAACATCATGAAGAAAGATGAAGCAATTAAAGATTCCAGCTCCTCGTCGGGGGTAGAGGATGCTCTGCTGGGTTTGACCCAATCCTTGAAGGATTCTTGTCAGCAGTATAGTGAGGACAAAGCTGTCTGGGAGAAAAAGTTGTCTATAGTTGAAGCTGAGAAGGTGAAGTTGGCTGAGATCTCCAAGAGTTTGGAGAATAAGGTGAAAAGTTTAGAGGTTGAGCATCAAAAATATGATGACAAGCTCAAGAATTTTGGAGAGCTTGAAGATAAGCTGAAAAAGGCAGAGGAAGAGTTGTCCGTCCAGCGAGATGTAAAGCACCAAAAAGAAGAATTGGATGTGAAGTTAAAGACTGCCGAGGATCTTCTGTCCGAGAAGCTCTCCTCGGAGAAACTGAAAAGAAAGCTCGTAGTTAAAAAATCCTTCAGCGCTGGCTGGGATAAAGGATGGGACAAAGGGATTGCTGCTATGACATCCCAAGTACAATACGGGAAGTTGAAATACTTCCGAGATGGCTGGGTAGCTGCCTTGCAGGAATTAAAGATCAAAGACGACTCTGAGCTATTTCAGCTACACCTCCCTGGTCCTCCCCCACCAATTGTAGAAGAAGAAGAAGATGAGCCCATCTTTGATGAATCTTCCATGGCCATGGGTGATCAAGTCCCTGCCTCTCTACCTTCTGCGAACGAGGACATTTCTTCCATGCCTCCTCCTCCTGAGAAAATTTCAACTCCTGCTGATCAAGCTGCTGTTACCACCGAGCAACCAAGCTCCTCGTCCCAGCCTCCCGAGAAAGTCTTGGGAGACAAGGAAAAGGTGTGAAGTTGTTCGGTATCATTTCTATATTTCATTATTTGTAATCAAACAATGTAATCTTTTTGTGATCTAATAAAATACATCTTTGTTCATCTCTGTTGTTGATGATTTGTTTTTGTTGACTGTTGTCTTCTCTTCATTATTAGTCTGTGGCTAGAATGGAACTGATATCTGCACATGATATAAAGCTGATGCAACAATGCCATGAATATTATAGAGCTGGTCATACAAATTTGAGTGTATCAGAAATTGCTGACATCCTTGGCCATGATGCCTCAGAACAAGCAATTGAGGCTTATCAGTACTTGAAGGATTTACTTGACCGAGCTGTGGCCAACAACGTGGCCTACTATGACTTGATTGAGGAGCTTCATTGTTCCTTAGAAGATCTTCAGAGTCAGCACAATGAATCAACTGCTTTGTTGCACAAGGAATATGAGAATAGGTATCAACAGCTTTCCTCTGAGACAGGTCATAAAAAGATTATTGCTGGGTACGATGTTAGGGAAAGAACCCTAAAAGGTGAAGTTGAGGCCTGCAGACAGATCGCCGAGCTGCTGGAACAAGAGAACAACAATTTGCAGAAAAAGTTGGCGCAATACGAGTCTGCAGCTTCATCCTCTGCTGCCTTGGTGCCGGTCACTGATGAAGGAGTCTCCTTCTTAGAGGTTGAAAACGCCAAATTATGGCAAGAATTGGATACTTTAAGAAAGTTTGGTGTTTCTGCTACTGCTTGGTGACGAGGAAGAGGGTCTCGTGGGCGAGGAAGAGCTGTCCAAAATGTTGTCGAGGAGCAAAATTCTCCACCTGCTCGGAGTCGATCAAGAGTTCTCAGCCGTAATGTTGAAGAATCTCGTACTCTGTCAACATTGGAAACCCAAGAGTACCAACTGAATGCCAAAGATCGGGCTTTGTCTGAAATGTCCAAGAAAAACCTATCTTTGGAAGATCAACTTACTGCGATGAGGTCTGCTTTGAATGATAAAGATGTTTTTACCAGGAGCCTTCACGAGCAACTTGAGAGAATAACTTTCCAATTCCACAAACAACCTCGGGAGTTTTGGATGGCAGTATACAATGAAGATCTAGTTCATTTAGATGCTCGTATTGAACACGCCAATAATGAAGGTTATAAGCAGGGGTGGTTGAACGCCCTGGGTGTATTAAAATTGGAGCAAGGGCATTTCTTATGGGATTATCATGCTCCAGGGTTACTAGACTTGCCTGTACCACCTTTCAAATTGGACATGGAATGGATCCCAGCTCGTTCCATTCCTCGGAGTTTAATTTCAAAATATCTTGGTGACTATAGTCTTCATTCTCAGATTGAATTATCTCGTCCTGAGCATCTCTTGGATACTCCTTCAGTAATGAATGTCAGGATGCTCAGAGATGTTAATTTCATTAATTCTCCTCTTTGCCTAGAGGATCCTCCTGCCGGCGAGGAGCCTGTTTCAAAAGCTAAAGGAAAGAAACCAATAGAATAGGTTTTTCAATGTAACAGTTAGCACATATATGTAACTTGTAATTTATTTTGATTTTTAATGAAAGACTTTCATTTTCTGTTTGCAAATCTGTATTGCTATTATTTTGTGTTTATCAAACATTTTTTACATTTGTGCATATGTATCTGTTAAAAAGATAACAATTTTGTGCTGTTCATCAACCAACTTAGTAATAAACAATTACAAGTATCAAGAATGTTGTTCGATCACTTAATAATAAAGTAATGAGTATAAAAATGTTTAAAATTTTTCCAACCAACCAAGGCTGTTAAATTGTACTCTTCGACCAAATATAATTAGCAAGAGTTTTCATAAAAATGTGTCTGATCAACCAGATTGATGGATTCTCCTCGTCGACCAACTACAGTTAGTGGGTTTTTATCCCCGACCAACTATACTTGGCTCAGTTTGGAATATTTTGTATTTTCTGGAAAGGTTTTACCTTCCGACCAACTTGTTGGCATATTTTGTTTCTTAACCAGCCAAAATTGGCATTTTTAAGAATGTTGTTCTTGCCCTTTTACCATCCAAAGTTGGTTGTGGGTTTGAACTATCAGGTTTTTTCGAACTATCTTGTCCACAAGCTCTTTTACCAATCGAAGTTGATCACACAAGTGTACACCTCCTAACCAAAGGAGTATAATTTGTTCTCGCTATTTTACCAACCGAAGTTTATCACGCTCGAACTATCAGGTTCTTTCGAACTATCTTATCCACAAGCTCTTTTACCAACCAAAGTTGATCACGCAAGTGTACGCCTCTTAACCAAAGGAGTATAATTTGTTCTCGCTATTTTACCAACCGAAGTTGATCACGCACGAACTATCAGGTTCTTTCGAACTATCTTGTCCACAAGCTCTTTTACCAACCGAAGTTGATCACGCAAGTGTACGCCTCCTAACCAAAGGAGTATAATTTGTTCTCGCCCTTTTACCAACCGGAGTTGGTCGTGGGTCTGAACTATCGTATTCTTTTTGCTGTTTGTCGAGCAGCGTAGTGTACAACACTAGTATTCCCCGAAAAACTTTCAAACAAAGGAGAGAAAAATGGTGAAACATCATCGTTTTATTCATATTAATGGACCTGCTGTACATTTTACATCACTTATAATACTTGCGAAGGTGTTCAGCATTCCATGCATTCTTAAATTCTTCTCCTTCTAGAGTTGCTATTCTGTAAGTTCCTGGTCGAACAACTTCTGTAACTCGGTAAGGTCCATGCCAGTTTGCTTCCAACTTATTGTGCTTCTGAATGACTTTCTTTAGCACATAATCCCCTTCTTTTAAGTCGCATTTCTTCACCCTCTTGTTATAGAACCGAGCTGTGCGTTGTTGATAAGCAGCATTCCTAATGGCTGCCTCTTCTCTAACCTCCTCGAGCATATCCAAATCCAATCTTCTCATTAAGTCGCTAACTGGGGAACTGAAATTCAGCACTCTGTGTGTCGGTAAACCCAACTCGGCAGGTATTACTGCCTCACTTCCAAATGCTAGCATATATGGGGATTCTCCCATTGCTGCTCGGGGAGTTGTTCGGTAAGCCCACAAGACTGACTGTAGCTCGTTAATCCAATTAGCTTTAGCTTCACTTAGCCTCTTCTTCAAACCATTTAGTAGCGTTCTGTTTGTCACCTCAGTCTGCCCATTGCTTTGAGGATGTCCTGGTGCTGAATGAGTCTTCAGGATGTTTGATTGCTGATAATAGGCAGCAAACTCTTCGTTGTCGAATTGTGTTCCATGGTCTGTGATAAAGGCATGAGGGAGACCATATCGACAGATGATATTCTTCCAGACAAATTGGTATACCTTCTCGTACGTCATGTCGATAAGGGGTTCAGCTTCTACCCACTTAGTAAAATAGTCTACTGCGAGGACGAGGTACTTGAATCTTCCTCGGGTGGTCGGCAATGGTCCAACTAAATCAATTCCCCACATGGCGAATGGCCAAGGGGAAGTTATGGGTGTCAACAATGCTTGTGGAGTTCGTCGGATGGAGGAAAAACGTTGGCACTTATCACATCTCTTGGCGTAGGCTACACAATCAGCCCTCATCGTCGGCCAAAAATATCCCTGTGTCATCACCCTTTGTAAAAGTGTTCGACCTGCTACATGGGCTCCACATGACCCTTCATGGATCTCTTCAATCAATTCTTTCACCTCGAAGGGATGTACATATCTCTGCAAACCTACCATAATTCCTCGTCTGTACAAAACACCATTAGTTAGTGCATAACGGGAAGCTTTAAACTTCAATTTCTTTGCCGCGAGCTTGTCCTCTGGCAATCCTCCTTCTTCAATATATGCCCTGATGGGATCCATCCAAGATGGTCCTAGATCAAGGGTAATAACATTCATCGTCAGGTCTTCATCTATGCTCCGACTTTCCAGTACTTCAATTGGTATCGTTCTTCGCAGCTCGGTACGAGTAGCTGATGCTAGTCGGGCCAGTGCGTCTGCTTGTGCATTTTCTATTCTGGGTATTCTGATCAACTGAATGGCGTCAAATTCTGCCAGCAATTCCATCACCTTTGCATGATACTTGGCCATTAATTCCCCTTTAACTGCATATGTTCCCATCATCTGATTCACAATTAATTGAGAATCACTGAATACCATCACTTGTTGTGCTTCCATGATCTTTGCTAAATTAAGACCTGCTATCATGGCCTCATACTCCGCCTCATTATTGGAGGTTTTGAATTAAAATCACAAGGCATATTCTATATCAATCTCGTCTGGGGTTTTCAAAACAATCCCCGCTCCACAACCTGCTGTGCAAGATGACCCATCTACATACAATCTCCATGTAGGTAATTCGTGTTCAAATTTCTTATCCAATAGAGTTCCTCGGTGAAATATCTGCTGTTCTCTTCCATTCTCCTCTGTTAATTTTCGTTCCTCGTCGACCATTTCTTCTCGCCCTTTTACCAACCGGAGTTGGTCTGGGTTTGAATTTGATGATCTTTCTACATCCACAAGCCCTTTTACCAATCGGAGTTGGTCTGGACTTATGTCTGTTGATCCTGTAACATCCACAAGTTGGTCAGTGAGCAAATTTTGTTCCTCGGGAGTATCAGGATATGTAAATTCTGCTATTAAATCTGCTACAGCTTGCCCTTTCAATGATGACCTGGGTTCATACACAATATCATATTCACCGAGCTCTATTGCCCAGTACATCAGTCTCCCTGACTTTTCTGGTTTATGAAGGGCTTTATTTAATGGCATGTCGGTATACACAATGATGGTATGGGCCTGGAAATATGGCCTCATTCTTCTACTTGCTTCAATTAATGCCAATGCCAATTTTTCTAACTTTGGGTACCTGATCTCTGCACCTCGGAAAGCCTTACTTGTATAATAAATTGGATTTTGGACTCCATTCTCCAATCTGATCAATGCCGAGCTGACTGCTTGCTCTGATACTGCCAGGTATAAGTACAACTTTTCTCCTGTTATTGGCCTTGACAACAGCGGAGGTGTTCCCAGATATTTCTTCAAGTCTTGAAAGGCTTTTTCACATTCATCATTCCACTCGAAAGTTTTTCGAAGTGTTTTGAAGAATGGTAAGTATCTATCTGTTGCTCGAGATACAAATCTGTTGAGCGCTGCAACTCGTCCTGTAAGACTCTGCACCTCTTTCTTCGTCGTTGGTGATCGCAACCCTAAAAGAGCTTTGATCTTTTCTGGATTTGCTTCAATGCCTCTTTGGTTGACGATGTACCCGAGGAACATTCCTTCTCGTACTCCAAATGTGCACTTCGTTGGGTTGAGCTTCATCTAGTATTTATCCAGTTGATCAAAAGTCTGACTTAAATCAACTAGATGATCAGCAGCTTTCTTGCTTTTTGTCAGCATATCATCGACATAGACTTCCATATTGTAACTGATTTTCTTGGCAAAAACCTTGTTCATCAGCCGCTGGTATGTCGCTCTTGCATTTTTTAAACCAAAAGGCATAACATTATAACAATAAGTTCCCATAGGGGTGATAAAAGAAGTACTCTCCCCGTCTTCAGGTTTCATCTTGATCTGGTTGTAGCCTGAATAAGCGTCCATGAAGCTAAGCAACTCGTGACCAGAAGTAGCATCCACTAACTGATCAATTCTGGGTAATGGAAAATGATCCTTTGGGCAGGCCTTGTTGAGATCAGTGAAATCAACACACATTCTCCATTTGTTGTTTTTCTTCTTTACCATCACCACATTCGCCAACCAGTCCGGGTATTTCACATCTTCAATGAATTGAGCCTTCTGGAGCTTGTCGACCTCCTCTTGAATGGCTTGATTCTTCTCGGGGCTAAATACCCTTCTTCTCTGCTTTACGGGCTTGATCTCCTTATTCACATTGAGTTCATGACATAGGAAATTTGGATCTATTCCTGGCATGTCTTCATGACTCCATGCAAAAGTTTTCTTCCTATTTCTCAAGTAAGTTATCAACTCCTATTTTACTGAAGTATCCAACGATGAACCTATCTGGGTTACTCGTTCTGGGTGTTCGTCATCCAGAATAACATTTTCTCTAGATTCCACCACCTGTCCTTTTACAAGTTGGGATTCATCTCTAGGATCGAGAGTTTCAATCTCTGTATCTTCTTCCACCTGGTAGGTTGTAGTCTTTTTCCTTGATTCCTCAAGCTCCTCTTGTTCAGCAGATGAATAATAGCATTCCCGAGCTACTTTTTGGTCACCCTTCACAACTCCTACTCCAAAGTTTGTTGGGAATTTTAAGCATTGATGCACTGTAGATGGAACTGCTTCGAATTTCTTCAAACCAACTCTTCCCATGATGATGTTGTAGGCTGACTGCACATTCTTATCCATCACAAAGAAGCGTATTCTTTCTGTTCGACAAGCAGGCCAAGTTCCAATGAATATATCCAACTTGATCGTCCCAAGTGGAAAAACTTTCTCGCCAGCAAAACCCAGGAGGGGTCTGTGATAAGGTTCCAATTGAGATAATTTCAGATTCAAGCTATTAAAGCATGAATAGTACATGATGTCTGCCGAGCTTCCATTATCTACCAATACCCTTGAAATCACTACTTCCTTCATCCTCATTTTTATCACCAGAGGATCGTCGTGAGGATAAAGAACACCAGGTCATTTTTTGAAAAACCAATGACCAGCTTCTCTTTGTTTACCTTCCTCGGACGATCGTCCTCGGCCAGATTTATTCGCTGAATATATGAACAAGCTTGAGCCTCTCCGAGGTAAGCTTTTCTTTCTGCAGTATGGTCTCCTCCTCCTGCATCTCCTCCTGTAATAACATTACAATCAAATGATCCAAAACGTATGGAAAATACCTCTCGTTTTGGTTGCCTTGGTTTCTTGGGAAGATCGGGGTCATCCTCTGGATCATCTTCATAGTTTCTCTTCTTTTTCTCCTCTGCTCGACGAGGAGATCTAGACCTCTCTCTAGCTCGGTCATTATTTTTTCTTTCACCTCCCCGATCAACATATTTTGCTAGCTTTCCTCTTCGGATGAGTGTTTCAATCTCGTTCTGAAGAGCTATGCAATTCTTGGTCATGTGACCATAATCTTTATGAAACTCGCAATATTTATCCTTACCCCTTGAATCAGGGTCTGACCTCAGTTTCTTTGGCCATTTTACCTCCTCGTTGTTCTTGATTTCTTTCAAGACATGATGAATACCCATTTTCAAAGGAGTATAATTGTCATATTTCTTCAAGACTTCCCATGATGATTTATTATTTCTGGAGCGTTTATCACCGCCATTGCCCTTATGCTCTTTATTCTTAGACTTGTCGACTTCCACCTTGGTGTCTTTATCTATATTCTTCTTTGCAGCCATAGCTTCCTCGGCATTCATGATTTTAGCCGCTTTTGCCATCAATTCTGACATAGTTTTAGGTGGATCTTTCGCCAAAGTATAATACAACTTATTAGGAAACAACCCACTCATCAAAGCGGTGATTGCTGTCTTCTCTTCGTAATCTATGACCTCCAGCTTCTCGTTATTGAAACGAGTTATGTAATCTCTAGTACTCTCACCAGATTTTTGTCTAACACTTAACAAATGTGCTACTCGTTTTACTGGCTTTGCTCCAAAATAGAAATTGCCGATGAACAACTCAGCCAACTGAAAGAAGGTTGAAATCTTACCCCGAGGAAGATTGTTGTACCAAATCTGGGCAGCTCCAGTAAGAGTTCCAGAGAATGCTCTACATCTCATCTCGTCGGGGACAACATAGATATCGGCGGTAGCTTGATATTGCTCTATGTGTAGAACAGGATCTGTCTTTCAATCATATTTGGGGGTCACCACAGGTGCTTTAAACTTTGACGGGGTAGGAAAACCCACAATGGCCTGGACAAAAGGTGTCCCTTGAATAAAAGTTCGTTGTAAGGGATTCTTCGCCTTAGCCATTTCTCCGAATCTATCCTCCAAGCGCTGAAGGGATCCTTTCCACGCTTCATTTCCTTCCTCGGGCCTATTGGTTCGAGCAATAGATCATTTTGAAGTAGCCTCCTGAGATTTATCTTGACGAGCAACTGGTCGTGATTGTGCTGATCCTTCTCTTAGATCTGATGGTCGTCAAAAACTCCTCGACATGGTCTTAGGTGGACTCCTATTCCTCCTAGGGCCTAATCGACTGAAAGGAGACACCCTACTCAATCTTTCTAAGGCGCTGGGTCTTTCTGGAGATAGGGTGATACGTTGATCAGTATCTGTAGCCCTTATTGATGAAGTTCGCCCAGGTTGATAAGAGAAATCATCAGACTCCTCATTACGATATGATTCAGTATGCCTGGATCGTGAAGAAAGTAAATAAGTTTGCCTCTGACCTCTTTGCTGTCCTGAACGTGCAGGTGCATTGCCATGAAGGGTTTGTATGAGTTGCCTCATTGTGTCTTGCATGGCGGTTTGTCCTTGAGCCAGATTCGTCATAATTCCGGCCAGATCTGGAGGTGCAGAGGGATTTGGAGGATTTCCAGCATTTCCAGCGTTTCGATTGCTAGGTTCTGGGTTATCTGCCATTGGTGATGAATGATTTTTGGTGAAAAATGATAATAACAATCGTTCCCACAGACGGCGCCAATCTGTTGATGTAAAAAATTAGATCGCTCTAATTATTCAATCACAGATAAATAAAATGAGACAAAGATTTTTAAAGTGGTTCAGCCTTATAAGAATGGCCTACGTCCACTGTTATGTTATTGCTGAGTGTTTGGGAATTCTTGATTATAAGTTCTACCAAGAAATTCCGGTCCCTTTGAATGAGGGCGATACAAGGTATTTATAGCTCTTAGGCTGTACATGAAAGGGTTGATACATTAAATGATATACATATGAAAAGGTAATACATTTAATGCCGCGTGTGCGTCAAGATGATGAACATTCAATGAATAGTTGAACTGTTGATTATCTGGAAATTAATGCTATGGCCGAGATGCAGCTCGGACCGCCTTAGTTGCTTGTTGCTCAGGAGTTCCTCGGAGCGCTAGAGTACCTCGGAGTGCTGAAGTTCCTCGGTGTATCCTCGTTGCTCGGAGAGACCATGAGTTGGTCGGGGAAATGAACTTCCTCGTTGCTATTGTGCCAAGTAGATTGACACGTGTTCTCATATTATTCGTCCATATCAGCATATTAATTTTGGTATCAACACTTAGCATAAAAAGATTAAATTTGTTTAAAATTATCTTTCACATTTAAATTGGTATTGCATTCTTAATTTGGAACCACCTTGGATTATTTTGCGCATTTACAAATTGGTATCAGAGTGGGTTGAACTAACTTAGTCTGTAGATCCTTATTTACAGAGTTTTGGGTGGTTATTTGTTTCTCTCTCTTTGTTTTTTTTCTCTCGATGGATTCTCTGAGTTTTGATGAATTAAATCTCTTGAATTTCAAGTTTGCAAAAATTATTGAAATTCTTGAAGAAGAAAATTCTCGTTTTAAAAATATAATTGAATATTTGTAAACGTTTCAAACTCAAAGAGATATCATTCGTGAGAAGTTTATTGCATTATATGATGACTTTAAATCAAGGTTCTAAAAAATACGAGGCGTGAAGGGCAAGCCTTAAGCCTTAGAAGCCTAGGCGGACCTTAGGCGCAAAAAGGCGTTAAAAAGCGTTTAGGACTTTTTTAATATATTTTAACATTTTAACTATAATTAGGCTATTAAAAATACTAAAATGGTATGTACCTTAAAATATGTTTGAATATATGCAAACTAAAATATTATTATTTTTAAATACTAAGAAAAAATAAAAAAATAAAGAAAAAAAAAACGGGCGTTTTTTTCGACGAGAGGCAGAGATTTTTCGTATACCATTTGTATTTTAATTGTTTTGAATGAGACATTGGTCCATTTTTTTTAAAGTCTTTAAAAGGTGATATCATTTCACTAAAGCGTTTTTCTTTTAAAAAAAGTGCACCTAAATCCTTTTACCAAGAATAAGGCGTAAAAAGTTTAAAGCAGAGCATTTCTCCTAAGCCTCAAGCCTAGGTGAGCCTTTTAGAACACTGCTTTAAATGTTTAAAATTTTCCAAGGAAGAGAGTGAGAATAGAGTCCTTGTTAGGGATAAGTTTTCTTTCATTGAGGGGGAGCGAGATAACCTTCTAGGAATGATTGAAAATATGAAGAAGGAGTCCCTAAAATTGGAAGAGTCTATTTCTTTGCTTGAGTGTAAAATTTTGAAGTTAAATGATGATTTAAAAGACTCAAATAGTTTGAGTAGTGATGGTAATGGATCATTTTGTTCTCGTGCTTTGAGTGTGAAATCCAAAATCATAGTTGTTTTAGAGCGTCAAACACATCCAAGGATGTTAGAAAAGGGCACACCTTAGGTAACATTCCTTTTGTTTACATAAGTTCACATTGTGGTAGGAAAGGTCACCTCAGCATTTTTGTTTTGCTCTTATAAGGGGTCCTAGGAAGTTTAAGGATAGTGTTTTGGAGATGATAAATTTGAGGTTAGTTGATTCTCTCATGCTTGAACATGATACTTCACATGCTATTTCTTATGGATGATTGCTTGCATGATTTTGCTTGTCATACGCTAGTTGTGCTTCATGATATATGTTTTCTAGTGTTATGACATGTGTATCTTTTGTATTATATTTTTCTTTTATTGAGTCATATTGAAAAAATACAAAAAATACTATTTGTTTTATATATGTTTTGAAAAATACAAAAATATTTTGTTCTCTGAAAAATATTTTGAAAAATTCAATAAGATTTTTGGTTTTTGTGTATTTTAGTTTTACACATTTAGTATGGCATATTGGTGTATTTGAACCCAATTCACTACACAATTCCATGTGGCTAGGACATTTGGTTATGAATTTAGATGCTTAGATTTATCTTAACCTTATTTATGGAGTTGTTTCAAACTTGACTTGCTTTATGGATTCGACTTTGTCTAGCCTCCACACACACATGCACGAGCTTATTGTATTTTGCTTTATGATGTATATTTAAGCTTGATGAGATGTTCTCCTATCAATTTTTATCATCTGCATGTTTATTTGACTATAGAGGATTTGTGCATGTAAGAGCCATTGCCCGCGAGAGTTTATTTACTAAATAATGAGTGTGTACGAAAAAGGGCTTAAAGAGGCATGTGAACTCATCGTGAAAACCACCGTTTAAAAAACCCAAGAAATAATAAAGGCAATAAAAAGAAAAATATGCCAAAAGGTCCCAAAATAGTTTGGTTTGCTTGATCATTCAAAAGAAATCACTTCAAAAGAAAAGAAAAGAATAGAATATATGATCATGTTTATCTTTTGAGGGTGTTTAGTTGAAGATCAACAGGTTTGCACAATGATACTTAGTTATGCTTATTTTATCATGACGCTATTGATTTGTAGAATCATCAATATTCTAGGATTGTTGCATTGTGCTTATTTTGTTCATCAAGTTCAACTTTATTTGTCAATTTAGGCTAAAGCTTAGTTTGATAAAGTTTTGCGGTCAATTAGAACTTTTTGAACATATTTGAATGTTTGGGTTATAATTTTTTTGTTAATAGTTCACACCGATTCATTTCATCCCACATTTTTGGACACATCGATACTAAGCTAGTGTGTAAAGATTATGTGTTTTGTATCATATTTTTTTGTCGTTTATACCTATATATGCGTGCCGGATTAGCTTTGATATATTTCGCATATAATATATATGGTATTGTATGTTATTTTTGTAAGTTTTACATTTTTTTGAAAACATTTGAAATTTTTTAAAAATAGATGGTTGTTTGCCATTGAGATTATCATTACATATACTTGATTTATATCTTTTTGTGATGACATCTTATCTTCGACATGATGCTTCATATTTCATGCTATGTTTATACTTTTTTGTCTATTTCGGATAAAAACAAAGGGGCATACCATATTAAAATGTGTTTGATTTACGGGGGAGAAACTTATTTACGAGTTTTACATTTTTTTCAAACTCGATGCGTCATTATAAATATGTTTTTGTCTCATGTGTGTATGCACTTAAAGAAGAATTCATGACACACGGATGAAGACAAAGCTTGTGAAAGGGAAGAAGAAGAAGAAGTTTGAAGATAAAAAGACTTATGCCATTCCGTTCTAGGGTTGGGATGGGTATTAGTATTCTTATCATAGGATATTTTTTACTTTAATTTAGTGTTAGATAATGTTTATGTATTTTGTACCAGAATAGCCAAAGGGGGAGATTTGTAAGAACAATTTTTCTAGCAATTTTCATAGCATAGCTTTAGGCTAGTTTGGCATATCCCGTTACAAATCGTCACGTAATATCAAGACGAATCGAACTCAAGAATATCCAATTTTGAAGACTTCCAAACATCCCAATAAGGTATAAAACAATTCAGAGTTTGAATTAATTTACGAAATTATATTTTGGGATGTTTATTTTTTTTTAAACAAAAAGGCTTTTTTATTTTTGAAAAATATTTATTGAGTTTATTGTAGGCGGAGTTTAATTTCATTTATGTCATTCCAATGACATCTCCATATCGTTCAAACGACCTATCATGGTCGTTTAAAGTCTGTGTTCAAACGAGCACCAAACGAAGCATGCCGCTTTGATTTTCGCTACTTCGTTATAAGCGAGGTCAGATCTCATTCGAACAAGATCAACATCTCGGTTGAACGACTCTGCATTACTGTTCGAACAACGCGTCGCCTTAAGTTTTGTATAAATACCTATTTCATGTTCAGAATGTTTAAGACTTTTTCCAACTCCGTTGCTGCGTTACTTTTGCGAAAGTTATTCAAGTTTTGTGTTGAAAAACATTATTTTAATTCACAACAAAACATCCTTGAATATTGTTCATGTGAATTGTTTAAACCCTAGAAAGTTTTGTATCTTTGCATACACCTGTTGTGGAGAGGATCTCCACTGCTGACTTGTGATACATGCGGGGATTCACTGCTGAAGACTGAAGCTGAGGCTAAGGCTGAAGGAGGAAGACCAAGGTCTTTGTGGTTCTCGAGAGAATCATTATTGTCGACTGCGGTCGTTGTGGTTCTTACAAGAATCATTGATGAATTTCACTTGTAAGTTTGTAAGTTCTGATTTGAGAATTATTAGTGGAATAAAAGGTTTTGCCCTGCGAGGATTTTTCCTTAAACTTGGCCTTGGTTGAATGCTTGAAGTTTTATCATAATAGATGCATGCTTAGGATAAAAAGATAAAATCTGTTTAAAATTGGCTTCCACGTTTAAATTGGTGTTGCATTCTTTATTTGGAACCACCTTGGATTATTTTGTGCATTTACAAATTGGTATCATAGCTTTTAATTTCTTTTTACCCATTTACAGATATACGTGTGTTACATGTTTGCTTATTTATCTATATGGGTGGAGATTAAAGAATATGGGAGAAAGGAGTAGATGTTTTCAATGACCTAATTTATTTTTCATATTGAGAATAAAATGTAATTCACCCCTGAGGTGGTAATAAAATAAGCGTGTGACACTATTTTATGAATAAATTTATATTTTCCACTTAATTTAATTCATTTCTTATGCACTCACTTGTACATTCATATAAAAAAATAGGATGTGACATCTGTGGGTGATGATACTTCATTCTCTGAGCTCTTGGGTTCTTCCACGACCTCCGCCAAGTTGTTGAACTCTGAAATGAAATTAGGTAAGGTCTGGCCATTGATATCACTTCATGGCTGGTACTTAATATCAAATTGCCCTAACTTCAAAGACCACTTGATAAGCCTACCTAAGGTATCAGTCTTGTGTAGGATCTACCAGAGGGGTTGATCCGTCATGACCACAATAGTATGCGATTGGATGTACAAACTAAAACGTCTGGCTGAGGTAATCAGACAGAAAGCGAGCTTATCCATACTTGGGTATTTATTTTTAATCGGTGTTGAGATATACTTACATAATACATGGTGTATTGAACCCCATATTCTTCTCTGATCAAAGATGAGATAATTGTGGTTGAGGAGGCAATAATGTATAGGTACGATTCTTCTCCAATAATGGTTTAGGATAAGAGAGATGGAGATCCCATAAAATTCTTCAAGTCTTAAAAATCCTCCTCTGCCTTTGGAAAGATCTCTTCTGTATTTGAGGAAAGGAAAACACCTGTTTATGGACTTGGAGACAAAATGATTGATGGCAGTAACCTTTCCAGTTATGACTTGGATTTCTTTGACTATTTTGGGAGACTTCATGTCCAGCAGAGCTCTGATCTTCTCTGAGTTAGTCTCTAAGCCACGTCTGGTGACCATAAAGCCCTAGAACTTTACTCCATCTGGCCCAAAAGAACCTTTTAAGGCACATTTGATTCATTCTGAGGATGGAAAAGTTCTCCTTGAGGTTTCGAACATGATCTTGAGAATCCAAACGCTTAAGTATCATATCATTAACATAAAACTCCATGGATTTTCTTATTAGATATTTGAAAATGGAGTCCACCACCCTTTGATATGTGTCACCTGCATTTTTTTCTTCTGAAAGGCATAACTTTATAATAATAGGTACATTTATCTGTGATGAATGAGGTTTTTTCCTCATCTGTTCGAGCCATTCCGATTTGGTTGTAAGTAGAATAAACATCTATAACGGAGAGGAGCTCGTGACCACCATTGGAATATACCAAAGTGTCAATATGAGGTAAGGGTAATAATACTTTGGATAAGTTTTATAAGGTTATTTAAGTCTAAGCACATCCTCATCTTCTTGTTGCGATGGGCAACAACACCATATTAGATAGACATTATCGGTATTGTACCTCCTGGATGAAGTTGTCTTCTAAAAGCTTGTTGACCTCGTCAGTAGCAACAATACTTCTTTTGAGACTAAAGAAACTCTTCTTTTGACTTACTGACTTATGGTTTGGGTCCACACCGAGGTAGTGGGATATGAATTCAGGATTTACCCCAATCATGTCTAAGTGTCCCCAAGTAAACACACCATTGTTTTCTCTAAAAAACTGGGCCGTCTCCTCTCTGAGGGAGGATCTCAGGCCAATTCCAATTTGGATAATTTGGTTTGTATTTTCTTTATCGATGCAAATGATGATAAAGACCTCAAATCTCTTACCTATTTATTCTCTCTCTTCATATCGTGGATCCAGAGTATCCCCATCTATCATCTCTATGCCCAAACTCTCTCGTGGGAGCTCATACATTTTAGGTGGAAGAGTCAGAGCATATGTGAAGACTTCAGTACCTCGGTGGGAGCTTTATGGGACCTTAGGAAATCTCTGGACGTTCTCTAGTGGTATTTTCTTCTCGTTCATTAAAGTTTTGTAACACTCCCTAGGTTTTTTCTAGTCTCCATGAACTTCTACCACACCCATGGAACCTCATCATTATCCTTCGAGTAGATACAACCGTGCCTAACTCTTTGAGTAAAGGTCTTTCCATGATTACATTGAAAGGTGATGGTAAGTCCACCAATAGGAAGGTTTTCCAGATAACAAATTAGTTCTCTTTGAAGCCAATTGTAAGGGGAAGAGTGATGTACCCCATGGAATAATTTTGTTCTTCGTTGAACCCAATCACTGGAGTGGTGATGAGCTACATGTGCTTCGTTGTGAGGATAATGGACTTGAAAGCATCTAGGAACAAGATGATTGTTGAGCTCCCAATGTCAACCAATACTCTCTTCATATATATTTTGTTCATGATCACATATGGAGGAGAATCCTTCTAAGGTTTGTATCTTAAAAGATCATCAAGGGAGCTTCTTTTGGTGACTTTTGTAGTAGTACACATTGTTAACTTGCACTCTGTAATACGCCGTTATTTTAAAGCATTTAAATTAATTAAGAAAATAACCAAATTTAATTTTGGATAAATTAAAAGTGAATTATGTATTAATAAGTTAAAATGAATTAATGTAATGAATTTATAAAGTTAATAGAGGTGAAATTGAAATTATATAAGGGAAACAAAATTTTAAGGTTAATTAATTCAATAGTTTAAAATTTTGGTGAATATGGATTAATTATTAATTAGTTTAAATGTTAATGTTTTAATACAATAGGTTATTTTATTAATCAATTTAAGTGTTGATTTCGTTTTGAGTTGGTCAATTGGTTTTAAAGTGCTAGTGGTTTTAATGATCAAGGCCTAGCCTTAGGTATAAATTTCAGCATTAATGGGTCAAAAGGAAAAGAATTTACCTTAATCATCTTAGGGTATGTTTTATGTTTTGGTAACATGCTAGGAGAGAATAGAATAATCAACTGGAATTTAAATGGCTTCCTAGGATTTTGGTACTTGGGATCATTTATTAGAAAAGAAAAGGCAGATAGATTTTTTTGGAAAGGGATTTAAAAGAAGGGAACGACGGAGATGAAGAATGAAAAAGGGGAATGCGAGATTGTCTTCTTTTGGCGGCTGTAGGTTCCTCCCATTTTAGAAGTCTCTTATTGGGTTTATTTAGGTGGCAGAGCCTTTATTTTTCCAATAATAATTGATACGAAAACATAAGCCACATTGTCTCTTTCCTATTCATCCCCCCCATGAATAAATCACCCTAACTTTATCCAAATTAATAAATCCAACCCCACTTTTATTATTTAAACTAATATTTTATAAAGAGGGTTTCAACACCATTTCAAGGATTTTCTTCACCAACGAGGAACTTAAATTTTTGGATGAATTTTTTAGGCAAGTGACTTCCTAGTCCCACTCCTCTCCTTTTATATGTGTATTTGCTAAATTGATCTAAATTTAATTATAGTGCTAATATTAGTTAGGAACCCATAGGAAATTGTGTTGTCCTAATTTATGATTGTAATTAGGTGAATTAAAATATTTCGTGTGCTTGAAAATAAATGTTAAGCCCTAATAAATTAAGGAAATCGAATATGGGCCCCAAAGTAAGAAAGTGGTATTTTTAGGTTTTGGACCCCATTTGTAAAAATTAATAATTTGAGATTAAAAAATAGATGACATGGACTTAATTTAGAATTGACATATTCTAGAATTTACTCAAGCCTAGTTGAGTTGTACCTTATTCTTTAAGGATAGTATTTTTTAATAGTTATGTCCCAAATTGATGAAATTTGTTACGAGGACCTTATTCATGTTATAAGAACTTATATGAACACATTTTAGATGACTTTGGACACTTGATATATATAAATGAACAACCTTATGGTGAAATACACCTTCAGAAGTTAATTATATGTTTCTTTTATGCAAAACATAATATGATCCTTTACTTGAGATATTATTAGGGTGAATTACACCAACCCCCCTCCCATACTATTATTTTTTTACACCCAACCCATTTTCAAAAAATTTTCAACATTTTTATGCATAAAATCATGTTTTATCAACATTTTTTTAAAGAAAAGTGTCTGAGTGTAAAAATCCATATTTCGGGTGGGGGTGGGTGATGTAATTTACCCATATTATTATTATTGATATACATTTTTATCTTGTAAATGACAGAAAGAGCACGAGATATTGTTGGTTGTTGGTTTAGATGTTGGATAAAGGTGTTTTCACACGTAGACATTCGAATCCCACCCTTACTCTGTCATAACAAACCCTAATTAAATTTGTCTTAACAACTCCCTTATCTATATGAAAGTGTATCAGGGGATTCCTTATTTGGATTTCACTACGGTGAGATGTCCCACGCACAGAGTTTGGAGGAAGGTAGGAGTAATAATTCAAATCTTTAGTAAAAGTGACACTTTTTTACTTTAGTGTCTTATTTTGCGAGAAGTCACTTGTAGTATTACCGTCCCCTTAGATCTTTGTCAAATAGACTAAAATGTATTATAACCCGAGGGTGGGGTAAACAGGGTATACAAATTATAGCATGGAGTGATAAAATACGTGTGAAAGTTCTTAATGTGATTAATAAACGCATATGTGAAATATGAATTAATGAGTGAGCGCTGATGAGGAATACCCATATAGTGAGATCTATAATTGGGTGAGTGCCGAGGAGGAACAACCCTATGTTGAGATATGTGGTTGGGTGAGTGCCGAGGAGGAATACACCTAAGTTGAGATATATGATGAGTTCAACATTGTGAGGCATGTGGCAATGTGCTGTGTGGCATTTTGATTTGGCGTACCGGTTTATGTATCATACGTGTTGGAATATCCGGCCATGCGAATACCAGGTGGAGACATGATGTGTAATGTGATGTTTATGAATTATATGTGTTGACGAGTCCGCCACTATGAGGCAGGTGGCTATGGACTATGTGAGGGTTTGATTTGGCGTACTACATATGTTTTAGATGACCGAGACGAAGGGGCCCAAGTCGATTACGTGTTGATTAATTAATGAGGATAATTAATTAGTGATATGAATTGAGACATTTTTATTACATTGTGGGGATACATTTTACGGGATGGCTCGTACAATTATATTAAATGTAAATTGTGATATTATTATCTAATCATATAAGTGCTTTGAGTTGCGTACCTAACATACTGGTAGTGGTTTTGACCTGTCTCTTTTACGTGGACCTCAGGTGTTAGAGTTGGACCTACCGCTTAACCTTCTTATTCCAACCAACTTTTTTTTATTCATATCTCTCAGTAAGGATATTAGTTTTAGAGACATTGTTGATCTCGACTTTCTCCAGTTATCATTTTACTTTTCAGTCTATTCTACTTTGAAACATATTAGTTTATAGGTATTGTGAGATTTAGTGTGGCTTGTATTATTCAAAGACTCATTTAAGATTTTATTAAGGTATTATTATTGAGACATTATTGTATCTCTTTTATGGATTATGGACATTTTATTATGAGTTTATATTTGACTTTTTTTCATATCATTCCCATAATATTTGTTATATCTTTCATTTGTTATCTCCATGATGAGAATGGTATTGTATTGTTTTAATATAATTTATGATTTTATATTTAGACTTGATGAACCCAAGTGTTTAATTACACGGGGTCTCACAGTTGGTATTAGAGCATGGTTTTAGGCCTTGCGGGTTATAGGTTCTCTTAGACATTTGCTCTCCATTCTTTGATATGTGCTAATCTATGTATTCTTATTTGTGTTTCGTTAAATGATAGGATGTGTTACACCCTAAATAACATAAGCCATCTGGAGCCAATGTGGCAAGGCAAGGACCCCACACATGCTAAAGAAAGTGGTCGGCTTCATCCGTTATTGTGATTGGATTAGATATTCGTCTGCTCGACTTGCAAACCTGACAGCTGTCTTGATCCAATTTATTGAAACGGTTATCATTAGTCCCGTATTTGCCTAGACACATAAGGGAATCCCACTAGTCACATTGGCAACACCCGAGCACGTGGTAAATGCCTACCTCTGCCAACTATGAGTGGGAGGTAACTAATTCATCATTATCTGTCATTTTATATGTAAATGTTGTAACTGAATGACCTATAAAAGTTGTCCACCTATCCCATAATATTTCTACCTAACTAACTATAAATGGCACACAATCCCCTAAGGAAGGGGGATAAAAACCCATCTCTCTGGTGTAAACCCTAATTATGTATTTATTCTTAGAAACTAGTAAATTGATCACTGCACCCGTGGACGTAGGTACCAGGTCTAAATCGAACCACATACATCTTGTCTCTCTATATTATCTCTCACCCCCTATCCTCTATAATTTCTTATCATTTATTTGTTATTGTTTATCCCGACTAAGGCATAAATTACTCAAACCATTTTTAGAAGAAAATAAATTGGCACCATTTGTGGGAATTCGATAAGCCATTGTTGTTTCCTACTACCCTTAAGTTTCATTCCTTTCCCTTTTTCTCATAACCCGTTGATTCCCGAAGATGGCCGACAACCTGAAGATAAACCGTATGGCCGAAGCCATAAAGGCAACCACCCCTATAAGAATGGCAGACATCCAAGGAATATTCATGAGCTTAGAAAAAGGATAGGAAGACGTGAAAGAAAGTATCAAATAACTGATGCAAACACTACATGCTGGACAAGGTAGGCTCACCGTAGACCTCGCCACTCTCGAAGGAGAAACTTTAGATGACAAAAGAAAAATGTTACCTCTGTCCCTTACAGAGGCAAAGGGAAGGTGTACCAGAGACAAGCCCTTAAGAATCCCAAAAATATTGAACCTAGGGTCGCATAATGACAGGAGCATATATCGATAATTGGGATCGATCATACTGCCCCTGTGTCACCTCCTCTATTCGGTCAAGAGGCTATGATGATGAGCAATCATTTTTTGAGGAATGACCCAATGCATTAGAATGACTGAGTAGAGGCTCAAATTTCTATTGATTAGTCCCATACTGTTCCAGAGTGCCAATTACGACAGTTTCTAAGGATTACAGTGCACGACAAGATGAGTCAGCTCGATCGATCACTAGGGGGTCACACTAATTAGCTAGAGCCTTGGCCCAAGCCGAGTAGACTTCCCAGGTAGAGAGGTTGGCCTAGAGGTGAGGTCGAACAGTTAAATCAGTCGTGGTAAAGAATAAACCATAGGAACAACCATGGAAGGGTTCCATACAATGCCTAGAGGATCGACTAAGTGTAAAGGCCAGGGCTAAGAACCCTCTCCACAAAGACTTTGTGAAATGATTTACTTTTGTTCCCTTAATCACGGTGTAATCATGCCAAAGTATGATGGGAAGACCGATCCAGTATTACACGTCGAGCAATATCAGGCAGCGGGGTTAACATATACTCCTTTCTTGATGAGGTGCGATGTCGAGCATTCTCTAGCACCATCACCAGCTCCGTCTAGATTTGATACAATAGCTTATCGCGAGTAAAAATCTCCAATTTTTAGCAGCTAGATGATCTCTTTATTTTGCTTCAGGGCGAATCCTGGTAAAATGGTCGCCCACCTGCTCAGCATTCTACAATGGGCCAATGATACCTCCAGAGATTTTAGTACTCGTTTCAACACAATGAAACTTGAGGTAGTAGACTATAACAAGCAGACAACCATAACCACCTTTATGAGTGGATTATAATTCGAGAAACTCTTCTGGGCCTTGGAAAAAGAAACCCCCAAGACCATAGTAGAACTGTTGTCTAAAGCAGGCAAGATCATGAACGCTGAGGAGGCGATGTAAGCTAAAGAATCAGACCATTCAAAATCCGCATCCAACAAAGGTGGCAAGAAAAAAGATCAGAAAGACAAAAAGGTTGAAAATCCGAAGAGATACGATGAGCACGCCCCACTGATAGTAGGCATCAATTACATCTTCTAGGAGATTAGAAGAAATAAGGACCCCAGGTGGCCCGTCAAGCTTCAATTGCCTTGAAGAATGAGATAGAGAGCCTCATAAGAAAGGGAAAACTATTTGGTATGTGGATAAGGACTACCGAGTAGATGCAAACAAGTAAAAGACCAGAAGATGATCAACATCACCCTGTAAAAAGTCAGATGAGAAGAAAAAAGGTCGAGATAAAGATTTCAACGATGATTTAGACCTCCTAAAGAAGACAAGAGAGACACTCTATGAATTCAAGATGATCTCTCTTGGATGTCACTTAATCGCTGGCAGAAATGCCGAAGGAGGAGAAGATTTGGTTGATAGAAAAGCCCACCTGAACGAGGCCAAAGTTTGCGCTCATATCAAGCAGCTCAATCTTATAGAAAACATGTACACTTTTCCTCGAAGGTGAACAAGGATCGTTTCATCTTGGGATTACCTAATGACAACCTATATGGTGTTTTATACCCCCACAACGATAATTTGGTCATTACCATGATGATCCACGAAAGCAAGGTTGCTTGAATTCTGGTAGATAATGGCAGCTCAGTGGATGTAATGTTATATAACTATTTTAAAAGGCTGAAAGTCTTGGATAACAAGCTAATACCCTATCTGATGATGCTGGAAATAGCACCACCCTTCAAGGTGTTTGTGAGCTCAATTCAATGTCAATAATGGCAGCATATGGGTATACACACATATAGTAGAAGGAGGTGAGGTTAAGAGGATTCACACCGGAATATAAGTGGTTCAGCTAATCTGGCCTACGTCCACTGTGCAAGTTTATGATGTGTATCACTGTATGAGGGCTCTAATGGCCATAAATACAATCTCTCAAGTTTTATCTCTCTACTGTGTATTTGAACAGAGTTTCAGCTAGGGTTGCTAATTTCGAATCCTTTGCAAGGTAGAGGATGACCTCTATATATAGTACCTGGAGGGTGTAATGTACCCCCCATGCATGCAATGAGCATGTGTGTGTATTTATCCATCCAATATGAAGAAGACATCTGTCACTATCACATATAGAGAATGATGATGAAATATTCTCCCTACGTGTGGGGAATGATTTTTTATAACTGACTTGTGTCCACGTGTCCTTATCCAAATGTTAATAGGTACTCGACCATCGTGCTTGGTCATGACATCGACCTGGGAGAAGCCGAGGTTGATAAAGTCTAGTTGCTCGTTCAATCCGAGATGGACCATGAAGGTCTCGGCTTAAGTCAAGCCGAGATAAGATTGGGGTCGGCTAAGGACGAGGTTGAGCTGGATCGTGCCTGGAACATCGACTGATTTGTTGATGAGGTCGACCTTGGTAGAGGTATGCCTCCCTGTTATCTAGGCCTACCCATGGATGAGGTTATCATTCCCAGGTGAGCTGAAAAGCTGCTAACCCTTACGATACATGCATCTCCCTCTTGATGAGGTTTGTAATTGTGTCGGCCTGGGCAGACCCTTCTATGACTGAGGCTGCTGGTCATCGATCAAGGATCTTCCAACGTCGGCCCTGTCCTCGACCGAGGTGGTGTCTCAGAGCCGAGGTGACACTTGGGGCATATCAATCACCCCCCAGCCCTCAGTTATATGCGAGAGCAGGTGACTGGGGGATCTCTACACCTCCGAGGTCTTTCTCCCATGTGCTAATGTTCATTTGACACTTGTCCATTACTGAAGTGTGGCTTGCCTGGCACGCGCGTGTTGTTAGCCATCCTTTGGGTCTCCCAAGGCAATGATGGGCCTTGGGAGATGTGCCCCTATATTTAAGGCTTTAAGCCCCCCTTTTCTCTTTCTTCTCCAGTCCCCTCATTTCTTGGCGCGATTCATTTCTACAGCTCTCTCTCTAGAAAACTTTGGTTTGAGGTGTTTTGGTTGGTGATTCCTCACAGTTTCTTCATTCCCTCCTCCTACTTCTTCCTCAGGTATCCTCTGCCATCCTTTTTCTATCATTTTTCCCTATTTTCCCCTTACTTTTGTGTTTTTCGGTGAGTTTGAGGGTTTTCAGGCGAGGTTTCTATACTTTCAGGCGAACTGTTCTTGGTGTTCTCGATAGTAGGCCTTTGAATTTTTATAGTTTGATCTTTAGGTGAATCATTCCATTATCTAGCCTTGTTTGTAGTATAGAAGCTCCTTAAGTGTAGTGTCTGCCTCTGATGCTCAGACCCCTCTACCAACTTCTTGAGGAGTTCCCTTCTATTAGAGAGAAGAGTTTAGAAAAAATTAGGCAAATAGAAAGAGCACAGGAGGAGGCTCGTAGGTCACAAGAAAATCCTCTTAGACCCATCTTTCCACCGCCTCTGAAGGTGATATACCCTGATCTATTGGAACCATTTATCCAAGCATAAGTCCCTGCTGAACCAGTACCGATGTCTGAGTCTGAGTCTTCCACCTTAGACCCTATGTCTGTGGATTCCTTTTAGGAGGCCATGGACTTCACAACTCGTCAAGATCAGGCCCCTGATCAAGCTGAGGTCTCTAGCCGGGCCTCATCCCATAATAATTCAAGCACCTCATCCTCTGCCTCAGAGGTTGAGGTTGTTGAGCCGAGTGTGGCTATTCCACTAATTCTTGACGCCATTCCCCTGTCGGCCATGACCGGGGCTGAGTTCGCTCAGAGGTTCTCCAATAATTCGTCAACGTCTGCTCAGGCTGACATTGAGTTAGACAATGACGATGATGTCGACGTTGAAAGTGACGTCGACGTCTCTGAGGCAGCCGAGATCGAGAGTACCATTACTGAGGTAGACCTTCTTTACTTAAGATATCTGTACTCCATCAGCCCCTCCATAAATCTTAGGAGACCTCTGAGGGAAGAGAGGGCCTACCATGGCCGAGATGGTGAGATCTGCTTGAACGAGAAGATGTTCAAGTTGGGGTTTCGTTTGCCCATTCATCCCATTATTAGGTCCATCCTTGCCTACATCAATTTGCCCCTTCCCAATTATCCCCTAATGCTTGGAGGGTCATAATAGGGGCTATAGTCTTATTGAGGGCTATCCACCACTCAGACCTTCCAGTTTAGGTCTTTCTTGGTTTTTATGTCCCCTCCTCTGCCAAGAATCATCCGAGCTACTATCATTTTGTAGCTCGGAAGCCAGAGAAAAAAATGCTTCAGATAACCCAGACTTCCAACCATAACTGGAAGCCTCGATACTTCTTCGCTTCAGGGCCATGGGAATTTAATCCACGTGTTCCCTCTTCCTTACTAGAGCCGAGGATGCCCCTAAGATGGGTTAAGGAAACAATGTCTGCGAAGGCCGACCCTCGTCTGAGCCTACAGAACCTTTAAAAGGTGAAAGCACTTCAAGATCAGGGGATGCATGGTCTGCTCGTTAAATTCGAACACTTGATGACCCCCCACTATCTTTCTGAGACTGGTCTAGGTGGAAGTCCTCTTACCGAGCTTGGTAAGCATTTTTTATTCAAAGTTGAACCTCTGAGTTTACGCATGTCTGATTCTCTAACTCAAACCTTTTAATTTTGCAGAGCGCTCAAAGGATATCTCAGACGAGCTTTGGTAAATGGCTGCACCGAGCTTGACAAATCTCGTGAAGAAGGAAGGTATGAATGCCCCTCCTCCTGCTCCCTCGACCACAAAGGCTCAGACCTCAAAAAAGAGGGGGCTACCGACCACGCCCATGAAGATCAGAGGCTAACTAAGAAAGGGGGGGACTCTGCCATCCCCATATCCTCTGCAGACGCATTGGCGGCTCGTATAGAGCAATTAAAGATTCATGACAGCATCATAGGCCATAGTCTGCAGGCTCTGGATACTATCAGCTCTTCCATGACCGAGGCAGACAAATGTTTTTGCCGTTCTATGGACAGACCCCTGCTGATTGAGTTCGGCTTCCATAGGTCCATTCAGGTATGACTTCATATCTCTTTGTAGTTTCCAAGTGTAACCTCTGATTTGATTTTAAACTTAGTCACACGTCCACATGTTTCGCAGGGTCTGGCTGCAATGCATCATCTCTCCAACTGGACTCTGAGGAAGTTACCCCTCATCCAGAAGGGTCAAGAGGCTGAGAAGGTTCAAAGCACTCTGAACGCTGAAATAGACCGCCTAAAGACTGAGTTGAAGGAGTCTGAGAAGAAGGTGCAGGGGTTGGAGAAGGAGAGCTCCAAACTTAAAAAGGATCATGCTCTGGCTCTGAAAGCTAAGGACGATGTCCTCCAGTAAAAAGTCGACTCGGCTGTGAAGGCAGCTCTTGCAGACGCCTATGAGGGGATATTAGCTGAATATAAAACCTCTGATGAATTCATTAGTTTCGGTTTTTAGTATCTCAAAAGAGGTATCAAAGCTACTATAAAATGGGCGTCTGTCAAGGATAAAGAGGCTGGAAGTTTGAAGGCCTCTAATTTCATAGGTATCGGCTTTGCCAATCCTCAGCTTGACCAAGCCCTTCAGGAGGTAGAAGAGGAGGTTGCCGTGCCTGTAGAGATTACAACACTGGACAGTACGGAGGTAGCGACCGACCACATAGAAGATGGGGCCGAGGTGACAAATATGGCCAAAGAAAATCAGGCCGAGTATGCCAGCACTCTTCCTTCTAACCCTTAGGCTTTGTGAAGCTTTGTTTTGTAACCCCTGAATGTTTGTACTTTTGAAGAACATGGTTGACTCTTATTTTTTGAATCTTAATACTGTATGGAGACCTCTGAAGAGGATCTTTCACTTCATTTATTTTTTTAATGCTTCTATCTTTATGATGTTTTAACTCTGAAGTCTTGTTGCAATGATGTCTTATTTAAACTCAATCAATAGTCTGACCTCAGACCTTGTCACCAATGAATGGTGTTATAAGGGTCTGAGGTCATCACCTAAGATGTTATTCTCACAATTAATCTCACCAAATTAATGATGTTAAGGGTCTGAGGTCATCTCATTATGGTGTCTGACCTCAGACCTTGTCACCACTGAGTGATTTTATAAGGGTCTGAGGTCATCACCTAAGATGTTATCCTCACAATTAATCTCACCAAACTAATGATGTTAAGGGTCTGAGGTCATCTCATTATGGTGTCTGACCTCAGACCTTGTCACCACTGAGTGATGTTATAAGGGTCTGAGGTCATCACCAAAGATGTTATCCTCACAATTAATCTCACCAAATTAATGATGTTAAGGGTCTGAGGTCATCTCATTATGGTGTCTGACCTCAGACCTTGTCACCACTGAGTGATGTTATAATGGTCTGAGGTCATCACCTAAGATGTTATCCTCAATTAATCTCACCAAATTAATGATGTTAAGGGTCTGAGGTCATCTCACTATGGTGTCTGACCTCAGACCTTGTCACCACTGAGTGATGTTATAAGGGTCTGAGGTCATCACCTCAGATGTTATCCTCATAATTAATCTCACCAAACTAATGATGTTAAGGGTCTGAGGTCATCTCATTATGGTGTCTGACCTCAGACCTTGTCACCACTGAGTGATGTTATAAGGGTCTGAGGTCATCACCTAAGATGTTATCCTCAATTAATCTCACCAAATTAATGATGTTAAGGGTCTGAGGTCATCTCATTATGGTGTCTGACCTCAGACCTTGTCACCACTGAGTGATGTTATAAAGGTCTGAGGTCATCACCTAAGATGTTATCCTCACAATTAATCTCACCAAACTAATGATGTTAAGTGTCTGAGGTCATCTCATTATGGTGTCTGACCTCAGACCTTGTCACCACTGAGTGATATTATAAGGGTTTGAGGTCATCACCTAAGATGTTATCCTCACAATTAATCTCACCAAATTAATGATGTTAAGGGTATGAGGTCATCTCATTATGGTGTCTGACCTCAGACCTTGCCACCACTGAGTGATGTTATAATGGTCTGAGGTCATCACCTAAGATGTTATCCTCAATTAATCTCACCAAATTAATGATATTAAGGGTCTAAGGTCATCTCATTATGGTGTCTGACCTCAGACCTTGTCACCACTGAGTGATGTTATAAGGGTATGAGGTCATCACCTAAGATGTTATCCTCATAATTAATCTCACCAAATTAATGATGTTAAGGGTCTGAGGTCATCTCATTATGGTGTCTGACCTCAGACCTTGCCACCACTGAGTGATGTTATAATGGTCTGAGGTCATCATCTAAGATCTTATCCTCAATTAATCTCACCAAATTAATGATGTTAAGGGTCTGAGGTCATCTCATTATGGTGTCTGACCTCAGACCTTGTCACCACTGGGTGATGTTATAATGGTCTGAGGTCATCACCTAAGATGTTATCCTCACAATTTCTGACATTTGAGCACAACGAAGCAAAAGCCATCATGGAAACTGATCTTTCATTAATAATTTCTTCATAATAAGATGGTACATTTACATAAACTCTTTGCAACATCATATGTAATATTTATTTAGGTGATCAGCATTCCATGGGTTAGCGCAAGGTTCCCCTTCTAGGTTTTCTAGCCTGTAGGTGCCAGGCACAACCTCTTCAGTCAATTTTTAAAGACCATGCCAGTTTGGGTAGAGCTTGTTTATTTTCTGCAAGGTTTTCTTCTGCACTAGGTCTCCCACAGTGATGGGTCTTGACTTCACCCTTTGATTGTAGAATTTCGCTGCTCTCTGCTGGTAAGCTGCTTGTCTGATCTCTGCGTCTTATCTTCTCTCTTCAATCAGATCTAGGTCTAGCCTCCTTTCTTCCCTATTTTTGTCAGGGTCATAAGTCTGAACCCTGTGAGTTGGGAGCCCCACCTTTGTTGGTATGATGGCTTCCTAGCCATGTGCTAGCATGAATGGGTTTCTCCTGTAGGTGTCCTTGTCGTGGTTCTATAGGCCCATAACACAGCGTAAACCTCTTCGATCCATCTTCCCTTCGCTTCTTCTAACCTCTTCTTGATTCCATCGAGGATTGTTTTGTTCGTGACCTCGGTCTGATCGTTTGCCTGAGGTCATCCGGGAGATGAGAAGAACTGCTTTATCCCAACTCTTATGCAATACTTCTCTAAAGAGGAGTTCTTGAACTGGGTTCCATTATCTGAGATGAGAGTGTTTGGGAGGCCATATCTGCATATGATATTCCTCCAAATAAATTGGAAGGTCTTCTTCTCTGTGATTGTTATCATCGGCTCTGCCTCCACCCACTTTGAAAAGTAGTCAATGGCAACTATCAGGAATCGGTAACTGTTGGCAGCTCTTGGTAGAGGTCCTACTAAGTCAATCCCCCATACTGCAAATGTCCATGGAGAGGTGATTGACGTTATAGGTTGATGAGGTTGATGTGGAATAGTGGCGAATCTCTGACATTTATCAAACCTCTTCCCGTAAGCTGCAGCATCTTTGGCCAAGGTTGGACACCAGTACCCCTGTGTAATGATTCTCTTGGCTAAGGGTCTTCCTCCTATATGACTGGAGCAAGAACCCTTATAAATTTCGTGTAAGACCCGGGGAACTTCGGTGGGATGCACACATCTGAGGAGAGGCAACAGAAATCCCTTCTTGTACAAGACGTCTCCTATTATCGAGAACTTGGCAGCCCTGTATCTCAATTTCCCCCTCTCTAACTTGGATTCGGGTAACTCTCCCTCTCTGATATACCTGACGAGGGGGTCCATTCATGAGTCTCCTATGTTTAGATTGAGACAAGGGTTACATACCTCTTTTTCCTTAATGGTCGCTTTTTCTAAGACCTCGATCGAAACTGTCCTTCTGACGTCTATCTTCATCATCGAAGCCAACCTTGCCAACGCGTCTACGTGGCTGTTACTTTGTCGAGGTACTCTCTTCAGTTTTATCTCTTCGAAACATTCTAACATCGTTCTCACCTTCTTTAGATACTTCTCCATACTTTCATCTTTGGCCTCATAGACTCCCAATACTTGATTGACAACCAACCTTGAGTCGCTATGAAGTAGGAGTAATTTTACACCCATAGTCTTTGCCAACGAAAGACCTGCTATTATAGCTTCATATTCTGACTTGTTGTTAGATGCCTTGAAGTTGAAGCTCAATGCATATTCAATGTTGGTAGCATCTGGGGCTAAAAATATCAACCCTGCACCGCTTCCACTATCGCACGAGGAACCATCAACGAAGAGGTTCCAAATATCTGTATCCGATGAGAAAGCCCCCTCCGACATGACTCCCTGCCTGAAGAGGTACCGATCCTCCTCGTTCTCCACTACTCTGTTCCTGATATTTTTGGACGTGACCTCTTCCTGATCTCGGGAGACGTTGGGTGTCGTCTCTTCCTGGTCCTGGAAGACACTGCTATTTGACCCTTAAGCACCCTCTAGATCATTCTTGGCCTAGGCCTCTTCCCAAGTGAATTCGGCAAAAAAGTCCGCGAGGGCCTGCCCCTTGATGGCTGTCCTAAGTTGGTAGGTAAGGTCATACTCCCCCAACTCAATGGCCCAAGTCATCAACCTTCTAGATTTCTTAGGTTTATTCATGACCTGTCTTAGTGGTGAGTCGGTAAGGACAACCATGGAGTGGGCTTAGAAGTAGGGATTCATCTTCCTTGAAGCATGTATCAGTGCGTAAGCTAACTTTTCCATATGAGGGTAATTTTGTTCAGACCCTTGAAGGGCCTTACTGTTAAAATACACAGGCCTTTAGATCCCAGCGTCCTCCCGTACTATGGCTGTGCTGATGGCCGATTCGGAGACTGCCAGATACACATATAATTTCTCTCCTATTATGGGCCGAGACAGTAGCAAGGGAGACCCAAGGTAAGACTTGAGTTGGTTGAATGATTCTTCGCACTCTTCATCCCACTGGAAGGCCTTTCTAAGCACTTTAAAGAACGAAAGACACTTATCCGTTGCCCTGGGAATAAATCTGTTAAGTACAGCCACTCTCCCCGTGAGTCTTTAGACTTCTTTGATACTCCTCGGTGTCTTCATATCAAGCAAAGCCTTTATTTTCTCAGGGTTTTCTTTAATTCCTCTCTGATTGACAATGAATCCCAAGAACTTCCCAGCTCCTACCCCGAAGACACACTTCGCTGGGTTGAGCTTCATCCTGTATAAGTCCATAGTATCGAAGGTCTTTTCGAGGTCTTCCACATGAGTTCAAGCTTTTAAGCTCTTCGTTAGCATATCGTCTACATACACCTCCATAGTCTTGCCTATTTGATCCTCGAACATCTTATTCACAAGACGTTGGTACGTTGCCCGTGTAATTTTCAGACCGAAGGGCATCACTTTGTAACAGTACGTCCCTTTATCGGTAATGAAGGTTGTCTTCTATGCCTCTTCCGCATCTATGAAGATCTGGTTATAGCCTGAATACGCGTCCATGAAGCTCATGAGCTCATGTCCTCCAGTAGCATCCACCATCTGATCTATCCGAGGTAAGGGATAGCTGTCTTTTTAACAAGACCTGTTCTGATCTGTGAAATCAACACACATCCTCCACATCCCATTGGCTTTGGGCGTGATGACTGCATTCGATAACCACTCTGGATGTATGACTTCTCTTATAAACTCAGCCTCTTCCAATTTTTTAACCTCTTCTCGTATGACGTCGTACTTCTCCCTGGAGTAAACTCTTCGTCTCTGTTTGATAGGCTTGGCATCTTTGGTTACGTTGAGCTTGTGACTCATAACCTCAGGGTTGATGCCAGGCATGTCTGCATGACTCTAAGAGAAGACGCTTTGCCTCTTCCTGAGGAAGTTTATCAGCTCTTCCTTGATTTCTGCCTTCAGGGCTTTGCTGACCTGGACGGTTTTTTCCGCCTCGTCCTCATTGAGGATGATGGATTCTACCTCTTCCGCGGCCTCTCCTTTCTTCAACTTTGTCTCATCCCTTGGGTCCAATGTATCAGTGCTGTAGGTGGTGGTTGCCCTCTTATAGGCCTCTCTCTCTTCGACCGAGTTGAAGTAACATTCTCGCGCTATGGTCTGGTCACCTTGCACTTCCCCTACCCCATAGGGGGTCGAGAATTTTAGCATCTGGTGGACCGTCGACGGCACAGCTTCAAACTCCTTAAGGTCCACCCTTCCTATGATGAGGTTATAGGCCGAGAAGACGTTCTCGTCCATCATGAAAAAATTTATCTTTCGGGTCAACCTCTTAGGCCACTCATCACCCATCCGAACGTCCATCTCATACATGCCCAATGGGTGGACCTTTTCACCGCTGAAGCCCATCAAAGGATGATGATAGGGTACTGGCCTAGCTCTGCTAAGACCTAGGCTCTTGAAGCAAAGCCAAAACATCACGTCTATTGAGCTCCCCCCGTCCACGAGGATCCTCTGTACCTCGCACCCATGCACCCTTGTTGTTATTACCAAAGGGTCATCATGGGGGGCTAAGATACCTTTAAAGTCGAGTCGGGAGAACCCAACTATAAGGGTGTCCATGTCCACCTTCTTTCTCTTCTGCACTGCGTCGGAAGACGTTAGATTGACGACCTCATGTTTGGCCGCTGACTTGGCCTCTGCCACATGAGCTTTCCTGTCAGCCACTTCAGAGGCACCTCCTGCAAGTCCTTCGCATATGGTGTCAACACCAAAGGAGATCATGCCAACCCTCTTCGCTGGGGTGTTGTCATCTTTCGGAGGGAGGTCCGGATCGTCTTCATCATCACCTTCAGAATCATTATCTCTTCTAGCTGGGACATCGTCACGACATCTGTCATTTTTCCTCTTTCTAGGGTCATCTCTTCCCCCTTTAGGTGTTTTACCATCAACATACTTCTTTAATTTTTCGGATTTTAACATTTTTTCAATCTCATCCTTCAGGGCGAAGCATCTGCCTGTGATATGGCCATGGTCTTGGTGGAACTCACACCACAAGTTTTTGTTCCTCTTATGTGGCGGAACCATCAATTTTTCTGGCCACCTCAGAGTTCTGTCATTCTTGATCTCGTTGAGGATATGTTCACAGCTCACATTTAGAGGAGTATAGTGAGCGAACTTATAATCGTCTGACCTCTTCTTTCCATCTTTCTTTCTTTGGGACTTCCCGTTACTACCGCGGTTCTCATCCTCGTACTTGGCGGCCATTTCCTCTTTGGCATTCATGACTTTCCACGCAGTTGCTAGTAGCTCGGCCATGGACCTGGGAGGGTCTTCCGCGAGTTTCCACAATAACTTACCTTTCTGAAGACCTCCTATGAGGGCGGTCATGGCTATATTCTCTTCATAATCTTCAACCTCCAGTTTCTATTTGTTGAACCTGCCATCGGCCTGGCCGAGGTTGTCCCCCGCCACCTCTAAGGGATGGACTAAGGGCTCCCCTGCCCCAGCACAACGTCAGATGTTAACCTCTTCCTGGTCTCTGCCTCTTCTTTCACGGGGTCGGCCATGGTCAAGCCGACCTTGTCTGTCCCTTCTTTGCGAATCGGCAACACTTTTTGACCTGGATAACCTCTGTCTTAGGTCGTTTACTGGGCCCAACCTCTCAAAGGCTGACCCTCTGCTCAGTTGATCAAAAGCTGATACTCGTTGTTGGGCCTCTTCATCTCTTCGGCCAACACATCCTCGGCTCTACTGAAGAGGACGAACCGTATTATTCGAAACCTCATACGGCTCCCAACAATCTTTCGAGACCTCTTCCGCCTCTAGATCGTCATGCTTGTCCTCTGGGCAAGGGTTTCCTTGCCTCTCTAGGCGTAAGCGCCTAGGGTCAGCAACGTCCCTTCTCCGCTGGGGTGCAGGCTGTTCCTTCATTGGTGCCTGGGGTGGTCCCCTGGCGTCAGGATGAGGCTAGACAGCCACCGAAGTGATCATATTCGGTGAGACTCTAGGTGGCCTCATCATAGTTTGGCTGAGCTGTGCAAACTGTTCCTGCATAGTTTGTTGCGTTGCAGCCAAAGACCTCAAAGCTGCGGCCACCTTCGCCATTTCGGACTGAGGCGGGGCCTGGCTAGAACTGGTCCCTCCCCCACCAGGCGACGGAAGAGGCGGTGGCAACTCCGGTGTCATGTGTTAACAATAAAGAGCTTGAGTAGCAGATGAGCTTAATACCTTACATGACCTCTTTCAATGGTGAAACAACTCCCCGCAAGGGGTGGTGCCTAGTTCACCACAAGAGTCTCCGGTGAGGTTGAGCCAATAAAGACGAAGAGATAACTTCTCTTCCCACAGACGACACTAAAATGATGATGCTGGAAATAGCACCACCCTTCAAGATGTTTGTGAGCTCAATTCAATGCCAACAATGGCAACATATGGGTATACACACATATAGTAGAAGGAGGTGAGGTTAAGAGGATTCACACCGGAATATAAGTGGTTCAGCCAATCTAGCCTACGTCCACTGTGCAAGTGTATGATGTCTATCGTGCTTGGTCATGACCTCAACCTGGGAGAAGCCGAGGTTGATAAAGTCTAGTTGCTCGTTCAATCCGAGATGGACCCTGAAGGTCTCAGCTTAAGTCAAGCCGAGACAAGATTGGGGTCGGCCAAGGCCGAGGTTGAGTTGGATCGTGCCTAGAACATTGACTGATTTGCTGATGAGGTCGACCTTGGTAGAGGTATGCCTCCCTGTTACCTAGGCCTACCCATGGCCGAGGTTGTCATTCCCAGGTGAGCTGAAGAGCTGCTAACCCTTGCGATAAGTGCATCTCCCTCTTGATGAGGTTTGTAATTGTGTCGGCCTGGGCCGACCCTTCTATGACTGAGGCTGCTGGTCATCGATCAAGGCTCTTCCAATGTCGGCCCTGTCCTCGTCCGAGGTTGGTGTCTCGGAGCCGAGGTGACACTTGGGACATATCACTATCATCGACCCTTGATTTGGTTCTTCGGTGAGAAGGTATGACCCTTGGGGATCATGGATTGGAAGTTATAGTGGGGGCTTGACCCACATGATGAACAATTTTGATCCGCTTCTTTGTCTTCGATGAAATATGCTTTTGACTTATAATGTTATATTAGGAAGAGTTAGCCTAAAGAAATTTGAGGCTATGTCGTCCACTGTTCACCAGTGCTTAAATTTCCTAACCTATTACGGGGTGGGAGTAGTCAAAGGCAACCAGGTTCAGGCTCGGAGTGCTATTACACGTCGACCGATTAAGAAGAGTAGAAGAAGTTGATCACCTATCAAATAAAGACTATTAACCCCCGAGATGAAGAAAAGATGGTCAAGGAACATGTCGTAGAGGAAAATCAAAACTATTTCCCTCGACCCAGATCACCATGAGAAGACCATACAGATCGGGTCATCTCTTGATCCTTACCTAAAGAAGGAATTGCTCGTCTTCCTACGATGGCATAAAAGTTTATTCACATAAAGTCATAAATACATGCTAGGAATCGACCTAGATTTCATATGTCACGAGTTGAGCATAGTGGAGGGTGGTAAGATGGTCAAACATAAGAGAATGGTCTCTGATGACGAGAAGAATATGGCCATGCAAGAAGAGGTGCTAAAGTTGTAAAAAGATAACTTTATAGAAGATGTCAAATATTATAAATGGCTCTTAAATGTGGTCATTGTATGCAAAAATAATAACACACGGAGGACGTGTGGAACTTCACCAATCTAAATAAAGCATGCCCAAGGATCACTACCCTTACTCAGAATTGATTAGTTGGTTGACGCTACCTTTGGTCATGAACTCTTCAACTTCATGGATGTCTACTCTAGGTAAAATCAGATCAGAATGAAGCCTTTAGACAAGGAAAAAACCTCCTTCATCACCAGCAGAGGCACGTATTGCTACAATGTCATGCCATTCGTCCTCAAGAACGTCGAAGCCACTTACCAGAGGCTGGTAAACAAGGTGTTCGAAGAGAATATCGGTAAAAACATAGAAGTATACATGGACGACATGTTGACCAAGAGCAAAACTTCAGCCAACCATATTAAGGAAATGTAGGAGACGTTTGAACAGTTAAAAAAGCACCAGATAAAACTCAACCCGACCAAGTGTGTGTTCGGGGTAAAGAAAGGAGTGTTCTTAGGATTCTTCGTCAATTAGTGAGGAGCCGAAGTGAATCTGGAGAATATCGAAGCCTTAATCAACATGAAGTCCCCAACAACGAAAAATGAAGTGCAGAGGCTCACAGTGCACGTAACCGCTCTCAATAAGTTCGTCTCTAGAGTCACTGATAAATTCCACCCTTTATTTAAAGTTTTAAGGAAAACTTTTGAATGGAATGAGGAATGCAAGAATGTGTTCTTAGAGTTGAAACGATATCTAAGCTCAACCCCTCTCTTGTCAAGACTTGTGTTAAGGGAGAAACTTTACATGTACTTAGCAATGTTAAAATTCATAATTAGCTCGACTCTTATAAGACAAGAAGAGTGTGTTCAAAGGCTAGTGTACTATACCAACAAAGCATACAAAGGGGCTGAGATTTGGTACCCAAGGAGTGAGAAATTAGCCTTCGCATTGATCGAAGCTTTGAGAAGAATGACGCCATACTTATAAGCCCACACCAATGTGGTTTATACCGATATGTCCTTACAAAAGGTCTTACATAAACTAGAAAAATCAGGCCGGCTGATGACTTGGGCAGTGGAGCTGTGAGAATAAAACATTCAATACAAACCTATGACGGATATAAAAGTCCAAGATGTGGCAGATTTCATAGCTGAATTTACATACAAAGAAAATCTAGCTGAGTAGACCCCTTCGGGAGAGAGCTCAACACCAAGATCGAGCAGACTTTTTTAAAAAAGAGCTCCTCCACAGATGAAGATGAGTAGACTCCTTTAGGAGAGAGCTCACCTGATAAAGAAGATCCTACATGAGATCATGAGTGTTTAAAAAAACTGTTTAAACTCGGATAAATGATTGAGGCAGAGTTTAGTCATGAAAGCACTATCTGGAAACTATTTGTTGATGGATCATCCTACACAACAGGTAGCGAAGCAAGTCTCATCATCCCTACACCAGATGAAATAGATGTGGAGTATCACCTCCGCTTTTATTTAGAAGCCTCTAATAATGAGACCAAATACGAGGCATTAATATCAGGTTTTGGATTAGCATTTCCGCTTGGCATCGAACATATATTAGCTCACAACGACTCTCAGTTAGTGGTCAACCAGTTTCTTGGAATATATGAGGCCAGGGAGGAGTCAATGATTAATTATCTAGACAAGGCAAAATGGTGGCTGGATAAATTCCTAAAGGTCAAAATTCTGTGAGTCCCCCGTGCAGAAAATGCCAGAGTGACTAATCTGACAAGGTTGGCATCGACAACACAAACTGAGTTAAAAAGAATATAGCCAATTGAGATACTTACCTGCCGTAACACAGACGAGGAATGTTTGAGCATAATGAAAATAAGCATGGTTCCATCTTGAATGGACCCCATACGAGATTATATTGAAATAATCGCACTCCCATCCGATCCGGAGGAAGCAAGGAAGCTACGATTTAAGACCGCACATTATGTGTTAGAGGCAGAGGTCTTATACAAAATGGAATATCATCTCATTACTATGATGTGGCCATCCGATGGAGGTCAACAACCTGATGTGGGAACACTCTGATGGGATATCCCTGATGAAGCACATAGAAATTTAGGGCTATTACTGGCCTATCACGAAAGTCGACTGTTCTGATTATGCCATAATGTGTGATAAATACTAGAAATATGCTAAAATCCACCATACGCCCGATTCCCTCTAATGTCGATCACATTCTCTTGGCCATTTATAATCAGGGGGATTGATCTGGTCGACCCATTACCAAAAATGAAAGGAAGATTCAAATACCAAGTCATATAAGTTCATCTATAAAAACTTAATACGCTGATGCCCTAAGACTTCATCACTAATCATAGGATTCAATAATCTGGAATTCCAGGACTATTACATACAATCAAAGATCAAGAAGTTCCACTCCGCCCTTGGATATCCACAGTAAAATGGACAAATAAGGGTCACCGATAAAACCCTCTTGGACCAAATCAAAAAGAGGTTGGATGATGCAAAATTCAATTGGATCAAAGAACCATAAAGCGTGCTACGGGCTTACGGAACCACTCCCAGGACTACTATTGGTGAATCCCCATACATGCTAGACTTCGGCACTGAAGTTATGGTTCCCACGAAGATAGGTCTCCTCGGCCACCGAGTCCTCAATTTTAACTTCTCAAAAAGTGACTTAATGAGAAGACTTGACCTAGAACTCATAAAATAAGTAAAATAGAATGTAGCATTAAGGATGGTCGCTTACCAACAGAGAACTGCTCATTTTTATAATCACCAAGTAAAGCCGAGCAGTTTTAAAGAGGGTAGCCATGTTCTGAAAAAGGTCATCTAGAAAGGAAACAAGATGGAGACTAATTGGTATGGACCATATTACATGTCAAGTGTAGTAAGGCTAGGAACTTATCACATAGAGACGCTCGAAAGCAAACAGTTCAAGAATCCCTGAAATGCTGAACATTTAAGAAAGATATACCAGTAATATACGGGACTATAGTCCCTCATTCTTATATTTTACTCCGCATATTTCCATGAAAATATATACATTTCCTTCAATTTTATTATGTTACTTTTTTAGGGTATGATATATGTGTATACACAATATTAACGCTCAATATAGGGGCTCCTGTACAATCTCATTGCACAAGGTTACGAACGAGTGCCAACATGTAAACTTACTGTATGACTTTGTTGAACAAATAAGTCATGAATAGAAGCCCTGTATGATTTTATTGAACAAACATGTCATGAAAAGAAACCCTGTATGACTTAGTTGAACAAAAAAGTCATTAATAGAAATCTTGTATGACTTTATTGAACAAATAAGTCACGAACATAAATCTTGTATGATTTCTTTGAATGAATAAGTCACGAACAAAAATCCTATATGACTTTATTGGATAACATAAGTCAGGAGCATAAATTAAACTTCATGTACGATGAAAAATTATGAACAAGAAGTGCATCTGCCAGAGTGAAAGAAGTCCCCGCTTTATGGTCAACATCCGACCATATGATGGCATAAGGACGACCACCCTTAAAACTTTTATGTTAACTAAGGTAACCAGTAGTATAATTTTAATTCGTATACTCTGTTTTGAAAACTTAGTAAAGTATAAGGTAAAAATGATATGATTATGATCAAAAGAAGTAATGCAACATATCAATGCATACGACATATCTGACTCATGATAAAAAACTTTCATCATGCATTTCTTTAATTACTGTGTTATAAAAGCAAACTTTTACAAATACCACGTTTTGTGGTTACATTCAAAACACAAAGAAGAAAAATAGGTAAACATTATCAGCTTCACAAAAAGGTCAGGCAGCAGGGGTGTCGTTATTGCCATAAGGGGCAGGGGTGTCTGAAGTAATGGGCAACTTAAAATCCATGCCTAAGGACTCGTCGATGGCATTCACATGCTCTCCAGCTAGAGTAGTAGACTCATCATCATCACCTTTCCAGTAACTTACCACCTCTGTAATATCTGGATAATGGTCTATCACCCTCTTCTTTAACTCCTCATATCCATCCATAAATAAACCCTATAATCCACGTTATAGTCGGCATATAACTTTTACTTCGCTACTCCAACCTCCTCGGTAGTGGCTAGAGCTTCCTGATCTTTTTTAAGTAGTCATCTAATGTGGCATTGTCCCGGTTGGCCTTCTTCAAATCTGTATTGGCTGCAGATAGAGCCTCCTCCAAACTCTTAATAGTGGCATCATCGATGATCGCCTTGTCTCGTAGTTTAGTGTTATCCTCTTCAGCTGAGATTAAGGCCACCGTGTTGGCTACCAAATTTCCATCACATTCCTCCAACTCCTCACCAATATTTTTCAAATCTTTGGGTCTGCTCCAACTCAGTATTTAATTTCTGGTTGTTTTTTTACAGCTCTTTATAGGTAACGTGATTAACCACGACCTTCTCCATCATAACGGTTGAAGCAACAACAACCTATCAATGAAAATATATATTAAAAGATGATCAATATTTTGATAATCAATAAAAGTAGCAGAGAAGCTTACTTCCTATAATCTTTGCTGAGTCAATCTCCATTGACAATCAGATCATGTCCTCTCGAGAACTCAAAATCCTTTCTATGCCTATGATAGTCGAAAATATTGGTAACATTATTAGCATGATGGAGGATGGACTTAGGGCCGACTCAAAGTTCGTTTGTGGAGATCTTGTGAGCTGAGTCAATTTAAACTCTTTAACTTCCCCATAATGGGGGGAAGACCCCTGACCTCGTACTAGTCTACGGAAAGGCCTAGATTCACTGGTCCTGGGCACCTTAGGAGCATTTTGGCTGCCTGGGGGATCCAAAGGGCGCTTATCCCCCATATTGGGAGCTTGGGGGTACATGGGGGGTTTTCCTTTTGGACTTAGCTAAATTTGCAACAACCTCTTAACCTTTCGTCCGAGCATTTTGCTCGACTCGCTCCTTATCCTCCTAATATTTCTTTCTCTATACCTCTGCTTGGGCTCTCTCAGCCTCCAACCTTCTTTTGCTTGCATTCATTCTATTTTTACGAGCCAACTCCATAGCCTTGCAATTAATGTGACGAGGAACCATCTCGTATGTTGCTTCTGACGAATGTTTTGCAGTAGTTGGGATGACAGAGGGAGAATAAATAGGTAAGAAAGCCGAGGAAATAGTGATAGTATACCAAAGAAGAAATACATTTTGTACCTATTTTAAGATCCACTTTCTCTTCCTCTCCAAACCGGTCGGCTGCACCCAAATTGGTCTCACGCAACACGTATTCTTCTAAGGGAATTTTAACTTCCATGAGGGGAGCACCACTTGGAAAAGTATAATACTAGATGTAATAAACTTCTCTATTGTGAATAACTCCTAAAACTTTGGAGGTTTCCTCTCACAATAAGATTCAATCAGATCCACCACTGAAGCAGGCAACCTGGGTGCATTCTTCACCAAAAAGAGCAAACATAAAGTGTTAATACAAAAAGGAGAAGAAAGGGAAAACCATATCATATAGATGTTTAAAGATAAACTTTTACCTATTTGGTTCGATTCGTACCATTCTCTTAGAATTCTACAAGACCTATACTGCTCGTGACTGATAACTCCCAATCACCTTTAAAAAACACGTATTGGCCCTTCCAATTGTGATTGTTAGTTTGAACAACTGTCACCATGAGGAAAAAATAGTAATAATCTGGGGGCTTTGACATTGTGTTTTAACCCATGGACATACCTAAAGATATCCCCAGTCAGGTCAAACCCAATCCTAGACTTTCAGAACATCATTGTCCCTAGAATTATCCTATATGCATTCGGGGTGAGTTGAGTCAAGGTCACCTCATAACCACTCAAAATGGATCATATCACAAGGTGAAGGGGTAACCTAAGACTAACTTGGAGAGCCTAGAGTGGGAGAAAACCTTATCGGCATTTAAATTATCGTACACCCTCTCCTCGATAGAAAGGATTCTAGTATGAATGGCTATGGGAATACTATATTTCTCCGTAAAAAAATCATATTCATCCTCGATAATATCACTAGCATACCACCGAGCCTCAGTGTTGGAGGGATAATAAGAGTCAGAGAAATCGTTCATGTCTTTCTCTTCTTCCCCAACTCCATCATTCAACGACTCATCGACTAAAGAAGTGGAAGAAAGGCCCCACACTTTTGGGTCTAACATCATCAACCCTATCTGATCTCACCTCATCAGAAGGAGATTCTAAGTTCATGGCCGATATAGATACTCTGTTTTCTAAAATTATATCCTCCTCAGGACGTGATAAGTAACCTACCTCTAGATCATTCGTCTTTAGAGAAATTGTGAGGGGTTCCATTTGAAAAGGGACAAAACCACTACTGGAAGCTGTTTTGGGTGTGTAGTTGTGGTTCTTAGGCTTATCCTTAGTCCTTATCACTTTCAATGGATGTGGGAACCTCCGTGCAGTGATCCCAGGTCAAGTAGCCTCAAGTTCAGAAAAAATCTCATACATGCGTTGGACGTGTGGTGGAAAACTTATAAATAAACCAACTAAATCCTTACAACACAACAAAAGGGACTTGGAGTCTAACAAGTGAAAAAAACTATCGCAAAAGGAACCAAAACCCCCCAGATATATGCCAAACATAATTCATAAGAGACCTTGCCATACTCTAGAAATCCACAAAAGTCAGGTCATATTTTTATGAAAAAACACAGTTGTAAAACTTGAGTTATACTGAACTTCAATCCATGAAACTTATATATTTGGATTCCTCTTGAAAATTAAGTTAATTTTGTTAAGGAATCATCTCCAATGGTATAACAACGAAGGAGAAAACCTCAGTCAAAATTTGAAACCCTAAAAAGTCAAAATCGAGAGGTTGAAGATGAAGACTTTATTCAGAAACCTTGACCATGTGCGTGAGGGCGCGCGACCAATCAGGAATTTTTTTTTTCCAAAATTTTTATTAAAATTTTCTGATAAAAATTGTATAAGATAAGACCTTGTTTGGATTCTCCTAGCCCACGTTATGTAAAAACAAGGTTTTTACTTAAAGAAATTTCTTTAAAATTACAAATCAACCCCTATCAATTTTTCCAACTTATAAGTTTGATCCCCAAACTTTTCCCATACATAAATCAAACTATTTTAAGCTAAAAACTCTCTGGCACTAAAGTTCAAAAATGAAATTAAGGTCACTATTTTAAAGTCACAAGATAATTACAAATAAGCTCCCAGAACTTTAAACAAAGACAGTTTTAAATACAAAACTGACTAATTAAACCCTAATAGTTATATACCACACATTGTAGAAGAGAAAATCAATCCCCAATTCTTTCGAATATCCCAGTGTGACAGCAAGTCAATCGAATAACAAGCAAGTGGGTTTTTCCTACCCTTACAGTATTATACTCTAGCTCATATTGATAGATTAATTTATGCTCTAGCTCATCCTGAGTCCATTGACTATTCAGAGCTTATTGTTACCACTATGCGAAAAGCTCTCACAGATTCCTCTGATACTGTATTATCGTATGGGTCTATCTATACTCGTTTAGGGCGCCTTAATTGATGACTGAATCAAATGCACATATAATGAGTATTTTATCTAGTATGAGTGCTAAATGTTCAGTTGCTCAGGATGCACATCACCCAGCTCATCCATCCATTCTAGCACCAACTCAAGATGATGTTCAGATGCCTACATGCCATTAAATCTAGATGACAGTCATCACATCTCAGTTTGCATTCATAAAAGATCAGTTTTGGCAGATTTATTGTGATATGGCCAGTTAATGCATCGATATTACTTTCATTATAGATTATCTTCGTCGATCTCATTTGGTTCATGATGTTGATCTCGAGGTTTCTGCTCCTGCTCCTCCTCCACCTCCTGACTTTGACAAAGATAAGGGAAATGATGATGATGATGAGGAGACATATGACGAAAATGATGGAGATATTGCTAACCAACTCAATGGCTATCTAAAAGTTCACATCTCCACCAAGAACATCAGCAAAAAGCCAACTCAACAGCAAGACTAATAGAAATAAAGTATGAAAATGGAAAACATATAAGGTTTAAAACCCTAAGAAAGCCAAGGGGCGTGCACCCGTTAATTTGAAAGATAAGTTGAAAGGAAGAGGCTAATAATTGCACCAGGAACGATCTAAGCTCAGGCAATGGCAAAATTCCCAAACAACTAAAAGAAAATCACCTTACAAATGAACCATTAATTCTTTCTCTCTCTTAAAAGCGTATGAAGGATTTGAAATGGATGAATAAAAGCGAAGGTACTTTCCCCTTTTATAAGTTGGGCTTTGGCAGCAAAACATCATATCATAGATCTACATAAGAACTGAAATATCAAACAATGGTATAGAGTACCTGTACCTATGCACGCCAGTCATCATTACCCCTAGATTAACATGTGTCCTCGAAGGCTGGAAAACATTAAGTTAATTTTCTCGGCCCGAGCTGACCAGATAACAAGGCAATAAAATCTAGTTTCGGCGAAAAGAAATAACACTCCATCTGTTATATACTAAATAAAATAGGAAACATGGAGCCTTCGCTGAAAGTCATAGATCCCTCATTTGAAGTAAGAAAATAGTTCGTGTACATATTAATTGTGCTCAGCTCAGCTGCCTATCAGTTCAACTAATTTGTCAACTAACATGACATCTGTCCAGTCTGGCTAAAGGGCCCCTTATTAACCTAATGATTGATGGTTCCATACTCACCTATACACGTAAAGAAGTCCGATTAGTCATGCTAGTGACACATGAACACGTGGTTAATATGCACGTCTGCCCACTCCATATGGGGTATAACTAATTCATTATTACCTATTATATCATATGTAAATGGTGTAACTGTCTATCTATAAAGTCACTCCACCTGTCCTTTAAAAGGGGGAGATGACTAACTATAAATAGCACAGAATCCCACAGAGATAGGGTACTTAAACCATCATCCCTATGAAAACCCTAAATTGATATCTGTTCTCAGAGATAATGTTGACTCCATCACTGTACCTGTGGATGTAGGTACCATTTCTGGACCAAGCCACATAAATCTCGTCTCTCTCTTCATTTCCCATCTTAATTCTCGCTTTATTATTTGTTATTGTTTCTTACTGATTAAACCCCTTGCTAAGGCATAAATTTCCCAAACCACACCATCTGTGGGAAATGAGACAAGCCATTATTGTCTTGTTTCCTATCAATCCTAAATTCCATATATCATTTAATCCCACCCTCTAATTTTTAAGAATGACCAATAACCCTGAAAGCAACCGTATGTTTGAAGCCATAAATCCTTTGACATCTGTGTGTGCGGGCGACATCGAAGGAATACTGATGAGACTGACAAAGGGTCAGGAAGCTATAGACGAGAGCGTTAAGCAGTTAATGCTTACACAATAGGCTGGGAAGGGCAGGACCGCTGTAGATTCAGCCACCCCAATAGAGAGGGAGACATCCGAACGAAGAGGAATAAAGTTACCTCCATCCCCTATAGTGATAAGAGATATATGTATAAGACACAGGCTCTCTAGATTCTTAGGAGATTAAACTCGGGGTCACATGATAATAAGAGAACATTTAGGCAGTCCAAATCGCGTCAGGATCGAACATACCATCCCGTATCATCTCCTTCCTCCGATCGATATGATATAATAACATCAATCCTTTTCAAAAGAAATACCAAGGGTGTTAGAAAGGCTCAGTAGAGGGTCCGACTTTGATCGACTGGGACCATGTCTCACTAGAGGACTGTTTATGGTGGCCCCCGGGATGATAATGCATGACGAACAAAATCCGCTCGCCCAATCAATAAAGTATCACATTGATTAGCCAAATTTGGGGCTAGCGCTAGAGCGTCAGCCATGACTGAGCATAGTTCTCAGGAAGAGAGATCATTAGAGAGACAAAACCGAATAATCAAATCCATGGTAGTAAAGTCTGAGCCGGAGGACTAACCTTGAAAGGGGCCCATTCAGTGTTTAGAAGACCGATTTGGAATAATGGCTAGATCCAAAATCCTCTCTTTAGGGACTTTGTGAAGGGATCTCCCTTCGTCCCCTCTATCGTGGGTTTTCCAACCCTCGCAAATTTCAAACTCCCGATGATCACACCAAAATATGATGGGATAACTGACCCCATTTTGCACATAGAGCAGTATTAGGCAGCTGGCGACATATATTTTATCCTCGACAAAATGCGTTGTCGGGCTTTCTCTACCACGATCACCGACTCCGCTCAAATTTGGTACAACAGCTTACCACGAGGTTAAATATCTAGTTTTCACCACCTGATCGATCTTTTTATCAGTAACTTTTGCTTTGGAGATAAATTAAACAAAAGGGTTGCACATATCCTCAGAGTTAGCCAAAATGCTAATGAGACAATGGGAGAATTCATCACTTGATTTAAAACTAAAAAGCTTGAAGTAGTGGATTAGAATGAGAAAACCACCAAAACGATGTTGATGAGTGGATTATAGTTGGGAAAACTATTCTGGGCCTTCGTAAAGGAACCACCTTGGACCATAAAGGAACTTTTGGCCAAAGCTGGAAAGAATATGAATGCAAAAGAATTAATGGTTGTAAAAAACTCAAATCGACCTAAAGTTATGTCTAACAAGGGTAGCAAAAAGAAGGATTATAAGGACAAGAAAGTCAATAAGTCGAACAAGAATAATGAGTACAACCCCCTGACGATGGGCATTAACCACATCCTAGAGAAGATTATAGGAAGTAAAGCCTCAGATGGCCAGGTAAGCTCAATGCGTGATAAAAGTAAGTACTACGAGTTTCACAAAGATCATAACCACAACACAGATAGTTGCATCGCCTTAACAAATAAGATAAATATCCTCATAAAGAAGGGCAAGCTATTTAGATACCTAGACATAGATGGATGAGCAAGTTCTGATGAACAAAAACCTAGGAGACGATCATAATCACCCTATAGGAAACCTGGTGAGAACAAAAGGGGACAAGACAATAATTCTGAAGATGAACCATATCTCTATAAGAAGTCAAGAGAACATGTTCATGAGGTCAAGATGGTCTCTTTTGGATGCTACTTCATCGCTAGCAGAGATGAAGGAGGTGGAGAAGACCTGACAGAAAGGAAGGCTAATCTAAATGAAGCTAAGGCTTGTGCTCGGATCAGGCAACTAAACCTAATAAGAAACATGGAAACTTGCCCATGAAAGGTAAATAAAGACCGTTTTATTGTTGGATTTTCTTTAGATGACCTGTCTGGTGTCTTATACCCTTATGATGACCCTTTGGTTATCACCATGATGATCCACGAGAGCAAGGTCGCTTGCATTCTTGTAGATAATGACAATTCAATAGACGCATGTTCTATAATTATTTTTAAAAGCTGAAGCTCAAAGACTGCAAATTAACGCCATATCATTGACCATTGATCGGGGTATCAAGAGAGAAGGTATATCCCTTAGAAATATGTAGAATTGGAAGTTGTAGTAGGTTCCTGGTTAACATGTCGGATGAAGACGACTTGTTTCTTTTTCTTAGACAAAAACGTTATGTCAGCTTACAATGTCATCTTGGGGAGAGTAGGTTTTAAGAAATTTGAGGCAGTGCCCTCAACAATCTATTAATGTTTAAAATTCCCAACCCATTATGGGGTCCAGCATAGTCAAAGGAAACTAGACTCATAAATGCTATTACACTTTGTCCACCCAGAAGGAGCAGAAAAAGATAACCACCACCTATCAAATTGAGACGATCGATCGATAAAATGAAGAAGAACTGGTCAAGGTCAAGTAGTCGAGGAAATTAAGATTGTTATACTTGACAAAGAACATCCTGAGAAGACCTTCCAAATTGGTTCGCCCATAGATCCAGACCTAAAAAAGAATCTAATTGATTTCATTTAGTAGCGAAAGAGCCTATTCGTCTAGATCCACGAGGATATGCCTAGAATTGGCCCAAGTTTCACATGCTTTAAGCTGACCATAGTAGAAGGCATAAAACCAATCAAATAAAAGAGACGAGTCCTTGATACCGAAAAGAACATGGCAGTCTAGGAGGAAGTTAGGAGCTACAGAAAGTTAACTTCATGGAGGATGTAAAGTAGCCTGAATGGCTCTCCAACATGGTCATGGTTCGTAAGAAAAAATAAATGGAGTATGTGTGTATACTTTATCGATTTGAACAAGGCATGTTCCAAATATCACTATCCATTGCCTAGAATAGACCAGTTGGTTGATGCCACTTTTGAAAATGAGTTCCGTAGTTTTATGGGTGCTTATTCCGGGTATAACTAGATCAGGATGAAGTCGTCAGATAGGGATATGATATCGTTCATCACCAGCAAAGGTACTTAATGTTACAATATCATGCCCTTCGGCCTAAAAAATATCGGAGCAACTTACTGAAGACTGGTAAATAAAGTATTCGAGGATCAGACCTATAAAAATATGGAGGTATATATGGATGACATGCTAACTAAGAGACAGACTACTGCCGACCACATTAGAGGCCTGTAATAGACCTTCAATCAACTGGAGAAGCACCAGATGAAGCTCAAATCAACTAAACGTGTGTTCGGAGTGAAGGAAGGGATGGTCTTAGGTTTTATTATCAACTAACGAGGAATTAAAGCTAATTAAAAAAAAATCCAAGCCTTGATCAATGTGTAATCTCCAACAACAAAGAAGGAAGTACATAAGCTGACTGGGTGCATTATCGCTTTAAACAGGTTCATCTCCAGAGCTACTGACTCGTGGTTCTTTTTTTTTTTTAAGTTTTAAGATCGACCTTTAAGTGGAATGAGGAATGTGAGAATGCGTTCCTGGAGTTCAAGTGATATTTTGGATAGGCCCCTCTCCTATCAAAACTAGTACTTAGAGAAAACTGTACTTATACCTGGCTGTATCGGAGTCTTCCATCAGCTCGGCTTTGGTAAGACAGGAGGATGGAGTACAAAGACAAGTGTACTATACAAGCAAAGCATACTGGGGTGCTGAAATCAGCTATCCCAAAATGGAAAAACTCTGCCTCACACTAATTGAATCTTTGAGTAGGATGAAGCCTTACTTTCAAGCCCATACCATTATCGTTTACACGGATCTACCCTTACGATATATCCTTCATAAATTGGAAAAATTAGATTGGCTAATGGCTTGAGCGATGGAGTTAGGAGAATATGACATCCAATACGAGACCACAACGGCTATCAAAGGCCAAGAAGTAGAAAACTTTATAGCCGAATTGACGTATGAAGAGAAACCTTTCGAGAAGACTTATTTAGGGGAGAGATCAACACATAAGGCAAAGAAGACTTCTCTAGAAGAGAGCTCTGCTATGGCTGGATTTGAGCAGAATCCATTAGGAGAGAGCTCACATACTGAAAGGAATGATCAAACCGTCCCAGTTACAAATCCTTATATAGCACCTCTAGGATCCAAAGAAAGTAATAACGACCCTATGCACAACCGTAACCAGTTAAAGAAGCCGTTCAAATTTGAGGATTTAGTTGAAAGATATTTTAGACAAGAAAGTGCTATTTGGAATCTATTTGTAGACATATATTCTTACACGATTGGTAGTGGTGGGGGTCTCATTATTTCCATACTAGATGAAATAGATGTGGAGTATGCACTCCATTTTCAGTTTGAATCATCTAATAACAAGGTTGGATACGAAGTGCTGATAGCTGGGTTCGGACTGCACTTATTCCTCGGTGCTAAAATTTTTTTAGCCCACAACGATTCTGAATTAGTGGTCAACCAGTTACTCGGGATTTACAAAGCTAGGTAAGAATCAATGATCAAGTATCGAGTAAAATCTAAGTGTTGGCTAACCAAATTTCTAGGGGTAAAACTCCTAAGAGTACCCGAGCGGATAATTGTAGGGAAGACATGCTGATAAGGTTGGCATCAACTACCTGAACAGAGTTACGAAGAACGGTACCGATAAAGATACTGGACCACCGTAGCACAGACGATAAAATTTATAGTATTTTGGAAGTGAATGTATGTCCCTCATAGATGGATCCGATATGATCCTACATTGAGAAAAGAACGATGCCATCTTACTTGAAAGAAGTAAGAAAGCTATGGTATAAAGCCTCTAGTTATTTATTGGAAGCTGGAGTGCTGTATAAAAGGGGATACATCATCTCCCTACTATAATATGTTCATCCCATTGATGTCAGTAACTTGATCAAGGAGGTCCATAAATGCAGGGGTCATTCAACAAGAAGATCACTAGTGAAACGAATAGCCACACAAAGTTACTACTAGCTGACCATAAAGGTAGACTATGCAGAGTATGATAGGAAGTGTGACAAATGCCAGAAGTATACTAAGAACCACCACACACCTGGTGTCCTTTTGATGTCGATCACTTCCCCTTAGCCATTTGCAATTTGGGGAATTGATCTGATCGGCCCGATACCGAGGATGAAGGGAAGGTTAAAATACTTGGTGGTGGCTGTGGATTACTTCAGCAAATGGGTAGAAGCAGGGCATTTAGTCAAAATACCATTCGAAAGAGTTTTTCAGTTCATTTGAAAGAACATCATTTGTCGATATGGTATGCCTTATGCTTTCATCACCGACAATATCACCTGGTTTGATAATCAAGAGTTTTAAGACTATTGCTTTCGCTTATTGATTTAGAAGCTCGACTCTGCCCCAAGACATCCACAATGCAAAGTCCAAACAGAGATCACCTATAAGACTTTAGTAGATGGTATTAAGAAAAGGTCGGATGATGCAAAGGGGAACTGGATTAATGAATCGCAAAGTGTACTATGGGCTTATGGAACCACCCCCTGGACTGCCACTGGGAAAAATCCATGCATGATGGCCTTCGGCACTGAAGCGGTGGTTCTCACCAAAATAAGCCTCTCCAGTCACAGTGTCCTTAATTTTGATTATCTGAAAAGCTACATAATGAGAAGACTTGACCTAGACCTTGTGGAAGAGGTAAGGGAAAATGCAGCTTTATGGGTTATGACTTACCATCATATAATTGCTTACTTCTATAATTGCCGAGAAAAGCCGAGCAGTATAAAAGAGGGTGGTTATATCCTAAAAAAGGTCATCTAGAAGGAAAACAAGTTGGAGCCAAATTGGCATGGCTCGTATCGTGTGTCAGGTGTAGTGAGGTTAGGAACTTATCACATAGAGACTCTCGCAGGTGAACAGTTCAAGAACCCCAAGAATCCCAAACACTTAAGAAAGTATTACCAGTAATGTTAAGGACCATGATCCTTCATGCTTATTATGTACTCTAAGTTTTTCCCTGAATAAAAGTTCCATTTCCTTCAATTTTGTTATTTGATTTTTTTTTCGAGTATGAGATAAGTGTATACACATATCTATGCTCATAATAGGGGCTCTTGTAGAATCTCAACACACGAGTTTACGAACAGGAGCCAACATACAAACTTGCTGTATGAATTCGTTGAACAAATAAGTCATGAATATAAATGCGATATGACTTCATTGAATAAACAATTCATGAACATAAATCATGTAGACTTTAGTGGATAACACAAGTCATGAGCAAAAACTAAACTTCACGTATGATCTTGTCCCTTAACAAATCGCGAACTAAAAGTACCCCTGCCAGAGTAAAAGGAGTTCTTGCATTATGATGAATGAACGTAAGAATAACCACCTTTAGAACTTTGGATCGACTAAGGTAACCAGTGTATAATACATAATTTACCTACTAAGTTATGAAAACACTAGTAAAACCTAAGTCCAAGTAAAATATCTGCTTATGATAAAAAACAGCAATATAGTATATCAAAATATACAACAAATTCGAGCCTTAATCGAGAAACTTAATTATGTATCGTAGGAAGTACAATACTTCAATATAAGTTTGCAGATTCCAAACATCAAGTTACAAGCTACACCCAATAATTACAAAAACAACCAAATATTAAAAATATTCACAAAGAAATCAAGTAGCAGAGGTATCATCATTGTTGCAAGAAGGAGAGGGAAGATCAGATGCAATGGGCATGTCCATGTCTTCACCCACAGGTTCATTAATGGCCATTACTTGATCACCTACCAAGGAAGAGGACTCGTTATCATCACCCTGCCAAGTGCTCCCCATCTCAGCAATATCAGGGTAATGGGTCATCACCCTCTTCTTTAACTCCTGTTATTCTTCCATAAAGAAGCCCACACAATCCACGTTATAGTTGGTAAATGACTTATACTTCACTATTCCAACCTCCTCAGTGGTGGCTAGAGCTTCTAGAGCCTTCTTCAAGTATTTAGCTAATGTGATTTTGACTTGGTTGCCCTACTCTAGAGCTTTGTTGGCTACTGATAAATCCTCCTCCAAAAGTCTTAATTGTGGCGTCATTAATGATCATCTTATCTCGCATTATAGTGTTCTCCTCTTCGCTCGAGATTAAGGTCACTGTCTTGTCCACCAACTGCCCATCACGCTCCTCCAACTCTTCACCAATCTTCTTCAGATATCTGACTTTTTGATCAACTCAGATTTTAGCTTTTGGTTCTCCTCTAACAGCTCTTCATAGGCAACATGATTAACCACGACTCTCTCTCTCAAAATGTTTAAAGCAACAGTAGTCTATCAATGAAAACATATACATACATATTAGAAAATGAGGAAACTTTCAAATAATAAATGAAAGTAGCAGAGAAACTTGCCACCGACTATCTGTACCGAGTCAACCTCCATAAAGAGTTTAAATCATATCCTCTCAGAAACTCAAAGTCCTTGACATGCCCATAATATTCAATCAGATCAGTAGTATTAATGGCATGGTGGAATATGGATTTGGGGTTGGCTATAAGTTCATCTGAGGAGGTCTTGTCATCTGGTTCAAACTTTAAATCATCAACTTCCTTATAGTGGGGGACAAACCCTTGGCCTCTCACCAATCTGCGAAAAGTCCTGTCTTTAGTAGTCCTTAGAACTTTTGGAATACTCTAGCTAATCGGGGGTTCCAAGGGAATCATATAGCCGAATCTGGGGGCTTGAGAATACATAGGGTCTTTCACCTTTGACTTAGCCATATTGGCAGTCACATCATCAGCCTTCTTCTGAGCATTCTACTCAGCCCGAACCCACTCATCCTTGGCCTTCTTTCGAGTATCCTCGCCTTCCTTTCTCTCAATTTCCAATCTACTAATCCCTACCTCCATCCTCTTCTTGTGAGATAACTCCATTACTTTTCTATCGATATGACAGGGAGCCATCCCAAATGTTGACTCAGATAGGTGTTCAGAGATATCTGGGGATACAGTGGAATGAGTAAAAACACTATTAGGCTGAGGAAACATTGATAACAGTCTAAGGAAGAAAGACATATAGTACTTATATCAAGGTTTAATTCCTCTTCCTTTCCTAACTGGTCAACTGGACCCAAATCAGTCTCGCACAACACGTATTCTTCCAAGGGAACCTCAACATCCATGGGGGAGCACCACCTAGTGGAGTATGATACCCATCTTCAATAATGTTTTTTATAGTGAATAACTCCTCAAACTTTGGTGGTTTCTTGCCGCAATAAGATTCAATCAAATCCACCATAGAAGCAGGTAACCTGGGTGATTTCTTTATTGAAAAGAGAAAATATAAAATGTTAGTACAAAAAGGAGCAGGAAGGGACAATCAAACCATGAAGCTATTTGAAGAAAAATCCTTACCAATTCTGTTTGGTTCATTCCATTCTCTTGGAATCCTATAGGACCTATCATACTCGTGACTCCTAAACTCCCAATCTCCCTTAACAAACACGTAGTGACCTTTCCAACTGTGATTGGTGGTATGAACTACCGTCACCGTATTTAAGTAAGATTTTCGAGGAGAAAAATACTAATAATCGGGGGCTTTGGCATTATTTTTGAGCCTACGAACATACCTAAAAATATCTTCGTTAGGTCAAACGCAATTATTGTATGTTAAAATTACTCTCATATGTGGACTAATGATGAATGTACACCTATCCTACGTGACCGACCAACCCCCTTGATCGATATTAGAGATACTTAGTCGGCTAGAAGGCCGGCCAACTCCATAAGGCCAACCAACAGGAATATCAATAATTACTCGGATGGGATACCAATCAACACTAATTCCAAGAGTTTCATTTATTATACATAGATGTAAATGCCTGGCAATATAAAGGCGTTTCATCTCTAGGGTTTTACACCCATATAAATAAAAAATACTCCTTTAGCTCAAGGGACAAGTCGAATCACTCATATGTACACTATACGAAGCTAATTATAACCCTGCTGAGTACAATCAACAATGGACATAGGCTATTTTACAGCTGAACCACTGTAAAGATCTCTTCTCTTGTGTGTGTGTGATTAGCTTACTATACTATATTTTATATGTGATTATAAATCTGGATTAAGTCCATTTTTAGATGCAAACCCTAAATTAGTATCCATTCGCAAAGATAATGTTGACACCATCACCGCACCTGTGGATGTAGGTATCATTTCTGGACCAAACCATATAAATCTCATCTTCTCTCTTTATCTCTCATATCCATTCTCTATTTATTATTTGTTATTATTTCTTACTGATTAAACCCCTGGTTAAGGTATAAATTTCCCAAACCATTTTTAGACGATAAGACCATCCATTCGTTCCATGTAATTAGTTTAGAGAAGCTGCTACATATTTCCACTCATGTGTAAAGTCTTGGGGGCTTTTGTTACACCCAAAATAAAATAAGACAAGTGGAGCCTATGTGGCAAGCAAAGGACCCCACGTAAGCTAAAAAATGTGGTCGGCTTCACCAATTATTGTGACCGACTCAGCTATTCAGCAGTTCGACCTGCACATCAACAACTATCTCGATCCAATCTGTTGACCCGATCATCATTAGTCACGTATTTTCCTATACACATAAGGGAATCCTACTACTCCTGTTGGCGACATGTGAGCACGTGGTAAATGCCTACCTCCACCCACTACGAGTAGGCTATAACTAATCCATCATTATCAGTAATCTTATATGTAAATGGTGTAACTGCTGACCTATAAAGGCAGTCTACCTATATTATAATATTCTCGGATAACTAAATGGTAAAGAGTCCCCCCATGGAAGGGGAACTAAAACCTATATCTCTGGTGTAAAGCCTAATTCTGTATCTATTCTCTGAAACTAGTAAATTGATCACTGCACTCGTGGACGTAGGTACCATTTCTGGACTAAACTACGTACATCTTGTCTTTCTTCATTATCTCTAACCCCTTATTCTCTCTAATTTTTATCATTTATTTGTTATTATTTATCTTGACTAAGGCATAAATTCCTCAAACTATTTTTAGATGATAACAGTATGTCCACCTTAAATTTTAAATGTTGCTCAAGAGGAGAGTTATTCAAAGATAGAGAACGAGCGGAGTAGATAGTTTTCACAGAACCTTCACCATAGACGGCCGTTATGTTTGGTTTTTTAACTCCCCGATACTAAGGGTAAGTACCACTTTGCGGTATAGCGGTTGTTAAAATTGATCATCCAGGCAGTCCAAGATGTCTTAGAAGCTGGCAAGTATGAAACACTAGACATGGTACCTCTACCAGTAACATCGATCACTGCAGGAGGGAGAAAGGTTAAGAGAAGGCGTTTTAGACCTAAGAAGGATAGTCACGACCAACATAGACAACAAGGGGTACATATAGTTCATTTGAGGGAGTATGTTTTTGGTGTGGAGGAAGAGGTCATAGATTTCGAGTTTGCCCCAATGCAGAGATTCAGGGGTAGGTCCATTATAGGAAAAGACACGATCACTAGGGTCAGTAGGGTTTTGAGGCCTCAATAATGGCAATAATAGCAGCCAGACAGACACTGACAACTTCCAATATCGAGGCTACAATTGGTAGAAGCAGTACCTAGACCACTAATTACATAGCAATAGCCCAAAGTTTAGTATGGTTGAGTTGATCAAATTATTTTACCACATCAAGAGGTCCAAGGGTAGGTCCAAGCTGTGTATGGTACATTTATGTTTTCAAAACTTTAACTTGAGTTTGTTTGACACTGGTGCCACACACTCATTCATATCATGTAGTTTTGTGGAGATTTTTGATTTACTTACTAGACCTTATGATAGATCTTTATCGATAGCTGCCCCATTAGGTATGTTTACTTATATTTTGGAGATTCGTGATGATATGGAGTTTTACACAGATAGATTATATTTGAGGCATATTTGTTTATTTTAGACACCATCTCTTGTGATGTGATCTTGGGTATGGATTGTTTGGTATCAATACCACCGTCAAAAACCCAATCGGGCAACTTAAGCATACCCAGATCAATCCGGTCCCAACACGGATCGATCCTATCCTCGAAAACACCCATATTTAATTCACAAATCTATGAGAATCCATTAATAATTACTCATTTCAATCCTAAAAATGCCCATATCAGATACCAATGATCTAGTAGAAGTTTAAGGTTAAAATCCTCACCTAAACAACATCTATAACATGAAACTTATGGATCTATAATCATAAAGCCATCTAATAATGAAATCCCTTTTCATACAAGACTTACTTTCACTAGAAATGGATTTGTCTCAATATCCTTATTAATCCGACCCAATGACAACAAATTAACATAACATCATGATTCCAACAAGGTCAAAATTAAAATCTCACAGTAAAAAATCTATTCTACGTCAATCAACCCATTTTACATCTTCACCATTAAAATTCTAATTCTATTATCATAACACCGACTGTAATTCTCCCAACATCTTGAAATATGTAAACGTAACATATACCATCAAAATCATCCAATTAATATTAATTTCTTCCATTAGTTCAATTCAATTACACGAATTACTTTTTAGTATTGATCAGTTTGAGATGGTGTTGTCTTACTCTAGCAATCCTAAGGCTTCAAAGATCCAATCTATCACTCATCTTATAATAAATTACTTTCAAGATTTTAATTCTCCAAAGATATTTTGGTTTTGTATAAGTTTAAGGTGTTAGGTTAGCTAATTATATTTATATGCTAAATCCACAAGTCTCAATAGAACTATTTTAAAAACTATCTAAAAGGTTCCAAAATATAGTTTAGTTGCCTCCAAACTTACTCCACAAAAATTCTTTCCCCTGGACCAAATAGACATTTTAAAAACTATTTGGGTACTCAAAATTCATCTTGAATGGGGTATTACACTCATCCCTTAAAATGAGGATGGAGGCGTGAACATATATGAGGATTTCAAACAGGGATATGAATAAGGTTGGATCTTTCATGACCCATAATGTTTCCATCACATACTATAAAAGGTTTAATAAACCTTGTAGAAGATAGTAATAATAATATAGGTAATACGATAAATGGTCATAAGTGATGGGGTATAAGCCGATGGGAATGCAATAATGTACAAGTTAATGGGGAAAATGTGATAAATATGACTAAGCAGATGACAATTGGAATTTAATCCAAGATTTTAGATATTTTTGTTAAAATATATCTTAACTGTAAAGATCACTTTATAAGAGGGGTATTTTTTATGTTTTAAAATTATATCTTTATTGAGTGAAAAATGTTTTGGACAAGCATTGATTTTTTTTTTAATTGCTATACAAAAAATCCACGTGTTAATCTTGATCACTATGTGAAATATATACTTGTTACCCAGGAAATATTCCGGCGGGGGGGTTCATAAAATGGATGGAAAATTAAACTATTTTTTGCATGTTTAAAATAAGGAGATACAATATGTTTAAGAGCAATTAAATGGACAACAATAATATATATGTGTGTGTATCTATCTATCTATCTATCTATCTATCTATCTATCTATCTATCTATCTATCTATCTATCTATCTATCTATCTATCTATCTATCTATCTATCTATCTATCTATGTGTGTGAGTGTGTGTGTGTGTGTGTGTGTAAATCAAGATTTTATGTAGTCTGACATTGTCTACATCCATGCTTGATACGAGACTTGAGAACATTACTATCTTTGGTTCACTTAAGCGGAACTTTATACCTCATAAGAAATTATAACATATTTCAACCTCAACTAACAAGGGAAATACCTCCTTCCTTACCCAAGATGACACGAGAAAGCTCAAGGGAACTACCTCCTTAGTTTACTCCTCACAAATATGGTACTATCGATTGTGAAGATAAGATGAAGTTACTTTGTATAAAGCATGTAAAAAAATGTTAATGTTATTGTCGCTGAAGAACTAAGACAATATTTTAATTCAATGATATATATATATATATATATATATATATATATATATATATATATATATATATATATATATATATATATATATTCAAATTGTTTATGACTTATTTTGTTGATAAGCTAAAGGCTCAAAGTGTGCAAATGTTGTTGTGAGATTTTCTCTTTCTTTTTTCTCTATAAATCTCAATGAATTTATCGAATCAGATGTTATGATAAGGATTTGTTGTGTTGGTATTGTTTGTGAGATCTTTTGTAAGCAAAAATGATTTTTAATGAAGTATTTATAAGCTTAAAACAAAGATGTATACTAGAGTTGTTGAAAAAAGTTTCCCTTGAGTTTTTCAAATATTCATTTGTTATTGTTCCAAATTGCATGACATCGACTATATTGAGATTTAGTTAACTACATTACATACATTCAATTAGATCTTTAATATAGTCAACTATATGTAATGCTTGGACCGAGTTTTGGTCACCCACTTGGGCCGACCCACATCGACATCGAGGTGTTAGGGAAAATGGGCCATTTAAGGGTGGGTGAGAGTCATACTTATTACTCTTACCCTAAATGTTATATTACAATTATAAGTCCATCCTCCTTTTTAGTTACAAAATTGTGACTACTTGTTTGCAATTTAAATAGTTATATTACTTAGTTTAAAATATATATTAAGAAAGATTATGATTAAATAAAACTAAAATAATAATTAAATCTTAATTATTACAGACTTGATCGCATAATTGTAAATGTCCAACTACAACATGAAATGAAATTACAATACAATAGATGTGACTCGGATGACCACAATCATGGTATGACCCAAATATCAAAGCTTTCTATGGTAAAATCTTCCTATCTTTTCCTTTCTTAGTGCCCTTACTTGAAGTAAAAGGGTGGAGGTATCGATGAGGGCAGTGGCGGATCCAGGATTTTGTGTGAACTGGGGCGAAAGTTTCGATAGTTTCCGGGGGTTCGGGGGCGGGAGCCCCCGAGGCGATTTTCTTTTGGGGGGGGTCGAGTTTTTTCGAGCATTTTTTGGGCTGTTTTTACTTTTTTGGGCATTATGTTCATTTTCAACACTGATTGAAGTGGGAGATGACTTAACCTCAGCTTCAGATACGGTTGGTGCATTGTCTTCTCTTTTTCGTTTAAAAAATTTCTCTATTGATTCCCAATATTTACAAATTTAATTTAATTTCATATAAATTTATATAAATTTACACAAAAATAAATAAACAGACACATATAAACAATACACAAAATAAATTTATAAATTCACATTATAAATTTAATTTCATTTTAGTATAAATAATTTTAGTATAATTTCAGTAGTAAAAATATATAGGATTTTTCTTTTACTTTGGTACGAAAGAAGAGAGGCACCATTTTAAGTTATGTTTTTTTTTTGTTTATTACAGATTTTTCCCTGAACTTTTAATATAATTACAAGTCACCTCCAGGTTTAATTTTGTACAAAAAAAAAAAAAAATTTTTTTTTTTTTTTTTTTTTTTTTTGAAAAATGAACTGGGGCGGCCGCCCCGCTTCGGCCCGGGCTGGATCCGCCCCTGGATGAGGGGGAATACTACTAGTCTATAATAATACAAGTACATATATATATATAAGAAGGCTTACCTACACCACGCTCTATACATCATCCATACATCACACCTAGTTGTAGCCCCTTAAAACTTTTTTTTCTAAATTTTTTATTTTTCTTTTAAAATTAACATTCTAATAAACCCATGTTGAAAAGATTATGTCAAAATAAATTTTGTAGCTATTTTTAAAAAATTCACAAAAAACTGCTCAAAATACCATATTTATAAGGGTATGCGCCAACAGTTTTTTGTGAATTTTTTAAAAATAGCTACAAAATGTATTTTGACATAATTTTTTGAATATGGGTTGATTAGAAGTTTAATTTCAAGGGAAAAATAAAAATTTTGAAAAAAAAGTTTCTTAGGACCTAGAACTAAATGTGATGTATGATGTGATGCATACATCATGATGTAGGTGACTCTCTCTCTCTCTGTCTATATATATATATATATCTATATATATATATATATATGGGTTAATTATATAGATATGCAATGATCTTTACTTGATTTTTTATTGTTCTCACTATAAACTTTTTTTTAGCATATATAACACCGTACTTTCATTTTGTTGCCAAGAAATTAACAATTTTTAAATTCAAGTAACGTACCTCTAAGTCATAACCATATTAAATGATGTGGCTGCCAACTTGGCCAAAAAAAGACTAACCCGAAACACAACCAACCACATACCATACCACAGGAAAGAAACCGCAATCTCTCCATCACAATTGGTCGGTTTAATCTCAAAACCAACACAAATTAGACTACCCTATTTTTCTTTTTCTCAAAACCAAATACCACCATATTATTCTGTTTCTTTTTATTCTCTCTCTCTCTCTCTCTCTCTCTCTCTCTCTCTCTCTCTCTCATCCTATTTTCTCTGCTGAGTTTAGAAAAGAGAGTCCAGGTGTTTTTAGTGAGTGGCTTCCCCTTATGCCGGCTTCATCGAACCTCCAGTTCCGGGCATTTAGTCTGAGGATTAAGAGTTTCCTTAATCAATTTTTTGGTTACTGTGTAGTTGCCTTTATCTTCTACGAATTAGTGGAAGCTAAGAAACTACTAATCAGTGGAAGAAAATTAATATCAAATATGTTTGCTTAATTGATTTTTTTTGCTGTTGGATGAAGATGTTTGCTCCATGATATCGAGCTTGGTTATAAATATAGATGGCTTTGAAGATGAATATATTAAACGTGTTTTTGGAAGATGGATTGAAAGAGGCAGTAGATTTAGAGATTTTCTTAAAGGGAGTAAAGATTTTACTTTTCATATAAGGTGTAGAAGGTGTTAGTGTATTTGAAAAAAAATAACAAGTGGAGCTTTATAGACAGACTTTTTGAAAAACGTATCTTTAAAAAAAGGGTGATGATATTTACACAAAATAATTTACTCCAAAACATAATTTTTTATAAAAAAAACTACATAAATATATAATATTTATATAAAACACCAAATAAACACAACACCACATTAATATTGTTCCATATAAAACCCAAAAAATTTTAAACCTCACTTTTTTTTATTTATTCTCTCGCTCTAACTTCTTTCCCAAACCTCTCTCTCAAACTTACAAACCCAAATATAGACCCATTTAACAAATCATATTATGGTAATATATTGAATGAAGAAGGAAATAGACAAACTAGGGTTTTAAAACAAAAAAATCTGCGAGCCCTGAACCTACGGTTGCACGTCGCTTTAGGTGTTGGTCCAACTCGGTCAAAGTTCAGTGTATGTGGGTTCCCACCGTGGTTTTATTTGTTTCAGTTGCTTTCCACCGTAATCCACTTACCACAGCCACTTGACATTGTAACAACTGTTTTCACGGCCACTTCCAATCGTGGAAAAATAGGTTAGTGTTACATTTCATCGAAACTACTCATCACTTATGGCGACGGGGGGCCATAAGTACAGCAAACCCAATTTTTTTAATCCCTTCTTTGTTTTATAAATACTTTTAGAGACTATTGCAATGTATCTTTTGGGTTTGGGGGACAAATGAACATGGTAAAATAATTAGGTTATTTTGAAGTTGAAGAGTTTTGAGATTTTGTATTATGTGGTGTTAGTATGTGGGTAATTTTTTGTTTATTTAGGGGTATATTAGACATTTTGAAAGGAAAAAAAGGTACAAAACTTTTGTGTGTGGTTAGTAAAATTTGAATTTAATTTTTATGTGGTGCTTTGGAGTAAATTTTTTGGTGTAAATATCAGAACCCTTAAAAAAATAGATTTGATAACAAGTGTGAGAAATGGGTTTTATGCTCCCAACCAAATGCCTTTTGAATGACTACGAATTATCTCTTACCAAGCTACCCTTATTCTCTCACTAAACATCCCTCTATTTCCATTAATATTTTCCACTTTGCACACAATTGTTATGACCTCATCCGTCCAACTTAATCTTGGTATGGAAGGAAAATGAAAGGAGAGAGAGAAACAAATATATATATCAGTCTTGAAAAAAATGGCTTTCTCTCAAATTCTCTCTGTAAATTATTTATAAAGAAACTATATATTCCCCCAATTTCAACACAGTTATATTGAGAGATTAATTTTGAATGACTATTAGTATACCATATAACTACAGTGCATAGTTATATGAGGCATAGTTGATTCTGGTCTTGTTTTATCCTGGGGATGACATGACTGGGAACGTCTTAAAGAGAGCGACCTAGTCTGCGAATCAACCCATTAATCGTTTAAAATAGATTTTATATAAAATTGAGGTAATATTATTTATTTTTATTGTGCAGTACATATATGTATTTAATACCACGGTGCTCATATTTGCGCTAATTGTATGTGGTAACAACTTAATTTTGAGCAGTAGACTAAAACAAAATATGATTTTAATTTTTCAATTTCTCCATAAAACTCTCTGATGTGATTCTTTTAATAACAATATATAAATATTACAAAAAATTGTAGGGTCTTTTACTATTTAAAGTCCATTAGTTCTTACTATTTTCCAATTGGGTGCATTAGTTTTTGTATTTACTAATTGGGGTCTATTTTTACCTTTAACAATGATTGTTTGAAAAATTTCATCATTAAAAATCTTATAAATGTTCGCTAAAGGTAAAAATGAACCCCAATGAGTAAATACGAAAAGTAGTGTACCCCAATGAGAAAATAGTGAGAACTATTGGACCCCAAATAGTAAAAGATCCAAAATTTTAAGACGTTTATATCTACCATGGAGATCAAAAAATAAATTTTATGCTTCCATTGATATTTTCATTTTGATAAAGGGGCTTGAATGATTTGTTTGAGTTTAATTACCGATTTTCCTTGGTAGTTTATTGAAATTATAAGTTTTTACCTTGTACATCTAGAAATTATAAATTAACCTCCAAACTTCCCAAAAATTATATTTTAACAAGTAGACAATAAATTTCAATATTTAAGTCAATATAGAATAGATCAATAATTTCGTGAGAAATTAGAAATTGAACAATAATGAACCCCTTCATGAAAAACTCTTAAATAGGTTAATCATTTTTTTAGTTATGAATGTGAAATGTTGTTTCACATAAGATGTATTATTGGAAATTGAATTGTCTATATTTTTTAGACAATTCATTTAGAGCCACTTGTGGTTAAGAAATCAAATGAAAAATTAATACTTGGAAAAAAAAGTTGTTATATAAAATCAAATTAAAATTTGATATTTGAAATAAAAGGAAAATTTTATAATTGAAAACAAATAATTTTTTTTCATATATAATCAAATCAAAATTTTGATATGAGGATTTGAAGGATAAATAATAAACATTTTTGCCTTACTCTATAAAAATATATGGATTCAATGGATTGATTCACTACACCAAAACTGCCGGATTGTTATGGTCATTGACCGTGACTAGTCCAACTTGTCAAGGTCAATAACCGTGACAAGTCTGGGAGTGATAAATTTTGTTATCACGGACTTGTGACGGTCATTGACCGTGACAAGTTTGCTAGACTTATCAGGGTCCTGTCATGGTCTTTGACCTTGACAAGGTTTGTCAGGGTTAAAGACCGTGACAAAGCAGTGACAAAATTTAAAAAATTGTCACAGTCATTGACCGTGACAAGTCTGTGACAAGTTTCATTTGGCACGGACTTGTCACGGTCAATGACCGTGACAAATATGGGCAGAACTTAAAAAAAGCTGTAGGGCAGTTTGGCCACTGCCACTGCGCAACAGTATATTTGTACCTGTTATAGCAAAATTGTACCTGTTCAAACAACATATATCTAAATAAAATAGAAATAATGCACCAAATCATTCCATATATAATTCAGTATCCAAATAAAATAATAATACAATCCATATCCAAACGAAAATGTAACAACTAAAAATAATTCAAATATACTGCAAGTGTCCAAATAAAAATAAATACAAATAATGTCACGCCATAGTGTCTGGGGTAGATTCGAGGAGGAAGGAAGGCCACTCGATATACGGATTGAGACACCCCTCAATATGTGTCACACCGCATTGTTCGCGCAACCACAATGCGGAGTTCTCCTTGGTGGTAATCACATGCGTGACGAGCATCTTGACCTCGATGGTTTGAAGGATACGGTTATGAACTGACCTACCCGGGACTGTATTCGGGTCCCTCAACCCCTCGCTATCCTCTTTCCATTAATAATTCGAGTAAAAACACGCTTGACCAACCGATTGTTGACATAGGTCGCTTGACGGGAGCCAAATAGGGGACTGGTTCATCAAGCGGTGAGTCCACGCGTATCGACAATGAAGAAACGATGTCCACGTACTTATCCTCCTACTCCTCCTCCTCCTTCTCCTTACCTTTGCCCTTGCCCTTTTTTCCCAACTGACGCTTCATGAATGTGTACATATCTAGGACCACCGCCTCCAACCCTGATAGCTTCGCGTCATGCGTGTCCACCTGACGAGCTAACCCGGTGTTACTCGTCTCTATTCTGATGATCCTAGATTTGCCCACCCGCGAGCTCACCCCCTAGTCCTACCCTTGCGATCAGCGTTAATCACTTGGCTGAGTGCATCTGTGGATAAAGATGCCTTGTCGGCATCAGACTGTGACTCATGCACTTCCTTAAGCTTTGCCTGAAACGACATAAAACACATGATTAGTTAAATAACTAAAAAAAAAATTATAATGTAATTCACAAAAATTAAACTATCGGATTACTTACAATCGTGGCCGCGACGCTCAGGGACAACTCCTTATCCTTGCCCTTCTTCTCCCGAATTTCCATATAGGCATCGAGCTTACGTGGCCTACCCCCAGGGCCACTCTCCGTCCCCTGAAATAAAATAATGCAAAATTAGTAAGTAACGCAAAGTAAAATAATGCAAAATAATATATTTCTATAATTATAGAAAAATAAAACTTACCATCCTATGCTCCACCTCGGCGTAAGACGTACGGCCAGAGTAGTGCACGTTCGTATTTTTCTTCCGATTTTCCCTTCCCGATTGGTGAGATGCCAAGTGTCGCTCATCGATCTCATTATCGATGAGCTTTTGCCACTTTACCAATGCGATCAGCTCCTTCAACGGGACAATCTCACGCAGTCTGAGAAAAGATTCCCGGGTCTTCCCAAAGTACCGTGCCCTTAAATTCTTCTTCCATGTCTTGTGTTGCTCCCTCAACTGCTCCAACACAGAATCACGGAGTTCTGGGGGCAGGCTGAATTGTTCCTGTAAAAAAAATACAAATACAAAACAAAAACAAATTATTAGTTGCGAATAAATATAAATATAAATATAAATATAAATATAAATATAAATACATTACTTGCAGTGCCGCCGAGATAACTAACTTGAGCTCATTTGGCACGTCCCTCCAACCGGTGTACCCCGGGCCGATAATCGTTTTCACCAGCTCGAGGGATCTATCCAATATATCCATCTTGTTCTCAAGGACCATTCCAAATTTGCCCAATTTGGAGAGCCTAGGGGCCAATGAGCCCTCGTCGCCTCTGCTACCGCCTAGCCCTGAAGAAGACATCATCATCATCCTTGCCTTAATCCCTGAAGGAGACATTTTCTGTAAAAATTATTGTTATTAATACAAATCCAAATGAATTAGAAGAATACAAACACACCTACACCCCCCCCCCCCTGCGCACACACACCTTAAGAAGACATACAAACATTTTCTGTGGTTGTGCCACTCTCGAATGGGTCGTGACACGAAGTAATTGTAGAAAAAAGTTGAAAACTCCCCCCCACACACACCTGCACGCACACGTACACACATATAAAAAGGAAAGAGAGAATGAGAGAAAATGATTAAGTACAAATGAATTAAAAGAACTAAACTGATGTCTGATAATAATAAAACACTAGAATAATACACCCACTATACATGGACTTTGAATTAATGCTTAAGAATTAAATCTAAATATTACATGCACTAAACTGATCAAGGACAAATGAATTAAAAGCACTAAACTATTGTCCGATAATTGGAATACTTATTACAAATCTAAAAATTGTTTCAAATTCCATAAAAAATGGATTGATATTCGGTAGGAGTAGCCAAGTCATCCCCACTAATGTTTATACGCTTTGGCGCATGTAGGACGATTGACCATGGCTCGTTGTTGATATACTCTGAGTAAAACACTTGCTTAACCTTTTGAAATGCACAAACAAACGACTCATTGCTCACGTGTTCGTTACTCTTCAACTTGGACAAGTCAACCATGATCAAATTGATTCCAGGATAAAATTTACAAGCATTTTTATCCTCAACTTTTACCCAATCACAGTAAAATAAAACCTCTTTGAAGCTTACATAGTCCAAGTCAAATATATTTTGAATTACACCATAGTAAGTCATTTCAACTTCAACGAGGTTCTTATCTTTTGCGCTCGCTCAAAAGAAAGTAAGAGCCTTGTATGAAATGCCAGAGTTATATACATTTGTACTTTCCTCGTACACCCTTGCGCCGAATACGTAACCGTTCAATCGATATTTTTTGTACTCTTGTGCCATGAACAAGGGTCCAATGGCTAGACGAGAAAGCCTTGATATTGCATCACCCATCTTTAAGAGCTGAGAATATAGATAATTGTAAAGTTTTATTATAATGTCACATTTAATAACAACCTTTTTCATTATAATTACCTCGTGTGACAACCACAACCTAAATTCGCTGTCTGATTGTGCCATTGTTTTTCGTCTTTTATTATTCTCACAGGCTTCATATTTTCTGCATAAAATTAATGTGACGAACGTATTACAAAATTAATCATGTATAAAATAATCTAAAACTTGAAATAATTTAAACTTACTTTTTTCATTCTTCGACATCTTCATGTGTGTCAAATAGATAACGAGCTACTTGTTCATGTTGCAAACTCGTTAATTTCACTCATTTTCCCGTCACATGACCACCCTCATCGACGAACTCATCAATGTCATCAACGCTGGTCGAGTTAGGCATATATTCTCGAGTATAGATTGATGACTCCATGACGGTGTATTTCTCTGCAAATTATTCTGTAATGTATCATGTATTCTTGACGTAATCTTTGAAAACTTTCATCAACCTTTCAAATGGATACCTCCACCGATATCTAACTGGACCTCAAATAAGTACCTCTTCGCATAGGTGTACCAACAAGTGAACTTTTATGTCAAAGAATGATGGGGCAAAATACTTCTCCAACACACAAATCGCTTCAGTCACCGCTAATTTTGCGGCCACTTTGTGTTCTCGATTGATTACCTTCTCACACAAAAGTGAGAAGAAGATACTAGTTTTCATGATAGCCCTCCGCAAATCCTTTTGCTTGGAGAAACAATGCTTAAACAATAGAGGAACCAAGTGCATGATCATATGCCAATCGTGGGACTTACACTTATGTAAATCATGGGTAGCATAATTCACAATCCTTTGCAAGTTAGACAAAAAATAAAATGGAACCTTCAAATTATATATTGTGTCTAAAAGCACCATCCATTCCCCACTCGTCAAAGTAAACACACCAGGGGGAATTATTCTCCTTCCCGTACTATCTTCTTTAAACCATAGTTGTGGCTTAAGTTTCAACGATTTAAGGTATTTTCGTGCATTTTCTCCATCCTTCGAATGACTCCCCCAAGGTATGTGCCCACAATATGTTCAACGACCTTCTTCTCTGTGTGCATCACATCCAATACATGGTGCATCGGGTTATTCTTCCAATAAGGCAAGTCAAATAAAATTGACTTCCTAGACCATGCCTTTCTTGTATCAGTTTCATTCCTAACTGGGGTTTTCTTATGCTTGAAATTCTTAAATTTAGGATTCTTACCTAGCATATTAGGGCCACAATCATAAGATTTACTTTCAATTTTTGAACCTGAAAGTTTTCTTGACGGTAGCCTATGTTCAACTCCGCCCGATAAAAAATTGGAACCTTTCTCCAATTTGAAACTATGAGTGGGGGGTAAAAACCTCCTATGGAAATGGTATATATTTTTTGATCTAGTTGGGAGACTAAGAGATTCATTCTCTTCTCCACAAATAGGACACCCCAAATAACCATGTACTACACAACCGGATAATGTACCATGAGCAGAAAAATCATGAATTTTCCACATTAACATAGCTTTTAACGTAAAATCTTCTTTTCTAAAAGATTCAAATGCTTGCACACCCTATTTCCACAACTCATTTAATTCTTCTACCAAAGGAGCCAGGTAGACATCGATGTCATCACTTGGTGCCTTTGGCCCAGGTATCAATAAAGACAACATCGAAAATTTAGGTCTCATATACTGTGAAAGAGGGAGGTTGAGTGGGACTAGGATCACTGTCCATACACTTTGATTGGTGCTTAGATTTTCAAATGGATTGAAACCATCTGTTGATATAATCAAACGAATGTTACACTATTCTCGAGAAAAAATGGGATACTCTTAACTCATCCCCCTACAAGTTGTACAATCAATAGGATGGCGCATGGGATTATCCCCTACTTCTGCCTTAACATGCCAAGTCATTGCCTCCGCTATCCATGGTACTGTAAAAAAACGCTTTAATTTAGGCCCAATGGGAAAATATGTCAACACTTTTTGAGGAACTTTTGAGCTTGTGCCTTCCTTTCCAGTAGATTGAACATATCTAGGTTCATCGCATACCGAACACCGATCGAGATTTTCATACTCCTTTCGATATAGTATGCAGTCATACACACAAGCATGAATCGATTTATACTTCATTCCCAAACCTTTCAAACTGTTCTTCATAACATGATAGATATTTAGAAGTGTATTCTCCTTGGGTAGCAATCCCTTCACTCAATTCAGAATTCCTTTCACGCTATTTCCAGACACTCAATTAAAAATTCCTGTCACGCTATTTCTAGACAAATCGTATTGGGTCTTCAAACTATGCAAACCAACCATGGCATGTAAAGTTGTTTGATCTTTTTCATAGCTAGAGTATAACATTTGGGTCGCCTTAAATTTTAAACTTTGGTAGTCATCGTCAAGGTTTATCCTGATATCTTCATGAGCACCTGAACCTTGTACATCGTCAGTGGCCTCATTCTCTTCCACTTTATGAACTCCGTATGCATCATCAACTAAATCCTCTAACATATTACGATCTACGTCGTACCTTCTACATCTATCCTACTTATTGAAGGTTGTTGTGAATTTTTCTCGGGGACAAAAGGAACTTTCAATTCCCCGTGAAAACTCCAAAATCGATAATTATCTTGCATACCCCATATTAACAAATGTAGTTCAACTATTTTCCACTCAAACACCTTACCATTCTCACACCTAGCATACATACATGGAAACTCTTCATAGTTATGGCATCTCTTTGCATACTTCACAAATTCATTAGCACGTCAGCGAAACACATCCCCCAATCTACTTGTCTCATCCATCCACTCTTTGTATTTAGGATATCCCATCACAGCTACTACAAGCAATAACCTATTAAAGGTAAGAAGAGTATATTAGTGGATTAGTATAAACAAAACTTAGATTTATAGTATGTTTCATTTAATTATGTCTTATTTATATTCGATTTTTAAATTTCAAATTCAAATCCAAATCCAAATCCAATTTATAATATTAATTCCTTTTTCCTCCATCTCCTCTAAAGGGTGAGTGGTCCTATCCCATTTAAGACCGCATATTTATGTAATATACTTAACAACTCATGCACATTGTTACGATTTGAGAAAGATTCGGTGGCATATCCCCATAGTTCTCCAAGTACACGGCGTACATTCGCAAGTGTGAATGTTATTTCAATTTATCAATTAAAATAACACTTAACATCGCATCATCTAGTATGTACCCAAAGAACATTAAGATACGACTGCAAAAATTCCTCAAATAGTAACAAGTTTGAGTCACTAAGAATATTATTATACAGAAACTATGCAGTCCCAAACTGTCCAAACAGGATAATTCGAGAGATCTCATTACAAGTGTAATGACTCTCGAACGGGTCTAAGGGCTATTGAATGCGTACGCATAAGAACTAGAAGGCTAGTATGTATGCACACTATATGTAATTTCAAGTATGTTTCATTTAATTATCATAAGTCCGTGGTTGTGCCACTCTCGAACGGGTCATGACACAAAGTAATTTTAGAAAAAAGTTGAAAACTCCCCCTCCCCCCATTTTGACAATAATCCAGTGGTCAAAGTAACCAACCCAACAAATTAAGACAATATAATTATTTAAGGATTTATTAGTGTGAATTAAATTAAGGATTTAAAAAAAATTAAACAACCAACTTCCATATACAACCACATCCGTCCAATATAGTCCAACAACAACAACAAACCAACAAATGTGTATCACGTACTCCTTCTAATTCATCTACTTAATTAATTCAACATTAACAATTTCTAACAAATTTCAAACCTAAATAAGAATATACAAACAATATTTATAATGTCAAACAATTTCTAACGAATTTCAAACATAAATAAGGATATACAAATAATATTATAATGTCAAACAATATACAAACAATTTATAACCAATTTCAAACCTAAATAAAAATATATACCCACTCACCCCCCACCCCTCCCCACCCCACCCCACTCTTGCTCCACCCCCCACCACACACATGCACACACACCCCTCCCCCCTTGCACACACACACACACACACACACACTCTCTCTCTCTCTCTCTCTCTCTCTCTCTCTCACCCACCTACACACTCACCCCCACACCACTACCCTTTGCCCCCCTCACCCCCACCACGCACACTACCCCCTCTCCCCCCTCCCCCACACACATATACACACACACACACATATATACAAAGGAAAGAGAAATAGAGAAAGAAAGTAACCTGAAATCGTAGAGAGTGAAAGAGGGAGGGAAACCAAAATGGTGGGGAAAAAAAGGAGGGTGAGTTTTTTTTTATTGGGAAAATTGTCACAGACTTGTCACGGTCATTGACCGTGATAACTTTATAAGCTTTTCACGGTCAATAACCGTGATAAGTCCGTGACAACTGTACTTTTCAAGGACTTGTCATGGTCAATGACTGTGAAAAAACACGTGTTTTTTTGTCACGGTCAATGACCGTGACAAGTCTGGCCGACTGAAAGGTGACAATTTGACCTTTTTGGTGTATATTAGTTCGCCACACCCCAATCCAATTTTTTTACCAAATTTTATCTTTGATTAAATTATGTGCGCATATGAGATGTAGTCCAATTGTAAAGAAATAATCCAAGCATGCCAATAACATGTAGAGATGAGAAAAAAATCCCTTTAAAAGGGCAAAACTTATATTTAACATTGTAGATTAATTGACAAACGATCAACTTACAAACTACTTAGACCGACTAAGTATGATGCCTAGAGTCTTTTATAGAAAATGGTCCAATCCAGATCCATCCATAGGAAGAAGTCTTCCTTTGATATCCACCAATCAGCCTTTCCTTCTTCAGCAGTGAACCCTCGATTTCACAATTCATTAGTAAAGATCTCTCTCCACAAAGGTTTTTGAACTAGAAACCTCTTCCTGATTCGGTAAAGTTATCTTTATGATTCCAAGGGGTTTGGAATGATTATAAAAGTATTTGATCACAAAAATAACTCAAAAAGGTGTTTAAAGATGGTAAAAGAAGTTCTTATGAAGTCTAATCCTGTGCATCCTATTTATAAGAAGGTTTGTAATAAAAGGATAAACATGAAAGATTTGGGTTAGAACAAATTAAAAAACAAATTCACCCGATCTTTTGAATGATATGTACCTCGTTCGAACGACATACCTATTTTCGTTCGAATATGTATCAAATGATGCTTTCGAATGAGATTATAGAGGAAAGCTAAAAATGGGTCGTTCGTTCGATATATAATGGATCTCATTCGAATGACCCTACCAATCTTGTTCGAACGATATACTTTGATTGTTCTAAATAGGCGACGAATTTTCAAAAAATTTCTTTCAAAATATTTTAAACTAATTTTCAAAAACCAACATCTTTAAAAATTCTAAAACCCCTGAAAACATAAGCCAACTCTTTACTAACCAAAACCACAACTTCTTTTTAGGTTGTTGAGACATACGAAACTTCAATCTTCCAAATTTCTTTAACTTTTTCTTCGAATCAAGAGAAGTCATGTAGGTGAAATGTATGTGTAACGGAATAAGCCAAAATAAAAACTAAGTAATTATAAAACCGACTCTTACAAATCTCCCCCTTTTGCTATTCCAGTACAAAACACAAACCGAAGCCAAATTGTATCCTAAAGACTAATATAAAAACTACCCTCCCAAATCAGAAAATAAAAAAAGTATTTATGTAGTGTCTTAAAATGTAATTGATCTTCACTTTGGATTGCTTTGTGTTCATGCTGTGTGAGTCAAGTCATCATCATCTAGGAGGAATGACCTACACACATGAGACAAATAAAATATCTTGACGCATATGAGTTTTAATAGAAAAATAAAACTCCCCCTCAATTTGTTCTCCCTCTTTTTGTCCGGAATAGACAAAGGAGTAGAAACCAATCATGAAAAATAAGCATCACATGAAAAAGTAAGATATCGTCACAAGTATATTTAAATAACGCATATGTAATGAAAATCTCAAAAGGCAAATTTTCTCCATACACTATTTGTGAACATATTTAAAAAATTTTCAAATATAAATAATGAAAATTACAAATACAACACACCATGGAATAATACTAAAATATCTAAATCGTGAACGTTGAATGTAATTGTGTAGACATTTTTAATCGGTAAATCGACATAAACATTCATAACAAGTGTGCACGAAGTCATGAGACACATCTAAAGAAAGTACTCAAAGTCTACCTTAGGTGGAAAACTAGCGAACTCATATGACATCGACTCGACTTAATTAGCATGTCATGAACTTAAATGATTCTCACACCCATAACACCAAACTATTTGATACTTTTGAAGAAAGTTCGTTATGCAAATCTATTGATCTTCTACTTGAACTCCCTCAAAATCTCTCATATATAATGAATTCACTCTCAATTATTTTGAAGAAATCATAATGCTCATATGTAGTGAAGCATCAATGAATCTAAAAAAAATTGGCCTAACACTTTTGTTATTACGTGCCTATAATCTTTAAAGGCTCTTTTATGCAAATGGGGGCTTTTGATGCAAATAATATTTTTATCTTTCATAGTCCCTTTCCATTGCATACCATTATAATAATATTTTTCGGAATATAAATGAAATTCGGGAAATAGTTTTTACATGCACAACTTATCTCTTTTACATTTGGTTCGTTACTAAGAAGAATTGAGATGAGAACATCGTATTCGATAAATGATATGTAAGCACAATATTCATAACGCTCGTGCATGTGTGCATTAAAGAAGACAAGGAGTTTAACATGTAGATAGTAGTCATAAAAAATCAACGTAATGATATCCATACATTATTAAGCACACTATTAAAACAAAGTCATTTCTAAAAACACTACGAAAAAATCACGTGAATGGATGGAATGTAGGGGTGATCCAAAAATCTCAAATGTTCATCCATATATGGTGAAAAATAAAAAATACAAAATATTTTTGTCTGTTTCAATTTTTTTTTATCAAAATAGAATCTTTTTCACTTTTTTAACCTTTTCTTTTAAAAAAATGAAAATCTTTATGTAATTTAAAAAAAAATTCAGAAAAAACAAAACTCCTTTTGGATTTTTCTAAAAATATCAAAAAGAAAAATAGATACATACAATTAAGAAATAGGAATATAAGATACGAACATGATAAACATCCTATACCAGATAAAGTACCCGAACCCAATCAACAATGCAAATAACTATAGATTTCCTAAGATCTTCAAATCTAAGTGCATCTAAAGATTTTGTGAAAATATTGACTAATTAACGTTCGATGCTCACAAAACTCAAGGACACGACCTTATCCTCAACGAGATCATGAATAAAATGCTCACGTATCCTAATGTGCTTTGTACGTGAGTGTTGGATTGGATTACGAGATATATCGATTGCATTCGTATTATTACAAGAAATAATCATCGTGCCTTGTGAAATCCCATAATCATTAAACATTTGCTTCATCCATAAGAGTTACACGCAATAACTCCCAGAGGAAATATACTCAGCCTCCGCCATGAACAATGATCTGAGGCTTTACTTCTTGATCAACCAAGAGACAAGAACTTTTCCAAAGTAAAAACACCCACCCGAGGTGCTCCTATAACCATTAACATTCAATAGACATCTGAATAGGTGGACAAACGGTTATCGATATCAGAATAATATCAAATACCAAAGAAAAGAGTGACACTCGTGTATTTAATAATACGTTTAAGTGTGAGAGAATGATAATCTTTCAGGGACGCTGGTATTATGAATAGACTCCAACACTAAAAGAAATATTGGGACGACTAGACGTCAAGTAGAGGAGACTACCTATCATACTCTGATAAAAGGTTTTCTCTACGTCCTTACCTAAAGTTTCTTTAGTAAGATTTGTTAGTGTACTCATAAGGGTGCGTGAGTGCTTAGAGGAGTTTAGATCAAACTTCTTCACAAGGTCCTTTGCATATTTGATTGAGATATGAATAACCCATCCTCGAGCTGACAAAACTAGAGATCTGGGAAGAGCGTAAGCTCACCAACCATTCTCATCTCAAACTCTCTCTTTATCTCCTCAAAAGTGTGAGCATGGAGGGAGCACATGGATCTAAATACTATGTCATTCACATAAACTTGGGTAACCAAAATAACTCCATTCTCTCTCCTCACAAGCAATGTCTAATCGACTCCCCCATCTTGAAGCCATGAGCTAAGAGATAGAAAGTGAGCCTCTCATACCAAGCACTTCCTGCTTGCTTCAAACTATACATGGCCTTCTTAAGATAATAGACGTGTCCTGGGTGTTTAGGGTCTTCAAACTCTTTTAATTGTTCCATGTACACTTCCTCCTATAGAAAGGAACTATTGATATCCATATGATATAACTTGAAGTGCATATGACATGCTATAACGAGTAGTAAGTGGACGGATTCATTCCTAGCAATAAGATGGAATGTCTCGTCAAAGTTTACACCCTCAATCTATGTGTATCCTTGAACGGCCAACCTAGCCTTATTGCTAACTATGGTACCATTATCATCCACCTTATTTTTATAAATCCACTTGATACCTATCACATTTATCTCGCTAGGTTGGGAGACTAACTCCCAGATATTTTTCTTGCGAAACTAAAGCAACTCATCTTGCATAGCGGATATCTAATGATCTTCCTTGAGTGCTTCTTTCACATTCTTGGGCTTGACTAAGGAGGTATAAAACAAATAGATAACCACATTCTCGAGTTGAGCATAAGTCTTGACACTTAGTGTAGGATCACCAAATATAGTGGAAGGTCATGAATCTTTCGAACCGAAGCGAGTGGATCCTTTAAATAAGGAGTGTGGTCCATTACGGTAGTATGAGTAAGGATTTGATTGTCACTAGGGGTGCATCGTCCTCACACTAGGGTCTAGGAGCAATAAACATCGGCACCTCGTCATCTCTAATCGTGACGTTTATTGATTATAACTTTAGAGCTTGCAAGGTTAAAAACCTATAAGCCTTATACATCGATGAATAACTTAAAAATATCTCCTTGTCACTCCGAGAGTAGAACTTTCCTAAGAGCTCTCTATATCTCAAGGTGTAGTTAGTACTCCCAAAGACATATAAATAGGATATGCTAAGCTCCTTCCCTGTCCACAACTCATGAAGCGTGTGTAATGCGTGCGGACAAAGATATACCCTATTCACCATATGGCATGCAGTGCTCACCACCTCTACCAAAAATGTCTAGACACATTTCTCCCACAAAGTATGGATCCAACCATTTCTTGTATCGTTCGGTTCTTCCTGTCAGTAATCCAATTTTGTTGAGGTGTATGAAATATCGAAAACTCATTTTTGATGCCCGCCCCATCACAATAGCTATCCACCTCGACTTCTTTAAATTCAGTTTCGTTTTCACTACGCATCCGATTAATAGTGACATCATGTTGGTTTTATAGGACACAACCCTTGTTTGTTAGGAACTCAACCGCATCGGACTTTTCTCTAAGGAAAACCACTATATAATATATAAAAAAGTCATCGACCATTACAAGAATATATCTCTTACCACCTAAGCTTTCTGAATGAGTATGACCCATAAGATCTTATGTGAATAAACTCCAAAACATAGGAGGTGGTAATGGTATTCCACTTTCAATGGGAATTCGAATTTTGTTTTCCTAGTTGGGAAGGTCCATAAACTGAGGAAGTTGGTTTCCCAAGTGATGGTAAGCCACGAACTAGGTCCTTTTTCACTAATCTCTCAATATCTCTAAAGTTCACATGACCTAGTCATTGATTCCAAAGGTCCATATAGGAGACCGTTCTCAAACGAGGATTTGGAGTGGTCCCACAACAATTATCTTCGGTCCTCAGACCTTGTAATAAAAGTTCACCAGATTGATTATAAACTTTGCATTCAGATCAGTTAAACATTAACGTAAAATTTGCATTGCACAGTTGGATTATTAATTAAGTTCACTTTCAACACATTTTCTAGTTTAAGGGAATAGGGTATCTTAACACGTCCACGCCCTAAAACATTAGAGCTACTCCCATCTCTAAAAGTGACTTTACCTTCCGTGGGATCCTCGAGGCAAGTAAAAAATCATATGTCAGCAGTCATGTGCCTAGAGAATCCACTATCGAAATACCATTGGGAAGTATTTTGAACCTTAAGAGAAACGTGAATAACAAGGGCTTTGACATATAGATTAGGTACCCAGGTGGAAGAAACCTTTTGTTTGCCCTTATCATTGTCGACTCTAGTTAAAATGTTAGAAGCGTTCTCAAACGACAAAGACATTCGTTAATTCTTCCATCAAACTTTGCGAAGTAGCGACTAGAAATTCAACTTGCTATCTAAGACTAGAAAAGTCACTAGAGCGGTGCACCAGAGTATGTTTACGCATAGTTTTACCTAACTTATAACAAAACTCTCAAGGCTGACCTCTACTTTTATAAAAAGTGAAATTATAGACTTGTTTGGGACTACCTTGGTTCGCTTTCTTGGGTTTAACTCTCTTTAGTGGTTTAGGTTGAGGCCCATAAGAATTAACCACAAATTAAGGCACCTATTTTGGTGCGGTATGTTAAGTGGATGCACCACCATAACCTATTCCACGCCTCGCACCAAAACCTAAAGAGGGACCGATGAGCATCTTTTCTACCTTCTTCAATGTATCCTCTATAAGAACCTTGACCTCCCGAGCACATTCAAGATCTTTCCCGAGTTAGGATACAAGGGCTTCAAGTTTCTCATGAGTCTCCATGGATGCTTGAAAATCTCTCGTAAGACTAGCCACATTGTTGGTCAAGTCACGATTTTTCCTCTCAACTAAAATAACCCTCTCTAATAAATCTTCCCTTATTGAGGACTCACTCTCTCTTGCCCCTCTCAACTCCTTCTCTAGGGCTAAAACTCTAATCTCTAACCCTTGGTTTTGTTTCTTTATTTTAAAGGACTCAGCGTAAAGATCGACGTAGGCGCGTTGAAGGTCACTCTCGCTCTCACTTAAAACACCCTCTCCTTCACTCTCGCTGAAATGACTAGACTCATTATCGAGGTCTTCATGTTTAGTAGCTTTCTCATCGATGAGAGGTGCACTAGATGTACTAGCATGACTAGCCATGAATGTGGTGAAATTACATCCATGCGGTAATTTTTCCTCAAAATTTACTGAATTGATATTTCTCTCGCTAAGCGTGGCATTTAAGGCAGATTTGACTTTTCCTTATCTTTTTAACCTCATTGGACATTCGTGAGTTTTGTGACCCTTACCCTCACACTCATAACAACCCTCTTCCTCTTTTTTTGGGCAATCTTTCTTTTATGTTTCAAGATTTTTCTTGCTCAATTTATATTTTTTATCTTTCTCAAAACTTTTCTTTTCTTTAGAAGTATTTTTTTTCTAGGTTTGAGGATTTTTTTGATTTTTTTGCAAAAAGGGCTAAATCATCCCAGTCAAAATCATACTCGGAGTCAAAAGACACTTATTCTTTCTTTATAGATTGAACATTTAGTACCACTCCCTTTTTCATAGGTTTAACAGTTTTAGGAAACATATCTATCTCATACGTTTGAAGGTCTCCAACGAGTTCTTCTAACCTAAGAGTATCTAGTATTCCTAACGAATTTAGCATAGTAACCTTAGAAATAAAGAAGGCCGGAAGAAATCTCAAAATTTTCTTAACTACACGTGTCTCAGCTATTTTCTCATCTAAATTGAAACTCGAGTATACTACATCAGACAGACGTGCGTAAAACTCATCAAAAGATTTAGTCTCAAGCATAGTGATCGTTTCAAATTATGTGGTGACATGTTGCAGCATAGAAGCTTTTATAGCATTAGTTACCTCGTGAGTGAGATGGAGGTGTCCCAAGATTATTTTGACGTGGTTCACGTTATAATGTGATTAAACTCATTAGGGGTGATGACTCCAAAGATGGCACTCAGATCATGTGAGTTAAAATTTCTCCCTTTAAAATCGTCCTCTGTCCATAAAGAAATATGTTTTGGGCTTATGACATTATCAATAGTTATCATGGGTGGTGTCCATCTTCTTTCACACCCTAGCCAGACAGAATCATCAATAAATTTTAAAGTGGACCTCATTCTAGTTTTCCAAGAGGCATGATTTGACCCAAAAAATTAGGTATCCTATTATACAAATTATCCATTCAATCCAAAATTTTTAAATATCAACAATTAAAAAAAATTGATATAAAAACTTTTTTGTGAAAAAAGATCACACATTAATTTAGTGCAACCGACTTTGATACCAATTTGAGAATGCATGGATTCAATGGATTGATTTGTATATTATTTTGACACACAAATTTAATTTTTTTTACCAAACTTTATCTTTGTTTAAATTAGATGTGCAGATGAGATGTCGTCTAATTGTAAACCAATAATCCAAGCATTCAAATAACATGTAGAGATGAGAAAAAATCACTTAAAAAGCGCAAAAACCTATATTCAACACTATAGATTAGTTGACCTACAGACGACTTATAAAATACTTAGACCAACTAAGTATGATAGGTAGAGTCTTTAATTTTTTCTGCAGAAAATGACCCAATTCAGAGCCATCTACATGAAGCAGTCTTCCCTCGGTATCCACCGATCAACCTTTCTTTCTTCAGCAGTGAAACCTCGGTTCCACAATTCAATAGTGAAACCTCGGTTCCACATTTCAGCAGTAGAGATTTCTCTCCACAAAGGTTTTTGAACTAGAAACCTTCTTCTTGATTTGGTAAAGTGATATTTATGATTCCAAAAGATTTATAATGATTATAGAAGTATTTGATCACAAAGAGAACTCACAAAGGTATTTAAAGATAGTAAAATGAGTTCTTAAGAAGTCTAATCCCGTGCATTCTATTTATAATAAGGTTTTTTATAAAAGGATAAACATGAAAGATTTTGATTAGAACAAATAAATAAAAAAATTTCGCATGGTCGTTTGAACGATATGTACCTCGTTCGAACGACATACATGTTTTCATTCGAACATGTATCAAATGATGCTTTTGAATGAGATTTTAGAGGAAGACCCAAAATGATTCGTTCAATATAAAAAGGATGACATTCATATAACCCTACCAATCTCATTAGAACGAAACACTTAGCTCGTTTTAACAAGGCGATGAATTTTAAAAAAAATTCTTTCAAAAGATATTAAACTCATTTTGAAAAACCAACCTCTTCAAAAATTCTAAAACCCCTAAAAACATAAGGTAACTCTTTACCAATCAAAACCATAACTTCTTCTTAGGTTGTTGAGACGTACACAACTTCAATCTTTCAAATGTCTTCAACTTTGTCCTCGAATTTATAGAAGTCATGTAGGTGCAGTGTATGTGTGACGGGATAAGCCAAAATACAAAATAAAACTGAGTAATTATAAAACTTTCTCTTACATGCTATGTATACTACAAAAGAAATTTCTTCAAATATTATTTGAAGTGTTTATATGAAAGTGTAGTTGGTAGTTTTCAACCACACTAAAGTGATCGATAATGGAAAGAAAAAAACTGAAATTTGTGTTATGAATTTTGTTAGAATATCATCTCAGTGTTTTGATGATATATATATATATATATATATATATTGAAATTTCGTGAATTTTGGCATGCATATAGTATGATCAAATTATGAATATTATGATTTAGAATTTTTAAAAAGTTAGTTGTATATCTTTTATTATGATTTTTACAAATCTGATGTGTAGTGCTAAAATTTTTGGGCTGCTTGTAGTAAAATGAGTGTATCTTAACTCATAATCAATGTTTTTGAGTGATTCCAATTTTGTATAAAACGAGAATCATAAAGGATTCATTTTGAAAATTTTCATTAAGTGGTTTGGTCGTGGTGAAATATTAATCTTGAATTTTTTGAATGAAATCTTTTGAACCTAAACATTCTCTTGCAAATTTGAACCACACAAGTTTTACAAACCAATTCTCAGAATATTTGGGTGTAAAAATAAAAGATGAATTTTTTAGAAATTTTATAAAGTAGTATGTATTTTCTGCGATTATTTATGCAACCTATGAAAATTACATAGAATACTTTGCACCTCATGCATATGATATAATCATGATGAGTAGAGATATCTTATGTCAGAAGTTATATTAAGTAAATATAATATAATCCATATTAAATAATTAGAGGATTTTATAATGATTGAGTTTGGTGCAAAAATAATCTTTACTTTGGTAAAGATATTCTACTTTAATAAATTGGAATAGAGATTTAAACTCTAATACAAAATATTATCTTATACATTGTAAAAACTTGACAAATGAATATGTATGTTTCCTTACTGTATGAAATAGATTGTGTAATCTAATGTGTCTTTCAGACCCTTGAAATTCCGAACTCAAGACTAGAAGAGATAAAAATATATTTATTGAATCGTCTATACTTGAAAGCATGAAGCATGTATTTATTTAAGGAATAAGATTAATTCTTACTTAATGCTGGAAATCTATGAGTTTAGCTTCAAATTTATGAATTGAAGATATAGTGGGGGCGCATTATATATAGCTTCTTAATGCTATACCTAGAGAATAGTGTGGGAATTCAAGCGAGTACATCTCAACTGTAATTGAAGAACATTTTAATAAAATCTAAAACTTTGGTGTTCAAGAGAACTCTTAATTTTTGAGTTGTGAATTAAAAATAAAATCTTGCATATACTATTGAAAAGGATTCCAAAAATCCTTAGAGAAGTCATTTCATAAATATTTGAATCCCTGGAATGAATTATAAATTAGGTTATAATTGACTTATCTTATAACTTTAAGATAATAAAGAATATATGTATTCTTTAAAATAATAATGAGATCATTATAATTTATGAATATAAGATTTGATTAATAGCCAAGATTTATCGATAGTAAGATGACCTAGTTATAGATGATGCATATTTAATTATTCTCAAGAAAATTGAATAACTTCATTTAATTTGAAATCAATTGATATTATACATGATGTTGAGCTAAGATTAAATGTATATATTATCGCTTTTCTAATGGCGACCTAGATAAGACAACTTATTTGTACCAACTTAAAGTTGGAGAATTTATTAATATGGAAGGCACCAATAAATGGCATGATATTTTGAGAATTTTAAATTATTAAACGAGAATGAGCTGTGAATGAAATGATTCGTATTTATCATTAAGTATATTGAAACATGAATTCACTATTTTTTGTTTATGCAAGAATGATTAGGTAATATTTGGTTAGGATATTTTGTTTCCAGGAAAACCAAATTTAAGCTAAGTCAAAGTGGTTGCATAATCAGTTTCAATGAAACAAGAATATTACTTATTTATATTACAAAGTTAAATATGAATCATTAATAGATCGGGTACCTTGAAATACAATAATATCTATTTATTAGATATATGATTATTGCGAACGATCTTGTGCTCCACATGACCCAAGTACGAATTATTCAAGAACATTATAGACAGCGTTAAAAAAGATGAATATGTGAACATTTAAGTAGTTTCTACCGAGCTACTAAATATAGTTAGATTGAAATTATTTAATTTGTGGGAGCACTATGAAGGTTTATAATTGAAAAGTGCAGTCTTATACTATCTAAAAAGGTTATGTGTTTTGACAAGAACCATGAACCTAGAATTGATTCTAAAATAATTAATGGATATGTTTCTAACATATATTATGATGCAGGCTCTTATAACTCTAAGAGTTATTAATTATTAGCACAATTAATGATGGAGTTTATGGAGATACCATTAGCTATGACTAGTGAGAAAATAAAAGGTTGAAAGACCTATTATAATATACCCGTTTATGGAAGATATTGATACCACTCATTGTATCCACAATAATGGAACCATTGATATTATAAAATTTTAGAATCGTTACTATAATGGAAAGAACGACAAGCATGTAATAAGCACAACCTTGTTTGAGAATTTTTAACTAATGGGTTGTGATAGTGGATTATGTTTGGACTGATAAAAAAATAACCTATTGATCCTTTGACAAAATGACTATTGCAGGAGAAGGTGTAAAACACCTACAAAAGGATGGGGCTAAAGCCTATTGATAGTTGAGTCAGTTATGGTTCAAGTCAAAAGACAAATTTGCTTGTGAAAAATTCCATGAATTATTGCTCGATAATTTTTTTTTCAAAATTTACAAGTGGGGAATTGTAATCGATGTGTGTGTTTTTAAAATCCAAGTGCGTGATTGTTAGTGAATTTAAAAAAAACTAGTGGAGATTTATGGGAAAAATGGAGGCATAGGTGGGACATACTTTTTGAAAAAGTATCTTTAAAAAAAAAATATGACAACTACTATGAGACATGGGTTTTATGCTCCCAAATGCATTTTGAACTGCTACCCATTACTGTAATACTCCCTACTTTTATGGATATTTAAAATTACATAGGTGGGTGTAATTTGATAATTAGAGGAATTTATGTGAATAGTAATTTTGGAATTTATGAGTATTAGATTATTTCTGATGTGTGTTACATTTACTTTTGGGACTAAGTAAATGAGTCAGAATATTTTTATGTCATGTCGTAGTTGGGTAAAGCGACGAAAAGTTTTACACGTTGAAGAAAACGCATGTTGAGAAGTGTTGGGTCCGATTAGTGAATTTTAGTTAAGTGACTCAGATGGAGATTTCGAGTGCACGGTTGGTTTCAGAATGATTGAGATAGTCAGAGTAGAGTACCCGGGGGGCAGCATTTCAGTTTCGAGGACTTTTGGACTAGTAGGGACTCGCAATTGAGTAAACGAGTCATTTTTGGGTTTTATAAGAGACAAGCCGTTATTTCTCTTTTGTAAGGCTAGAGAGAGAGAGAGAGAGAGAAATAAAAAGAAAGAAAAGAGAGAAAAAATAAAGAAAGAAAGGAAGAAGGAAAATAGGAGAGAAAAGGGGATTTCGGCCAAACTCCGCCAGATTTAACTCGAGATCATCGAATTTTATCCACGAGGCAAGTGTTTACTTGCTTTATTCATTTGAGTGTGTGTATCTCATATTATAGTTGGTAAACTATATGATTTTTGGGTTGAAACCCTTGAAATAAATTTGGGAAAATTGACTTTGAGTTTACAAATTGATGTATTGTTAACTCTTGATAACTTCTAGTGTTAAACTCATGTTAATGGTGTGTATAAAGGGTTAGAAATGGGAAGACATGATAAAAGAGAGTTAATTGATTTTAGAGTTTAAATCCAAGAAAAAATATTCTATCCCATAAATTAATTGATGTGCTAGTTATAAATCAGTGTTAGGATGCTTATAGTGTTGTCGGTTGAGATTAGAAACCACAAAAATGGAGGTTGGGTTGATATTTGGGATTTTTGGAGAAGATGAAATCGTCCAAACAGTGAGCTCTGAACAGAGCGAATCGATTCGGGTCTAGACCGAATCGATTCGTATAGGGAGATCTGTAAGGCTTTCTCAGGATGAATCGATTTGTATTGAGACCGAATCGATTCACCCTTGAAGACCTGATTGCAGACCATTTTTCGAACCGATTTGTAATACCCCATAATTCTGCATAATTAGGAAAATACGTTTTATTTAAATTACGTGAGTAGAGTAATTTACTATAATAAAATATGTTTTATTTAAATTACGTGAGTAGAGTAATTTAATATGATAAAATACGTTTTATTAAATTACGTGAGTAGAGTAATTTAATGTGATGTAATGTTAATAAAGATTAATCTGACAATTAAATTTTTTTACTAAATGTGAGTAGTAAATTTTGAATGTTGATATGTACGGTCTAATGATTGTATGGACGTACCTGAGTTATCTCAACCGAGTGTCGTGCGTAGAGAAAAATTTAAGATGAGATGAGAAAAATATTTTAAGAGGCTCAAAAGATAATTTAGAGTCCACAAATGATTCCGAAAGTGTCGAATTAGTCAAAATAGTGTACCCGGGGGTACTAGTTGAGTGCCGGGTCATTTTCGGGCTAAACCGGGACCAATCGAGGGCGTTTTGGTCTCTTTACATTTATGGGTAAGTAGACCTACGAAATTTGAAACCCTAAATCAGATTATAAGAGTTGAGGCTAGGGTTAGAAAGAAAGAAAATACACCATAGTCATTAGAGAAGAGAGAGAGGCAAGTTCCTAAGGCAAAAGAAGGAAGGAGGGGGAATTCTAAGGAGATTTCACCACAAATTTGTTGGGAAGGAGGATTGAAGGATCAAAATCATCAACCAACAACAACAACCATGAAATCAGACCCTACAAATCATAAGGCAAGTGGTTATTTGCAAAATAAATTGAGTTATAATACCCATATTTAAGCATTGATGAAGAACATGGTTTTTATGATATTTTTGGGAGAAAAATAATTAATTATGATCCACGAATGGTAGGGATTGCATGTAGCACCTTTTTGGATCTCCAAATAATCTGATATCATAGAAAACTAGATGATTGAACCGAACTAAAAATCTGGAATTATGATGAAAGATGTAAAGAATGTATTTTTAGGGTTCTTGAAAATAAGTAAGATTTTTAGTTAATTTGGCCAAAATTTATAATGATTTTGTTGTTTTAAATTGTTAGTAATCATCCCAGAACATGTAGGAATGATTAGAAATTGTTGGTTGCAAATATGGTGGAGTATCATGAAAGATATATAGATAAAAATGGTGAAACCTGCATGAAGAAGACGAACTGGGTCTGTCACTGCTTGATCGATCGATCGACCCTTAAATGTCGATCAATCGAGCAATCGATCGATCGACCATATCCCATCGATCGATCGACCCTGGCTGGACTTTAGAGAATTTTGTGAATAAATTTCTTTTTAATTACCGTCGCTTAATGGGAACCTTAGTGATGATATTTTACCTATGAGGAGACTTTATAATTACCAGTAGGTGTACCATTAGATTTCTTCATATATGATTGAGTGGAAATTTTGGAGAAATGGACCGACGGGAGAACGATCGATTGAGCCGTATGTTGGGATTGTGAGAATTTAATTACGGAAAGAGTGAGATTTAATTCCGAAAAAAATTACCAGTAGGTTAAAGTTAACTTAACTACTGAATTAAAGGAGGGGTAACTAGGGACCTTAGAGTTGCGTGAATACTCGAGTAAATACAATAGTGAAATAAATTGTAATTAATGAGTACGGTGAATATAAGTAAAATATATTACGTACGTACATGATTTGATAGGTCGGGTGTGTACCTACTAAACTATATAAAAGTTTGGGTTAAGATAATTTTACCTAAATTAATTATGTTAGGGTCGATGAGACATTCTGAACTAACATAAAGTTATTATATGTTTGGGGTCGATGTAAAATGCCGAACCAAACCTTAAACTGGTGTCGCGATGAAAGAGTCCGGAACCAAAATATGTGTATATACATATATTTTTAAATAGTTGGGGTCGATGAATCATTCCGAACCAATTCTCACTTGGGGTCGATGAATCATTCCGAACCAAGAGTCCTTTATGTGGGGTAAAAAGGATATGTTAGTGATAACTGATATTAAATACATGATTGTGTGATAAAATGTATTCTATGTGCATACTCTACAGATTGAGAATAGTAGATAATGAGATGAATAGTAAATATCTTAGTAATAATTTATAGCATGATGTAATTATTACAAGAATAAGGATAATGAGCAGTAATTAAGTTACCTACGCTTATGGGTAGTATAACTAGGTGAACTAAGTACCCTCGTTAGACATGCCTATAGGTGAGAGGTGAGGAAGTTCAAGGGAGTTATGTGAATCCTTAATATGTGTAATCAATAACTCAATTGTGATAACTTCTTGCAAAATATTTTCAAATGTTTTGAGTACGAACTCTTGCTATGTAAATTTTTTTAAAAACCTTTAGGGTGCCCAGCCACATGGACGCCCAGCATGATTTCATTCCAGGGATTTGGAAGCTGCAACACGTGTGGATGTTGCGGGGATTGTTTAGACGCTTCCTATTTTTCAGTTCTATTATAGGATCTCACTTTTAGTACTCTTAGTTGGGACATGTTGTCCTATATTTACTTTTACAGTTATTCTGATTCTGGATTTTGAGTTGTCTTTTATTGGCCGTGGTTTTCGGCAAGACTTTACCTGCATTCAGTTATTTCTGCAACTGTTTTATTATTACCATAACTGTAATGTGTTGGTATGGTTTATTTGTGCTGCTTAAAGAAGATAAAATTTGGCACTCGCTTAATTTCACTTAGGTGGTTAGTATATTAAAAAGTTTTCGACAGTGATGCTAAGAATGAACCATTTAAGAAACCTGTTTTAATTGAATTAAGGCTTGATCACCCAAGGTTTAATTAGGCGGGGTGTCACACGATTCGAATTTAGACCAAATCGATTCGCTGGTCCAAATTGATTCGCATTAGGGGCAAATCGATTCGCCTTAGCAGGATTTGATAGTTTTCCTCCTTTAAGTTTAGGGGGAGTTAAATTGCATATTGGAGATTATTGTAGGGGATTCTAGATGTGATATTAGGACTCCTATATAATGGAATTTATGGAAAGAGAGAACCTTGGATTAGTTGAGTGTACAATCCTGGGTATGGACTTAATGAATGTTTAGGATGAGTAACATTCGAGAGAAGTCTTCGGCAAATGTGTTTATATATTTATGCGTAGAGAATAAGTATGGGCCAATTACATTTGAGTGAATCCTAGGATGTGAGTAGGATGGAATTAAGGATATGGGATAGAGAGGATTAAGCTACTATCCGGTACATCTATATTGACGATTAATATTATAGGTGATGCGATACCTATGGAATTAAAATAAGTTGCGTATATACTTATTTAAATTATTACGAATTGGTATATTCGGGTTTATATATAATCCTTAAAAGTAATTAATGTAAGTAAATCTTAAGTAAAGAGAATACTTATAGGTTAGTATTTTAAGTGTGTGAATACTTATATACTATTTACTTGGCTATCGCTATGAGAAGTAATATATTATATATACGGGTGTTGTTACAGTATATATATATATATATATATATATATATATATATATATATATATATGATTTTGGCTATAAATATATATCGGTAAGTGAATGATATATTTATGTGCTACATACCCCTCTAGTGCTATCATGGGAAGTTGTACGATGTGGGTGATCTTTCTAGCTTGAGGAGCAGGAGAGTATAGTCCCTAGGCCATAGCGTAAGTTTATTTATATTGTGTGATTCTTATTAGGAGTGAGCCGTCTTGGGTATGATTCATCTCACTGTCGGGGTTTGGAACTATGGTCCCTTCCCGTATGTTGCGATTTGTTTTTTTTCCAAGTCGGTGTGAGAGTCCGACCGCTGGTAACCCAGGATGATATGTGAGTAATTCCCTGGAAGATGATAGCATTGTAAAGATTGCGTCCTCGAGTTATAGCTCGGTGGGATGGTTATTATACTTATGATTGTGATATAGGTATAAATATACTGGTTGCGTATAATATATTGAACGTATATGAAGATGTGAAATCTAATAATTTATACTTGTGTAAAGTGTAAGATGAATAAGATTTTATTCTCATTTTGGGAGATTTTTATCCGGATTTAAACCGTGATGCGTATAGTAAAGTGAGAATTATATATATGGGATTTTTATATAATAAAGTTAAAAATGGTATTTTAAACTAGTGAAAGTTTCGAAATATGAACGGTATCTATATATATAAATGAGAACTATACATATATCTAATTGATGATTATATCAATTAAAGATTATGTGATAACTTACGGTATAACCTATATGACATCATGCCAGGTAAGTGATTGTTATGAGAATTCATAGGATGGGTGAAAGAGATTAGTTAGGCAGGGTAGCTTAACTAGGTTGTTTAAAATTTATACGATCAGTGTGCACTATTAGAAGAGGAGTGAGGTGTATCTCATGGGAGTGCGATACCAGTTTAAATATGAAAGATTTCATATTTTAAAAATATTGCATTTCATGCTCTTGCTAAATATTTTCAAAACTCGGGCTCTAACCCGTTTCTCTATTTTTCCCTCACTCTTGCTATATATGTATATATATTAGGTGTTCAGATACAGGGACACCTGGATGATGATTCTTTCGAGTCAGTCGTTGCTGCAACAGCTGTGGATTTATGCAGGATTATTTTAGATGCCTCTATCCTTGTGATCTAGATAGGAGGCATTGTAATAACATTCGGGCTTATTCTTTTACCGCATTTTAGTTTGCGACAATTCAATTTGGTTGTATTATGTTGTACTAAGAGTTCGGTTACCTTATTTCATTTCAATTGTGGTTTATAAACTCTGTGATTGTTTCACTTGGTTGGTTTGATTAAAAATATTAGTTAAATAAAATTTTGATGCCAGCCTAATAATTTATTAGTAATTAAATTGGTTTTCGACACTGATGCTAAGAATGTACCATATGGGATTCCTGTTTTAATCTGGTATAGGATTGATCACCCGGTATTTTATTAGGCGGGGTGTCACGATTATCTCTCACTAAGCCACCCTTATTCTTTCATTAAGAAACCCATTATCTCCACTAAGCTCATAATTATTACTCTCTCATCTGCCCTAATATAATGAAGGATCTTGAGCTTGGTTTGGAAGGAAAAAGAAGCGAGAGATAAATGAGACTTGAAAAAGTGGTTCTCTCTCAAATGCTCTATGTAAATTTTTTACAGAGAATATTTATTTCCCTAATTTTAATACTGTGATATTGAGCAATTAATTTCAGATGGGTGTTAGTATACCATATAACTATAGTGCATAGTTATGTGAGACATAGTAGATTATGGATTTATTTTTATCTTGGGGATGATGTGACTATATTAGCTGCACAAAGAGGGTTGAGCTTAGAAACGTCTTAAAAAGAGAGACCTAGTCCGCGACTCAACCTAAGAATCATCTAATACAAATTTTATAAATAATGGAGGCAATATTTTTTATTTTTATTGTGAAATATATGCTTGAATTCAAGGCCATGTGGTTCATATTTGCGATAGTCGTAAGTGGTAATAACTTAATTTTGAGTAGTAGACTAAAATAAAATATGATTTCATTTTTTTATTTCTCCATGAATCTCTTTTGTATGATTTTTTAATTATAATATATAAATTGTACCAAAATAAGATATCTTTAAACTCATTCAAGAAATATCATAGGTTTTTAACGATTTCCTGCTAGAGATGGTGGTGATCTGGAGACTAGGGATCATTTGCCTTCTGTTTGGTTTTGGGTGGATTTTTGAATTGGGGGGTTTTGTGGTGAATAAAATTGTTTTGGGATTTCGGTGAACAAAATTGTTTGAGGATTCTAACGGTTTGAGGATTAATGTGGGTTGAGTTGGTATTCTAGTGGTTTGAGTTGGATATGGCCTGTTTGAAATGAGTTTAGTGTTATTCGCACTAAGTTTAAAAGTGTTTGGATTTGTATATATAATATTTTTAATTGGAACAAATTCCACATCACATCTTTTTATTTCTCTTATTTTTTAAAGCTTTTATAACATTCTTGCCACATCAGCAAATCGTTAGTTATTACTTAACGATGTTAAGTTTTTGGCAACAAAATGGAAGTAAAGTGTTGTATACACCAAAACAAAGTTTAGTGACCAAAATAGGAAATCGGGTAAAGTACGTTTTATAACTATGTAATTAACTATATATATATATATACTATGAATTTTAAATATGAAATTGGTTCATTTGATTAATTCTTTCAAATGAAATTTCTAACGAAAGATTATGTTATTCTCTTCCAAGATTATCTTTTTTACTCATAAATATTCATTCTTATGGGATCTTTATTCACTTTTTCAAATTAATATGACCATAACCCTCAATTTTTATGTATTTCACCTAACCCCTCCTACACAAGAGATGACATTTTTCTTAAGCATGCCCTTAATGAACGTAGTAAGTCTTTTAAAATTGAAACACAACTTGGAAGCAAAACATTATATTCTTATCATGAAAAAATTAATTTCATAGGCTTGTAAATTTGTCTGAAATAAACTACCACATACTTTGTCACTTTTAATAAACATACAAATATACACACACACATGCACACACACCTCTAACATGCCGTATTTTTAATTTGATAAAATGGATAAATATAACCACTACCTCAATGACGAGAACGTTTGTAACAATTGACAATATGAATCCGCTAAAAAACTCCTTTAAGGGGCTTGAATACCTTTTGTAACCACAATCTCTATCTCGAGAAAATAACCCCAAAATATTTTCACTCCCTTTTATATAAGTGATAAGCATGTTTCCCAAATATTTAATATAAACATAATAATCTGAAACACATAAAACTTACAAGGATAATAAATGCAAAATTTATTGATTGAGGCAAGTGTTGGACACTCTGACCTTAAGACGTTATTTCCCCCACACTGGTACTCTATGGACTGAATGAAAAATGTCTCCCAGGATATAATAATCACAAGATGAAATAATAGCACTCCGAATTTCAAGTCTTCTAGCATACCATTAATGGAATAAACTTTCTTTTGGACATAAAAATGAGACAAATCGAGAAAAAAGTTGTCTGAAAAACACACACTGAAAATGAAACCAAAGCTACCTATTTATAATAAATAAACGTCGGTTAAAAAATAGATGAAAAATATCCTAACAGTCACAATTGTTGGGATAAAAATATATTAAAAAGGGAATATCTAAAATGTCAAAAAATGAAAAAATAAATTGGGCCAAAAATAAGATATACAAAAATAAAGTGACTAACAAGAAAATAAATGAAAAATCAAATGACAAACTAAAAAGTGACTAAAATGAAAAATAAAGTCTAACACAAAAATAAGAGATAAATGAGGTAAATAAGTGTGAGAACAATCAAGGAGTGGGTCTACACCACAAATTTTAGCTATTCTAACTAATTAATTTAATTAGTTGCATTCTCCCAAATTAATATCAAAATTACAAATCAACTCTCATTACAAATGTAATTATAATAGTAATCTTTTAGAAAATTAAGTTTAACCCCCCATAACTCTAGAAAATAGATCTACACTCCTTTTAATTAATCACCCGCTAGGATCGATTCATCAAAATTTATGTACATCTTAGAAAATGAAAATAGAGTTGAAATTCAAGTAATTATACCCCACTTAAGAAACCCTATCTCTAGTTCGAATCTAAAATGGGTATTATAACTAGAATTTTAATTTTCTCTCGAAAATCATTTACCCTCTCTCGAGGCGTAAATTTAAGGGCGAGGGATCAAAATTAATATTCAAAAGGAATTTTCAAGTAATCAAACTAATTAAATTAAAATAACATCAAATAAGGGTTCACCCCACCCCTTGAAAGGGAATTTAGCCTAACATGATATGAAATTTGACAAATTAATAATCAAAGGCATAAAATAAATGAGAAGAGAAGAGAACAATCAAATCAAATCTCTTTGAGTGAAATTGAACTCCAATCATTGAATTTTCAATTTACATCCCTCCAATTTGTGTGATCAAACCAAAATTACATTAACAATTACACTCAAACATGGATTCTCACTAATGTATTTATTGAATCTAAACTAAAAACTACAAAATAAAAATAAAAAGGATAGTGGATGAATTCATAATGGACAATTAAATAATAAAAGAGATTTGCTAAAAACTCATCTGAAGAAATAAATTCTAGATCATTACTTTATTTTGAGATAATTGCTAAAAATGAAAAATCTCAACATAAAGGAATGCGTTAGAATTTATTTCCACAAGGGATGAATTCAACTACATTAATCTATTTTGAAATAATTGCTAAAAATACAAAATTCATTATAGAGGGGTGGGGTTGAATTTATCCTAGAGATAAATTTCACTACACACCTCTATATTGAGATATTTGCTAAAAATACAAATACTCAACATAGAGGGATTGAGAGAATTTTATCACACAAATCTTAAAAACTAATTTTGAGATCCTTCTTCAAATGGTCTTCATCTTCCTTACATAGTAGGCATGGAGTATGGGGGTAATTTGGGTAGGGATACAAGAGCATGTGGTGTGTGAGGATAAGTTGAGGCTAAAATAGGAAAATGCACACATGTGCATGGGTTGTGTGAGGTCATGTGGGAAGTGGGTTGGTGAAGATAAAAACAAATTAGATTTGGGTTAAAAGGGTTTAGGGGTATTTATGGAAAAATGGTTAAGTGGGTTCAATGGCATGTGGCGTTTGACTTGGTTGGTTTGTTTTGGTCTTTTGGTATTGTTTTATGCAGGTGAAGAAAATCGTGGGTTGATGAAATGGGTTTGAAGGTTGAAATTGGGATTTAGAAGATGGGTATCCGATTTCAAGGTCGTGAGTTCTAACGTGGCAGCGAGTCAGGAGATCGGGTTTGGACAACTCTGGGTCGCGATCGGGTCTGGCAGTGGTACGTTCTCCGCGCAGGTGAGCAGGTTTGGGTAGCTGGGTTGCGAGTCAGCTGGTTGTGGGCTCCGCCGGAGATCGACATTGGCTGGCCGATGATGGGCTCGTCGCCGGCGCAAGGGAGGTCGTAAAATGGGTCGCGACGTGTGGGACTCGCAGGTCCGATCCCCAGAGACGGGATTGACTTCTCTGGGTTGCTGGTTTTTGTTGCGGGTTGGGGGTAAAATGTAATCAGGCCGGAGGTGGGACATAATCATGGCATGTGGTGCAAGGTTGGGATTGGTTGTAATGGTGTTTTGGTGTGAGGAGAGAGAAAGGGGGTGATGAGAGGTAGGAGATAGTGAATAGTAAAAGGAGCTGGGTTTGTGTGTGTGTGAGGGTGTATAGGAAAAAGGTGTGGGTGAGGGTGTATTTGGGTGTCGGGTAATTGGTGAGGGTGAGGGAGGTTTGTGTGTATGTGAGTATATGGGAGGGGTGTGTGTGTGTGTGTGTTTATGATAAGTGTGTTTAACGGCGTGAGGGGTTGTGCGTGTTTAACTTATGACCCCTAAAAAAATAAACTAAAAATAAAATAAAACACAACAAAAATTTAACTAAACTAAAATAAATAAAAATCAACTAAAATAAAAATGACACTGACACACTATACAAACTCTAAAAAAAAACTAAATACAACTAAAACAAAAACTATAAAAATAAAAAAACTAATAAAATAAAAAATAAAAATAGAAAATGAAATAATAATAAACTAACTAAAAACTAAGAAAAATAAAAGAAAATATAAAAACTGATACACGACGAGCTAAAAATATGAAAAATCCTAAAAATATATACATGACTCAATAAAATAAAATAATAAAATAATAAAATAAACCGTAAAAATAAAATGACACAAATAAAATAAAATGGGACAAACTAAACACACGTTTCAAGGCAGGTTTAGGTAGGCTAGGGCTATGGGATTGGTAATTAGCTCCATAATAGGCACAATTGCCTTGAAATACGCGTTTGAACACCGTAACGTGCATTCGACCTATAAAATAGACAATAAAGCGCATAAAACCCAAATTGTTGAGAATTAGCAACTAGAATACATCTATTCGGGGTATAAAATGTACAGTTTTGGGTGCTTATCATCTCCCAGGATATAATAATCACAACATGCAATAATAGCACTCCGAATTTCAAGTCTTCTAGCATACCATTAATGGCATAAACTTTCTTTTGGACATAAAAATGAGACAAATCGAGAAAAAAGTTGTCTGAAAAACACACACTGAAAATGAAACCAAAGCTACCTATTTATAATAAATAAACATCGGTTAAAAAATAGTTGAAAAATATCCTAACAGTCACAATTGTTAGGATAAAAATATATTAAGAATGGAATATCTAAAATGTCAAAAAATGAAAAAATAAATTGGGCTAAAAATAAGATATACCAAAATATTGGACTCTGAAATGAAATAAAAAGCCCAAAAAATATTGGCCCAAAACTTAATACTTTGGCCAAGTCAAAGCGCAAAGACCAAGGCCTAAGGCTCACTACCCAGGCCCATGTAAGTCATTCTTGTGCACGTGCCGAGCACACCCGCGCATGTGTCGAGCAAGCGACGGATGCGTGTATGGGATTGGAAGTCAATTCAAGTCCATATATGTCCTTCTTTCATTAGAGAGTTGTGATACCCCAAGGGCACCAAGACTTCAAGCCAAAATAAGTTACAATATAATACACCCATTTTCACATTCTTCCTACGGGGGACAAGAGCTTTAACATAACACTTCAACCAAATTCTATGTTCCTAATGGGTACTTTGAGATGCAATTTAACACTCATTAATTTATGGTTTTATACATGTTAGTATGTCACGTTATACTCCTCATAGAGGAGAACGCGTTACACCATCAAATCGCGTCGAAAGACATGCGGTATCTATATCAAATTGACCATAAAGTTGACCAAATCTATAAACTTAAATAATTTCCATAAATTCCAACAGTCCCCCACATAAATGAAAATGACTGGATCAACATAAAAGACTATGCAAACATTAAGAGAGTTCTATAAAAATTTGAAAACATCTCTTATACTATATATATACACATATGTAGTGTGTTCATGTGATTTTGTTTGCATGTGTTAATCCACAAATTGATAATTTAAATTTGAAATTAATTTTTGTGAACCTAAAGTTAATTTTTGTGGATCTGCTGTAGTTACACCTATTTTTTACCTAGTTAGGAAGTTGAGATGTTTTGAGATTTTAGTTTAGTGGGACATTTGAATGTTATAATCTACCTTACTCCATTTTTTTATTAAATAAATTTTGAAATTTCAGATTGAAATTTGTTCTACTTAAAATTAAATTTAATCAATTTTGTGAGGTGTGATATATTATACTCTCAGGTCACTTTACTAAAACTGGTTTTTGGTCACCATATACTTGATGAAATAAACTGATATTTAAAACTGGTTTAGGGTCCATTTTATTCAGCTGTGTAAAACTTATTTCTGAGATTTAATCACTCCTCTTTAGTGTGTAGGTTGTATACATAACTTATTTTATATGAGGTTTAAACATTACTTTTGATAATAACCTTCTAAAGAAGACCTTGTATGTGTCTTATGACTTAGAGGTTATAATCTTTTAATGTTTTAATTAAACCAAACTAATCCTTTTATTATTCTATTTTCGTGCAAGTTCACTGGTACTCTAGTGTTGGGTGTGTAGTTGTGTGTGTGTTCCTAAGTTGTCACTATTTGGTTGTTTAGTCAGAATCAATTATTGTGGGGTTGTTTAGTTTTTGCTTTGGTGTACTTGTTTGTATTAGCCAAACTATTTCATATACACTTTTAATTCTATAATCTGTACTTGAACATTGGTATTATTGTACTTGGGTGTGTGAGTGGTCCTGGAATTAAGGGACCCGGGGTTATCCACTTAGTTGGTTTCCTCGGGACCAAATACTACGTATTTTTCGCTTCATGCCATCCCATTCAATTTTTCTTCTTGTGGACTAAAAGGACATCACACCAACCAATTAATATTTATGTGTGCATATGTGTGTCTCAACCACTGAAATTTATAAAAATATTTGTGCAAAAAACCATAACACTTTTGCGTACTAGATTTTTTTCAAATACAACCTAGATCGCTCCAGGTTTGCCATAGCGAGCCTGCGGTGACACACGTCTAACAACGATGAAAGTCATTAAGAGTGCATATGATTTAATGGATCAATTTATATAATTAAATGACACAGACACAATTCAATTTTTTTTATCAAATTTACTTCAATTAATTATGACGTGTATACGAGATGATTTTCAATTTTTATTTCCAAGCCAAGCATGCAAATAAACACGAGATGAGGAATAATCCCTAAGAAGGGCAAAACCTTTTTATATAGTACTATTGGGATTTTTGAATACAATCGACTTACAAAACATTTAGCTACACTAAGTTAGATGCATAGAGTCTTCAAAACGCCAATAGATACGATGACTCTAGAGCCATTCGCAGGTAACAAACTACCCTCGGTATCCACCGATCAACCTCATCTCCTTCTTCAGTAGTGAAACCTCATTTCACAATATCTCCAGTAGAGAAAATTCTATACAAAGTGATTTCAGCAAGAATCCTTCTTGTAATAGGTAAAGTGATCTTGAATAATTCTTTAGGATGAATAGTGCAATATGAGGTATTTGATCACAAAAAGAGAACTCAATAAGGTGTTTTTCTTTATGAAAGAGTTATTATTTTATCTAATCCCATTCAACCTTTTTATAAGAAGGTTGGATAAAAAGGATAAACACTAGATATTTGGGATAGATAATCTTTAAAAATAAAAATTCGCCCAGTCTTTCGAACGACACCCTGTACCTCGTTAGAACGACTTCGAACGAAGTCTTTGAATGAGATTCTAGCAGATTAAGGAAAACTCTATGTTTGATTATCGTTCGAAAGAGTGTCAGCCTCATTCGAACGAGGCATCATTTTTTTTGCCAATTTTCTTTATAAAAAGTTTTATGTTCCATTATATGAAAATAGCCTCATAAACGATAGTTAATCCCCAAATATTATTAAAAACCTTTTACCTCTCACGATCATAATCTTCTACTATGATTGTTGAGACAAACAAATCTTCCATTCTCTTTGGTGTTCAACAAAGTCTTCGAGTACCAATAAGTTGTGGAGGTGCCATGTTTGTGTAACGGGAGACGCCAAACCAAATAAAATAAAAATACGAGCAATTATAAATTTTGCTCTTACAAATCTCCCTCTTTAGCTATTCTGGTACAAAACACAAACCTAAGCCAAATTGAACCCTATCGACTAAAAATAATAACTACCCTTCCAAATTACAAACGAAAAATAGAATGTAATTTCTTCAAGTCTTTGGAATGGACTGGATCTTTCCTTTGGCTCGCTTTTTCTTCATCCCGCGTGGGTCTAAATGATCATCATCCAAGCGAAACATCTTACACACATGAGATAAAGAAAATATCGTGACATAGAGAGTTTTAAACAGAAAAGAAAACTCTCCCTCAATTTGTTCTCCCCCTTTTTGTCTGTAATAGACAACGGGGTCGAAACTAGTCATGAGATATGAGCATCACATGAATAAGTAAGATATCCTCACAAGAAAGTACAAGTAATGATAATCTCAACAAGGAACTTTTCACCAACTATTTTTGAAAATTTTCATTTCTCAAAAAATATGTATAAGATGTTCAAATACAACATCCCATGAATTAACACTAAAATATCTGAATCATGAAAGCGGAATGTTGGGGTGTGAACTTTTTTTATAGGTAAATCAACGTAGATAGTCATAACATGTGTGCATGAAGTTTTGAGACACTTCTCACGAAAGATCTCAAATGCTACCTTAGGTGTAAAATTGGAGAACTCATGTGAAATTGACTCAACTTAATCAATATGCCATGAACATAAATGGTTCTCACACCAATAACGCCAAACTATGTAATGTTTTTCGAGACATTTTAGTTGTGCAAGCCCAATGATCTTCAACTATAACTCCCTCAAATTATCACATATATGACGATAAACTCGCAGTGATTTTTGAAGAAATTAATGCTCATATGTAGCAAAGCATCAATGAATTAAAAATGGGCATGACACTTCTATTTTTATGTTACTCAATCTTTTTAGTTTTTTTTATGCAAATGGTGGATTTTAACACAAAGAATATTTTTATCTTTCGTTGCCCCTTTCCACTGCTTAACATTTAACAAATATTTTTTGGAAAAATAACTTAAATCCGAGCAATGGTTCTTACATGTACAACTTTATCTCTTTTTACTTTGGTTCGTTATAAAGCAAAATTGAGATAAGAACATTGTATTCGATAAGTGACAAGTAAGTGCAATAATCAAACAAGATCATGCACGTGTGCATTAAAGGTGACAAGGAGTCTAACATGTAGATAGTAGTCATCAAAGATCAATAAAATGACTCCACACATTATTAAGCACACTATAAAAAGGATGTCATGTCTTAAAACACTATGAAAAAGTCACATGGAAATATGGAATGAATGAGTGATCCGGACATCTTAAATGTTCATCCATATATGGTGACAAAAAAATACAAAACTATTTTTGTCGAAAGTAAAATCTTTTTTACCTTTTTAACTTGTTCTTAAAAATCGAAATTCTTTTTGCATTTTTAAAATTTTTTTTGAAAACAAAACACTTTTTTGGATTTTTTGAAAAAATATCAAAATGAAGCATATAACTACATTGATAATACAATCTAGTAATAGGAATAAAAGATATAATCATGATAATCATCTTCCACTAGATAAAGTATTCGAACCCAGTCAACAGTGTAAATAACTAAAGATTTTCTAAGATCCTCAAATCTAAGTGCCTCTAAAGATTTCGTGAGTATGTCGGCTAAATGACGTTCGGTGCTCACAAAGCTCAAGGACACGACCTTCTCCTTAATTAGGTCACATATAAAATGGTAGAGTATCTTAATGTGTTTTATGCACGAATGCTGGACATGGTTATGGGCAATATGGATTACACTCGTATTATCACAAGAAATAGTCATTGTGCCTTGTGAAATCCCATAATTTTCCAACCTTTTCTTCGTCTATAGGAGTTGCGTGAAACAACACCCGAGAACAATATACTCAGCCTCCGTCATGGACAAAAATATGGAATTTTTCTTCTTATTCAACTAAGAGACAAGAGCACTCCCAAAATAGAAACATCCACCCAAAGTGCTCCTACAAAGATCAATATCTACGACCCAATCGACATATGAATAGGTAGAAAAACGGTTATCGGTATCAAAGGAATACCAAATACCACATGAAAGAGTTCCACTTACGTATTTGATAATATGTTTAAGTGCGAATAAGTGTGATTCTTTTGGGGACGCCTAGTATTTCGCACAGAATCCAACACTAAAGGTAATATCTAAACGACTAGTGGTGAAGTAGAGGAGGCTACCTATCATACTGCAATAAAAGGTTTGCTCTACGTCCTTGCCTAAAGCGTCTTTGCTAAGCTTTGTCTATGTACTCATAGGGATGCGCGAGTGCTTAGCGAAGTCTAAACCAAACTTCTTCACAAGGTATCTTGCATATTTGGATTGAGATATGAATATTCCATCCTTAAGTTGACAAACCTGGAGACCTAGAAAGAACATAATCTCACCCAATATGATCATCTCAAACTCACTCTTCATCTCCTCCTCAAAGGTGTGATCATGGAAGAAGCATGTGGATCCAAATACTATGTCGTCCACATGGACATGGGCAACCAAAATATAACCACTCTCTATCCTTACAAACAACATCTTATCCACTCCCCATCTCTGAAAGAAATGAGCTAAGAGATAGGAAGTGAGCCTCTTGTACCAAGCATGGGGTACTTGCTTCAAAACATACAAGGCATTCTTGAGATAATGGATGTGTCCCGAGTGCTTAGGGTCTTCAAACCCATTTGATTGTTTCATATAAATCTCCTCCTATATAATGCCATTCAAAAAGCCACTTTTGACATCCATCTGATATAACTTGAAGCGTAGATGACATGCTATGGAAAGTAGTAAGAGAACAGACTTAAGCTTAGCAACAAGAGAGAATGTCTCATTAAAGTCTACACTCTCGATCTGTGTGTAGCCTTAAGCAACCAACCTATACTTATTGTGAATTATGGTACAATTATCATCCATCTTATTATTTATAAATCCACTTGTTACCTATCACATTAGACTCTCAATATCGTGGGACTAACTCCTAGATATTGTTCTTATGAAACTGAAGCAACTCATCCTATATGGAAAAAACCTAATGCTTGTCCTTGAGTGCTTCTTTCACATTCTTGGGCTCGACTAAGAAGGTGTTGCATAGATAATTAACCATATTTTTTAGTTGAGCACGAGTCTTGACACCTAGTGTGGGATCAAGAAGTATAGCGGAAGGGCCATGACTCTTTTGAACCCAAGATGGTGGGTCCCCTAAATTAGGAGTGGTATGAGGAATGATGGGATCGTCACCAGGGGTGCATCTTCCTCACACTGTGGTCTAGGATCAACAAACACCGGTGGATCATTATCTCTAATCGTGACATTTATTGAGTCCAGAACCATATATCTTGCAAGGTTAAAAACCATATAATCCCTACTAGTTGATGAATATCCTAAAAATATCCCCTCATTGCTCCGGGACTTTCCTAAGTGCTATTTATCTTACAAGATGTAGCAAGTAGTCCCAAAGACACAAAAATATGATAGGTTGGGATACTTCCCTAACCACAACTCATAAGGAGTGTGAAGCATATGTGGGCAAAGATATACCCTATTCAATATATGGTATAAGGTGCTCACTGCCTTTTCTAAAAAACGTCTAGGCATATTTCTCCTAAGAAGCATGGATCTAGCTATATTTTGTATCGTGTAGTTATTCCTCTCAAAAATTGTATTTTGTTGAGGAGTATGAATGCCGAAAAATCATGTTTGATACCCACTACATAACAATAGTTATCTACTTTTTCTTCTTTAAATTCAGTGCCGTTGTCACCACGCATCCTATTAATAGTGACACCGTGTTGGTTTTGCATGACACGACACTTCGTTGTAAGGAACTCAACTTCATTGGACTTTTAGCTAAGGAATCTTATGATAGAATATCAAGAAAAGTCATCAACCATCACGAGAATACATCTTCTACCACCTAAGATCTTCGAGCGAGTAGGACCTATAATATCCATGTATAATAACTCCAAAACATGGGAGGTGGTAATGGTATTCAACTATCGATGGGAACTTTGAATTTATTTTCCTTGTTGGCAAGATCCCCACACCAAACAAGTTGGTTTCCCAAGCGATGGTAAGTTACAAACTAGGTCCTTTTTCACTAATCTGAAGATCTTTAAAGGTTCATAGTGGGGACCTTGGCAATGTTTCACATGAAGGAGCACCTGGGCACGATTCCATAAAATTATCATTAGTCTTCACACCTTGTAGTAAAATTTCACTGGATTGATCATAAACATTAAGTTCAGACCGATCAACCTTTACCACAAAGTTTGCGTGGCACAATTGGCTTATGCTAATTAGGTTCACTTTCAACCCTTTAACATAAATTACGTTGTCTAGCTTAGGAAATTCGAGTATCTCTACACATCCATGTCCTAAAATGCTAGACCTACTCCCACCTCCAAAAGTGACTTTACCTTCTTTGCGACACTCAAGGTGGGTAAAAAATGAAATGTCACCAGTCATGTGCCTAGAGCACCCACTATAAAAATACAATTGGGAAGTATTTTGAACCTTGAGATCAACGTGCACAACAAGGGCTTTGATGTCTTGCTTAGGTACCCAAGTGGATGTAACCTTTTATTTGACCTTGTCGTTATTGGCTAGAGTCGGAGCATTGGAAGGATTCTCGAACGACAAAGACATCCGTTGAAATTCTTCCATTAAGCTTTGAGAAGTCGCGACTAGGAACTCAACTTTCTCTTTAAGACTAACAAAGTCGCTACAGTGGTGTTGGGAGTATGTGTACACCTAGTTCTACCTAGTTTATAGCAAAACTCTCTAAGATGACTTCATATCTTCAAAATTTTGCACACATAGAGGTATACCTTGGTTCACTTTATTAGGTTGAACGTTTTTTTATGGTTTAGGTTGAGGGAATAAGGATTAACCAAAAATTTAGGAACCATTTTTTGTGCGGTATGGGAAGTGGATGCATCGTCATAACTTATTCTATGGATCTCACCCAATACTTAAAGCGGGGCCAAGGCGCATCTTACCTACCTTCTTTAATGTATCCTCGATAGTTACCTTAACTTTTTGGGCATGTTCGAGATCTTTCTTAAATTGGGATACAAGAGCTTCAAGTTTCTCTCGAGTCACTTTGGATGCTTGGAGATCTCTCGTAAGACTAGCTACCTTGTTGGTCAAGTCCCTGTTCTCCCTCCTCCCTCTCAACTAAAAAAACTCTCTCTCGCAAAGGCATGTCTCATTGAAGACTCACTCTCACTCACCTTTTTTAACTCCTTATCTAAGGCAAAAACTCTCTTATCTAAACCTTTATTTTGTTTATTAGTTTTAAAATACTTAGCATAAAGATCGTCATAGACGCTCTGTAGGTCACTCTCGCTCTCACTTAAAACATATCCCCCTCCCTCTTAACGGAATGACTAGACTCACTATTGAGATGTCCATGTTTACGTGCTTCCTCATCGGCGTCAGTTGCACTAGATGTACTAACATGACTAGCCATGAATGATATGAAGTTACATCCATGTGACGATTCATCCCCCGAACTCACCGACTCGACACCGCTATCACCAAGAGTGACATTTAAGACAACTTTGCCTTTCCCTTGTCTGTTTAACATAGTCGGACACTCATGAGATTTATGACCTTTTCCCTCACACTCATAACCTCTGTCCTTTTCTTTCTTTGGTAAATCTTTCCTTTCTTTTTAAAATTTTTTCTGGCCCGATTTATATATTTTATTTTTCTCAAAACTTTTCTTTTCTTTGGAATTATTTTTCTTTTTAAGTTTGAGAAACTTGTAACACCCCGCGCATTCCTGGCGTCGCCCACCACCAAGACTATGTCAAGCGTCGCAAAATTAATTCTCATTCTTAGCATGTGACATATAAAAATTTTCATGCAGAAAAGAATAATCAGATTAATCCAACAAATAATCATCCATGCAATAATAAAATCAATCACCATGCTAGTCTCCAAAAATAATCCAACTCCATAATTTATTTGAAACTCCAAATGAAATAATCCAGTAACATAACTGGTTGACACCATATAAAACTTTGGAACCGAATGGCCCAATAAAAATCCATAATGAAGTCTCATAATGTAAAGCGACTGAATAAAAATAAACCAATACTAGTAATGCAAACAAATAAATGAAACTCCAGCTTCACCTCCAAAATGATCTCCAGTTAATCCTATGCAACTACTCCAACACTAACCTGAAATGTTAGTCAACACAATGGGTCAGATCCCATCTCATGGATACCAGCTACTCCTCTCAGATAGGGTCCTTGAACCCAGACAATAGCATTATACGTAATAAATACGACAATAGAATATTTTACATTAAACGAGATAAAATAATCAACGAGTAAAACTAAATTACTATCTAACCACTTCTAAGTCACCCCTGAGGTCGAAGTCCAACTATTTACATTCAACAACAACTAATTATTTAATTTAATTCCATTAACCCGAGTATTGTTTTTATCCAACATTAATATTCGTTGCGGGACTCCCGCTTAAAGTCTTACATCATTTTATTTGCGGTACTCCTGCTAAAATTCTACACCACACCCATTCCCCTCACTATGGCCAGTTAACTCGGTTCATTGTCAGCTCTGCACACACTCGTGAGGTTCCACGCCTGGCATGTCACTATAGCCCGTAAGCTCGTTTAACTATCAGCCCGCACATACTCGTGATGCCACACCCACCCACGTTGTTATAGTCAGTCGACCCATTTAACTTTCAGCCCTGCACATAATTGCGTTGCAAATTCATTTTAATACCCGTTTATTATCTTAGGCCTTAATTCACAATTTCTCAAGTTTTCTCATTTTTATCTCAAATTGTCCCCACCCTTCTAATCCACATAAAATCCTTGAAACACCTTTAGTCCCATACCTAAAGGTCCCCAATACACAAGTATTTTGTAACCTATCTCCTAGGAAGAAAACCAACTAACAAACACCACTTAGCCTCACCCATAGGCTCACTAAACCAAGGAACACCGTAAAAATCAGCCCCATCCTAGATGATTTATCCGTAAACCGTCAGCACTATCTAGTCCCATACCTAGAAAACGATAACATCCTAAAGGCCTACTTACTAGTCCCATACCTAAAAAACAAACCAAATGAAGGTGAGATCCCTATCTATCCCATAACTCCGTCATCCCCGCGGTGTCGAATGTATTAAAATAAATAAGTGGCACAAGGCTAAATTTCCATTTATCACAATAATTCTAACAATTTAATCCACACATCACTAATAAATCAATTAATGTTCATTTATTAGTCGAACAATACTTTCTCATCAAATTATCCAATATTTAATCGCATGTATGTTATGAAATTTATACAATAAGAATTTTTACCACGCAACATCCACAAAATTTCTACGATTTAACATCATACAATTTTATAAATGACATCCCTACGTAAAAATCTATATGCGAACATCTTAAAGTCTATAGAACCCAAATATTTAACCTAACATGCAAGGTTTTGAGTCTTCATTCACATTAGAAATTTTCATAAAAGTAGTCCCGATTTGTCTTCCACTTTCCTTAATATCTCTAATTTGTTTTAAGAAAAACATGTATATAGTTTATCGTCCATAATTACAACTCATAATACTAAGGAAAAGAAATAGAGCTAACCATGTCTGAGACTAGTTTGAAGAAAATTGAATGGATGAATGTGTTCCTCGCGAAAAGTTGACAAAAATCCTCTCTTGGACTATTTTGAAAAAAATATGGTTTAAGCCTTTAAATCTTGAACTGAAATCTTGTTTTAAATGGGGCTAGGGTTTGGAGTTAGAAGGAGATGTAAAATCTAATTTTCACCCCGATTTTGGTTCCTATTAAAATCCTACTTTCAAAAAATAAAAACCAACATATTAATTACTGAAAATAATTAATTCCAAAATTTCGATTTTTTCGAATTCCGAATTAATTTAATCAAAGTACGATTTAAATTTACGGTGTGTTACAAAACTTTTTGAAATTTTTAGCAAAAAGAGCTAAATTATCTAAGTCAAAATCATACTCGGAATCCAACGACACTTCCTCTTTCTTTTTAGATTAGGCTTTTAGTGAAATTCCCTTCTCCTTAGAATTAATAGTTTTAGAAAACATATGTATCTCATAAGTTTGAAGGCATCCTGCGAGTTCTTCTAACCTTAGAGTATCTAGAATCCTTAATAAATTTAGCATAGTAACCTTTCACCAGCTGATGGTTAACTTTCACCAGCTGGAAAGTTGTACACTTTGAGATAAACTCTGCTATGTCTCTCTTCATGCCGACCCACCAGTACTGTCTCCTAATGTATTGGTACATCTTATCCCCACCGGGATATACCGCCAACCTGGAACCGTGAGACTCGGTCATCACTGCCTTCCTTAACTCCTCATCCTCAGGCACTACCAATCTCCTATTAAAGTGCAGGCCTCCCTCTGAGCTGAGTGAGTAAGACTCTGGAATAGACCTGTCAACGGGTCGATTTGGGTCGTGTACAGTTTACAAGTCAAAATACCCCTAACCCATACACGACCCGTTAAGACTGATGGGTCTAATGACAATACCCAAACACGAACCATTAATATTAACGGGTACACGACCTGAACCGTTACCACCCGCTAATATTAACGAGTCAATTTGGGTCTAAACGAGCCCCATTAGTCTTTAATAGTCTGAAAATAATGAGTTTTAATTATAATTCTTATTGGGTATAGGTTGGGGGACCCAATAGTAATCGTTAATCTTAAAGGATTTAGAAATAATCGGTTTTAATGGTTATTCTTATAGGGTATAGGTTGGGTGACCCTATAGTACCCGTTAGTGTTAACGGGTATTAATGGGTACAAGTAAATTTCCAAACCCAAACCGTTAGTGTTAATGAGTCTACCGTGTTAACCCGTTAATGACCCAAACTCAATAAAGGTAAGCCCATTAACTTATAATTTCGTGTTGGGTCGTGTCGTGTTATCGGGTTATCGTGTTTTTTGACAGGTCTACTCTGAACCCTTAGCTAATAACTGCCGCACTCTGTCTTGACAGAACTGGTCCTCTGCCTGAGCCTTCACTACTCGCATAATGATCTCAGGAGTGATAGTCATAACATCCATGTATGCCCTAGCCACCTCATTCTCCTACTGGAGCTCATTTTACTTTGCTTTCCACACCTCAGATAAATCCCTAGTAGGTCATTGACTCAACGCGTCTGCCACCATGTTAGCCCTACCAGGAAGATACTGTATATCAAACTGGTAGTCCTTTATGAATTCTAGCCACCGCCTCTGCCTCATGTTCAGATCCTTCTATATGAAGATATACTAAAGTGACTTATGATATGTGAACAAAGTGACTTTCTCTCCCAACAAGTAGTGTCTCCATATCCTTAGCACAAAAATGACCGTTGCCAACTCTAGGTCGTGGGTGGGGAATTATTTCCATGGGGTTTTGGCTTTTGAGACGCATAAGCTATCGCCCTCTCCTCCTACTTCAACACCCCTCCAATTCCATGGAAGGATTCATTTGTGTAGACTCGATACTCCACCCCACTCCTCGATAATGCAAGTACCGGTGCTGATGTCAATTTATCTTTTAGCTCGTCAAAAGCCAACTGACACTGGTCGCTCCACACGAATGGTACCCCCTTACGAGTCAGGTTCGTCAAAGGCCGAGAAATCTTTGAGAACCCCTTGATGAAGCGACGGTAATATCAGGCCAACCCTAAGAAGCTGCGAATCTCGGTCGGTGTCATGGCTGCCCCCACTTTATCACCATCGATACCTTACTCGGATCAGCAGCTATGCCCCTATCGAACACAATGTGGCCAAGAAACTGTACCTCCTGAAGCCCAAATCCACGCTTATTAAATTTAGAGTATAACTGATGGTCTCATATCGTTGGTAGAAGCATTCTTAAATTCTCGACATGCTCCTCCTCTGTTCATGAGTAAACAGGATGTCATCGAAGAATACTATCACAAACTGATCCAGAAACTCCCGAAATACTCTGTTCATGATATCCATGAACACTTAAGGTGCATTGGTGAGCCCAAACGGCATCACCCTGAACTCATAGGATCTATATCGTGATAAGAAAGCGGTCTTAGGAACATCCTCCTCCCGAATACATAACTGGTGATAGCATGGACTCAAATCGATCTTGGAGAAGTATGCAGCACATCTTAACTGATCAAATAGGTCATTAATCCTAGGTAATGAATAATTGTTCCGTATTGTTACCATGTTCATCTCTCTATAATCCATGCACAAGCGAAGTGAACCATCCCTTTTCTTCATAAACAACACTGGAGCACCCCAGGGCAAAGTTCTCTACCGAATAAAACCATGCCCCAAGAGCTTCTGAATCTTCTCTCTGAACTCTCGCATCTCTGAAGGAGCCATGCGATAGGGTGCTATGGCAATCGGTCTCGTCCTCAGTTCCAAGTCAATGACAAACTCTATTTCTCGGCTCGGTGGTAGCTCGGGTATCTTTTGGAACACGACCTCAAAACCCCTCGCTACAGGAATCTAATCTAAGGGGACAACCACCTCCTGTGAGGTATCCTCCTCGATGTAGTGCAGATGAGTGCGCAATCCTCCCTCGGGAAGAGGCATCACTACAAAGAACATCTCTTGTACCGGAATAAAAAATAGAAACGTCCTCTCGTATCAATCTATCATCGCTCTATAGCCTGCTAACCAATCCATGCCTAGAATCACGTCATACACCTCCATGTCCAATACCAGGAGGTATGCCTCTAGACTCAGCCTCCCAATCAATATATAAATACCTCTACAAACCGAATGAATCAAAGACCCACTACCCATTGGTGACTTGACACACATGAGAAGACTACCGTCTGTCTCTAATAATCTAGAGATTCGTGAAAATATAGTCTTAATAAAAGAATGAGGTGCCCCAGTATCAAATAAAATCCTACCCTCGAGCCCATGAATAGGAAACGTACCCTTGACTGTAGGCAGTGTTGGAGGTGATGGAGGTGCGGCTACATCTTGGACGTTGTACACATGTCCATAATGCATCTGACCTTAATGCTGTTGTGGGGCCAGTGCGGGCGATGGAGTTGGAGCTAAAGGAGCCTCCTGTCCTAGGTGGGCACCCTGCCTTTGAGGTCCATCTCTCTGTGGGCAATGCCTCTGCCTGTGACCTAAGTGCCCTAAAGCGGGTGCGGGTGCGAGTGCGAGTGCGCCAATGCGTCGATCTTCAAATTTTTGGGATTGGCGGCACGAGTGCGTCTATATATTTAACATATAAAAATCTATTTTTAATATATAATTATGATTTTTAATTCATATATATAACCAATATAAAATATTTAGAAGGACTTTGTTGAGTTTATAATAGTATCTAAGGTCAATGTGTATTTAAGTATACATTTATGAGAGTAAAATAAAAATGCAAATATAAAGGAGTCAAATGTATTTTTATTTTAAACACAAAAAACTATCTAATGTATATTTTTAAAACAACTTGAAAGAATGACCTCCTTTAAGCTTAAATATTTTTAAGCCTAAATAATTATTAAAAGATTTTTTTAGATGGGTGTATTTTTAATATAAAAATTAAATTTATATATATAAATATATACAAAGATGGAGTGTTGTAAAAGTCACAAAGGGTAACAACTAAATATATGTTAAAAGGGTGTATATATTGGAGTTTTGAAATTCCATTCCCACATTGGTCTAGCAAAACAAAAGCAGTGGGTTAAGGCTCTTTAAATATGACTAGTAGCATCCCTATGGTTTCTAAGACCCTTTGGTTTGTGAAAAGTTGGGTTCTGTCAGTAGCTTAAATCCTTTCTTGGTTTACAGCAAAATCAGCTGAGAATTTACATTAGACGACTGTGACTATTTCAAGTCACGATTTTGACTTTTTAAATTCGCGATTTTCCCTAGAAATCGCACCGAATTCAGTAATTCGCGATTTAAGTGCGCGTGCGTTGGGTGGGTTGGACGAATTAGGGCACTAAGCCTGTGACCTTGCTGACCGCATATAAAGCACTTCCCCAAAAAATGTCTCCTCTGTCCCTAACACTGGCCCTGATGGCTTTGGCCTTGCTGGCCTCCCCCTAGTTCCCCTGGCCCTGAGAGCCCTGCTGGCCCTATCTGAACCCATCGTGTCTGAATATCTTGGCGGAGTTCCCCTATCGGGAGTTCTTCCCCTGCTGGCTCACTACCTACTGTTACTGGGATGGTACCCCACTACCACTAATCCCTCCTGCATTGTCTTGATGGCTAGTATCTGCTCCTCTCTTTCTCCCCTTAGCATGGAAGAGATAGTCTTGACTGTGTACTAGTGCGACATTGACAACATCTGTGTAAGTCATCAATGCAGGATTTCCAATCAAATGTTACCTAATCCTCTAGGCCAACCCATCCATGAACCTAGCCTTCTTCCTTTCATCGTTGCTCACCTCGCCTCGCATAAAATTATCCAGGCGGGTGAACTCCTCGTAATTCGTTAATGATCGATCACCTTAACATACCAAATATCCTCCTCATCTCTGACTCAACTGCAGGTGGGAAATACTTACGGTCAAACCGCACACAAAACTCTGAAATGGTCATCAAGTCTCTCTCCTCAGCGGTGGTCATTGACTCCCACCACTGAAGGGTTGCTCTCGCTAACCTGAAGGTAGACAACATTAATTTCTTAACCTCGATGCAGTCTAACACGCGCAGGTGGAGCTGAAGGTTATTCTTCCATTGGCACACCGTCACTACATTCGTACCGCCCTGAAACTAAGGCGGGTAGCCCTTATGGAAGGTCTCTCCGATGCTGTGCCAAGTGGGTTGCCTTGGATGGGCCTGAATAGATGGTGCTATGGGATACCGTGCCTGAGGCTAAGGAAAGTGGGATTCCATGGCCCTCATAGCTATCTCAACGACCTGTGACACTATCACCGCCACCTGAGTAGCGAAATCATCTCTGGTGGTGGTGGGGGTCCCTACTGGTCCCGAGGGTCCTCCCTAACCTCATCTGGGGATGCTTCCCTCTTGGACCACTCTCTCCTCAGTGACATTATGAAATAAGAATTTAAATTTGTACAAGTACACAGTTTATACAAAATTCTAAAAGCAGAAGAATGATTATCGTAAGCACGCAAAGAATAAACAACAGTCCTAATAATAGGGCTATATAACAAAATGATGAGGCGATGAATTTGTAGTAAGTCGTACAGATCCTAAGGACACTAGAACCTGATGCTTTGATACCATCTTTAACACCCACCTAATTAAACATCGGGTGATCAAGCCGTGATTAAATTAAAATAGGTTTCCCATATGGTTCAATTTAAGCATCACTGTCGAAAACTTTTTAATTACTAACCACCTGAGTGAAATTAAATCGGTGCCAATTTTATCTTTCCTTAAAATAGATAAATGAACAAAGAAAAACACTTAATTTAAAATCCATAATATAGTAAAGTCCAACCATCACAATATAAATGAAATAAAGTGTTGCCGAATAAACCATCGGCTAAGATCCAAAAACCAAACACTCAATAATAACAACAGAACTGAATATCTGAATAAATGTCAATGGACAACATGTCCATACATGGAATATATAAAGAGATCTTACACTGGATCTGAAAGGAGGAATCGTCTAATCAAATCAATCCTATTGGCATCCACAATGCTACAGCTCCGAGTCTCTAGAATGATGTCAATCCTGGCGTCCCTGTGGCTGGACACCTAAAAGGTTTTGAAAAGTTATTTTATAGCAAGTGTTAGTACACAAAACATTTTGAAAATATTTAGGAAGCGTTTATTCCAATTTAAAATCGATTATTGAATTCACATGTTCAATTACACTCTCTCTTGAGTTTTCCTCACCTCTCATCTATAGTGAAAGCCTAATGCTTTATACTTAGCCCACCTAGCTATACTACCCAAGCTAACTAGACTAAAGTATTTAACTGATCTTATATACACGTCTAAGTTCACGTACTGTCCATACAGTACATTATCTTATTAACATCTATCATCTGTTAATTATTTGTCACGTAACATCTCGCTCAAGTTGTATTACAATCTTTATAATTAAGTCTCACCACTTAAATTTAATCTCTTAGATATTCATAATTTATAATTTAATCTGTCAATTAAGTCTCTCTACTTAATTTATTTTTTTCGATGTAAATCTATGTATCACATTTGTAAGCCTACTATCACACATAAGTAGAATAATCATAAAGTACATATTTCACACACAATATATACTATAAGTGCATGCTTTACTGTAACGTCCCCGTATCACACATTAAGGACTATTAGTTCGGAATGTCCCCTCGAACTTAGTTCAGAATGTCTCCTCGAACGTTGTTCAGAATATCTCATCGAACACGGTTCGAAATGCCTCATCGAACCTAACAATCAGCTCACGTGAAAGTACATACTAGGCATTCACTCCGCCTATAAGTAATTCAGTAGGTACACACACCACCTAACCATGTATTTTTTAGTACGTAGTATTTCTCTCTCTCATACTCGCCATACTTATTACTTTTACGTTTATCTCACTATTGTATTAATTGGATCATTCACCTAACTCTAAGGGTCCTAGTTATCCCTTTATTAGTTTCAGTAGTTAAATCAATATTTACACCACTGATCTACTTATTAATTCATTCGAAATTTTCATAAATCGTTATCTTTCTCTTCGATAAATTTCAACATAATTCATCCCACTTTATTTTGGTCTTAATCCTCTCAATAAGACTAAATAACAACGCAATATAAGTCTACTGTAATATAATAAATCCCTTATTATATTCTAACCAAGTTCCAAGAGTTTTCCACCATAACTGTTTAGAAAGTCTAGTCCAAAAAGGGAAATTTTATGTTTTCTGGGACCCAAACCGAATCGAGATGCCTAGGTCCGGATCGGTTCATTTTCTATAAACGAACCGAACCGATGTGTCCAGTACCGGAACGGTCCGGCGTCTATATCTTACCAGCTTCGTCTGTTCATGTTTTTTTCTCTCTAAATCCAATACCAACTTACATTACTCTATGCAAAAATCAACTATATATTCCCAACCATTTTTAAATGTATTAGGAGGATTTCTAACATTCTAAGCATATTCCATTATCACAGAATTTAACCAATAACGAATTAAAACCCAGAACTTCATTAAAACCCTAGTTTTGTGTTCTTCCCACATATTCAATCAAGACCCAGATTTATTTCGTATTAATAATCATGTCTCCTCTGATTATTAATCCTCTACATATGTTAAATCCTTTTACATGCAAATCCTATCCCATCATGCTAAAAATCATTCTTTTTCTCCCAAGAATATGGATTTACAAACAGATCTTAAAACCCTACACATGAGTATTATACCTTCATAAATTTTGCAATAAATAACTTGCCTTGATTACTGCAGTGTATGATTTCTTGAGGGAGGTGATGAATCTATATGTTTCCTCTTCAGATCTTCACTCCTTAGGTGCTTAGGGTGCAAGAATACCTTCCAAACTTCAAGAATTCTCCTTAGGCCTTTTGGAATGGTTTCTCTCTTCTCTCTAATGGATTCTCCAAGTTATGTGAGTTATAAACCCTAACCCACGATCCTAACCATAAGATATATGACTTGAATTTTCGTAGGTCATTTACCCTCTATTTTTAAAATGACCAAAATGCCCCTAATAGGTGCCATTTTGGTCCAAAATTGATCCGGGACCCAAACTAAATCCCCAGGTACACTATTCCGACCGTTTTGACCCTATCGGAGTCATCCGTGACCTCTAAATCATTATACGAGTCACTAAAAATATATTTCTCATTTCTCACCTCAAACTAGTCTACACACGACTCCCGGTGAGATAAGTTAAAATACGCACATATCACTCTCTATGTCGTATAATAATAACCATTTATTATTTACTATTTACTCTCAGTAAATTTCATCAAAATATTAATCAGTAACTATCTCTCAATTAATATCTAATAATCACTTTTATTCAATAAATCACATTAAATTACTTCACTCACGTAATTTAAATAAAACGTATTTTCCTAATTAATTTCCGAATCACTTAAATTAAAATACGCAGAAATACGGGGTATTACATTGAGAAATATAATTGTATAAGTTTTGAGTTTACTTAAAAATTTCTTACTAAGTGTTTTCTATGGTTGTATGTTTATTCCTTTTTAAACATGGATACCATCAGATCATCTTTACTCGAGTTTCATGGAATTCTACTTAAGTGGGATTATGTTGTAGTTGTATAATCATTGAAAGTTATATAAATATATTAATATTATACTTATGATTTGAATTAAATACTTATTTAGTTTGATTGACACGTGTAAGGTCAAATCCACCAAGTCCTGCTCCAACCGAGAGAAACACAAACATATAGTTGAGAACCCGAGGTAAGTGTACTTACTGGAAAGATGTATATATGTATATGTACATTGTTATGGATATGATCATGGCATTATGAATACGATTTTTTTCATTTCTATTTACCAAAATGGGAGGTTACTCCCTGATCCGGAATGGGGGAGTATTGTTTATTACAGATAAGGGGATTATTTCTCGATTCGAAATGGGGAGAATTGTCTAAAGCAGACTAGATATGTGAACTATGGTTCGAAAAGTTTGGTCATTATTTATGAATGGATCATATCAATTTATACATTATTATACGGATATTATTTATTGCATTTAATTTTATGCAATAGTGTATTAGTGATGCATTCATTGGGCTATATAGCTCACGGTTCCTAATTTTATGTTTTTTAGGTCTCGTGGTTTCACTGCCAAATCTAGGAGATCGTGTGGGTAAGCAAGAAATGGGAAAAACCATAAGTTTTCTTTGATGTGAATGATTTAATAAGGTTAACTTATCTTGATACCAATTTTGTGTAAGTATTTTAATCTTGTAAAAACATTTTTTTAGTTTTATGGACTTCCGTTAATGACTCTATGAGTAATATATTTGTTTATATTTTTGTTAATTAAAATATGGCTTGACTCAATTTGACTTTAAAACTTACTTCAAAAAATCTAATCTTCATTAGTGAGTAAACTTTTTTCCTTCCTTGGCTTGAAAAAACTCATTTTGAGATTTAAAGCACCACACCATTTTAAAAACCCCAACACATATATCTATAAGATTACCTCAAAGATCCTAGGTGTAGCATTTTTGGTCGATTGAAAGTTCCATCCCGAATAAAATGTTTCTTCAATTTTGAAGAAGAAAAGTTTTAACCAAAGTATTCGAAAGCATTGGTCGAGAACTAAAACTGATCATGGTTGTGTAGCATAGTCTAGCTGTTGGCACTCTCTACGGAGAATATGATGGGAAATAGTGTCTAGTTAGCTATAGCGCCATGATATTATAAATCTATTTCTTCAAGTTGTAAAACACTACTATAGTGCATTTGTCATTATTATCGGTTCGAGGTTTTTCGTCAGTGGGTTTTCCACCGTACATCCAGTTTTATACTTATTTTACTCTTTTCGTATCTTTTAGAATCGTTGTCATAATAAACAAGTTAAAGCTTGAAAGATTCTAAAACTTTGTAAAATATTTTGTCACGTATTTTTTGGATCATTAAATACTTTGTAATAATAAATTAACAAATCTTTTTTTTCTTGAATTAGATGAATTAATTTTTATTTGGGTAGCTACCGTTGAGAGGTACACGAGAACACTTTAGGAAGAAAACTAGATTCTCCATCTTTCTGATATTACAAATGTTTAGTGGTAAAATTTTGGTGAAACATTTTACAGGTTCGAACTATACATATAAATAGACTAAAATAATAAACAATAGTTGAGATAAAATCCAAAAGTGTATTTGTATGTGTTTTTCTCTATTTCCCAAGGGTAATAAATAAAAGTATAAAAAAGATCCACTTTAATAGTGACAACACAACGCCCAGTTGACACTAAGTACACACTTCAATGATGTGCTAGCAATGTAAAACCCTTAAAATAAACTCTTCAAATTACTAATAAAAGAACATTCGAAATATGAAACTATATGACCATACTTGTTTGACTAAGCATTCAGTGCCTTCAAATGGGGATCTTACTTTATGTTATGCTTTGAAATTGGTCTAATAGATGAACATAGAACATAATTTACACTATTTGCAATCTTAAATAATTGTTAGAATTTTCTCCAATCCATCGAGGTTCCATAAACTACGCTATCATGTTAGAAACCAAATCAAGGTAAACTATTGGTCCCATGTGGGTAAAAGTGTAGGCCATATACTAGATGGTCTTAAACTCACTAAGTGGATTAAGAGCATGTATATTAAAGACTTTAACATCACATGATGTTATATTATAATGACAAAGCTTTAAATGATAGTCTTATTTTAATCCACGAAGAATTCAACAACTACATGTCATTATATACCATTACGCCTGTCAATGAACCGGTTTTAAGTCCAAACCCGACCCGGAGCGAGTCTATTTAATCAGATATGAGAAATTTTTAAAGATCCGCTTACCCGTTTAATAAATGGATCGGGTCTGATTTTACCTGCCTTCGAACCGCTAAAGACTTGATATATATATATATATATATATATATATATATATATCATCTATTTGTTTCTTTTTAATTTATTTTGTTATGAAGAGAAAAAAAAGAGCACTATAAATGAGATTAGTTCTTATATTACATTTTTATTATGTAAAAATGACATTGATTCACTATTTCACTAAAAATTAAATTGTGTAAATATATGTTTACTCATTTGTCTTAATAAAAAATTAATTTAATTGGTGAAAAAATTATAATTCATTTACATGTACTTGATTATCTAATGTAGAATTAAGGGAAAACGATATATGCAATAAAAAATAATTATTTATAAATTTCTCTGCTAAACAGGTAGGGTCTAGGATCCTTAACGGATCCGGGTTTCGTCAAGAAAATAAAAGACCCATCGAGTGATTGGGCCCGTCTTACCTGTTTCGGATAAAAATAAACGCGTCAAAGACAGTTTAGGCAATACTTGACCTGTATTAGACTTATTACAAGCCTAGATCCCATGGCATAAAAAACGTGATTGGCACGGCAAATCCCAACCTTTTAAAATTAAAAGCCATTAAGGCCCTTCAATTGTGCTATCCAATTCCAATGTAAATTTAATTTGTTCACCAAATTTTTTCTTTAATGCAAAAAGTTGTTAAAATGTTAATTAAAAATAAATGTTATTATTATCATTTCAATGTTTATTTGTTTTATAAGAGGAAAAATACGTTCTTTTTTAACTTAGCTTGAAATTTCACTCTCCCCAATTGTATTTAATTATTTTAATTTAGGTTATACCAAATGCACATTTAATCTAATAATTACAAAAACAATTCATTTAAAGTCATTAAATACACAAGAGTACTAAAAAACGTCAGGTTACTACACTAGAATTATGTAAATACTTGATATATTTAGAGTTAGTCCAAGAATAACTGATAAAGTCGACTATATTGAGTCTTGTGGGTAATTTAACTTTAAAAAAATGTTTTGACGACGGAGAAAAAATCGTGACTATGTGTTTGTGTTAAAGAAGTTTTAATCTTTTACATCAATCTAACACACTTAAATCTATCTCTAAACTTTGTAGCTTGATCATGTGTGAGTTGTTGAGGACTTCACAAATGAAGATATTTTCTTCATTGAAACATTGAGTGATGCATTTTTTAACTCAAAATTTTAATCTTTTTTCTTCAGACTAGCTTGGATTAATGAACAAACCTTTCTATGATTGCTTGTTCTTGGCTTGATTGATAATTGAACTTTTGTTTGTTCCTTGAATGATGTTGACTTTATGCTTAATGATGTTGAGATCTCTTTGAAGTTGTAGTTATCCCATTTTTGGTTGCATGAATGTGTTGTTTTCTTTCCTTGTAATTATTCTCATCACTTCTTCAGATATTTTTAATCTTGAGGACATTAAAACAAAGATATTTTTAATCTTGAGGACATTTGAAACCTTAAAAATAATTTCAAACACACACACAAACACATGCACTTATGTAATTTCTATAATTTATTGTGCTAATTTATTATTCATTTATTGTGTTAATATAAAAATGATGTTACCTTATTATTTATTGTGCTAATTTAAAAATGATGCCACCTTATTATTTATTGGGATTCTTGAATTGTTGTTGATTGGTGGATGTGAAAATTTAGATGGCCATTGAGTTTCTTGGCCCTAGGCATTTATAATATTTTTCATAAATTTATAACTACATTGAATTACATATTGTGCGCTTATATATTAGACTTCTAGTTCTTATACATACGCATTCAATAGCCTTTAGACCCATTCGAGAGTCATCGAATCAAAATTGGTGGGTTGGTTATTGAATATGTTAATTTAGATCTTACTCCATATAACCATTAATTCTTAGTCTGTGACATGACCCGAATTTGAAATTATTTGAAACAATGATTAGTTTGATTGATGATATGGATTTGTATTCTTATAATGTCATTAACTTGTATTCTTCAAGTGCTTTATTAATATCGAACGACAGTTTAATGCTTTTATTAATTGCATTTGATCATTTCCAGTGGGTTGGTTATTGAATATGTTAATTTGAATCTTACTGAGTTTAACCATTAATTCTTGGTCCGTGACATGAACCGAATTTGAAATAATTTTTACATTTGTAATAATATTCCATTTATTTGAAACAATGCTTAGTTTTGTTTACAATATGGATTTGTGTTCTTATAATGTCATTAACTTGTATTCTTCCGGTGTCTTAATTAATTTGGATTTTAGTCATTTCAATGCTTTTATTCATTTGCATTTAATCATTTTCTCATATACATGTTTGTACTAATAGTAATAATTTTTGCAGGAAATGTCTTCATTAGGGCGATAGGGTAGTGGAGGCGAGGAAGGATCGTCTGCCACTAGTCCCCCCTAATGGGGCAAATTGGGGTCCCTTGTCGAGAAAAAGACGGCCTTAGAGGCAAGGGCCCTTGAGTTTCTCATGGCGATCGTCGATCCAAGGTACACGGATTGGAGGAACGTGCCCGACGAGCTCAAGAGGGCCATCTGATGGGTAGTACAAGTAGCTACTCACTTTAATTTTATTTTGTATTTATATTTATATTTTATAATTTAAATACAACTAACACTTACTTTCTTTTTGATTTGTATTTGTTTGACAGGAACAATTCGGCTTGCCCCCACATGTCCGTGACTCGATGTTCAAACAACTGAGGGAGCAATACAAAACGTTGAAGAAAAATATGCGGGCACGGTACTTTGGATTGGATCGGGAGTCCAAATTGACGGTCTGTGACATGGTACCATTGAAAGAGCTGATCTCATTGGCAAGCCGGCAGCAGTTTGTCGACAATGAGATCCAGGATCGACAGTTGACATCTCGTCAATCGAGGAGGGAAAATCGGGCCAAAAAGGTTGACGTGCACTATTCTGGGCGTACATATTACGCCGAGGTAGAGCACAAGATGGTAAGTTTTTAATTTTCTTTAATTTTAGTTTTATGTAATTCTAATTTAGTATTACTTTGCTTTACTTACTAATTCAGCATTATTTTATTTCAGGAGATAGGGAGTGGCCCTGGGGGTAGGCCACATAGGCTCGATGCCTATGTGTCAATTCAGACGAAGAAGGGCAAGGATAAGGAAGTGCCCCGAGCATGGAAGACTCAATTGTAAGTTATAAAAATATCTTCCAATTGTTTAATTTTTTTAATTACCTTATAATTTTTTTTATTAATTTAACTAATCATGTACTTTTTGTCGTTTCAGGCAAAGCTTAGGGAAGTGCACAACTCCTAGTCTGAAGCCGACAAGGCATCTTTGGCTACGAACGCACTAAGCTAAGTGCTCGGGGTGAATCACAAGGGGAGAAAAGTGAGTGAGCTCTCAGGTGGGAAAGGCGAGGCTCACCGGTATTGAGACGAGCAACATAGGGTTATATCGTAAGGTGGACAACCATGGAGATAATTTAGAAAGGTTGAAGGCGACGATCCTTAATATGTTCTAGTACATGAAGCGTCAGTTGGCCTCTACCTCACGTAAGGTCAAGGGGAAGGCGGTAGACGAGTACACCACTGCTCCATTTCTCTCACGCTCATCGCCGATGTGCACACACTCACCGCCTGCATATGATCCATTTTCCACCTTCACCCCCATTGAAAGTCTTATGTCAATAATGGGTTGGCTGAGTGTGCATTTAATAGACCTATGGGGGAATAATGGCATAACTAGGAGGTTTAGGGACCCGAAAACACATCCGAGTAGTGTGGTTCTTGGATGTGTGTTGCAAGATATTGATGCGAAGGTTCTCATCACGCATCTTCTGACCGAAAAATAGAATAAAACTTTGTGGCTGGAAGAGCAATGAGGCATTCGTCGAATTGATGGTTATATCAGTTCATATGTAGCGTGGCCTACCTTCCTCCTCAGACCTATTCAAAACTCAACCCCTTGACATTATTTGTATTATTTTCATGCCTATGAATATTTTTTGTTGGATATTATTTGTATTTATTTCATTTGAATATTGAATGTTGGTAAATTATGAATATTTGTTGGTTAATTCATATGTAGTTTTTATGAATTATTAAATGTTGCTTAACATATATATTATTTGAACAGGCTTAAATATACTCTAACAGGTTAAAATATACTGTTGGACAGTAGCAGTGGCCATACCACCCAGTAGTTTATTTTTAAATTATACCCAGATTTGTCATGGACTTTGACCGTGACAAGTCCGTGACAAAGAAAAATTATCACGAACTTGTCACGGTCAAAGTCCGTGATAATTTTTCCTTATGTTATAGACTTGTCATGGCCTTTGAACTTAACAATTTTCTTTTTTCACGAACTTGTCACGGTCAAAGTCCATAACAAGTTAAATTCTTGTCATGGACTTTGATCATGACAAGTTCATGACAAAGGAATTGTCACCCCAATTGATGTCATGGTCCTTGATCGTGACGAGTTTGCCTTGTTACGATTTTTTACCTTGACAACTAGGCAGTTTTGGTGTAGTGTTTTAATAATGACAATTTAATTGCTATGTTTCGAAAAATAGTTTTGAATTCTCCCCTTTTCTTAGAGACTAGGTTTTTGAAAATAAATTTTCTCCCAATTCTCATATCTTCATCACCCCTTTGTCAATATAAAAAAGGATGGTCACAAAGAAAATTTCTCCATCGTTGATTTTTTTTGAGGAAATATACATCCTCATTCAAGGATGGTTTGAGGAAATCTTTATCAAAATAGTTTATGTGTAAATGCATTCGCCAAAATGGATTGTTCTTGAGCGTGTGAATACATATGCAAAGGTATATGGAAAAATATTTAAAGTGTGCACATGATTGAATCATTTTATTAATTCTAATTAGTAGAGTTTGAAATTTGTGAACGTGGGATAAATTCAAAAAGGATGTTCAAGGATTTTGTCTCCTAAATGTCATATTTGATAAAATGATACGATACATAGTTCACTAATTAGAGCATTTTATCATGCCATGCTCCTACTTATGCATTCAAGTGATATATGGGTAAATGTTATGTATGTTCATATATAAAGTGTTCAATATTGATGAACATAGATCATCTATGTTCAGTTAATTATTTAGTCATGGATTCAACAACGTTCACAAAATAAGTAGTAATTAAATTTCATGTGTATATTAATTGATAACAACACAAACTGCTACAAATGATTACAAATTTTATTTTTACCATATAAAATTATTTAAATCCAATTTTATATGTGATTGCAAATGAACAATGATGTATATATAAAAAGTAAGCAAAAATGAGCACAATTATTTAGAATGAAAACCCTTGCATGAAAACCACTATCGCCCCCACCCAAAAATTCAAATCCACTAGTATTAATAATATTTATAGGATTTCACACTAAGTTTAGGTGTAGACATAACTTACATAGAACTTATTCTCCAACCGTGTGTGACATCCCTATTTTCCACACATAACGTTGCTAGGTTTAGGTGCGGTAAATAAGGGATATTAAACAAATCAATATAATTCCAAGTTTGCAATGAGAACAACAACTAGAACAATATAAAAAAAACTAAGAACCATAACGTAACACCCCGCTTAATTAAATACCGGGTGATTAGTCCTATACCCAATTAAAACAAAATTACAGTGGGTTCATTCTTAGCATCACTATCGAAAAACATTTTTCGTTTAATAAATTACCTAATATCCAACTAAGCAGGTGTTAAAATTATTCAAATTTTAATATAAATAAAATTTTCCACTTTTTAAAACATAAAACTTGAACAAAATCCATTCACACCATGAATAAAAATAGAGTAATATCAAAACTGAATTAAATGAAACTAGAATAAAACTCTCCAGTTTAAATATCTCAATACAATAATCCCAAAAAAATATAAATGAACCAAAACCAACATAAGAACTGAATCTGTATAGGATAGGAAAGAAGTAACTAGAATCCTCTTAGGATACATGCCCTAAATGAAAGATCAACTACAGAGTATGAATCAATGAATATGAAAGCGTCTAAACAAAGTCCATATCTCCATAGCATCCATAGCTCGTCAAAATCTCAATATTCTATGGTTGGCATCCCTGGTGCTGGACACCTGATATAGGAGATACAAGAGAGAAGAGAATATGCAAGAAAACGGGTCAGAGCCCGATCGTAAAAATAGTTTAGAAAATGAAAAGTGAATAAATGTTATATTCAACAATTGTTATATACATTTTAGATTTATCAGACTCTCTCTTGAGATTCTCACCTCTAGAGTGCACACCTAACGTACCTTAACATCATACTGGTTACTATTCCCATGCTAACTAGTTTATATCAGTGCCAACTAACTATAGCCCATATCTTCCTTACGTATTTCTCTCGCAATACAGGTAATACGTATATATCCAATTTCTCTATCACATGCATAAGCCATTTTTCTATTCAATATAATTAAGTATTCACTAACTTAATTCATTTTAGATTTCATTATCTTTCTTGTCTACCTAATTCACACAGTAAACACTATCACAAGTATATACACACATTCACTCTATTATATATATACTATATTGCACCCTGACGCTCAGCTGCGGTGCATGCATACTTTGCTATCATGTCCCTATATATCTCGTCACTGTATAGGGGACTATAGGTTCGGTAAAGATCCCTCGAACCATAAATATCAAACACAAGTAATGGACACGAATATAGTCTTAAGCCTTTGGGCTACGCACATACCTACGCACCCAAAAGTCTGTTCAATACCATTGAACACTAATGAAAATCCAACATAAGTCCTATGTTCTGAGGCAATAAGTCAAAGATCCCCTCAAGGCTCATCAGGATATGACTGCCCTCTACGCGTAAACCTCCTGTCGATAGCAAGTAGGCTAGGTATGTCATACACATAAATTAAACCAACAATATGTATACACATAACCCTATATAAAATTAGGCACTCACACGACCTATATCATATTTAGTAATTCATCCTATCCCAAGTACCCGTCGTATTTCTCGAATACCATCCGTACTTGTCTTTCAAGATTATCATCATATTTTATGTAATTATCACTCACATAATTTTTATTCAACCCAAGTACCTGTATATATATCCTCAATATTACCCGTACTTGTTATAACGATTATTCTCCTCTAAATCATACAATAATTATGTAGATATCTCTCATAGAATTTTAATCCTCAATATCATATAATTTTTCAACGTTAATCCAAGTCCCTCACTCCTTGTTAATGTACTAAAATTATTTAAGTCTCATCCAGGGCCAAAATATAATTTTCCAAACTTTTCTGGGCTAAACTAGGAATTTCTGAAATCTTGTTAAAAGTCCCAGAATTCTCATTCGAACGAGTTCGTTTGAACGATGTCGTTTGAACAAAATTTCTTTCGAATTCTCATCGGAAATTTCATTATTAATCTCGTTGGTAATATCGTTCGAACGATGTCGTTCGAACGAGTTCCCAAAGTCGTTCGAACGACTTTTCAGTAGCTCGAAACTAGTTCCCAGATTTCTGTGTTTATCTTAGTTTCTTATACCCAAATACATATGGATTCTATTCTAACCAAAACCCAGATATTCCAACATTATCTAAACATGTGCAAGGGTGATTTTCATATAAGAGAAACATCAAATTCATATGTTCATAAGGGTATTATCATCAAACCCATCAAATCCTTAAAATGTCAATTATCTAAATTCTCCATTTTTAACACTCCTATAAGCCCATAATTTAGAACTTATAATTTCTTATCTAAATCAGAAATTTAGATATTTAACATGAGTAGTATTTATCTATGTGCAGTACCTATCATCATTTTCATGTTCTCAATAAACATATATCTCCTCTACTTGTAAAGCCTATCACTTTCATCATGTTCATAGCTCTTACATGTAAATATTTCAACTACATGAATTTGTCTAACCAAGAAACTTGATTTATCAATTATTTTAATTCCAAATTTATAAGTTCCATTGATTCATAAGGATCCTATTCTAACATGGATAATATAAGCACCAGAACAAAGCAAGAATTACACTTGCCTCTTAGTGTAGGGTAGAACCTTTGGAGAAGATAATGTTAGAACTTCCTCTTCCCTTTTTCCGGCGACCCTCGGTGGTGGTGCAAGGTGTAAAGATAGTGGTTGCCCCTTGGTTTCCACTAGATGAATCTTCCTCTCCACAAAAACCCTTTCACTTTCTCTTGATGACTTTTCACTCTCTCTCTCAAAAGTCCTGACAAGTGATGTGATGAAAATGAACATTATGTAGAGTCTAAACCCACATATATAACAAGTCACCAAGGCTAGCTAAAAGAAAAAAAACGGAATTACTATTCATATCCCAACAAAAATGACTCAAATGCCCATTTGGTGTGACCTTTCATCTTCCAATTGACCCGAGACCCAAATTAAACCTCCGGGTAGACTTTTTTGCATATTTCGACCCTTCCAGACTCAACGATGCACTCGAAATAATCATCCGAATGACTTAAAAATAAATAGCACTTTATTTACCAACTTTAGTCCCGACATGACTCAAAAGCGCGTCCCGACTTAATTTTCATTATTGCTGTATTTGTAACTCCCAACAATAATTATTATTTTCACATATTACTTTTATATTGCTAAGTAATATTCAAAATTATATATATATTTTTATCGCTAGTAATATTAAATCCCAATTAATTTGTGTAATTAATTCCAATTAATCCTCATTTATTTAGCCCATTAACTCATATTAAAAGTCATTAAAATTACGGGGTATTATACATAATTAAAAAAAACTAATACAACTAGAATAATCATAATATATGAACCAAAGTTATACAATTGTACTGCAAAAGATTTACAACTAAATGAAACTCTACCACGTGAATCATCAACTTCACAACACTCCAAATCAATTTACATTGCTTATGCACTTCCTTTTTACATTGCAACAAGGCTTGAAATATTGTGAACGAACCCATGTCTAGCCCACACAATAAAATTTGTACAAGGTCTAAATGAAAGGTAAAATATAACAATAATATAAACCATGTTGTCCTCATGGTGATCAATAAGTACCATTATCCATTCCTCATGCCAACCGTAATCCAAAAGTTTCATAGTAAACTTAATGCAAGATTCCATGAAATCACTACCCGAAATATTCCAACCAGAAAGGTAAGATCTAACCATAAAGATGTTAACTAAGAAAATCCTAACACATATATTTTACCTCCCTAATTAGGATACCTTAACTCCCACGACATATCCTTAAATTTAAAAGTCTTCCCCTAAACCATTACATCATCTATTAACATTAACACCTGCACGAATCCCAAGGTTTAAACTTGCACGATTCTCATTATCCTAATTCCCCATCATTTCCAAACTCCTAACTAAACTAAACTCTACATATTGAACGTAAAATATAAACAAGGAACCTCCCGATACACTTCTATTTAGTCCACTTATTCGTTAAGATCCAATGGCATACCCTCCAAACCACTATTCAAAACCTGAATTTCTCTATTATTTGTAGGGCTCTAATTGGCTTTTTTTACATAAATTATCATAACACGATAGTGGGATGCTCACCCAATACATAACTCATATTGTCATACAACCTCATGGAACCCTCACCTAGCTCACTAACCCAACCTATCATAATAAGGAGCACTAAACCAGCTCACCAACTAACCTAGTATCAAATCACATACGAACAAATCTCCATAATCGAACATTATCATATCGAGCATTACCCAAGATCTTTAATTGTCCTATTACTATATATAGGATTCAAAGAACTCTTTAAATGCACTATTATAATATAAAATAAACTAACCAACTTGTATGCACCCCAACTTAGTACCATCTAAATACTTCCTTAGGTTCCTAACACTTGTCCCACCATAAGACCCTAGGTCCTTCTCTAAACCTTGATACATAGGTCATCGAGTGCTCTCGAGTCCTATTTGACTTTGGTCAACTCTCCAACCCGAGCAAAGCTCATTTCATCTTCATAGGTCTCTGAATCCCGTTACCAATGGTACATACCATGCGTGAATTGGCCTTACGATTCGCACATACTCACCTTTTTAATCTAAACCCTGATACAAAGGCTACTGGACACCCTCGAGCCCCTTTTGACTTTTATCATATCTAAAACCCAAGAGAAGCTCATTGCACCTTCATAGGGCTCTGAATCCCTGCGCAATTTAGCTTAAAATTCGCCCATACTCATCTTTTTACTCCAAACCCTGATTTAAAACAAACCGGGGGCTGGCTAAGCTCATTGCATATCATAGGTATCTTAACCCCATTTTCAACGGTCTGTACTGTGCATGTATAGGCCTCACGGTTCACACATACTTGCCTTTTTACGTCAAGAACCCCCATCAAGAGGCCATTGGATGTTTTCAAGCCCTATTTGACTTGATTCATCTCTCAAACCCAAGATTGGCTCATGAATTTTTATAGACTCTGAATACCCTTTCTAACATTCCTGGACATGCATGATTTGGACTTATGCTTTGCATTTTATGCCCATTTCTTCGAAAAAGTCCTTCTCAGAATGCCTATAGGCACCCGAGACTCCGTGCCTATCGACAGGGGGTACTTTACTTTGCCAACAAGCCAGGGGTATACCGATAGGAAGGCCAGGGCCAATGCCAATCATCACCCCCTGAATTCTTTTTTAACTATTTAAGGCCATGACCTCATTCCTAAGGACCCTTTTTTGAGCAATCGAAACTTTCCCTCGAGATCAATGCGCCGTTATTCTAAAAAATAAAATTTTCCAACATTCCTTTCAAATTTCTTACCTCACTTTCCCACAACTATTGGCCACTTAGCTGTAATACCCCGTATTATCGCGTATTTGAAATTTAAATTAATTCGAAAGTTAATTGGGAAAAATACCCCTTAGTTAGATTACATGAGTGGCGTAATTTAATGTGATTAAATAATAAATGAGATTATTAAATATTAATCGAGAATGAGATAATGATTAACATTGTGAAACTAATTTACTAAGTGTGAATAGTAAATAGTTGATGATTATGAATTTACACAATAGTGAATGATATTAACGTAATTGATTTTTATCTCAACCGAGAGTCGTGTGTGGAATTTGAGGTCGAGATGGGAAATATATTTTGAGTAACTCGAATGATAATTTGGAGGTCATGGATGATTCCGAAAGGGTCAAAAAAGTGTACCCGGGGGTATTGTTTGGGTCCTGGGTAAATTTTAGGCCAAACCAGCACCTATTGAGGGAATTTTGGTCATTTGGCAAATAGAGGTTAAGGGACCTATGAAATTCTAAGTATTATATCAGATGTTTAAGACTTGAGGCTGGAGTTAGAAGCAGTTAAACCTAAGATAGGCTATTAGAGAGAAGAGAGTAACCATTTGTGACACCCTGTCTAATTAAGCATCGGTTGATCATGCCTTTATTAAATTATAACAGGTTTCTTATATTGTTCATTCTTAGCATCACCGTCGAAAAACTTTTTAATTAAACTCCACCTAAGTGAAATTAGACCAGTGCCAAATTTTATCTTTCTTTAAAATAAATAAAATAACATTGAAAAAACTAAATTTAGCTATTCACAGTACACTAGAGTCCAACAATCACAATATATAAATGAATAAAGGTTTGCCTAATAAACCATAGGCCGAAAATTCAAAACCAAATACTCCATAATAATAAAAGAACTAAATGACTGGAAACTGACAAGGGACAACTTGTCCATACATGGAATATACAATGAGATCCTACACTAGATCTGAATGGAGTAATCGTCTAATGAAATCCTGTTAGCATCCACAGTGCTTTAGCTCCGAGTTCCTGGAATGAAGTCATGCCTGGTGTCCCTGTGGCTGGACACCTAAAAGGTTTTGAAAATATTTTATAGTAAGTGTTAGTACACAAAACGTTTTGAAAATATTTAGCAAGCGTTTATTACATTAAAATTCGGTTATTGATTACACATGTTCACGTACACTCTCTCTTGAGTTTTCCTCACCTCTCATCTATAGTGCACGCCTAACGTTCTATACTTAGCCCACCTAGATATGATACCCAAGCTAACTAGACTAAAGTTTTCAATTGAACTTATCTACATGTCTAAGTTCCCATACCACCCATACAGTACATTAATTTACTAACATCTCTCATGTGTTAATTATCAACATAAGTAACATTCCTCACATGTTATCTGTTAAATCACTACATTAAGTCTCTCTTACTTAAATATCATTTCTATGTACACAATCATAATTAACATTCACATATGTTAGTAGCTACATCATATAATTAAGTTTCTCGACTTAATTTATTCTCATTAGATATACACTATCTAACTATCTACTGTCACACATAAGTAGACAAATCGCACGTCATATATTTCCCACAAAATATATACAAATAAATATATACTTCACTATAATATCCTCGTATCACACATTAAGGATTCATTGGTTCGGATGTTCCTTCGACCCAAATTCCTCACGTCATTCACATTGATCCGGATATCCCTCGATCCCAATGTAAATGTTATATATATATATACTGGTCCGGATGTTCCATCGACCCCAATATTATTTATGTTCGATATTGGTCCGGATAGCCTTTGACCCCAAATCGAACTTTCCTGTATTGGTCCGAATATTCCCTCGACCCCAATACATCAAATATACTTTAGGTATTCACACCACCTAAGTATTCATATGATAGGTATTCACACAACCTAAGTATTCACGCTTATACGTAGTATATTTCTCTCGTATACTAGTCGTACTAATTTTTTTTACGAAATATCCCCCTTATCATATTAAAGATCATTCCCACAACTCTAAGGGTCCTAGTTACCCTTTTATAAATTTTAGTAGTTAAGACTAACTCTCCCTACTGGTCTACTTCATCTATTAAATTCTCAAACTCCCCGTAATTCATTATCTTTCCCTCGGATAATTTACGGCACAAAATCAACCCAATTTCATAATCGTCTTAATCCTGTCAATAAGACCAAATCATACCCCCATCATAAGCCCACTGTAATATTTTGCATCTCTCAATATTACATTACCAAAGTCCTCAAAAATCTCACAGCAACGATTTAGGGATGTAAGGCAAAAAGAGAAATTTTCAATTTGCTAGGTAACCAAATAGATTTGCCCTAGGCCAAATCGATTTACCTAACCCGAATCGATTCTCCCTCTTTCAAATCGATTCAAAATGATTCAGATTTGGCTACTTCATCTCCGTCATGCATTTTTCACCATTTATATACCTCTAAACCTCATGAAACTTCGCCAAACTTTAAACTAATCATTACTAACCATTTCTACATGCATTAGGATCTATTCTAACATGACTTTTACACCAAATCATTATAATAATTAATCAAGAAGGGATTAAGTCATAAAATCCTCAAAACCCTAGGTTTCCATGTCCTTCTTTAATTTTTAACATAAAATCCATTTAATTCGTATTGATAATTACTCATCCACTGATTATCAATTCTCTACATATCTGACTCACACTACATGAAATCCCTACCCATAACATGCATAAAAAATAACTGTCTTCCAAGAATATGTATCCTATCGTCAATTCATTAAACCCTCCTAACATAGGTATTATAACTTCAAAATCATTACAATAAGCAACTTGCCTCTAGGTTTGTAGGGTCTGAATTCTTGGTGTTACTGATGGATTGATAATTTTCTCTTCAAATCCTCACTCCTTAGATGCTTAGGATGCAAGATTAAGGTCCAATTCTTCAAGAACACCTCATAAGCCTTGAAAATTGGTTTCGCTTTTCTCTCTAATGGCTTACTTTGGGTTTAACCGTTTCTAATAATAACCTCAAGTCTTTAACATCAGATATAACACTTAAAATTTCGTTGGTCCCTTAACCTTTATTTGTCAAATACCAAAACGCCCTAAATAGGTGCGATTTGGTCTAAAATTGACTCGAAACCCAAATAATACCCCTGGGTACACTTTTTTTTAACTATTTTGACCCATTTGGGTTCACCCGTGACCTCTAAATTTGATGGTCCCTTTTAATTTTTATTGGGAAAAGTGTTTTAAGGATGACAAAAACAAATTCTATTTTTGTGAAAAAACTTTTTCCAATTTTTTAATTCACACCAAGTTGTGAATAAATTCTAACTTAAGCAAATTTTATCTTGATAAACCTAAACATCCATCTAGTGATTAAAGAAAGTAAAATAAAGTAAAGAATACTCACAACACCGGATGTATGAGGAAAACCACAAACGGGAAAAACCTCGGACAGTCCAAGCCAGACAATCACTAGGAATATGTTCTTACAAAGGTACAAATGGTGGTCTTACTCAACGAGTTGATCCACCCACGAGACTTGACGCTCCTCTTATCTTTAACCACTCCTCTCATAGTGCCCACACAGAAAGTAACCTTCTTCCACGATGCCTGTTCACAACACACACATCCATGTATGTCTTGGTGTCCACCGATATGGCTTGTAACATCTACGATGTTGAAACCGGACTCCACAAAATCTTCATTGCAAAACCAACAATGTTCAAGTGTAGAACAACTCTTCTTGGTGCCATAAAGATAAATATAGCAAATATCAATGATAACTCGGATCTTTGAAACTCTAAGGACGTGTTTAGACTTAAAAACCTTAGAAAACTATTTGTAAAAATTATACTGTTGGAAAAATGAAATTCGTTGTGCACGCACACGAAACAAGGACTCAAACATGACTTAAATAGGATTTTTAAGCCGGCACGCCGTTCGAGAGACATTAGTTGTCGTTTTAACGAGATGGCCATGTCGTTCAAACGACATGTACATCTCACGCGAACGACTTCCACTATCGTTCAACTGACCTGCTCAATTAGAGTACAAACCAAAACAAACTCTAATCTGTCCTTATCAGTTTAAAACGAAGTGTAAACCTTTTCAAACACTTATAAAACATTTAAAAACCTTTATTTAATAAAAAATACATCCTTAATCATATTAGAAAAAAATTTGAGTCTCAATAAATTTATGCATTCATAATTGAGTGATATCAGACATCAATTAAACTTTGAAGACGAATAAACTTGCACCAATTAAACTTCGACATAATTAATTCCTTGAAGCTTTGCCGCAACATCTTCAAAACGTCATAATCTGTGTGGGATCGTGACAAATAAAAATAAACCTATGACTCAAACGTGTTTTGTTTCGGGAATAAATCAATACTATACAATGGACTCAATTAGAAAGTTTGTCCTTACAAATCTCCCCCTTTGACTATTTCGAGATAAAACCAATAGTTAAATGCCTAAGCCGGTCCATCAAGCCATATGACGCCTAAATTCCATATCCCATAAACCTAAAATAAAAAATTACAGGACAACGACAAGCATGAAGCTATTGAATGTCTGAATGTGATGTAGCTTTGAAATCTCGAATCTCGTTAAGTAAACCAACACACACGTAACAGACAAATACCCAGTGAAGTATGGAGGAACAAATGATATAAATCATAATGAAACATGTGAGCAAAATATTATGATACCAATTTGAAACACAACACCTTTTAAATCCAGATATCAAATATGCACATAAACAAGATATCAACGTTGATATAAATGTGTGCACCAAATAAACACAATGCTCAACAAATCTCCCCCCACATCACATACATCTCTCCCCCTGTTTGTCTGGAATAGACAATTCGATGAAAAGATACCAATATAACAAAATATCTAACACAATCATAATCAATGAAATATATCTAGATATTCATTCAAACAACCATCTAAAAATGATCAACAAAGTCAAATCCGTAGCCAGCAAACAAATAATCATACAAATGAATTAATCAATCTACGCATATGTGACCAAACGATCATAATGTAGCAAAAAAATGTAATCTATTAATGTGAACTGTATAAACAGAAATCCAGTAGCAACAAATAGTACCCAAAATATATAACCAAATAACCCAGTGTATTGAAACAAAAAGGAAGCAAACATTCCGGACGTCGCTCGAACAGTATACCCCTGTCGCTCGAACGACAGAACCATGTTGTTAAAATGACAACTTTGCGCGACACAAAGTTGTCGCTTGAACGAGCAAACACAAAATCCCAGTTCCAGTGCCGAGGGTCAAACAGTGTTGCCCAGTAAAAAAATTTCGATAAAAAACTAACTGGAAGGGGATCAAAACTGCATAACAGTAGCTAAACTAAGAAAACTCAAAAACAACCAAATGTGAGTTACATGCTAACATAGTATCGATGTGCTCAAACATGAGCATGGAATGTATGGGCGTGAACTACAATAAATGAACACAATTCCAACACATCGAAATGATCAAGAAACTCTAATTGATACCGATAAATAATGAAACTTTATTTTAGCCATATGTGACATTTAAAGTGTTATCTTAATGAACTAAACAATCAAACATGCACACAAATCTGAAATTTTGACGATTCTACAAACAATAATGTCATGACACGATTTTTCAACGATTAGGATTCATCGTGCAAACCCGTATAATTTATCCATCCAAACTCCATCAAATATATCTTATTTATCTTTTGAATGAACAAAAACAAATTGGCCCATATTTGGCATATGATTCTTTTTGTTGCCTTTATTTTTTTACGGGTTGATGATTTTCACGACGAGTCAATTTTATACTCTCGCAGCCCTTTCCCGTGAACACTCATCATTTTTTCAATTACTATCCTCACAGTAAATGGTTCTTACATGCACAACTCCTCCTCATGTCTACTTACGTATATATGACAAATTTGAGATAAGAACGTCTCACCAAACTCAAATATGCAAGCGATATCAAACATCCATATAAACTCGTGCATGTGTGCAAAGATAGCATATATACAAAGTCGAATCAAAATGCATTTCAAATTCGAATCAACCCCATAATACAATGGTTAAGATAATTCTAAGCAAGAATAATAATGACCAAATGTCCTAGCCACATGGATATGAAATGAAGGGGGTCCAAGCACACCAATATGACACGTCAAACATGTGAGCTCAAAAACAAAAACAAAATAGAAAATCGTTTTGGTTTTTCAACATATTTTGACTCAAATAAAAACAAAATCTTTTTGTGTTTTTCAAAAAATTATAAACCAAAAATCTTTTTGTATTTTTCAAATAAGACTCAATAAATGATATAATAATACACAATGATACACATGCCATAACACTAGCAAAATATAAATCATGATGTAAAGACTAGCATATGACAAACGGGGCAACACAATCATCCTTTAGATTTAGCATTGGAAGAATAAAGTGCAACCAAATGAGAACCATGAAGTTATAGTCCTAAAGTCACTAAGTCCGATTTCCTAACCCAAGTAGGCGTGACATAACGGGTGAGGTTTTTGGTAACCAACACGACTTTATTCCTAAACTTCCTAGGAGCATTCCTAAGGTCATAGCAAAAATGTCTAAAATGACCTTTCCTACCACAATGTGTGCAAGTGTAAAGACAGTGGGAATGATTACCAAAATATCGACCTCTCCTCACATTCCTAGTGGGCTCTCTCACACAGTTGATATTGGCTTTGGGAATGGGAACACTATCGTCATAGCCTATACCACACCTATCACTTTTGACTTGGATGGTGCTTAGCATCCTATCCAACTTCTCCGACCCAGATTCCAAGTCAAACTTAACCTTACTCGAGTCTTTTAATTTTTCTTCCCACTCACAAATCCTAGACTCAAGCACACGCCTAGGCTCCTCAAACTCTAACAACTCCTTTTTTAAAGTCTCCATCAAACCACGAAGACTATCTCTTTCTCTTTCAACATACTCTAGCTTCTCACTAAGCTTCTTCTCACGTGCCCTAAGATCCTTAATCAAAGTATCATTATTTTCTATGGCATGCTTATTCAACCTAGCTTGAAATTTTGAGTTAGCCTTTTTCACTTTCACCGCCTCGGCATACAACTCATTAAATGCAACTTGCAACTCTTTCACATCTACTTACTCTTCCTCACTCACTTCTCCCTCATTCACTTGGGATTCAACGACCTCAGAAGTGTCATGCACATGAGAATCTTCGTGGGAAGATTTATCATCGTCGCTCACATGACATGCCAAGAAAGCAACAAACTTGCTCTCATTGGGGGAACTCTATGCCTCTTCCGTGTCACTATCACTTAAGGTGGAATTATATGCAATCGGTTTCTTTCCTCTTTCTTAAGTCTAGTGGGACACTCGACAACTTTGTGACCATACCCCTTACACCCAAAACACCTATCTGACTCAACCATATTAAGTTTCTCACTTTTATCTTTAGGGGTGGACTCAACCTTGTTGTTCTTAAATTTCTCAAACTTTTTGGCATCTTTCGATTGATTTTGAAACTTAAGAAAATTTTTGAATTTTTTAGCCAAGAAGGCGACATCCTCAAAATCGAAATCAGAATCGTCATCCGAAACTTGAGTTTCATCCTTCCTGGCTTTCTAAACAATGCCCTTTTCTTTCTTTGGCACTTGCTTGGAGGTAAACATATCGAGTTCGTAAGTTTGTAAGTCACCTACAATCTCTTCAAGTTTCGTCAAATAAAGCATTACTGAGTTGTTTAAAAGAGTCATTTTTTCATTTAACCTACTCGGCAAAGATCTTAAAATTTTCTTTATAACACGGTTATCAGGAGTCCTTTCACCTAAGTTAAATGACGAGTTGACAATATTTGACAACCTAAACAAAAGGGATCAAACACATTAAAAATATGTTTCTAGCTCTGGTACCAATTTAATGGTCCCTTTTAATTTCTAATGCGAAAAGTGTTTTAAGGATGACAAAAACAAATTCTATTTTTGTGAAAACCCTTTTTCCAATTTTTTAATTCCACCAAGTTGTGAAAAAATTCTAACTTAACCAAATTTTATCTTGATTAATCCTAAACATCAATCTAGTGATTAAAGCAAGTAAAATAAAGTAAAGAATACTCACAACGACAGATGTACGAGGAAAGCACAAACGGGAAAAACCTCGAACGGTCCAAGTCAGACAATCACTATGAATATGGTCTTACAAAGGTACATACGGTAGTCTTACTCAACGACTCGATCCACCCATGAGACTTTATGATCCTCTGATCTTCAACCACTCATCTCACAGTGCTCTCGCAGAAAGTAATCTTCTTCCACGATGCTTGTCCATAACACACGCGTCCACGTATGTCTCGGTGTCCAACGATATGGCTTGTAACATCTATGATGTTAAAATCGGACTCTACCAAATCTTCACCGCAAAACCAACAATGTTCAAGTGTAGAGCAACCTACTCAATTAGATTCCAAACTAAAACAAACTCTAATCCGTCCTTATCAGTTTAAAATGAAGTGTAAACCTTTTTAACCACTTAGAAAACATTTTAAAACCATTTATTTAATGAAAATTACATCCTTAATCATATTAAAATAAATTTTGAGTCTCATTAAATTTATGCATTTATACCTGAGTGATCTCAGACATCAATTAAACTTAGAATACATATAAACTTGCACCAATTAAACTTCGGCATAATTAATTCCTTGAAGCTTTGCCGTAACATCTTCAACATGTAATAGTCTATGTGGGATTGTAACAAATAAAAATAGACCTATGACTTAAACGTGTTTTGTTCCGGGAATAAGTCAAAACTATACAATGGACTTAATTGGAAAGTTTATCCTTACAAAATTATCATTCGAGTCACTAAAAATATATTTCCTTTCTCAACCTCAAATTATCCTACACGTGCCTCCCGGTTGAGATAGAATAAAATACGTACATATCACTCACTATGTCGTATTACAATAATCAACAATTATTTACTATTAACACTTAGTAAATTTCATACTATAATAGTAATAAGTATCTATCTCTCGATTAATATTTAGAAATCACATTTCTCATTTAGTCAAATAAATTACTCCAATCACGTAATTTAAATACAACATATTTTCTCAATTAGTTCCCAAATTAATTAAATTAAAAATACGTAGAAATACGGGGTATTACATAGTTTCCCCTTTATAAAGGAATTTCTTCCCCGAAATTAGAATGTACCTACGGTTTAGAACTATGGATACTGCTCTCGCATGTCATCCTCACACTCCCATGTCGACTCATCAATATTGTGGTGTCCCCACTGAATTCGCACTAGTGGCACCACCTTGGACCGCAGCTTACGCTCACTATGATTTAAAATAGCCACATGCCTCTCATATGAGACATATGGATGAAAATCAATCTCCTCAAGTGGAAGGTTCCATAAGGATCTCTTTCTCCTCCTATACTTCTTCAATGATGACACATGGAACACATTGTGTATCCGGTGAAAATTCTCTGGAAGCCCCAATCTATACGCTACCGGTCCCACCCTTTATACAATAGGAAACGGTACCACATATCTCAGTGCTAACTTACCTCTCTTGCCAAATCTCATAATTCCCTTCATAGGAGATACTCGAACCAACACCTGGTCGCCAACCTCTAACTCCACAAATCTCCTGTCGGCGTTGGCATAACTCTTCTGCCTATCCTGAACTATCCGAATACGTACTCGAATCAATTTAATGTTGGAAGTAGTCTCCTGAATCATCTCGGGTCCTAATAACTTATTGTCCCCTACCTCTAACCAGCAAGCGTGCGAACGATAAGGCCTCCCATATAATGCCTCGAACGGTGCCATACCAATAGTAAATTGGTAAGAGTTGTTATATTGAAACTCTACCAATGGGAGGTATTTCTCCCACGCTCCCTCAAAATCTAGGATGCACATCCTTAGCATATCCTCAAGCATCAGATTCACCCTCTCAGTCTGCCCGTCTATTTGTGGGTGGTACGCCATACTCAACCGTAAATATGTGCCCATGGCCTCCTGAAAGCTCTACTAGAAGTGGGACACCATTTTTTTTATCTCTATCAGACATAATATTAATCACGACCCCGTGCAGCTTAAAAATCTCTGAAATGAATAGATGTGCGCACTGCATCATCTCGTAGTCTGTACAGACTGGCAAGAAATGATCCACCTTGGTCAGTCGATCCACTATCACCCATATGGAATCGTGACCCTACTGTGACGTAGGTTGCCCAGTAATAAAGTCCATAGAGATGCTCTCCCACTTACACATGGGAATCTCAAGTGGATGTAACATCCCCAAAGGCCTCTAATGGTCAAATTTCACAAGATGACAAGTAACACACTTGGAGACCGACTCTGTTATGTCTCTCTTCATGCCAGCACACCAGTACTGTCTCCTTATATCCTGGTACATCTTATCCCCATCGGGATGTAAAGCAAACCTAAAACCATGAGATTCAGTCATAACTGCATGCCTCAAATCCTCATTCTAGGGCACTACTAATATCCCATTAAAGTGCAAGACTCCCTCTGAGCTGACTGAGTAAGACTTTGTACCCTAAGCTAATAACTGCCATACCCTGTCCTGACAGAACTAATCCTCTTCCTTTTCTTTCACTACCCGCATAAAGATCTCAGGAGTGATAGTCATAATTGCCATATACGCTCGTGCAACCTCATCTTCATATCGAAGATCATTCCACTTCGCTTTCCATACTTCTACTAATTCTCTAGTAGGTCGTCAGCTCAACGTGTCTGCAACCACGTTAGCCTTACCAGGATGATACTGTATATCAAACTGGTAGTCCTTCATGAATTCTAGCCACCGCCTCTGCCTCATGGTCAATTCCTTTTGTGTGAAGAGATACTAAAGTGACTTATGATCCGTGAATAATGTAAACTTATCCCCTAATAGGTAATATTTGCATATCCTCTACGCAAAAATGACCGTTGCCAACTCAAGTTTGTGGGTGGGGTAATTCTTCTCATGGGGATTTAGCTTTCGAGAAGCATAAACTATCGATCTCTCCTCCTATTGCAACACACCCCCAAGTCCCTACAAGGATGCTTTAGTATAGACCCGATACTATAATCCTCCCCTGGGCAAAGCAAGTACTGGTGTTGATGTCAATTGGTCTTTTAGCTCAGCGAAAGCCAACTGACAATGGTCGCTTCACACAAATGGTACTCCCTTACGAGTTAAGTTCGTCAAAGGCCCAATAATATTTGAAAACCCTTTGATGAAGCGATGGTAATATCCAACCAACCCCAAAAAGCTACGAATCTCGATCGGTGTCGTGGGTTGCCCCCCACTCCCTCACCGTTAATCCCTTACTCGAATCACTAGTTATGCCCCTGTCGAATACAATGTGGCCAAGAAACTGTACCTACCGAAGCCAAATCCACACTAAATTTGGCCTATAATTGATGGTCCCGTAACATCTACAGAGACATACATAAGTGCTCAACGTGCTCCTCCTCTGTACGTGAGTAAATGAGGATATAATTGATGAATACTATCACAAATTGATCCAAAAATCATAGGAATACTCTATTCATAAGATCCATGAATACTGCAGGCGCATTGGAGGGCCCAAATGGCATCACCCTAAACTTATATGACCCGTACCGCAACAAGAAAGCGGTCTTAAGTACGTCCTCCTCTAGGATGCACAACTGGTGATATTTGAACCTCAAATCGATCTTTGAGAAGTAAGTAGCCCCTCTCAACTGATCAAATAAGTCATCGATCATAGGCAATGGATACTTGTTCCGTATCGTCACCTTGTAATCCACGCACAAGGTAAGCGAGCAATTCCTCTTCTTCATAAATAACACCGGAGAACCCCAGGGCAATGTACTCCACCAAATGAAACCTTGCCCCAAGAGCTGGTGAATCTTCTCCCTCGGCTCCCTCATCTTTGAAGGATCCATGCAATACGCTGCTCTAGAAATTTGTCTCGTCCCCGGTGTTAAGTCGATGATAAACTCTATTTATCGACTCGGTGGCAACCTGGGTATGTACTGAAACACGTCCTCAAACTCCCTCACCACTGAAATTGAGTCAAAAGGTACTACTATCTCCTGCGAGGTCTCTTCCTCAATACAGTATAGGTGAGTGTGAGATCCTCCCTCAGGAAGAGGCATCATCACAAGGAACATCTCCTACCCTGGGATGGAGAACACTATAGGTCTCTCATAGCAATCTACCATCACTCGATAACTTGCCAACCAATCCATGCCTAGAATCACATCGTACCGCTCCATGTCTAACACTGGGAGGTCTTCTTCTAGACTCAGTTTCCCAATAAAAATATTGAATCCTCTACATATTGAATGTATTAGCGAACTAGTACCCATCGGTGACTCGACAGACATAGGAAGACTGTCGGCTGTTTCTAATAAACTAGTGGCTCATGTAAATATAGTTTAAATAAAAGAATGTGATGCTCCACTATAAAAAAAAATCCTACTATCAAGACCGTGAATAGGAAATGTAGCTTCTACTATAGGCAGTGCCTGTGGTGCTAGAGGCATTGGTATATCTCGGACGGTGTACACATGCTCATAATGCATCTGGCCCTGCTGCTGCTGTGGGGCCGGTGTAGGTGCTGGGGCTGGAGCTAAATGGGCCTACTACCCCTGTTGGCTACCCTACCGCTGAGGCCTATCTCACTGTGGTCAAGCCCTACTCTTATGACCCTACTGGCCATATGTGAAGCATTGACCCTGGAACTGTCTCTGCCTCTGGCCCTGACGGCCTTAGCCCTGCTAGCCTTCCCCTAGTTCCCTTGACCTTGATGGCCCTGAGGAAACTACTGCTGCTAGGGAAACGGGACCCTGCTTGTCCTAGAGAGAAGAGAGTAACCATTTGTGACACCCCATCTAATTAAACATCGGTTGATCAGGCCTTTATTAAATTAAGACAGGCTTCTCATATGGTTCATTCTTAACATCACTGTCAAAAACATTTTAATTACTAACCACCTAAGTGAAATTAGATCGTGCCAAATTTTACCTTTCTTTAAAATAAATAAAAGAACAATGCAAAAACTAAATTTAGCCATTCATAATATACTAGAATCCAACCATCACAATATATAAATGAATAAAGGTTTACCGAATAAACCATCGACCAAAAATTTAAAACCAAATACTCCTTAATAATAAAAGAGATAAATGACTGAAAACTAACAACAGACAACATGTCCATATATGGAATATATAATGAGATCCTAAACTAGATCTGAATGAAGGAATCTTCTAATCAAATCAGAATCCACAGTGCTTCAGCTTGGAGTCCTTGGAATGAAGTCACGGCTGGCGTCCATGTGGCTGGACACCTAAAAGGTTTTGAAAATATTTTATAGTGAGTGTTAGTACACAAAATGTTTTAAAAATATTTAGCAAGAGTTTATTACATTAAAATTCGGTTATTGATTACACATGTTCACGTACACTCTCTCTTGAGTTTACCTCACCTCTCATCTATAGTGCATGCCTAACGTTTTATACTTAGCCCAATTAGCTATGCTACCCAAGCTAACTAGACTAAAGTTTTCAATCGAGCTTATCTACATGTCTAAGTTCCCGTACCGCCCATACAGTACATTAATTTATTAACATCTCTCATGTGTTAATTATCAACATAAGTAACATTCCTCACATGTTATCTTTTAAATCACTACATTAAGTTTCTCTTACTTAATTATTATTTCGATGTCCACAATTGTAATTAACATTCACATATGTTAGTAGCTACATCATATAATTAAGTTTCTCGACTTAAGTTATTCTCATTAGATATACACTATCTAATTGTATACTGTCACACATAAGTAGATAAATCGTACGGTATATATTTCCCACACACTATATACAAATAAATATAAACTTCACTATAATATCCTCGTATCACACATTAAGGATTCACTCGTTCGGATGCTCCTTTGACCAAAATTTCTCATGGCATTCACATTGGTCCGGATATCCCTCGACCCCAATGTAAATGTTATATTTATATACTGGTCCGGATGTTTCATCGACCCCAATATTATTTATGATCGATATTGGTTCGGATAGATCTCGACCCCAAATTGATCTTTACTGTATTGGTCCGGATATTCCCTCAACCCCAATACATCTAATATACTTTAGGTATTCACACCGCCTAAGTATTCATATGATAGGTATTCACACAACCTAAGTATTCATGCTTATACGTAGTATATTTCTCTTGTATACTAGCCGTATTAAATTCTTTATGAATTATCCCCATTACCATATTCATGAGTATTCACACAACTCTAAGGGTCCTGGTTACTCCTTTATAAATTTCAGTAGTTAAGTTTATCTCACCCTATCGGTATACTTCATCGATTCAATTCCCAAACTCCCCGAAATTCATTATCTTTCTCTTGGATTATTTATGACACAAAATCAACCTAATTTCATTCTCGTCTTAATCCTCCCAATAAGATTAAAACATACGCCCATCATAAGCCAGCTGTAATATTTGGCATCTCTCAATATTACATTACCAAAGTCCTCAAAAATATCACAACAACCATTTAAGGATTTTAAGGCAAAAAGGGAAATTTTAAATTTTCTGGGGTAATCGAATCGATTCTCCCTAGGCCGAATCTATTTTCCTTACCCGAATCGATTCGCCCTTGTCTAAATCGATTCGAAATGGTTCAGATTTGGATACTTCGTCTTCGTCATGAGTTTTTCACCACTAATATACCTCAAAACCTCATGAAACTTCACCAAAATTTAAACTAATCATTCCTAACCAGTTTTACATGCAATAGGATCAATTCCAACTCGACTTTTACACCAAATCATCAAAATAATTAATCAAGAAAAAATTAAATCATAAAATCCTCAAAACCGTAGGTTACCGTGTTCTTCTTCAATTTTTAACATAAAACCCAGGTTTAATTCGTATTGATAATTTCTTATCTTATGATTATCAATCTTCTACATATTTGACTCATGCTACATGAAATCCCTACCCTTAACACGCATCAAATATAAGTTTTTCTTCCAAGAATATGTATCATATCATCAATTCATGAAACCCTCCTAACATGGGTATTATAACTTCAAAATAATTACACTAAAAAACTTGCCTCTAGGTTTATAGGGTCCGAATTCATGGTGTTGTTGATGGATTGATGGTTCTCTCTTCAAATCCTCACTCCTTCGATGCTTAGGATACAAGATTAAGGTCCAATTCTTCAAGAACACCTCCTAAGCCTTGAAAAATGGTTTCTCTTTTCTCTATAATGGCTTCCTATGGGTTTAACTATTTCTAACCCTAGCATCAAGTCTTTAACATCAGATATAACACTTAGAATTTCGTTAATCCCTTAACCTCTATTTGCCAAATGACTAAAACCCCCTCAATAGGTGCCGGTTTGGTCTAAAATTAAACCAGAACCCAAACAATACCCCCGGGTATACTTTTTTTGACTTTTCAACCCATCCGGGATCACCCGTAACCTCTAAATTATCATCCGAGCCACTAAAAATATATTTCCTTTCTCAACCTCAAATTAGCCTACACGCGACTCCCGATTGAGATAGAATAAAATACGCACATATCACTCACTATGCCGTATTACAATAATCAACAATTATTTACTATTCACACTTAGTAAATTTCATACTATAATACTAATCACTATCTATTTCTTGATTAATATTTAATAATTATAATTCTCATCTAGTCAAATTAAATTAATTCACTCACATAATTTAAATACAACATATTTTCTCAATTAATTCCCGAATTAATTAAATTGAAAATACGAGGTATTACACCATTCTCAAAGTTTGAAGAGGAATTTGTGAGGGGTTCAAGGGTCTTTCGCACCACAAATCAATTAGGAAAGAAGAGTGGAAGGGAAAACAATCAACCACCAACATCAATACACGAAATCAGACCTCACCTGTTAAGGCAAGTGTTTATTTGCAAATATATTTGAAGTTATAATACCCATAGGTTAATTATCTTAATATTCTTGGAAGAAAATATTAAATTGAATACATGTTTGGGTAGGATTGCATGTAGTTGGAGTTAACATTTGTAGAGGATTTGAAATTAGAAGAGTTATAATTGTTGCTACAGATGTAAATCTGGGTTTGTGACAATTAAATGTGAAGAACACAAATATCAAGGGTTTTCAATAATATTTATATTATGATGGTTCTTGGATAAATTTTGTAAAGAATTGATGATATATTTACGTTAGGGATAGTCTCTATACATATTGTGGATGTCTGGTTATGTTGAGAGAGATTTACAGAATGTTTAATGAGATATTGATGGGTTAAAAGTGATGAAATTGGTTGTGTTTTTTTTCCGATTGTTAGAGATTGAGAGGAACCTTAGTAATGATACTATACCTATTGAGGGACTTAAAGAAGAGTAGTACATAGGTACTTAATATCCGGAAAGGTCATTGAGTGTAAGACTTGGAATATGGACCGACGTCGATAACTCGATTGAGCCGTGTATCGAAAAATTAAGGAATGGAGTTACGAGGAGAGTAAACTTCAATTCAAGGTGTATACCAGTAGGTTAGAGATAATTTAACTACTGAGTAGATGAAGGGGTAATTAGGACCCTTGGAGTTTTGTGAATGATCAAATAAACATGATAGTGAGATAAATCGTAAAGTAATAAATAAGGTAAATATGCAAGAGAAATATACTATGTGCAAGTATGAGTAATTAGGTCATGTGAATACTTATTATATTAATACTTAGGCGGTGTGAATACCTAAAGTATACTAACTGTGTTGGGGTCGAGGTAATATTCCGAACCAATACATGATATTTTGATTTGGGGTCGAGGGCTTTCCGAACCTATATATATATATATATATATATATATATATATATATATATATATATATATATATATATGAAATCATTATTGGGGTCGAGGCGACATTCCAAACCAATATATGATTTAAAGATTGGGGTCAAAGGACATTCCAAACCAATCTATGGATTTATTAATTCATTCTATTAGCGTACTGTATGGACGGTAAGGGAAACTTAGACGTGTAGATAAGTTCAGTTAGATACTTTAGTCTAGTAAGCTTGGGTAGTATATCTAGGTGGGCTAAGTAGAAAGCGTTAGGCGTGCACAATAGATGAGAGGTGAGGAAACTCAAGAGAGTGTACATGAACCTAACATGTGTAATAAATAAACAATTTTAAATTGTGATAAATGCTTGCTAAATACTTTCTTAACATTTTGAGTACTAACTCTTGCTATAAAATATTTTCAAAACCTTTTAGGTGTCCAGCCACAGGGATGTCAGACATGACTTCATTCTAGGGACTCGGAGCTATAACACTGTGGATGCTGACATAATTTGCATAGACGACTCTCGTTTTCTGATCTAGAGTAGGGTCCCAGTTCAATATTTCTATGTGGACGTGTTGTCCAGTGACTTTAATTCAGTTATTTAATTTTCAGATTTGGAATGGTTTATAATGGAGATTTGGATTTTTGCCGATGGTTTATTCAATTCTACTTTATTCATTTATATAATGTGTGATGTTGGACTCTAATGTAGTGTAATTTTTGTATTTAGTTTCGCAAAAAATTATTTATCTGTTCAATTACAAGATAAAATTTGGCAGCAGTTTAATTAACTATTAAGTGGTTAGTAATTAGTATGTTTTTGACCGTGATGTTAAGACTGAACCAGATGAGAAACCTATTTAATTTAATAAAGGCATGATCACTCGATACTTAATTAGGCGAGCTGTCACAGATGGTATCAGAGCCTCATGTTTTATTGTCCTTGGGATATGTGTGGCTTTTCTACATTTTAGCGTAGCGTTCTTTGATATAGAGCCTTATGATAGGGTTGTTGAATTCCTTTAGGTATGAGAATTACGTTCTTTTGCTATTAAGTATAGTGGATGTGATTCATATACGAGTTTGATTGGGCGTTGTACATCGAATAATATAGAACGACCAGTGAGGATCGATAAAAGGATTGTAGGAGAAAGGGCACAACAGAAGCCGTGGAATATTCTGGGGATTGTGATCGCGATAGAAGTCAACGTAATTATTTTTTGGGTATAGGACGATTGGGATAATCATTAGGGGAGATAGTTTCCCCAAACACCATCGTACAGAAAGGTGGTACAACTTCCAACTCACCCAACATCGAAGGCAAGGGGAGAGTCAAGGAGACTCTTTGGAAGAGTCACCTGTGAGAATTTGGGAAAAAGAGGAAGGGTGATGTACCTATGGATGGGTAAAATCCAAAGACAATTGTGTAGGGCAGAGTGCAGCGTCACCCCGGATTATAGTTAGGGCAAGAAATTCTGCTCATAGGAGCTGTATTGCAGTGATATGAGTTGGTCACGCATATAAGGAAGTAGATATAGAGTAAATTGAGGAACTTGGGAGAAGTGAGCGAAAGGTCTTCCATCTGCTACTCTGATAGAGATGCGATTAGAGTGTTAAGATTTATCACCAGTGGGCCAGATAGAGATCGATCGGGAGAGAGATGATGACCTGCTTAGCGAACTTCGTACTCGACGAAGGGGTTATAGAGAATGATAAAGGGATCCATAAGTTGGTAATGGACCCATTATGAGAATATACAAGTGTGGATGAGAAATATGGTTAGGAGGACTATTGTCGATGTCGTCAAGGTTGTACGTCTATAGGTTATGCCAACACTTCCATGAGAAGGGAGTCAAGAGTGTTGGAGAATCTAGTTGAGGAGAAAGAATATATTTAACAGTGCTAGTAAAGTTTCATAGGGGGATATACTCCGTAAGGGACCCATTAAAATTTTTCAGACCAACTGAATTTCCTACCAAGCGACAGTGGATTATGTCAAGTCTAATACGGCCAACGACGAGCTCTAGAGGGTCGACATAGCCAAAGGGACAATGAGGGGTAGCATTGAGGTCAAGAATACCAAGTTCTGGAGAAGAACACCTCGACATGACCAATGGGGCCAGAGATAGGGGAAAGGCATAAAAAAGTTCCCTATGTGTGGAGAGTAAGACCACTTGGATTGAAAGTTTCTGATAGATGGAAAGGGAAAACAATCTGGTTAGGAGGCAGACTAGCAAAGTGACAACGGGGCACAACAGCAGCGGAAGCGAGACTTCAAGCAAGAAGATAGGACTAAGAGATATAAGTTCGAAGGCTACTAACCCGAGAGTGGTGGGTTCAAGAAGGACCAACAAGGTCCTCAATAACAATAGCAATCCATTTATTCCCCAGGGTCATCAGGGTTAAAGGAGTGGCGGCGAAGGCTAGTAGGGATAGGATCTGAAACAGTAGAATTTCTCTGGCAGTTGTTATGCTTAAGGACCCGTTAACGAGGCAGACTAGATGGTAATTGGAGGTATAATTTTACTTTATCCATATGAGTATAGGATATGTTCCAGGTGACATGGACGAGTCACGATATTTGAATATTATCACTAGAATTCGCGAGTGAGGTGGATTTAGTGGGTGTGTGGTGATAGTAACCTTGTTATGAATATAATTACCATTAAGTAGCTGGAGTTCTTCAGGTGTCACCTATAGGGGAGAAGGTGTTGGCACTGAGGGGATTTTTTTTATTATCTACTTATAAGAATTTGAAAAGTAGAGTGGTTTTAATCTCGTGTAGTGATTGTATACCGAGAGTTAGAGTGGTAGTAAAATGCGTGATAAGACTATCGTGTTTGTATTACAAGGTGAGTTATACTTTCTGTGAGGCACCACATGAGAGAGGGCTGGACCTATATGAAACTTTATCGTATAGTAGACTGTAGTGAGAATGTAGTCTTGTAATATTTGATCCCGGTGTGGAGGGACTTTTGACTGATGTGATTCAGGGTACCTTGTGGTCACTTTAGAGCAGAGAGATATAACTCGTTATTTATATAACTATGAGGATTTGTAATAGTGAGATAGCCACATTGTATGCCATCCTTTATGACATGAGAGTGGGAGAGTATACTTTTTATGTCAAGAGATGAGAAATTGGGGTACAATAATAGATTTGGAGATTTGTAATTATAATGGTGAGAGAGCCATGTTGTGATGATTTGAGAAACATGAAAGACCTTTTGCACCACAAGTTGATGGGTGGGACGAAATCGAGAAGAATTAAATTGTAATTGGTGGGGTGATCAAAATTACTCAGATGATATAGCCACGTCGAGAATGCGGGGGCCAAATTATATGCCTCGATGGTCGATAAGACCTGGAATGAGCTTTCTGGACGATGCCAGATGCCTGGACGGTAACCCCCAAGGTACGACCCTAAAGTAATACCACAAGACCAAGTGCCCTAGAATGGGGAATACAAGTTCCATGTTAGGTCTTGAGGACAAGAAGGCAGTGATTGAGAATACTCTAATCCCAAAACTTAGGGCAGTCAGACCCTCGTATGGCCTTAACTCGGTCATGCACGTATGTGATGTTGTGCAGTTTGTGCAAAAATGCACGAGTTATAGGGTGTATGGGCACCCTGGGTAGAGAAGAGTCTCACTTAGTCAGATGCCTAGTAGTTTTGGGAGCAAACGCAAGGGCAATGGTTTTAGGTATATTCCGAAAAAAGGAGGGTAAGAGGTCCCTCGTAATGTGAAATGTTGAACATGGGGATCGGTGGTGAATGATTCATAGTGGAGTTGTCTCCAAGTTACACCATTTAAGGATGGAAAAATGTTGATCCAAGGTTATCAACTAGGCTTTTTGTAATTTTGATGTTCCCAATGACGGGATTGACGAGCATGAGTAGTGAAGTTTATATTTGGGACATCCAAAAGAGCGGAGAGGTCAAAGTTTCCATCGAGTTTGCAGAATGAACTGAACAAAGAAGAATATTTGTTATTTTAGAGTGGGATACACTATCGAGCAACATATTCAACTTTTCACTTGAAGAAAAGAAGTGAAACAAAACTAGGTATTGTCCAAAATTGTTATGAATTAGGATAAAACCTTTCAGTCCCACCTCAGATCGAAAGTGTAAAGAGGCAATGGGGATGGATATAAATATCTTTCTAGACGTATCAACCATAAGTCGATGGTAGACGGAAGCGACCAGGTTGTAGGAGGAATCGAGAAATGCGTAATTCCATATTTTTGGGTGATTGGGAGTATTATTTACCACTAGTAGAGTTACGTGTGAGACCTCGTGACAGTTCATTATCTTTGTGACACGTTTTGAGACCTTATAGGGAGATTTTATATCCACCCTTTGGTCGATAAGAGGTGGGGAGTAACGAATGCAATTAAATTTAGTAAGATGCATATTATACCATAATGAAAGGTTTAATGGAATTCAGTGGTTCTTAAGGAATTCATATGTTATAACGGTTTTTCGAGTCTAGGAAATAACTTCGATATCGAGAGAATCAATATTTGCGGTAATTATGAAATACACAAAAGAGTTCGTAAATGGAAACCTGAGTTCAAAGTTCTCACATAGTGATACAACAATATAGTAATTTACAAAGACATAAGCTAAGTTGTTTAATACTGAAAATATAATCACCTACTTTGTAAGTAAGGGTTGAATTTTGTGCTTTTAATTCATGCTAGTTAACTGGATATTCTAAAACCATGGAGAATATAAGTAAGTAGTATAAGTCTATAAATAATGTTTATAGGATGCTTATGGGATGCAGTGGAGTGGAAAAATAAGTTTTCAGTGTAAAAATACTAGTAGGGTATAATTGTATAATTTCCATAAGTTTAAAGTATAATTTTCTTCCTGATTTCCAATTGGATTTAGGTTTAGTGGAAAGAGGCAAAAGGTCTACATTTTACCTAAGGAATTTATGAAAAAAGTTTGGGGATGTTTTAAAATACTTGAAAAATTGGTGAGGGGGTTATGTGTAAATTAAAAGCTTAATTTTTAAACTTAAGCCTATTTTCTCGAGATTATGTTTTCTAGGAATCCAAACAGGGTGATGTAATACACCATTTTGTTCAAAATTTAAAAATAGAGTTTTTGAAAAAAAAAATCAAATTTATATGATTGGGGACGCGCCCTCACACGCTGGGTCAAACCTTACACGCGCCTCGTTTGACCGCCACTCTCGCGCTTATGACTCGCATCATCTTCAACCCTCAAATTGTTGACTTTAGAGTTTTAAAGCTTTCACCATAGATTTGAAACATTTTAGAACACTATTTGCATTGGTTCCTGAATGAAAATTGTGTAATTTTTGAAGAGGAATCCAACCATATAACTTTCAAAGATTTTGGTGGGTTGGTTCGAGCTATTGGAAATTTGTAAAAATGGTGAAAGTTTGATCTGGATATAGGTGCTTGTAGGCTATTATTTGGATTGCATCATGGTGATGGTTGTGTTCTATGTTAAAATTTTAATAAAAAAATGGGTTGGTTTGAAAAGTTTTGGTTAAGTATAGCCTTTGAATTTATGTTATGAAGATTTTAGGGCCGAATTTTTCAAATTTCAATTTGGGGCATAAGAACTTAGTTTTGGCCCAATCAAACATTGCACCTAGGTTCCTTAGAACCAGGGCTTAAGTTTTCTCACTTTGAAACTAGTTCAAAGTTAAGGATGCAGAATTAACCCTTGAAGCTTAAGCTTCAATGGAGTTTTTTGGTTTTTAATGTTGTTCGTTGTCATACACACGTTAAAACTTACATGTAATTACATATATTTACTCTAGGCTAGTGTAGAAACATAACCATATGAAAGAAAACAACATTCATACATATAAGGTTAAGGGTGCACGAAATCAAACCAATTTACTTTGAAAGTACACTGAGTTGGGTGGGTATTTCATTGAGGTAAGTTAGGCTTTATATAGGGTTCATGAGGGAGGTCTAGTTGGTGAAGAAGTTGGTGAGTTTTATCTTGGTTTATCTTTATTTTTAAGATGATTTCATGATGGTACATATGGGTATAAGCTTTTAAACATGTGAATTCATCCTTTGGACATGCGCAGTCCACATTGATCTTAATTTGCTTATTATCCTTCTTGACTACAAGAACCATGCTTAAGAGACAAATTAGGTATCTGATGGGCTTAATGGAAACCTGTTGTGAGTAGATTCTCTATTTCTGACTTTATCTTTAAGTCTAACTCAACCTTGTAAATGCGAGTTTCCCATCTCACATGCAAAGCATAAAGCAAAATATTTAACTTATGAGAGCTTACCTCAATGTCTATTCCCAACATTTATGTATATTTCCATTAAAAGACATTTATGAACTCCTAAAATATGTTTATAATTTATTCTCTTTGATTTGGGCTTAAACCTTTGGATATGAAGATGAGTCTCTCATCGTCACCCTCTTCTCCCAAGTTCAATTCTTCTAACTCATGTAGCCACTCCCTTAGCTCGTCTTGCATGCACTCCGGATCTTATTGTGGTTCTTCAACATACTCTACTATATGATAATAATAAATTACAAATCATTAAGACACTGAGTCGATGCTCTTAGAACGCCTCTCGTGCACACCGTTACAAACGATAAATCACCCTGCTATTAGGAAAATCACTTTCTTAAAAGTTGGAGCTGGCCTAGTCTGCTCTTTAATTTTTCATTTTACTATGTCTTTTGTCTCAGAGGTTTCCATTTGTGGACCCAGTTTATCATGAACGTATTTCTTTAATTGACCCCTTCATGGACTACTTGGTGTTCTCTAGTTCTTTTGAACAAATGAACATTTCTCCCTCCAGGCCTGTAAATAGGTTGGGTCTACCTATATCCATATCTGATTCGAGCATTTTTTTAGCGAATCGAGTCTACCCCGATTACCCATAGGGTCTAAAAAAATCTGTCCAAACCCAGACCCGTTAAGAACCAGAGAACCTAACCCGAATGCCCGAATAACTGAAACTAAAAAATACACCAAAAAATCCAATTTAAACAAAAAATAAGTATATAAATTTATATATACATGCTTATAAATACATATATATATACACACACATAAAACCAAAAATACATATATTAAAATCAATTTAAACATATATATATATATATATATATATATATATATATATATATATATATATATAGAGAGAGAGAGAGAGAGAGAGAGAGAGAGAGAGAGAGAGAGAGATTTTCGATCGGGTCCTTAACAGATTGGCTCTACTGATATCCATATCTGATCCATTTAATTAGTGGGTAATCGGGTTTCATAAAAGTACTCAAACCCGTGTTTAATGGATCAGGTCCTGGTCCAAACCCGACCCATTGACATGCCTATCTCCCTTTATCAAGCTCATTATAGAATGTGCCATCCACTAAGTGGTCCTCGTATATTGACAAAGGTCTCTCGATTTCCTTAATAACCTCCTATGTTCTACGAATGTTAGCTTTTCACATTGATGAAATACGGAAGGCACGATGTCATGAGTATAAGTCCACACCCTTCCATTAACAACTAATAACTCGTGTTAGCATTATTGACATGAAATTTGATGTGGGAAATAAAGTTTCCCAACTTTATCCCAACATTCACATATCCTATTGACTACATTCCTCCGTTGTCAAATCTTGAGATCACCAACGAGATTGACACGACCTTTACTTCATTTCATAAAGCGTGTTAATGGTCATATCATTGATTGATTCCCCATATAGCATTGCTCATGGGAAGCTGATCCCATTCACCAAAGTAGTCATGTATAAAGTCCTAATGAGAAAGAATAGTACCTACATGTCATCTTCTGAGAACACCACCTCCGACGTGTACCTTTTGATGATCCTCCTAATCAGACAATTCATTTGATTGAGGGATCTCCTATTTCTGTCACAACTTCAAGAATTTTCTTTGTAATCACCAATCTAATCTCAAACTTAACTCCAATTTGATCGAAAACGATTTTAACTTTGGGCTTTTGCAATCACTGCTCACTTTGAGTCTAATTCCACCTCATAAGTTTGCGTGTTACAGACATACTCTACCTATAAAGTTCCACTTCGCCTCGTGCAAGCACTACAATGACATTTCCTTCTTAAATCTCCAATTCCTCATCCTAATCACACTTATAGTCCATATTGGATAAACTAAATGGCCAATTACTACATGTTTTGTCATATTCTGACCATTCTTCAGACTTCATCATTTTTTCCAAATCGTGAGCTATGACCATATTTGTGGACCCATATTGGTGGGCCGCAATGGATTCTAATTGGCATCTATGGGTGGGATGTGAAGACTACCACTGTCAACTTACTCATTTATTATATTGTAAAGATAATAACAACCTTTGGTTGAGTGTTTCACTCTCTCTTGCAACTCATAGAATTTTGCATTCTCCCTCTCTACAGCTGTAGATGAAAGTGGTGTGGTCTTGCCACTCCTTCTCTCATTCATATCTGATAACAATCCATAACTTCCGCAACATTACACAAAACTGTTAGAGTAACATCATTTTTTAACTTCCTCTTTCCATATACACTATCCATTGACATTCCTTGAACATTTTTCTTTCCCTTGGGACGATCATCCACATAGTTGACAACTTGTTGATGAGAGACCTGAAACTTTCCTTGCCATGGAACTACCTAGGCTCTCCAACTCTATGCCTTTGGTTTATAATCATCACAATATTTATTATTACTCGATTAAATTCTCTAAGTGTACCTTCTCGTGTTTCATTTATCAAATGAATCTTGTACTCATCAAGCAAAACTTTCACATAAATCTACAATATCCTGGCCTCTGTGGTATCCTTATGAATATCTATAGATCTCTCTATATAGTGCTTGTTGTACTGCACCAGCTCCTCCATAGGCTTTCAACCTATTGGGTTAAATGCCTCAAAGTAAAGTCATCTTCGGATATAAAGAATTTTTGAAGGAACTAGTTGTGCATTTCTTCCCAAGTGGGAATTTTGTTTGGTGCTAGTGAGAATACCACGAGTAGGCTTCCCCTATATGAGTCTTTAAGATCTAACTCAGCCTTAAGTTCTTGTCATTGTACTGCACACTGGGGTACTCCATAAATCTCTTGATATTCTCTTTAGGATTCTCTCCTTTGTCATTAAACTTGATGAACTTTGGTGGGACATACCCCTATGGATAGGGCATGTTATTAATACTATCAAGAAAATGGTTCTTCAACTCCTCGTACAAGAGAGGAGACTGCTCAGTATTTTTCAGTGAGAGGAGCTTTGTTACTTCCTCCAGAGTAACTACTTTTGAAGGTGACTCATCTACCCCTAGCTTCTTTTACACATGATATGCAACAGGAGTATGGGTTTGCTCGGCCACCGATTTCTTGGTTAGTGCCACCCCTGGTGCAACCACTCCTCCAATGGGAGCCACCACCATCCTGGCACATAATTTCCTCAAACTCACCATATTTACATTGTGTTGTTTCAAAAACTCAAAGAATAAGCTTATGAGATTCATCCCCGCCAGCTGAGGGGGAGCAATCGAGTTGCTTATTTGTCCCACAAATGGACTAGGTCCTCAAGTTCTTGTAACCATAACTTCTTTATTGGAAGTTTTGTCACTTGGACCTCCATTACCTACTAGAGTGTCCTAAAAACTATGTTTTTTAGAAATTTTATGACCTTATTCATCAATGGAAGTGAGGATACGCCCGGAGTGAATTCATGTCCAACTTTATACATATTCCATTCTTTCTTTTATATATATATTTATGTTTTTTGTATTTTTTTCTCTCTTTGGACTTAAAAGCTTACTTGTGTATACTTACTTCCTCATAATACTGTCATGACTAATACAATCTCTTGTATTTATTTAGCTCTTTTAGCTATTTGTGCTCATCTTTTTCTATGATGATGTCATGGTACATACTTGCCCTACACAAATGTATTACATACACATATGTATCATACACACAGACTTTCATATTTACATTTATGTTACACTTTTCTTGCACTCTCATCATCACCTACATGCATAACAGTAAGAGAAAATATATATTATCTTTTACTCATAAGAGACCGAAAGGGAGGATGTGTGTCTAACACCTTCCCTCTCTGTAACATAGTCTCTGATTCTCCCTTGTCCTTGGTTTCGTATCGATATATTGGCTTTTGACTCCTTTTTGGTTTTATTTATTTCTTTTGACCGATTTTGTAAAATAGACTGATGACATAGAGTTATACATTGTCACACATCTTAATAACCATTAAAGGCTAGATATCCCTTTATCTTATCACCCTCGAGGATGAAAGGCCGTTTTAGGACCCACGCACCACACGTAGGCATCCGCGAGTCGAGATGGCCACATGTATAAATACCTAATAAATTTAACAATTTTCATCACCAATTTCATCCTTAAACTTAGTATTCTTGTTTTTTTAATATACAAACACTTTTTGTTTATAAAAAACTGTTAATGGAAAGCTATTCTGAATACCAACAAGAGAAATTCTAAGAAACCATATATTGAAGAAACCCCATAAAGTCAATACATAAGGGTATCCACCAGAAGAAAAACTTATCGTAGGATGAAGACGCATTGATTGGCACAATGTGGGGGGATACATATGATGATTCGATTAACGGAACAAATAAAAAATGGGCATGTGGAAGAATATTTCCTACAAGTTCGACAAAGAGAATCACTATTGCAAGTAGCATCCTACGAGCTCGTTTAACATACAGTTTGGCACCATTATTCGAGTAATTAGAAAATTATATGTGACAACCTGCCTACTAAAATAAGAGGTGGCTTGCCCGATACTCTAATAATCACAGGAATCATAGATGGTCCATTCTTAGCATCACTGTCGTTAAAATATTAATACGAGATAACCACCAATTATTTTAGAAAACGGACTGTTAAATGAAATTTTGTAAGATAAAAGAAAAGTGTTTAGACAATCCAATTTGCAAAGAAGGTGGATACCAAAAATCAACGGGTAATAGAATGACAATTATGCATAAAGTAATAACCGAATAAGCGGTCAGTTAACAGACTAATACAAACATGTTACACCGAGTATTACAATTAAATATCACATTATAATAAATGAGTACAAAGCATGGGCAACACGCCCGAATAAGTGAACTGAACATAGATAGAGTACAAAAGATAGAAGCGTCTATAACGAATATCCTACAACATTCGCAAAATGCTATAGCTCCAGGACAACTGGAATGGAGAGGTCAATACGGGCGTCCTTGCGGAGGAGCACCTGGACGAACATGGAGTTCATACAAAATAAAGAGATATAGACGGGTCAGGGCCCGGTTTGATATGATCACCATGTGAATAAAATGTATGACAGTTGTGAATATCTAATCATAATCATGAACTAAACTTTCTCTAACAAGTAATCATAAAATTTCTCACCCCTCCATCTAAAAGCACAACCTAGCGCAATATCAATGAAAATTCTCAATGATCCTATAAACATGAGAGAACTCATCTACATTCACTCAAGGAGACATCATTTCAATTATTCACAACTTAAATGCACAATTCCTTTTTTTCTTTAGGAAATACATGTATAGAAATTCATTTTACAAAATGCTTACCAATTCAATTTCATCTCATAACTTTCCATTTCCCTTTTTACTTACAGGAAATGTATTTAAAGCCAGTTTATTATCATAAAATGCTTTAACATCAATAATGTCCCACATTATTATGAATAGTTATATTTCATATCATATAATGATTCTAAGACAGCGCGTCCGGGTTTCCCCACTGTGCGCATCCCTAAATGGCTATCATCTTCCAGGGTCAATCAAACAAGACAACCTGGGCATCCTACAACGCGAGATGTCGGGAAGCGGTCATATACCTGCGAGTGAGTCATAACCACACCTGGAATTACCCCACATCGCAAAATAAACATATAATATAATAATCGGTCATATGGTCGAGGACTATATTCACCCTGCATTCACTAGCCTGGGGACTTCACCTCATGCGCATAACTGCCCTTATGATAGCGATTTAGAGAGGTGTGTATATGCAAATTATCATTTATAAAAAATCATTTTTCCATTTTGAAAGCATTCACTTTTTACATTCTCAAACCATTTATACTTATCCATTAAGTACCAAATTTTAGAATATGCATATCTTATCCTTAAAGTCATATTTTATTAATGACCTAGGACCCCAAGTGCCATCATCCTCACACTAGTCTCCAAGAGGCCCAAGGAAATACCATAAATCATTAAAGGAATTTCCCACAACAATAGTCTCAGAAAAGTCCCAAACCTTATCATTCTATCTTCTATAAATTCAAGGTTAACTTCCTATATCAAACGAAACATTAGCCTCTATAAACTAACCCTTGGGATAAGCCCAAATATCCCCATTCTATACTAGGACATTTATATACTCCATACAAACCTCTAAAACTCTTTATTACTTCCCAAGAGAAGGTTCCTAAACCTTGAACCTAAAAGAAAAGGACTAAAAAATAAAATTAGAAAAATCTCACAAAAACAGGCCTTCTGAATCGATTCGCCTAGGGCCGAATCGATTTGCCCTTAACTGCGAATTGATTTGCCCAAAAACGAATCGATTCAGTGAGGAAAACCAACCTACTACCCTAGCCCAAATCGATTCGGCCTTAGACCGAATCGATTCGGTTTTCCAGACCTGTATCCTCCCCTCTAACCGAATCGATTCGCTTTGGAGCCAAATCGACGGGTTTAAGAACCCTAAATTTCCCAAAACCCCCAAATCTGCAATTCCTCCAACATCAACAACAAATAGTTCTACTAAATCTTTCCTACACAATTACTAACTAGTATATTCTCCTTAAACCAAATTTAAATCAAAGATTAAAGGTTTAAACACCAAAAACCCCCAAAACCCATAAATGGTTTAAATCTCCAAAAACTAACTATACATGCAATTTATCACATTAAATCATATACTAGCAAGTTAGAAACTTGTCTCAAGTTTGTAGTCTCGTATCTCCTTCCCGTAGCAACGATTTCCAGCTCCAAATCTTCATTTCTCTCTCTTTTCTCCATTTCTCCCAAGCTCTCTCTTCTCTCTCTCTCTCTCTCTCTCAGCTTATAACATAAAATGAGAAATAAAAAGGGTTTGAGAGACTTAACCGGGTTTTAAACATAAATTCCCCTCTTTAAATGTTGATACACCATTTAAAATGACTCGTAACTACATAATTGAGTCATAACCCGTCAAAAGTGCTCGGGACTCAAAAATACAACTTGGCACTTATTTTGACTATCTCGACTATTTCAAAACAAACCGCACCCCCTAAATTGGCATCCAGAGTATCGTGAAATATTTTAGGGTCCAACGTCAATTTAATTCATTAATTATAAGTCATAACCGTCGTTTAAAGCACAACGATGCAATAAAACACAATATAATGCTATTTACCTTCTCATAATAGTAAATAGGCAAAACAGGGTAAATATTATCTCTCAAATCACTTAAAATAATATTTACCCCAACTTTCTTTATTTTATAAAATTATCCCATCAGGCAATTTAATATAAAATAGTCACTCAAAAGTCTGGGTTATTACATTATATTCCATCGTCGGTCAGGTCAACCAGGGTTTAGCTTCGACCACACCAACTACGACTTGCTCCCGCTTGTTTTCCAGAGGTGGATACAAAGGAGCCTTCCTTATTCATAAAGTGTTCCATTGCTCTAAAGGACACTTCAATATGGAATAACGAGCTCCAAACATGGTGCAAGTTTTGTCTAAGACGTCATTGATATTGAGATGAAGTGTGACAATCCAATCTGAACCGAGACTATTATATGCGATGAAGGATGGTATGTGATATTTTTTTGGATAAAGTGTTGCTGGATTACAACGACCTCCCAACATTTACTTAGTCGAGCATTAAGAGGCCAATTGGTAGTAACACCACTAAAGAGAAAGGAAGTGGACAACAAATACTCTACCATAAAAGTTTTCAATTTCCTGGTGGATTTAAGTGCACACTTAAACTCCCTTGATAAAACTAAAACATTTGTGGAGGTTGACACTTTACTAGCCCTGTTAGTGGAAAAACTCGAGATTATACTAAAACATAAAAGGGGAAAATGTATAATTAACCGACAATACTCCAACTTGTACCCACACAGATGTATGTATTGTGAGGTGAAAAAAATATATACTTGACAAATGGAATGGTGAGAGTCGAGTGAGAGAAGATAACGTAAGAATAAGATTTCAAGTTCGCAAGCGAATGATGTATTTTTTTAAAATATATGTTTAAGTAAGTACTATTATGCTAATTTAACTTTAGCTTCTGATTATTTAGAGTTATTATTTATCAATTTCATAACTAAATTATGGTAACGCAATACATTTGACTAGAAACATAATTCAATATAATATATTTCAACAATAAGTCTCCACCCTCCAAATATTTGTACATTACTTGTATTTCACAGTGAGTTTTTCTTAAAATTCATTCTCTAGCTCCAACACTTACTCCATCTCCAAAACCTTGTTCGGTTCTACTACTGGTTCGGTAGTAATCTGGGCTAGTTCAATCATGGGACGCTTCCACTAGTCGTGGAATATCACATATGATGAACATGCATTCTTTTACACGTTGAATGTTTGAATGCGCCAATGGGTGTGCCCATTTGTATGTCAAATAGTGTCGTGGATGTTGTCGTGAATTTTAGGTCATGAATCATTATTTTTATGATAATTTTAAGTTGATTAATGCTATTTTAGAGGTTAAAATTTATTTTATGGGGAATTTAATAGGCTAAAAGTCCCGTTGGTGGTGCGACATTCAAATAGATACGCGATATCTTCCCACTACAATTGGTTCGTCTTGTGCATGTGTAAGAGATACCACTCCTGGACCAGCATATTCAAGAGCATTTTTGCTCTTGAATCTGTTGATCTTGGAATAAATTCACATTATGCTACATGCTCTAAAGACAAAAAATAACATAATCACTAAACAAATTATTTTTCTTGATGCCTTTGGAGATGGTATAAAAAAGCTTAACAAATCCACCACTGACATACATAAATCATGTCCATGTATCTATGGAAGACACATAAGGAAAAAGGCATCACAGAATTCTTCATGCATTGAACTCTCACTGTAGACCTTATAGTTTTGCTTTGGGGATTGCATTTACTATGCAATATCAAGGTTTTGATAGTAAACTTTGATAAAATAAATATAAAAAAATCGTAAACATTTGTGGAAAATAATTTTTTTCTGTGTATACATCTCTCTTGTCAACATCAAGATCAAGAACTCAATGTGAAAATTATATAGTAGTTTTATTTTAAAGAACTTAATAAATATGTGTCTTATGTGTGTGTGTGAGAGAGAGCGTGTGTGTGTGTGAGTATATATATATATATATATATATATATATATATATATGATTTATTTCCTTTTTTCAATCACCCAAATATATTTTCATGTAATTCTAGCCATCTACAATCACTTGGTTCAATTTTTAGTCCTATATTCTCCAATCTCCAATCTACATGATCATCAATTTGGATATGGATTATGAAATCGTATACCGTATTGAGTCTGTCTTATGGAGAATGAGATGGGTAGATATGATGTTTGAGTGATTCGTGGATTTTTTTGGATCTTTTTCACTTTTTATCTTATTTTTTATTTTTTTAGGAACAATTGAATGGGAAGATTTATAAGGGAATATTTGATATCCTTTCATTGGGTTGACTATATTCTAGATTTATAAAACGTACGTCTAGGTGTCTTTGAGCCTTCGTATTATCTTGAAGATTTGAAGATAATGACGTGCAATTTGACTTTTTTTCCCCTAATTGGACAACACACTTTCCATTTCAAGGATAGATAAGGGTACAAGGGGGATTTTGATTTTCCTAGGTGCTCTTTGGATTAAAGGACTGACAAGCAAAAAAAAATTTGGAAAACGATTTAAAACTTATTTTTTAATTAACTTTTAAAATATTTCTATATTTTTTTTGTACGAAATAAGTCTCATATGGAGATCGTAGAAAACAATTTATATATGAGATTTGACTTTAAAGTCAGAAGATTCTGTACAAAATAATTTTTGTTTTGTTTCGTACGATATGAACTTGTATTGAATTTATTTTATATAAGATTTTGATTGTTAGTTAATTTCTCGTTTGAAGTCTCGCACGAAGTGGAGGATTCTTTTACAAAGTAACTCATTTGTACGAGCTTGATCTCGTTCGTGCAGGATCTAAATTTTTTAGATTTGTGATTCTTTGACCAAATTTTTTACATCAACAAATAAATAAGGTTGAAAATTATCCTTCTCAACAACAAATCGAATTTGTATTGAAAACCTTCATTTGGTTTTGAGAGATTTCGTGAGAATGTGAAAGATCCTGTCATGTCATTAACTCGGAGAGAGATTTTACATGAAACCCTCCTCTTTTAGATCAAAATACTTATCACGAGTGATTTGTGTGGACTAATATTTTATTTTTTAAATGGATAATGATACTTTCGGGTTGTGCTAGCTGGGGTGTGCAAAAAAAATGATTGAACCGAAAATCGAACCGAACCGAAATCGACGGCTTTTTTAGCCTAGTTCGGTTTGCGATTTGCGGATTTAAAAATCGACAATGTCGGTTCGGTTGGCGGTTTAGACAAAGAAAAAACTGATTCGAACCGAACCGAACCGACATCAATATTTATATTAAAAAACCCATAAATATCTTTTATTTTTATATCCAAAACCCATTAAGCAAACTCCAAAACCGACCAAAATCGAAAACCGACCTAAAAAAACCGGACCAAAACTGAAAATATGTTAAAACCGAATCGAATTTGAACTGAACCGAAACCGATGTGAACCAAAACCGACGGGTTTTTTCATTATCGGTTCGGTTTCGGTTTGAATTTTTCCAAAACCAAACCGATCGGTTCGATTAGAATTGTGGTCCAAAACCGAACCGAACCGACTCGTGCACACCCCTAGTACTAGCTGTTGCGAAATTGCAATGGGGAGAAAATGATTGCTAGTGCGGCAGAGGTGACAAGTGCAGAGCACTGGATAAGAATCATGATATAATACTATTGGAGTTTTGTTATGGAAAGAACGAAATATGTTACTTAATTTCTACAAGGCACGTTCTTGGAACGCTTTCTTTTAGGCAAAATTTCTCCTAATCCGGTTGAGACAGAACCAGAACCGCGAATACACTATGGGTTTTATAGAATTTGCCTTCAGGATACAATGCAGTGTATGAACAGTTATTTTATTCAAACTATGTACTGTTTGATCAAATCAAGAACACTCTGAATTTGTAACTTGATAATGGCAAAGTATAGAGGACGGAGAGAGGAGAAACTAGCAATTTTCGGTGTCCAAAACAGAGGCCTGAAACTCTTTTTATAGCCATTTCTGTGACTGTTCTTCAACAGTCACAACTCTTCATGGAGTGACTTAGCAACAGTTAGATCGTGCCTGTTTGGAACAGCTACTATCTAACGGTTCAGATTAGGCATACAATCGTAAGCGAATGGACATCCCCTACACGATACGCTACGAGTTCATCTAACGATTTAGATCAAGTCATTTCGGATTTTAAATCCTTTGATCGGATCGTTTAATCACAACCGTTGATCTGTTTTACCTCGTCAAAACTTTAGGCTCCCACCCTCCAAGAGACGATGCACACGTGCGAAGTGCCAAGTGCGCGTCAAAGCGCGTAATGCGCCCTAAGTCGCCCAATTGCCCTTTCGCGCGTCGCGCTTACGGGTGTCGCGATAGGTGGTGCATAAGCACCATCGCGATGCATAGGATCATAGCCTCTTATTTGACTTGTCAACTAAGAATCTTAGTTGTCCTTTAGTTGATATACCACTACTTTTTGTAGTATTCTTCCAATGTGGGACAATATGGGATTTTGAGCACTCTCATATCTTTCACACCCATTTGCTCATGTTTCTACCTTCTAAATTAAAACCCAAACTATGTTCAAAATAAAACACCAATAATATAATAAAATATTAACAACTAAAAAATAAAATATCAATAAATATTGGAATTTATCCAACATTCCCCCACCAATTTCAATATACACAAGAGAGCAAAGCAAAAACACAATAAATAACTTTTGGCATTATCGCTAAAATCTAGTACATAAATGAGAAGTGTCTTTCGGACTTGAACTTCCATATAGTGAAAATAATTCAAAGCTCCATCAAGGTGCTGTGGTGAACGTATCTTGAACCAAGGACCTTTTGAGACTAGCCGGAACTATCACACATACCGATTTATGAGTTTATAAGTGTTCTTCTAGCATGCACTTTTATGGCCTTGTGCTAATCCTGATTTCACGAGCGCTTTAGGATCGGTCTTGATTTCATAGAAAGCGGCCACACTTTCGACACTCGTATAGGTAAATCAACTTTAGTGATTCAGCGAGTCACACTTATATGATTTATTAAGAAGTAATCTTCATCCTCTAACATGCAAAAAACCAACACAAGGCACATAGGAATGAAACTTTTTGTATAAAATTCCTACTGTTCCATAACTATAATTTAACTTGTTTGTACCACATTGAACTCTATCTATATTTTCAAGATATGAGTTGGGTTACCATTAAATATAGTTGTGTTATTTAATAGACCTTAGTCCCATTCCTTTTGAGGTGATATATATCATCTCCCTAACAAGACCTTTAGTCAGAGGATCTGCTTAATTCTTGTTCGTTTTAATATAGTCGACTGTAATTACTCCTTCCTTGAGAAATTTTCTTATAATTTGATGCCTTAGACTAATGTGTCTAGATTTTTCGTTGTAAGTTTCGTTCGAAACTTTATAAATTATGGCTTGGTTATCACAACTTATCATAATAGAAGGTGATGGATTTTTCCATAAAGGAATATCATACAACACATTTCTAAGACATTCTGCTTCTTTACATGCATCTGCTAGGGCTATAAATTCAGATTGCATTGTTGAATCTGATACACATGTTTGTTTCTTGGATCCCCAAGAGATAGCTGCTCCTCCTAGCGTAAAATCCAACCAGTAGTTGACTTGGATTTTGATTCAAGATTATTCCAACTTGAATCACTATATCCTTCTAAAACTGATGGATATCCTACATAATGTAAGACATAATCCAAAGTCCTCTTCAGGTATCTAAGCACCCTAGAAATTGCATTCTAGTGCTCTTGTCCTGGATTACACGTAAATCTACACAATACACTCACTGCGTAAGCAATGTCTGGTCTAGTGCAATGCATGGCATACATTAGACTCCCAATAATACTATCATATTTAAGTTGGTCCATAGCATGCCCAATATTTTTCATTAATTTGATGCTAGGATCCACTGGTGTAACAGCTGGCTTAAGTTCAAAATGATTATATCTTTTTAGAACTTTTTCTATATAATGAGATTGAGATAACGCTAAAGAATTATCCTTTCTCACAATTTTGATTCCTAAAATCACATCAGCTTCTCCAAGATCTTTCATATCAAATTTTGATGAAAGAAACCTTTTGGTTTCTTCAACATATTTGAGATTAGACCCAAATATTAACATCCCATCCACATATAAGCAAATAATAACACTAACAGCATTTTCAAATTTACTATATATACATTTGTGGGCATCATTAACTTTATATCAATGGGATATAACAATATTATTAAACTTCTCATGCCATTGCATAGGAGCTTGTTTAAGGCCATAAAGAGATTTAACCAATTTACACATTTTCTTTTCTTGGCCAGGCAAAACAAACCCTTCGGGTTGTTCCATGTAAATCTCTTCTTCTTAATCACCATTTAAAAATGCAATTTTAAAATCCATTTGATGAATAACTAAATTGTGAATAGAAGCAAGAGATATCAATATCCTAATGGAAGTGATTCGAGCAACAGGAGCATATGTATCAAAGTAATCAATTCCATGTTTTTGCTTATAGCCTTTAGCAACTAGTCTTGCCTTAAATTTATTTATAGAACCATCCGAATTTAATTTTCTTTTAAATATCCATTTGCACCCAATAGGTTTAGCCCTGGGGGGAAGATCGGAAATAATCAGAGTTTGATTTGACAAAATTGAGTTCATTTCATCATTTATTCCTTCTTTCCAAAAGACAACATCCCTAGATGTTACCGCTTCATGAAATGTGGTCGGTTCATCTTCTACATTAAGAACAAATTTAGTTTTGTTCTTAGTATCATATAAATCCCCTTCAACTAAATAAATAACAAAGTCAGGCCCAAATGTTTTTTCTGTTCTTTGTCTTTTACTCCTTCGTGGTTCAACGTCATTCGTTATTTCCGAAGAAGATATAGGTAGTGAATTTTCTTCTAAATTTGAGGAGTCAACAATCGGATTATTATTTTCTAAACCTTGATTCAAAGTACCAAACTTTGTTAGATGTTCCAAGAATTGCACATCTACCGACTCAATGATTTCTTGAGTTTCAAGGTTTAAAAATCTATAAGTCGTACTGTTACTAGCGTATCCAATAAAAACACATTTGCAAGTCCTATTTCCTAGTTTAGGGCTTTTAGGTTTGGGTTTTATTATATAAGCAAGACATCCACAAACTTTAAGACGTCTAAGATTAGGCTTACGATTAAACCATAATTCATATGGTGTAATATCCTTTTTTTTCAGTGGAACTCTATTTAAAATATAATATGCGGATAAAACCGCTTCTCCCCACATTGACAAAGGTAAACCAGAACTGATTAACATTGAATTTATCATTTCAAATAAAGTCCTATTTTTCCTTTTCGCAGTTCCATTTTGTTGTGGCGTATATGGTGCCGTAACTTGATGGATTATCCCTTGAGTATTACAAAATTGTATAAACTCGCCCGGGTAATATTCACAACCCCTATCGTATCGTAGGACTTTAATTTTCTGATTTTGTTGAGTTTCAACTTCTGTTTTAAAATTTAGGAATTTCTCGAAAACTTCATCTTTACTTTTAAGTAAATATGCATATGCATACTTAGAGTAATCATCAATGAAAGTTAAGAAATATTTATTTCCACCACGAGTCATATTACTCTTCATATCACATACATCACTATGAATAAGATCAAGTATTTTGGATTTCCTCTCAACAGATTTGAACGACTTTCTAGTTATCTTCGATTGAGCACAAATTTCACATTTTGAAAGGTTATCAAATTTACAATCCGAGATTAAGCCGAGATTAGTCATATTTTTATACTTCTATAATTCACATGACCTAATCTACTATGCCATAAAGAAATAGACTCAAGCATATAAGCAGAACTAATATCATTGATTACATTAATTTTGATCATGCCGTTACAAGAGTACCCTTTGCCAATAAATTGACCATTCTTAGACAAAACAAACTTATCAGACTCATACACTAGTTTGAAACCTCTCTTATTGAGAAGGTCCCCAGACATAATATTTTTACACATATCAGGTACATGAAGTACATCAATTAGAGTAAGTGTCTTTCCAGAAGTTAGCTTCCATTCCACTGTGCCTTTTCCAACTACATTGGTGCGAAGATTATTTGCCATCTTCACTTCTTTTCCATCAATTTCTTGATATGTTTTAAATGAAGAGCAGTCTTTGCATATGTGGACCATTGCGCCTGTATCCAGCTACCATCGACTTTCATTATCAATTGAATTTTCTTCGCATACAGTAGCAATAAGATTTTCAACATTATTGGTTTCCTTCGACCCTTGTTTTTCCTTAAATGCCTTCTTTTTAAGACGACATTCTCGAGAATAATGGCTCGGTTTGTCACAGAAGAAACATTTTCCCTTCTTTTTCTTATTTGCACCTTTGTTCTTGAATTTTGAATCATTCTTTGCTTTAAATTTTGAGTCTTTGGTAATCTTGGATTTTGATCCTCAACCATATCTTTTGAATGACCCTCACCTTGTTCATCCTTCTTTTCACGAATACGAGTATCATCTTCAATACGAAGGTGACGAAGAAGGGATTCCATAGTATAAGTCTTTTCATCATGATTAATTTTCTTCTTAAAGCCATTCCAAGAGGATGGAAGTTTTGAAACAATCACCCCTACATGAAATTCATCTTGAAGATTAATACCAGCGGCTTTAAGGTCAGCAATAATTTGTTGGAGTTCATGGGCTTGTGCAACGATAGATTTATCATAACTCATTCTAAAATTCATATAGTTTGAAATTAGAAACTTACGGTTGCTCGCTTCCTCATTTTGATACTTTGTCTCCAAAGCCTTTCATAATTCCTTTGCCGTTGGAATCATTCTATGAGCGCTATAAACAGTTTGAGACAAAGCATTGAGGATGTGTCCTCGACACATAAATTCATCTTCTTTCCTCTTCACACGTTTTTGCTTTATTTTTTCGGTGTCTTTGGGTATGGGCTCGGGAATTTGTTCAAAGTTATCATCTAGAATGTATGCAAGTTTTAGTGATTTGAGGAAGAACATAACTTTATTTTGCCAACGGGTGAAATTTTTGCCATCAAAACGGTCGAGTCGGATTAAGTCTTGAGTCATGACTTGGATAGATTGTGCCACAGTTCCTTCCATTTGAGTGGAGTAATAAGAATAATTTTTGCCTAAAACTGTTGGAGTTTTGTTATGGAAAGAACGAAATATATTACTTAATTTCTGTAAGGCACGTTCTTGGAAAGCTTTCTTTTAGGCAAAATTTCTCCCAATCCGGTTGAGACAGAACCAGAACCGCGAGTACACTATGGGTTTTATAGAATCTGCCTTCAGGATACAATGCAGTGTATGAACAGTTGTTTAATTCAAACTATGTACTGTTTGATCAAATCGAGAACACTCTGAATTTGTAACTTGATAATGGCAAAGTATAGAGGACGGAGAGAGGAGAAACTAGCAATTTTCGGTGTCCAAACCACACGCCTGGAACTCTTTTTATAGCCATTTCTGTGACTGTTCTTCAACAGTCACAGCTCTTCATGGAGTGACTCAGCAACCATTGGATCGTGCCTGTTTGGAACAGCTGCGATCTAACGGTTCTGATTAGGCGTCCCATCGTAAGCGAATGGACATACCCTACACTAAACGCTATGAGTTCATCTAACGGTTTAGATCTTGTCGTTTCGAATTTTAAACCATTTGATCGGATCGTTTAATCACAACCGTTGATCTGTTTTACCTTGTCAAAACTTTAGGCTCCCACGCTCCAAGCGACGATGCGCACGTGCGAAGTGCCAAGTGCGCGTCAAAGCACGTAATGCGCCCTAAGTCGCCCAATTGCCCTTTCACGCTTACGCGTGTCGCGTTTACGTGTGTTGCGCTTACCCGCTTACGCTCTTACGCATGTCGCGATTGGTGGTGCTTAAGCACCACCGCAATGCGTAGGATCATAGCCTCTTATTTGACTTGTCAACTAAGAATCTTAGTTGTCCTTTAGTTGATATACCACTACTTTTTGTAGTATTCTTCCAATGTGGGACAATATGGGATTTTGAGCACTCCCATATCTTTCACACCCATTTGCTCATGTTTCTACCTTCTAAATTAAAACCCAAACTATGTTAAAAATAAAACACCAATAATATAATAAAATATTAACAACTAAAAAATAAAATATCAATAAATATTAGAATTTATCCAACATTCCCCCACCAATTTCAATATATACAAGAGAGCAAAGCAAAAAAACAATAAATAACTTTTGGCATTATCTCTAAAATCTAGTAAATAAATGAGAAGTGTCTTTCGGACTTGAGCTTCCATATAGTGAAAATAATTCAAAGCTTCATCAAGGTGCTGTGGTGAACGTATCTTGAACCAAGGACCTTTTGAGACTAGCCGGAACTATCACATATACCGATTTCTGAGTTTATAAGTGTTCTTCTAGCATGCACTTTTATGGCCTTGTTCTAATCCTGATTTCACGAGCGCTTTAGAATCGGTCTTGATTTCATAGAAAGCGGCCACAGTTTCGACACTCGTATAGGTGAATCAACTTTGGTGATTCTGCGAGTCACACTTATATGATTTATTAAGAAGTAACCTTCATCCTCTAACATGCAGAAAACCAACACTAGGCACATAGGAATGGAACTTTTTGTATAAAATTCCTAGTGTTCCATAACTATAATTTAACTTGTTTTTACCACATTGAACTCTATATATATTTTCAAGATATGAGTTGGGTTCCCATTAAATATAGTTGTGTTATTTAATATACCTTAGTCCCATTCCTTTTGAGGTGATATATATCATCTCCCTAACAAGACCTTTAGTCAGAGGATCTGCTAAATTCTTGTTCATTTTAATATAGTTGATTGTAATTACTCCTTCCTTGAGTAATTTTCTTATAATTTGATGCCTTAGACTAATGTCTCTAGATTTTTCGTTGTTAGTTTTATTCGAAACTTTATAAATTATGGCTTGGTTATCAAAACTTATCATAACAGAAGGTGATGGCTTTTTCCATAAAGGAATATCATACAACACATTTCTAAGCCGTTCTGCTTCTTTACATGCATCTGCTAGGGCTATAAATTCAGATTGCATTGTTGAATCTGATAAACATGTTTGTTTCTGGGATCCCCAATAGATAGCTGCTCCTCCTAGCATAAAAATCCAACCAGTAGTTGACTTGGATTTTGATTCAAGATTATTCCAACTTGAATCACTATATCCTTATAAAACAGATGGATATCTTACATAATGTAAGCCATAATCCAAAGTCCTCTTCAGGTATCTAAGCACCCTAGAAATTTCATTCTAGTGCTCTTGTCCTGGATTACTTGTAAATCTACACAATACACTCACTGCATAAGTAATGTCTGGTCTAGTGCAATGCATGGCATACATTGGACTCCCAATATACTAGCATATTTAAGTTGGTCCATAGCACGCCCAATATTTTTCAATAATTTGATGCTTGGATCCACTGGTGTAGCAGCTGGCTTAAGTTCAAAATGATTATATCTTTTTAGAACTTTTTCTATATAATGAGATTGAGATAACGCTAAAGAATTATCCTTTCTCACAATTTTGATTCGTAAAATCACATCAGCTTCTCCAAGATCTTTCATATCAAATTTTGATGAAAGAAACCTTTTGGTTTCTTCAACATATTTGAGATTAGACCCAAATATTAACATCTCATCCACATATAAGCAAATAATAACACCAACACCATTTTCAAATTTACTATATATACATTTGTCGACATCATTAACTTTATATCAATGGGATATAACAATATTATTAAACTTCTCATGCCATTGCATAGGAGCTTGTTTAAGGCCATAAAGAGATTTAACCAATTTACACACTTTCTTTTCTTGGCCAGGCAAAACAAACCCTTCGGGTTGTTCCATGTAAATCTCTTCTTCTTAATCACCATTTAAAAATGCAGTTTTAACATCCATTTGATGAATAACTAAATTGTGAATAGAAGCAAGAGATATCAATATCCTAATGGAAGTGATTCGAGCAACATGTGCATATGTATCAAAGTAATCAATTCCATGTTTTTGCTTATAGCCTTTAGCAACTAGTCTTGCCTTAAATTTATTTATAGAACCATCCGGATTTAATTTTCTTTTAAATATCCATTTGCACCCAATAGGTTTAGCCCTGGGGGGAAGATCGGAAATAATCCAAGTTTGATTTGACAAAATTGAGTTCATTTCATAATTTATTCCTTATTTCCAAAAGACAGCATCCCTAGATGTTACCGCTTCATGAAATGTGGTCGGTTCATCTTCTACATTTAGAACAAATTTAGTTTTGTTCTTAGTATCATATAAATCCCCTTCAACTAAATAAATAACAAAGTCAGGCCCAAATGTTTTTTCTGTTCTTTGTCTTTTACTCCTTCGTGGTTCAACGTCATTCGTTATTTTCGAAGAAGGTATAGGTTGTGAATTTTCTTCTAAATTTGAGGAGTCAACAGTCGGATTATTATTTTCTAAACCTTGATTCAAAGAACCAAACTTTGTTAGATGTTCAAAGAATTGCACATCTACCGACTGAATGATTTCTTGAGTTTCAAGATTTAAAAATCTATAAGTCGTACTGTTACTAGAGTATCCAATAAAAACACATTTGTAAGTCCTATTTCCTAGTTTAGGGCTTTTAGGTTCGGGTTTTCTTATATAATAAAGACATCCCAAAACTTTAAGACGTCTAAGATAAGGCTTACTATTAAACCATAATTCATATGGTGTAATATCCTTTTTTTCAGTGGAACTCTATTTAAAATATAACATGCGGATAAAACCGCTTCTCCCCACATTGACAAAGGTAAACCAGAACTAATTAACATTGAATTTATCATTTCAAATAAAGTCCTATTTTTCCTTTTCACCGTTCCATTTTGTTGTGGCGTATATGGTGCCGTAACTTGATGGATTATCCCTTGAGTATTACAAAATTGTATAAACTCGCCTGGGTAATATTCACAACCCCTATCGTATCGTAGGACTTTAATTTTCTGATTTTGTTGAGTTTCAACTTCTGCTTTAAAATTTAGGAATTTCTCGAAAACTTCATCTTTACTTTTAAGTAAATATGCATATGCATACTTAGAGTAATCATCAATGAAAGTTAAGAAATATTTATTTCCACCACGAGTCATATTACTCTTCATATCACATACATCACCATAAATAAGATCAAGCATTTTGGATTTCCTCTCAACAGATTTGAACGACTTTCTAGTTATCTTCGATTGAGCACAAATTTCACATTTTGAAAGGTTATCAATTTACAATCCGAGATTAAGCCGAGATTAGTCATATTTTTTATACTTCTATAATTCACATGACCTAATCTACTATGCCATAAAGAAATAGACTCAACCATATAAGCAGAACTAATATCATTGATTACATTAATTTTGATCATGCCGTTACAAGAGTACCCTTTGCCAATAAATTGACCATTCTTAGACAAAACAAACTTATCAGACTCATACACTAATTTGAAACCTCTCTTATTGAGAAGGTCCCCAGACATAATATTTTTACACATATCAGGTACATGAAGTACATCAATTAGAGTAAGTGTCTTTCCAGAAGTTAGCTTCCATTCCACTGTGCCTTTTCCAACTACATTGGTGCGAAGATTATTTTCCATCTTCACTTCTTTTCCATCAATTTCTTGATATGTTTTAAATGAAGATCAGTCTTTGCATATGTGGACCATTGCGCCGGTATCCAGCTACCATCCACTTTCATTATCAATTGAATTTGCTTCGCATACAGTAGCAATAAGATCTTCAACATTATTGGTTTCCTTCGACCCTTATTTTTCCTTAAATGCCTTCTTTTTAAGACGACATTCTCGAGAATAATGGCTCGGTTTGTCACAGAAGAAACATTTTCCCTTCTTTTTCTTATTTGCACCTTTGTTCTTGAATTTTGAATCATTCTTTGCTTTAAATTTTGAGTCTTTGGTAATCTTGGATTTTGATCCTCAACCATATTAGCTTTTGAATGACCCTCACCTTATTCATTCTTCTTTTCTCGAATACGAGTATCATCTTCAATACGAAGGTGACGAAGAAGGGATTCCACAGTATAAGTCTTTTCATCATGATTAATTTTCTTCTTAAAGCCATTCCAAGAGGATGGAAGTTTTGAAACAATCACCCCTACTTGAAATTCATCTTGAAGATTAATACCAGCGGCTTTAAGGTAACCAATAATTTGTTGGAGTTCATGGGCTTGTGCAACGATAGATTTATCATTACTCATTCTAAAATTCATATAGTTTGAAATTAGAAACTTACGGTTGCTCGCTTCCTCATTTTGATACTTTGTCTCCAAAGCCTTTCATAATTCCTTTGCCGTTGGAATCATTCTATGAGCACTATAAACAGTTTGAGACAAAGCATTGAGGATGTGTCCTCGACACATAAATTCATCTTCTTTCCTCTTCACACGTTTTTGCTTTATTTTTTCGGTGTCTTTGGGTATGGGCTCGGGAATTTGTTCAAAGTTATCATCTAGAATGTATGCAAGTTTTAGTGATTTGAGGAAGAACATAACTTTATTTTGCCAACGGGTGAAATTTCCGCCATCAAAACGGTCGAGTCGGATTAAGTCTTGAGTCATGACTTGGATAGATTGTGCCACGGTTCCTTCCATTTGAGTGGAGTAATAAGAATAATTTTTGCCTAAAACTGTTGGAGTTTTGTTATGGAAAGAACGAAATATATTACTTAATTTCTGCAAGGCACGTTCTTGGAAAGCTTTCTTTTAGGCAAAATTTCTCCCAAACCGGTTGAGACAGAACCAAAACCGCGAGTACACTATGGGTTTTATAGAATCTGCCTTCAGGATACAATGCAGTGTATGAACAGTTGTTTAATTCAAACTATGTACTGTTTGATCAAATCGAGAACACTCTGAATTTGTAACTTGATAATGGCAAAGTATAGAGGACGGAGAGAGGAGAAACTAGCAATTTTCGGTGTCCAAACCAGAGGTCTGGAACTCTTTTTATAGACATTTCTGTGACTGTTCTTCAACAGTCATAGCTCTTCATGGAGTGAATCCGCAACCGTTGGATCGTGCCTATTTGGAACAGCTGCAATCTAACGGTTCAGATTAGGCGTCCCATCGTAAGCGAATGGACATCCCCTACACTAAACACTATGAGTTCATCTAACGGTTTAGATCATGTCGTTTCGAATTTTAAACCCTTTGATCGGATCGTTTAATCACAACCGTTGATCTGTTTTACCTTGTCAAAACTTTAGGCTCCCACGCTCCAAGCGACGATGCGCACGTGCGAAGTGCCAAGTACGCGTCAAAGCACGTAATGCGCCCTTAGTCGCCCAATTGCCCTTTCGCGCTTACGCGTGTCACGTTTACGTGTGTTGCGCTTACCCGCTTACGCTCTTACGCATGTCACGATTGGTGGTGCTTAAGCACCACCGCAATGCGTAGGATCATAGCCTCTTATTTGACTTGTCAACTAAGAATCTTAGTTGTCCTTTAGTTGATATACCACTAATTTTTGTAGTATTCTTCCAATGTGGGACAATATGGGATTTTGAGCACTCCCATATCTTTCACACCCATTTGCTCATGTTTCTACCTTCTAAATTAAAACCCAAACTATGTTCAAAATAAAACACCAAAAATATAATAAAATATTAACAACTAAAAAATAAAATATCAATAAATATTAGAATTTATCCAACATTCCCTCACCAATTTCAATATATACAAGAGAGCAAAGCAAAAAAATAATAAATAACTTTTGGCATTATCTCTAAAATCTAGTACATAAATGAGAAGTGTCTTTCGGACTTGAGCTTCCATATAGTGAAAATAATTCAAAGCTTCATCAAGGTGATGTGGTGAACGTATCTTGAACGAAGGACCTTTTGAGACTAGCCGGAACTATCACACATACCGATTTATGAGTTTATAAGTGTTCTTCTAGCATGCACTTTTATGGCCTTGTGTTAATCCTGATTTCACGAGCGCTTTAGAATCGGTCTTGATTTTATTGAAAGCGGCCATAGTTTCGACACTCGTATAGGTAAATCAACTTTGGTGATTCTGCGAGTCACACTTATATGATTTATTAAGAAGTAACCTTCATCCTCTAACATGCAAAAAACCAACACTAGGCACATAGGAATGGAACTTTTTGTATAAAATTGCTAGTGTTCCATAACTATAATTTAACTTGTTTGTACCACATTGAACTCTATCTATATTTTCAAGATATGAGTTGGGTTCCCATTAAATATAGTTGTGTTATTTAATAGACCTTAGTCCCATTCCTTTTGAGGTGATATATATCATCTCCCTAACAAGACCTTTAGTCAGAGGATCTGCTAAATTCTTGTTCGTTTTAATATAGTCGACTGTAATTACTCCTTGCTTGAGTAATTTTCTTATAATTTGATGCCTTAGACTAATGTGTCTAGATTTTCCGTTGTAAGTTTTATTCGAAACTTTATAAATTATGGCTTGGTTATCAAAACTTATCATAGCAGAAGGTGATGGCTTTTTCCATAAAGGAATATCATACAACATATTTCTAAGCCATTCTGCTTCTTTACATGCATCTGCTAGGACTATAAATTTAGATTGCATTGATGAATCTGATACACATGTTTTTTTCTTGGATCCCCAAGAGATAGCTGCTCCTCCTAGCATAAAAATCCAACCAGTAGTTGACTTGGATTTTGATTCAAGATTATTCCAACTTGAATCACTATATCCTTATGAAACAGATGGATATCCTACATAATGTAAGCCATAATCCAAAGTCCTCTTCAGGTATCTAAGCACCCTAGAAATTTCATTCCAGTGCTCTTATCCTGGATTACTTGTAAATCTACACAATACACTCACTGCATAAGTAATGTCTGGTCTAGTGCAATGCATGACATACATTGGACTCCCAATAATACTAGCATATTTAAGTTGGTCCATAGCACACCCAGTATTTTTCATTAATTTGATGCTTGGATCCACTGGTGTAGCAGCTGGCTTAAGTTCAAAATGATTATATCTTTTTAGAACTTTTTCTATATAATGAGATTGAGATAACGCTAAAGAATTATCCTTTCTCACAATTTTGATTCCTAAAATCACATCAGCTTCTCCAAGATCTTTCATATCAAATTTTGATGAAAGAAACCTTTTGGTTTCTTCAACATATTTGAGATTAGACCCAAATATTAACATCTCATCCACATATAAGCAAATAATAACACCAACACCATTTTCAAATTTACTATATATACATTTGTCGGCATCATTAACTTTATATCCATGGGATATAACAATATTATTAAACTTCTCATGCCATTGCATAGGAGCTTGTTTAAGGCCATAAAGAGATTTAACCAATTTACACACTTTCTTTTCTTGGCCAGGCAAAACAAACCCTTCGGGTTGTTCCATGTAAATCTCTTCTTCTAAATCACCATTTAAAAATGCAATTTTAACATCCATTTGATGAATAACTAAATTGTGAATAGAAGCAAGAGATATCAATATCCTAATGGAAGTGATTCGAGCAACATGAGCATATGTATTAACGTAATCAATTCCATGTTTTTGCTTATAGCCTTTAGCAACTAGTCTTGCCTTAAATTTATTTATAGAACCATCCAGATTTAATTTTCTTTTAAATATCCATTTGCACCCAATAGGTTTAGCCCCGGGGGGAAGATCGAAAATAATCCAAGTTTGATTTGACAAAATTGAGTTCATTTCATCATTTATTGCTTCTTTCCAAAAGACAGCATCCCTAGATGTTACCGCTTCATGAAATGTGTTCGGTTCATCTTCTACATTAAGAAAAAATTTAGTTTGTTCTTAGTCTCATTTAAATCCCCTTCAATTAAATAAATAACAAAGTCAGACCCAAATGTTTTTTCAGTTCTTTGTATTTTACTCCTTCATGGTTTAACATCATTCGTTGTTTTCGAAGAAGATATAGGTTGTGATTTTCTTCTAAATTTGAGGAGTCAACAGTCGGATTATTATTTTCTAAACCTTGATTCAAAATACTAAACTTTGTTAGATGTTCAAAGAATTGCACATCTACCGACTCAATGATTTCTTGAGTTTCAAGGTTTAAAAATCTGTAAGTCGTACTATTACTAGAGTATCCAATAAAAATACATTTTTAAGTCCTATTTCCTAGTTTAGGGCTTTTAGGTTCGGGTTTTCTTACATAAGCAAGACATCCCCAAACTTTAAGACGTCTAAGATTAGGCTTACGATTAAACCATAATTCATATGGTGTAATATCCTTATTTTTCAATGGAACTCTATTTAAAATATAACATGCGTGTAAAACCGCTTCTACCCACATCGACAAAGGTAAACCAGAACTGATTAACATTGAATTTATCATTTCAATGAAAGTCCTATTTTTCATTTCCGCCGTTCCATTTTGTTGTGGCGTATATGGTGCCGTAACTTGATGGATTATCCCACGTGCTTACGCGTGTCGCGATTGGTGGTGCTTAAGCACCACCGCGATGCGTAGGATCATTGCCTCTTATTTGACTTGTCAACTAAGAATCTTAGTTGTTCTTTAGTTGATATACCACTACTTTTTGTAGTATTCTTCCAATGTTGGACAATATGGGATTTTGAGCACTCCCATATCTTTCACACCCATTTGCTCATGTTTATACCTTCTAAATTAAAACCCAAACTATGTTCAAAATAAAACACCAATAATATAATAAAATATTAACAACTAAAAAATAAAATATCAATAAATATTGGAATTTATCCAACAAATACCCTAAATATTTGGGGAAATTATTTTGAAATTAGTTATTGGGCATAAATAATATATTTTTAGGCTAATTTGGAGTGAGGAAACCATTTTAATGAATTTTTTTCCCTTGTTGAGTAATTGGATTTATGGGCTTATGTTGAACTTAAGTTGAATTTTTATGTTTGGTTTGGGTTGGACTCGTGAGGTTCTTATAATGTGACACCCCACAAATTTCATATTTTGGGTGATAAGTCATAAATATAAAATTTATGAGAATCAAACAATTAATAACATTTTAAGCATGTGGAATAACTTAAAGAGTTATAATGGATGAAATATCAAAATCTCAAAATATACAAATTCGATAATACTAAAATCCAGTGTCAATATAGTCTCAACATATACATGTCATAAAGGATCTGATAACCATATGTAATAAAAAATCTCTGAATATAAGTTGATCATCTGGAATATAAGTATAATTATTTGAGATACAAAAACTATAACTGCGAGAGATCTATAATAAGAATCCTCAAGAGGAAAGCACTAATAAATAATCACTGCTACTCCATTCCTTTAGTCCCCACAACAAAATATGGAAATGTTAGTCAATGAAACAAGGGTCAAACCCATCGAAAGTAACCCTTTACATAAACCCAAAGAAATATAATAAAGGGGATTTTGGAAAAAGGTCCTCGTAGTGTTCAAAGTGTATAAAAATAGGACACTCCATATAATTTTATAAATTTAGTCCCTGTACTAAAAATATCATGAAAAATGGTGAAAAATAGTGCCGCTGGCGCGGACTAAAAAAATAAAGGTATTGTACCACAGGGACTAGATTTATAAATGCTATTGTACCACAGGGACTAGATTTATAAACTTTAACAACATTGTCCTAAAAATCCAAATATAGGAAGGAACATGACCTTTACCTTAATTCTCTATATAATAAAATATATAAAGTTCCATTCGATCCTCAAGATCTAAAAACATAAAAATCTCTAAAATTAGAGCATAACTTTAATACTTCCAATAGTGTCTCATGTCTCATTAAGGAACAAAATCTAAAGTGTTATCACATAAGGTTCTGGAATCACTGATAACTCTTCGATAAACTATGGCCACTAAAGAGTTCAAATTCACTAGGTTATTCCTAAACTAAACCACTAAGATTACCACATGCTAACATGTATTGTAACTAATAACCACTAACCAATCATTTCATCCCCAATGTACGCCTACACAGAGGATACTAAGATCTACCAAAAATCTCAAAACCTCACATCACTCACCCATCACCCAACTCCCAATCGAAACTAGATTCCATGCTTGGATGAAAATACATGTTGATGTAAAAAATTAGATTATCTCTAATTTTTCAATCACGGATAAAAATAAATAAGACAAAATAATTTTTAAAGTGGTTCAGCCTTAAGGGAATGGCCTACGTCCACTGTTTTGTTATTGCTGACTATTTGGGAATTCTCGATAACAGATTTTACCAAGAAATTTCCAGTCCCCTTACAATGAGTATGATACAATGTATTTATAGCCCTAAGGCTGTACATGTGAAAGGGTAATACATAGTTGTCCAATAGGCGTATACATCTATATGATAATCATCAGCATTTAATGCGCATTTAATCCTCTTAATTCTCTGGTAATAAATGCTCTGATCGAGGTGCAGCTCGGACCGCCTAAGCTGCTCGGACCGCCTAAGTAGCTCGGTATGTATGAGTTGCTTGGAGTATATTTGTTGCTCGGAGTGTCATAGTTGCTCGGGGAGGTTGAGTTCCTCGAAGTGAGGGTGTTAATCAAAAAATGTTTGTAGGTGCCATGTAGAGTGACACGTGTCTCCACATAATTGATCCACATCAGCGGACTAATTTTGGTATCAACAGAAGCCCCCAATGTTTCACAGTTCGAGGTTGAGGAGTGTGGAACATTCTTCTCGAAATATGGCGGGATTAAATGGTCATCCTAAATTTTAGGAGTGTTTTCCTTGTATTTATTTTTCCTTTCGAATTCATAGAATCAGACTCTTCGAATTTTTCTAACTGCTTTGGTCTCCGTGCCCTTTTTGTCTTTTTAGCCGCCGGTAGCGCAAACGTCTTTCTTTGTAATCATTATTTTTATCCATTCCCAAGGTGAGGTATTTAAGCGTTGCAGAAAATCCCATCGTCTTTTACTTTTTCAAATTTGTATCTTTGAGTTCTCCATTTCCTCTCTATCTTGTGCGTTCATTCCTTCCATCGTTCGTTCTCAACTGATCCATCCTTTTTCTGTAAGATCTCCTTACTTCTTTTTTATTTCCTTTATTCATCATGGTTTACCTTATTGAGTCGCTTGATAAATTTCGTTCTGATTTCTCTATTCCTTCATGGGTCATTTTGGAAGAACTTTCTGAACCTTCAGATTATTTTCCTTTGGCTGAGGGACATTGGTTCCCCAGTCTCTTTGTAGATGAATGTGGCTTTTCTTTTCCCCCAAACCCCTTGTGTCTGGAATTCTGTCAATATTTTGACGTGGTTCCTGCAAAAATAGCCCCCAATACATGGAGAATAGTTAATGGAGTCCATAGGTTAAATCAGATTCATGGAACTCGTATAGGAATTCCAAAAATTATGTTTTGCTATAGATGGGCTGTCAGTGATAGTACTTTTTATTTGAAAACTAGGTTTTTAAATAGGGCTTTAGTCATCAATCTCCTAGATGCCAACAGGGATTACTTCGAACATGGTGTAGTTATGAAAAATTGGCAACATGCTCCACTAATTGGAAATGATGTGTATCAGGGTCCTAGATGTCCTCCCTATGGCAATGGGATAGGTTGTTTTTACTTTATTTTTGAAATTATGCTTTCTCTGTATTTGATAAAATGTGTCACTGATATTTTAATTTTCATTTCTTTGTAGTTGACAGCAAAAGAAGGTCTCCAAAAGAGACAGAAGTTAATTTAAAGCATCTGAAACTTATCTGGGGTTTGCATCAAATTTATGCCGACGAACATATCAGGTCATCTTCATACTTGTTGCAGTACAAGAGTTACACCTCGTCTTTACTGCTCGTCCAGTGATAAGTGACATAGAACCAATGCCAGCTTTTGAAAGTTCTTCTCCTGAGTCACATATTCCTCTTAGTGACATAATGAAGAGAAGAAGAGCTCCCTCCCTCTTCGAGAAATCTCCCTCTATTGCTGGAGAGTCAAAGAAAAGCAAGCAGGATGTCCCGGAAGAAGGGACAAGACAACTTGATGCACCTCCTCCCGTTGCTACTAAGAAGGTTGCCGAGAAGCCCCCTGTGGCCCCAAGCAAGATTGCAGCTGTTTCCCTTCCAAGCGAGGTTGTAGTTATATCACCGACCAAGATGACATCCTTGGTCGAGAATGTTCCTGGTCCCACGAGGAAGTTGAAGAAAAGCTCCTCGGCAAATTTGGTTGAATCCATCTCTCAGCCTCTAACTACTGGAAGTGGTGTTCCCACTTTCGTTGCTCCGAGCTCTGCTATGAGCTCGGTGAAGTCTTGGATCATCCCCAAGATCCAAGGTATTGAAGAAAATCTTTCTTGGGATAGGGTTACAACCTTGGCAGCTCAACACATTGCCTCAGTAAGTATTGCTAATTTGAACTTTCATTTTTTAATGTTATGTCCTTTCACTAACTTATAGTTATTTTCTTTTTCCAGTTGGTAACTTTCTTTAATACTATTCTGAAGAAGGACGAATCCATCAAGTCGTCTATCTCCTCGGGTGGTGTAGAGGAGGATTTTATAGGTCTGACGTAGTCTTTAAAGGATTCTCGTCAGAAGTATGTCGATGATAAAGCTACTTGGGAGAAGCAGCTTAATTCCACCGAGCATGAGAGGGATTAGGCTGTTGAAGTCTCCAAGGGGTTGGAGAAGAAAATAAAAGACTTGGAGGAGAAGAACAAAGAGTTTGAGGGGAAGCTCCAACATGCTGGAGAGTTTGAAAATAAGCTCAAATCTGATGAGGAAGAGCTAAGTAGACTTCGTGACGCTGGTCGTCAGAAGGAAGAGGCAGAAAGGAAATTGAAAGCTACCGAGGAACTTCTATCTGAGAAGCTTTCCTCGGAGAAGGTGAAAAGGAAATTGGCTGTGAAAAAGTTCTTCAGTGTTGGCTGGGACAAAGGTTGGAATAAGGATTTGGCTGCCATGGTCTCACAAATGGAGTATGGAAGCCTCAAATACTTCAGGGATGGTTGGGTTGATGCTCTGAAAGAGATGAACGTCGATGAGAATTTAGATTTATTTCAGCGACATATTCCCGGCTCCCCTCCTTCTCCCGGGGAAGAAGAAGAGGACGAAGCTGCCTCCGAGGAATCTTCTATGGTGGTTGGGGATCAGGTCCCTACTGTTGAACTTCGCTACAAATAGCCCCAACAAACAATTACTCCTACCGAGCAACTTCAATCAACCAATATTTTAGCCGAGCAACTTCCATCACCCACCGAAAAACCTTCTATGCCATCCGAGCAACCTACCTCCTCGTCCCAGCTTCTCGAGAAAGTTTTGGGAAACAAAGAGAAGGTGTAGAGTTGTTCGGACTTTTCTCTCTGTTTATTTTTGTCAAATGTAACTCTGAACTATGTACTTCTCTTTTATGATGAAATAAAATTTGAAATTTTGATTGTTCATACTGTTGATTCTCTTCTTCTTGCTCTGTTTGCACTCTTATTGATTCTTGCTATCTCTTCCTTTCACTAGTTTATGGCCAGAATGGAATTGTTATCAGAGACAATGCAATGAATACTTCAAAGCTGGTCATACAGATATGACTGAAGCTCAAATCGTTGATATTCTCGGTCCAGATGCTTCGGAGCGAGCAGTTGAAGCCTACCAGTATTTAAAGTGTCTACTCGATCGGGCAATGGCTAATAATGTAGCATATTATGAGATGATTGAAGACCTCCAAGGCACTCTCAAGGAGCTTCAATAACAATACAAAGAATCTTTAGCCCTTTTGCACCAGGGATATGAAAAGAAGTATCATCAACTAAGTGCTGATAAAGGGTATGATAGATTGATTATTGCCTATGACATGAAGGAGAGAACTCTGAAGACCGAGGTTAAAGAGCATAGGCAGATCGCAAAGTTGCTGGAGCAGGAAAACAATAACCTGCGAGGAGAGATATCTCAATTGAAATCTGTAGCGTCTTCCTCGAAAGCTTTTGTTCCTGTCAATAATGAAGGTTTTTCTTTCTTGGAGGTCGAAAATGCCAATCTGAGAGACGAATTGGAAACCTTGAAGAGAGCTGGTCCATTTACCTCTACTCGCAGACGAGCAAGAGCTTCTCGGGGACGAGCCAAGGTTGCTCGAGTTACTATTGAAGAAGCTAGAACGCAGGCAGCCTTGGAGAATCAAGCATTCCAGTTGGTGGCAAAGAGTCAAGCATTATCTGAGATGTCCAAGAAGATTATGAATCTGGACGAGCAGCTCTCTGCACAAAAGTCTGCCTTGGAGAGCAAAGATCTTTTAACGAAGAACCTCCACGAGCAACTGGAGAGGTTAACCTATCAATTCCACAAGCAGCCCAGGGAGTTCTGGATGGATGGTTATAATGAAGCCCTCTACCATCTAGATGATCGGATCCAAAATGCAAATAATGTGGGTTATAAGCAAGGATGGCTGAATGCCTTTGGCGTGCTGCAGTTGGAACAGGGTCACTATTTGTGGGATTACTATGACCCTGGGTTTCTCGATTTATCGGTGCCACCTTTCAAACTGGATATGAGCTGGATTCCTTCTCGGGCCATTCCTCAATGTCTGATTTCAAAGTATCTCGGTGACTACAGTCTTCATTCCAATTTTGAGATATTTCACCCTGAGCACCTACTTGATCGTCCCTCAGTAATGAATATCAGGATGCTTAAAGATATAAATTTCATCAATTCCCCCTATGCCTTAGACGATCCTCCCGCTGGTGAAGAACCTATTTCAAAGGCAGAGGGGAAGAAACCAATAGAATAGGATTCTTGATGTAACAATTTTTTATGTATTTCATTCTCAATGTATTTTGTTTTGGATTTAATGAAAAACTTCTAGTTTTCTTTGCAATTTGTCATTATCTTTGGAAATATTTTGTAAGACATTTTCTAATGAATGTGCATGTATATCTGTTGAAAAGATAAAGATATTTTGTGCTATTTTAAATTGTCGATCAACTAGAGTTGGTGAAAATTTATTGTTGACTATCTGAATTTATCTGACGACCAGGCAGAGTTGGTGATATTTTATTTCTCGACCAACTATGGTGGTAGTTTAAAATGCCATAAGTTTCAAGAACTTTATCTTTTTAATTTTAAGCCCTGAAATGACTTTCATTTATTTAACCAATTGTTTCCAAACAACCGGAGTTGGTGGTTTTTGTTCCCGACCAACCTTAGTTGGCAGATTTTTATTCTCGACCAACCTTAAATGGTAGATTTTCTTCCCAACCAACCGTAGTTGGTATTTTTGGGAAATTTTTTCTTCCCGACCAACTTATAGTTGGTGGATTTTCTTCCCAACCAACCGTAGTTGGTATTTTAGGGAAATTTTTTCTTCCTGACCAACTTATAGTTGGTGGATTTTCTTCCCAACTAACCGTAGTTGGTATTTTTGGGAAATTTTTATTCCCGACCAACTTATAGTTGGTGGATTTTCTTCCCAACCAACCGTAGTTGGTATTTCTGGGAAATTTTTTCTTCCCGACCAACTTATTGTTGGTGGATTTTCTTCCCAACCAACCGTAGTTGGTATTTCTGGGAAATGTTTATTCCCGACCAACTTATAGTTGGTGGATTTTCTTCCCAACCAATCGTAGTTGGTATTTCTGGGAAATTTTTTCTTCCCGACCAACTTATTGTTGGTGGATTTTCTTCCTAACCAACCGTAGTTGGTATTTCTGGGAAATTTTTATTCCCGACCAACTTATAGTTGGTGGATTTTCTTCCCAACCAATCGTAGTTAGTATTTTTGGGAAATTTTTTCTTCCCGACCAACTTATAGTCGGTGGATTTTCTTCCCAACCAACCGTAGTTGGTATGTCTAGGAAATTTTTTCTTCCCGACCAACTTATAGTTGGTGGATTTTCTTCCCAACCAACCGTAGTTGGTATTTCTGGGAAATTTTTTCTTCCCGACCAACTTATAGTTGGTGGATTTTCTTCCCAACAAACCGTAGTTGGTATTTCTGGGAAATTTTTATTCCCGACCAACTTATAGTTGGTGGATTTTCTTCCCAACAAACCGTAGTTGGTATTTCTGGGAAATTTTTATTCCCGACCAACTTATAGTTGGTGGATTTTCTTCCCAACCAACCGTAGTTGGTATTTCTGGGAAATTTTTATTCCCGACCAGCTTATAGTTAGTGGATTTTCTTCCCAACCAACCGTAGTTGGTATTTCTGGGTTTGATGCGTAGTGTGTAGCACTAATACTCCGAAAAATTTTCAGCAAAAGGAGAGAATTGGGCGAAATATCCAAAACTTTATTCATATCGAAGAAAACTGCATTACGTAGAGATTAAATTATTGATAATATTTACGCAGATGCTCTGCGTTCCATGCATTCTTAAACTCCTCTCCTTCTAAGGTTTCGATTCTAAACGTTCCTGGTCGAACAACCTCTGTTACTCTGTAGGGCCTATGCCAGTTAGCTTCCAGTTTGTTGTGCTTTTGAATTACTTTCTTTAGCATATAGTCTCCTTCTTTTAGGTCGCATTTCTTTACTCTCTTGTTGTAAAACAGAGTTGTTCGCTGCTGGTATGCAGCATTTCTGATCGCTGCCTCTTCTCTAACTTCCTCAAGCATATCCAAATCTAATCTTCTCATCAAGTCACTGATAGAAGAGTTGAATTTCAGCACTCTGTGTGTGGGGAGACCCAGCTCGACAGGTATAAAAGCTTCATTTCCAAATGCCAGCATATATGGAGATTCTCATGTGGCTGCTCATGGAGTAATACGATAAGCCCATAGTACAGAATGCAGCTCGTTGATCCAATTTGCCTTTGCATCATTTAATTTTTTCTTCAAGCCATTCAGCAGCGTTCTGTTTGTCACTTCAGTTTGTCCATTACTCTGGGGATGGCCTGGTGCAGAATGCATTTTTAATATGTTCGATTGATGACAATATGCAGCGAAATCCTCGTTGTCAAATTGTGTTCCATGGTCGGTGACGAATGCATGAGGAAGACCATATCTACAGATGATATTCTTCCAAATAAATTGGTACACCTTTTCGTACGTCATTTCTACAAGAGGCTCGGCTTCCACCCACTTAATAGAGTAATTCACTGCGACGACGAGATATTTAAACCTTCCTCTGGTCGTTGGAAGTGGCTCGACCAAGTCAATTCCCCATATGGAAAATGGCCAAGGGGAAGTAATGGGTGTCAATAATGCTTGGGGAGTTCTTCGGATAGTGGAGAAGCATTGACATTTGTCACATTTTTTGGCATAGGCTATGCAATCAGCCCTCATTATAGGCCAATAGTATCCCTGCGTCATTATCCTTTGCAGAAGTGTCCGATCTGCTACATGGGCTCCATAAGACCCTTCATGGACTTCTTCGATTAAGTCTTTTACCTCGGTGGGATGTACACATCTCTCCAAGCCTGCTATAATTCCTCGTCTATATAGAATACCATTGGTCAACATATAACGAGCAGCTTTAAACTTTAGTTTCTTGGCTGCGAGTTTATCAGTTGGCAAATACCCTTCTTCAATATATGCCCTGATAGGATCCATCCAAGATGGTCCTAAATAAAGGGTAATATAGTTCATCATCAGATTGCTCTGACTAGCCAAGACTTCTATTGGGATTGTTCTTCGTAGCTCGGTGCATGTGGCTGATGCTAAACGAGCTAAGGCATCTGCTTTGGCATTCTCCAATCTTGGTATTCTAATTATCTGCACTGTCATCAGACTTGATAAAATCTCCATTGCTTTTGCATGATACCTGATCATTAATTCTCCTTTGGCTTCATATACTCCCAGTATTGATTTATGATCAACTGCGAGTCACTGAATACAATAAATTGCTCTGCCCCCATGGTTTTTGCCAAATTAAGACCTGCAATCATAGCTTCATATTCAGCCTCATTATTAGAAGCCTTGAATTGGACGCGCAAAGCATACTCCACATCGACCTTGTCGGAGCTGTTCAAAACAATCCCTAATCCACAACCTGTAGTACACGAAGATCCATCTACATATAGATTCCATATAGGTACCTCGCCTTCAAATTTTTGATCAGACAGAGTTCCTCGGTGGAATATTTGCTGCTTCCTTTTATCCTCCTCTAGCACTTCTTGCTGCGAGTCACCTTAAGTTGATCGGGATTTAAATTCGATGGTCCTATAACATCCACAGGTTGGTCGGTATCCAGCTTTTTCTCCCCGAAGGTATCGGATAGGTGAACTCTTCTATAAAATCTGCTAATGCTTGCCCTTTTAGTGACGATATAGGCTCATAAACTATGTCATATTCACCAAGTTCTACTGTCCAGTACATCATTCTCCCTGATTTTTCTGGTTTATGAAGAGCTTGCCTCAATGGCATATCAGTATACACAACTATGGTATGAGCTTGGAAGTACGGCCTCATTCTCCTATTTGCCTCGATCAATGCTAGTGCCAATTTTTCCAGTCTTGGATATCTGATCTCTGCTCCTCAGAAGGCTTTGCTAGTGTAATAGATTGGTTTTTGTACTCCATTCTCCATTCCTATCAATGCTGAGCTAACTGCATTCTCCGATACTGCCAAATACAAGTACAATCTTTCCCCCATCACTGGCCTGGATAACAGTGGAGGTGCTCCCAGATATTTCTTCAATTCTTGAAAAGCCTTCTCGCATTCGTCATTCCATTCAAATTTTCTTCGGAGTGTTTTGAAGAATGGGAGGCATCTATCTGTTGCTCGTGATGCAAATCTATTAAGTGCTACAACTCGCCCAGTGAGACTTTGTACTTCCTTCTTCGTCATTGGAGACCGTAGTCCCAATAGAGCCTTGATCTTCTCTTGGTTTACTTCGATTCCTCGTTGGTTGACAATATACCCGAGGAACATGCCTTCTCGTACTCCGAATATGCACTTGGTGGGATTCAACTTATTTTGATATTTATCTAGTTGATCAAAGGTCTGACCTAAGTCAATTAGATGGCCAGCAACTCTCTTACTTTCGTCAGCATATCATCAATATAAACTTCCATATTGCAACTGATTTGTTCTGCAAACACCTTGTTCATCAGCCGCTGATATGTTGCACCTGCATTTTTCAAACCAAAAGGCATAACATTATAACAATATGTCCCCCTAGGGGTAATGAAAGAGGTACTCTCCCTATCTTCCGGTTTCATTTTAATTTGGTTGTAACCAGAATAAGCATCCGTGAAGCTCAATAACTCGTGTCCCGAGGTAGCATCCACTAATTGATCAATTCGGGACAAAGTAAAATGATCATTTGGGCAAGCCTTGTTGAGGTCGGTGAAGTCTACATACATCCTCCATTTGTTGTTTTTCTTTTTCACCACAACCACATTAGCTAACCAGTCTGGATATTTGACATCTTCAATAAAGCAAGCTTTCTGGAGCTTCTCGACCTCCTCTTGTATAGCTTGATTCTTCTCGGGGCTGAACACTCTTCTTCTCTGCTTTACTGGCTTGATCTCCTTATTCACATTGAGCTCGTGACATAAAAAATTTGGGTCTATTCCTGGAATATCCTCATGACTCCAAGCAAAAGTTTGTTTTCTGCTTTTTAGGAAAACTATCAATTCCTGTTTTAGTGAGACATCTAACGACGAACCTATTTGAGTTGTTCGTTCCGGGTGCTCGTCGTCCAAAATGATATTTTCAGTAGCTTCCACCACCTGACCTTTCACGAGCTGCGATTCGTCTGTAGGATCCAATGTTTCAATCTCTGCACCTTCATCCACTTGGTAGGTCGTAGTCTTTTTCCTAGATTCCTCCATTTCTTCTTGTTTGGTAGATGAGTAATAACATTCCCGAGCAACTTTTTGGTCACCCTTTACAACTCCTACTCCAAAATTGGTTGGAAACTTCAGACATTGATGTACAGTAGATGGTACTGCTTTGAACTTATTCAAACCTACCCTTTCCATGATGATATTGTAAGCTAACTGGACATTCTTATCCATCACAAAGAAACGTACTCTTTCTATTCGACAAGCAAGCCATGTACCGATGAACATATCCAACTTGATCGTCCCAAGTGGAAAGACTTTCTCGCCAGCAAACCCGAGGAGGGGCCTGTGATAAGGTTCCAATTGAGATAACTTTAGATTTAAACTATCGAAGCATGAGTAGAACATGATATTCGCCGAGCTACCATTATCCACCAGTACTGTTGAGATTATTACTTCCTTCATCCTCATTTTGATCACCAATGGATCATAATGGGGATATAGTACACCTGCGAGGTCGTTCTTGGAGAAACCAATGACCAGTTTTTCTTTGTTCACCTTCCTCGAGCGATCATCCTCAGCTAGATTTATTCGTTGAATGTATGAACAAGCTTAAGCCTCATTGAGGTAAGCTTTCCGTTTCGCAGTAAGGTCCCCACCTCCTGTATCTCCACCTGTAATAATGTTACAATCAAATGATCCAAAACGAATTGAAAATACCTCACGTTCTGGATGTCTTGGTCTCTTGGGAAGATTAGGGTCGTCTTTTGGATAATTTTCATGATCTCTTTTCTTGTTTTCTTCTGATCGTCGAGGAGATCTAGACCTCTGTCTTGCTCGATTGTTGCTTTTTCTTTCATTTCTTCGATCAACATACTTGGCCATCTTTCCTCGTCTGATGAGTGCTCCGATTTCATTCTGGAGAGCTATGCATTTTTTGGTTGTGTGACCATGGTCTTTATGGAACTCGCAATATTTGGCCTTATTCCTCTTGTCAGGATCTGACTTCATTTTCTCAGGCCAGTTTAGTTCCTCAATGTTCTTGATCTCTTTCAGGACATGGTTTATGTCTACTTTCAAAGGAGTATAATTTTCAAATTTCTTCAATATTTCCCAGGATGGTTTTGCCTTTGATTGCTTGTCACCACCATTATTCTTATGTTCTTTCTTTTTAGCCTTATCAACCTCCACCTTGGTCTCTTTAGTGTCCATGTTCTTCTTCGCAGCCATAGCCTCCTCGGCATTCAAGATCTTGGCCGCTTTTGCCATTAGTTCTGACATGGTTCTGGGTGGATTTTGGCCAAAGTGTAGTACAATTTATTGGGAAACAGTCCACTCATCAAAGCTGTAATTGCTATTTTTTCCTCGTAATCAATAACTTTGAGCTTCTCGTTATTGAAACGAGTTATGTAATCCTTGGTGTTCTCACCTGTTTTTTGACTAACACTTAACAAATGTGCAACTCGTTTAACTGTTTTTGCTCCAAAACAGAAATTTCCAATGAAGAGCTTGACCAATTGTAAGAAAGTTGATATCTTCCCCCGAGGAAGATTATTGTACCATATTTATGCAGATCCGGTAAGAGTTCCCGAAAATGCTCTGCATCTCATCTCGTCTGGCACGACATAGATGTCGGCAGTAGCTTGGTATTGTTCTATATGAAAGACATGGTCAATTTTTCCATCATATTTAGGGGTCACAACAGGTTCTTTGAACTTCGATGGTGTGGAAAAATCCACAATTGCCTGTATAAAAGGCGTCCCTTAGATAAAAGTTCTTTGTAGAGGATTATTGGCCTTAACCATTTCCCCTAGTCTATCCTCCAACCTTTGAATAGAGCTTTTTCATGCATCCTTTCCCTCCTCGGGCCTATTGGTTTGAGCAATTGATTGTGTTGAAGTCGCTTCCTGGGATCTATCTTGTCGAGCAACTGGTTGCGATTGGGCAGAACCCTCTCTTATATCAGATAGTAGTCAAAAGTTTCTCGACACAGCCTTAGGAGGACTTTATTCTTCCTAGGGCCCAATCGATCAAAAGAAGAGATCCTACTTAATCTTTCCAATGCACTAGTCCTTTCTAGAGAGAGTGTGATGTGTTGTTCAGTATCTGTGGCTCGTACCGACGAAGTTCGACCCGGTTGATAAGAAAAATCATCAGATTTCTCAGTGCGATATGAATCGCTTTGCCTAATACGTGAAGAAACTAAACGGGTATTTCTTTGAATACTTCGTTGTCCTGAATAGGTCGGCACTCCACCTTGGATAGTTTGCATGAGTTGTCGCATAGTCTCTTGCATAGCCGTTTGACCTTGAGCCAAATTGGCCATAATTCCAGCCAGGTCTTGGACATTTGGAGGAGCGGATGGATTCGGGGGGTTTCCAGCATTTCGATTACTCGATTCAGGATTATCAACCATTGGTGATAAATTGTTTTGGTGAAAAATGAGAATTTCGGTCGTTTCCCACAGACGGTGCCAATCTGTTGATGTAAAAAATTAGATTATCTCTAATTTTTCAATCACAGATAAAAATAAATAAGATAAAATAATTTTTATAGTGGTTCAGTCTTAAGGGAATGGCTTACGTCCATTGTTTTGTTATTGCTGACTATTTGGGAATTCTCGATTACAAATTTTACTAAGAAATTTCGAGTCCCCTTACAATGAGGATGATACATTGTATTTATAGCCCTGAGGCTGTACATGTGAAAGGGTAATACATAGCTGTCCAATAGGCGTATACATCTATATGATAATAATCAGCATTTAATGCGCATTTAATCCTCTTAATTTTCTGGTAATAAATGCTCTGATCGAGGTGCAGCTTGGACCGCCTAAGCTGCTCGGACCGCCTAAGTAGCTCGGTATGTACGAGTTGCTCGGAGTATATTTGTTGCTCGGAGCGTCATAGTTGGTCGGGGAGGTTGAGTTCTTCGAAGTGAGGGTGTTACTCAAAATTTTTTTGTAGGTGCCATGTAGAGTGACACGTGTCTCCACATAATTGATCCACGTTAGCGGACTAATTTTGGTATCAACAATACAATCAAGGAACCCCCATACACTTCTTCCTAGCCTAACTAGTTTCCAAGATATATAGGGTAAATGACCACATATAATATCACATAAGCATATCACACACAATATTATTAATAAGAGTAATGATACTCTTCCCGATTGATTCTCCCCATTCCAAACCGAATGTTCAGCTGGACAACACATAAGAGCAAAAGTTAAAAAATTGCTTTTTTCAATGAAAAGTTTTTTTTAAAATAAAAATGACCATTTTTAATAAGAAATTGTTTTAAAATTAAAAAAATGTATTCAACTTCTTATAACTGTTTTAAAAAATAAAATAAAAATATTTAACTGTTTAAAAAAAACTTCTTTATTTTTTTTAAAAAACTGTGTGTTTATGAATTAAAAAAACAAAAGAACATGAACATGACTAAATTAAAATAACCCGAATCCGACCCAATTAAATGCGACAAAAAGCAATTTTTTTACCAAATACCCAATTAGTGTTTGCAGACTTTTTGGAACAAAATAAAAACACTCGATGTGTGCCGCTGGCATAGATCTTTAAAAATAAGAGAATATTAGTTAAATTAGTGTTTGGCGACTTTTTGGAACAAAATAAAAATACTCGGTGTGTGCCGCTGACGCGGACCTTTAAAAATACAAGAATATTGGTTAAATTAGTGTTTGAAAACTTTTTGAAACAAAATAAAAACACTAAATGTTTTAATTTTTTAAAAGAATATCTTTTAGTTTTTGTTTAAAATAAATAACAAGTGTAGATATATAATGTATTATTTTTTAAAAATAGATTAAGGGTGAGGATTGTTTTGGCATGAAATTAAGGGTGATGATCAAATCGGGTAGGAAGTCGGTAGACTACATTTCGGGGAGTCTATCGTTATTCTATTAGGAAAGAGCACTGCTAGACTTACTAACTCAAAACCCCCCATTCCAACAATTGATCTTGGTCCGGGAATGTATGTCAGCGTCAGTGGCACTAATCAATTGCGAATCTAAGACATCAAATTAAACAGGTTTTTTATTATTAAAATTAAAACAAATATTTTTTTTATAAATAAAAAAACCATGTTTACTATTAAAAAGTCCCTCATCACATAAATAAATAATCTATGTTCCAAAAAGTCCATCACCACATAAAAACATTCAAAGTGTTCCGCTGGCGCGGCCCTTTAAAAATTAGAGAATACTGGTTAAATTAGTGTTTGAAGATTTTTCGGAACAAAATAAAAACACTCAAACTGTGTCGTTGGCGCGGAGCTTAAAAAATAATATAATATTGGTTAAATTAGTGTTTGAGGATTTTTTGGAACAAAATAAAAACACTCAAAGTGTGCCGGTGGCGCGGACCTTTAAAAATAAGAGAATATTGGTTAAATTAGTGTTTGAGGTCTTTTAGGAACAAAATAAAAAGGATTGGACTAAATATATATTAAAGATGTTTAAAATTAATTTAACTTTTAAATTAATTATAACTCTAATTATTTATCAATCTAAAATAAAATTTAAAATAATTAAAATAATTTCTTTTAATTTTAGTTTAAAAGAAATCAACTTTAGATATATAATTAATTATTTTTTAAAAATAAATTAATAGTCAAAATTATTTTGTCATGTAATGAAATGAAGGGTGGAGATGAATCAATATGGATTGGGTAACTCACATTCGGGGAGTCTATCTTTATCCTATCAATAATAAATAACTAAGGATCTCACATTACTCAATTAAAAAAGAACGTAACAAGCATAAAAGTAATATATTGCGTGTTAATAGAGTGTACACATTCTCCTACGCAATACCTTTTTACTAGGGATACACGCATAATTCCAAAGTACCAAAAATAAGCATTAAAATATATAGGCCTTATCCTTCCTATTTCAAAATATATCTGACATTCTCATAGCACATCACAACATGGTAGGAAACCACACATACTATCATAACATAATAGGCAACCACACATGCAATCAAAACATAGTAGGCACATCCATCCTATCGCTACTCAGTAGGCATCCACACAGGCTCTAAAATCAAATGAGTGTTAATCAATACTGTTTTGTCAATCATAAAAATCGGATATAAACCATAATGTTACATCACGTTAAAAATAGTTTTGTCACGAATCTAGGATGTTTAATTCTTCATGTAATCACAAAATCGTAAGTTCTTTATAATTATGATCAAAACTAACCTTTGTCAATTGCAACTGATTGGAATAAGGTGACTTAAATGCTCCTGTCAAAGCTTCCTTTGAATCCCTTCTTGAATAGGCCAGAATTACTCTCTTCTGTGCCTAGAATATTTGTGAGAAAATATGAATAATGAGAATTTTGGATTTTCTCTCCCTCCTTAGAAACAATGTGTATTGAGATGACTTTAGATGGTGTAGAGGTCTCTATTTAAAAGGGGAAGAGGACCGGAATCCTAGTGGAGGTGGGACTCTTTTCAAGTCTCCCACTAATGCCACTAACCATCATGTGACTAACGGATAAGGTTTACCCAATCTTTTAATATCTTTATTTATCACATTCCTAATTAATTATCTAACATTTATCAAGACCACATAAATAGGGAATTCAGAATTTAATACAATTGAAATTAAATAATTAATTTCGTCACTTAACATTAATTTTCAACAGTCTCCCACTTGGTCTTAATAATTAGTATAATTAAATTAGGTATCATAAGGTGCACAATTATTGATAAATTCAGTTTGCTAAATCAAATGATTCACGGATGCGAGTCATGGTAGTTCCATGCTATTCAAGAGCATGGTTCCTTCTATGTACCACAACACCAATGTTTCATTCAACTGAGCCTTTAATATTGGGTATCATAATGGCCTCATAATGTCCTTTTGAATAAGGACTATTTCTGTCAATAATAATTCAGAATTATATGCATGCATTCACAAAAGACAGAAATAATAGAAATTAGAAACACTTTTATTGAATTCAAGTAATAGTGTCAAACAACTAAGCCAAAATAGAAATCATAATCTAACTACTTAAGACCCATATCTTTGACATGTTCCATAAAGGTCTTCGGAGATAGTCCTTTCGTAAGAGGATCTGCTATGCTATCACGTGTACTAATGTGATCAATTGACACTCTTTGTTTCTAAACTTCTTCTTTAACTGATAGGTATTTCATCTCAATATACTTAGCAACCTTAGTATACCTATCGTTCTTAGTGAAGAAGATTGCTGCGATATTATCACAATAAATTTTTAGCGGCTTAGATATTGACCCCATAATTCTAAGTCCTAAAATAAAGTTTCACAGTCATAATCCATGATTTGTAGCTTCGAAACAAGCTACGTATTCAAACTCCATAGTAGACGATGCAATGATGCTTTGCTTAGCACTTTTTCATGAAACAGCTCCTCCAGCCATAAGGAAGATATAACCCAAAGTGCTCTTCCTACTGTCATGGCATCCCCCAAAATATGAGTCTGAATAACCAATCACCTCAAGGTGATCAGTCTTTCGATATGTGATCATGTAATCCTTGGTCCCTTACAGGTACCTTAGCACTTTCTTTGCAACTTTCTAATGGTAAATCCCTGGATTGCTTTGATATCTGCCTAGCATCCTGACAGTAAAATTGATATTCGGTCTAATGCATACAACAAGCTCCCTACGAGTGAAGCATAAGGCATGCCTTTCATGTGCTCCCTTTATAAATCACTTCTAGGGCATTGACTTAAGCTGAACTTATCCCCTTTCTGAAGTGTAACATTAATGGGATTGCAACTTTGCATGCTAAATCTTTCTAAAGCTTTGTTAATGTAAGCTTTCTGAGACAATCCTAACATTCCTCGTGATCTATCCCGATCACAAAGGATGCATCACCTAAATCTTTCATTTCAAAATTTTTAGAAAGGTACTTCTTGGTTCTACTTAATAAACCAAGATCACTGCTGGCGATAAGTAAGTCATCAACATATAATACTAAAAACAAAAATTTACTCCCACTGATCTTCAGGTATATGCACCTATTAATAGTGTTTTCCTTAAACCCAAAGGATATAATGGTATCGTGGAACTTAATATACCATTGATGAGAAGCTTGATTTAGACCATATATTAACTTCTTTAACATACAGAGCATGATTTCCTTCCTTTATGAAGCCTTGTGGTTGTGCCATGTAGACTTCTTCTTCTAAACTCCCATTTAGAAAAGTTGTTTTTACGTCCATTTGGTGCAACTCCAAATCATACTGAGCCACCAATGCTAATATGATTCTTAATGAGTCCTTCTTTGAAACTCAAGAGAAGGTCTCATTATAATCAATGCCTTCTCGTTGATTAAAACCTTTGGCAACAAGTCTAGCTTTATGTCGTTCTATATTTCCTTTTGAGTCAAGTTTGGTCTTAAATATCCACTTGCACCCAACTCGTTTTTGTCCTTCTGGCAATTCGACCAAGTCCCAAACTTTATTGTCATTCATAGATTTTATTTCTTTATTCATGGCATCAATCCATTTATCGGAATAATCACTATTTACAGCTTTTTCATAAGAAACTAGATCATTAATATTTCCTATGTTAAATTTGATTTCTTGAAGGTATACCACATAATCATCCGGAATTGTCGATCTCCTTTCTATTTGAAATCTTCTTAATGGCACTTCCTGTGGTGCTTCAAAATTTTCATCGGTTATAGTCTCATTATGTGGTTGTTCAGTTGGTTGATCATTCACTTGTTGTTCATTGTTATTTATTGGGTCAATGACCGGTTCAGTAACTACATTAGGAACAACAAGTATGTTATGAACTATAGGTATAGGAATTTGTACCCTGACTTCTCAAATGATTACCTTTCTTTCTTTTATACTCCCACTTACTTCACCTTCTTCAATGAATTTAGCATTTCCAGTTTTTATGATTCTAGTTGTATGATTTGGACAGTAGAATCTATATCCCTTCGACTTTTCTGGATACCCGATGAAATGATAAGATAATGTCTTAGGATCCAATTTCTTTTAATGAGGGTTTTAAATTCTAGCTTCCGCTGGGCAGCCCCACACATGTAAATATCTTAAATCGGGTTTCCATCATTTCCAAAGTTCAAAAGGGGTTTTTGAAACTGATTTACTAGGAACCCTATTTAAGATGTGTACAACGGTATTTAATGCACGCGTCCACAAAAATGTAGGCAATTGGGTTCTACTTATCATACTTCTAACCATTTCTATAAGGGTACGATTACGCCTTTCAGCTACACCATTCTGCTAAGGTGATCCTGGCATTATGTATTGGGCGCAAATACCTAATTTTTCAAGGAGTTTAGTAAATGGGCTAGGGCGTTGTCCTGACTCGTCATATCTACCATAATATTCATCACCTCTATCAGACCTAATAATTTTCACCTTTTTTCCTAGTTTCCTCTCAACCTCATTGATGTATATTTCAACGACGTTCACAGACTGAGATTTATCATGAAACATGTACAAAATGCAATAACGTTAAAAATCATCTATAAAGGTGATGAAGTATTTTTCTCCACCAATGGATGGAATATCAAAAGGTCCACATATGTCTGTATGTATTATTTCAAGTAGCTAGGTGCTTCTTGTGGCTCCTTTCTTTGTATGTTTGGTCTATTTTCCTTTAATACAGTCCACACATACATCAGAATTGGCCTAATCCAGGTTATGGATTATTCCATCTTTAATGAGCCTTTCAATTCTCGGCCTGGATATGTGCCCTAATCTTTTATGCCACAAATAAGTAGATTTTTCATCATTAAGTGTACGTTTCGTACCAACATTAGGATGCAGGGTCACAAGGGTTTTTAGAAAAATATTTTCAAGATTCAATTGATATAAACCATCTAATAAAAATCCAGAACCAACATTATTAGAATTTTTAATCAAACCAAAACCATTGTACTTAAATTCAATCGCAAAACCGTCTAAAGCAAGTTTGGAAACATAAATTAAATTCCTAGAAACTGTGGGAACATAAAAAGTTTCTTGCAAATCTAAAATAAATCCAGTGCTTAAAATCAGGTGAAAGATCCAATAGCTTATATTTTAGCCTTTGCTTTATTGCCCATGTAGAGAAAATGCTCATTTGGATTTATTTTGCGGATCGAAGTGAAGACCTGCATCGAATTAGAAACATGACACATAGAACCAGAGTCAATCCGCCAAGTGTTAGAAGGAGAGTTAATAAGGTTTGATTCGAAACAAACATAAATAAAGGTCTTACCCTTTTTCTCAAACTAGGCCTTTCGTTTATTACAATCCCTCTGAAAATGGCCCTTCTTTTTACAGAAGTGACACTTGTCATTCTTTTCCTTCTTCACAGCAGCAGTTGATGGTTCAGCTTGATGAGATGGCCTAGGACCTTTCTTAATTCCCTTGCCGAACTTCTTCTTAAAACCAGCTCCTTTGACTGTCAGATTTTCCACCTGTCCCTTAGTCACATGGTCATTCTGTTGCGTAAGCCTTCCTTCCTCCAGTACCAACATGATTTGCAAATCATTTACATTCCACTTATCTTTTATAGTGTTGTAATTGATTTGGAAAGGCCCATACTCAGGAGGTAGGGAGTTTAGGACAAATTGGACGAGAAAAGACTCATCCACTGTCATGTCCAAAACTCTAAGTCTAGCAGCTAGATTGGTCATCTCTATAATGTGCTCATTCATGGTTCGAGTACCATCGAACCTCATAGTGGTTAGGTCAACCATCAGTTTCCCAGCAAGGTATTTATCAACAGTGCGAAAGCGTTCCTTAATGTTGTTCAAATACTATTTCACTTTCGTAGTTTCAGGTAGGGAGGTATTAATGTTAGCATCAATGCACATTCGTATATACATAAGGGCCAACCTATTGGATCGAGACCATGCTTCATGGACAACAATTTCATCCTCGCTATTGGCATCAGTAATAGCAGCGGATTCATCACACAATATTTCCATGTCCAGGTGGAGAACCCCTAGGCTGAACTCAATTTGCTCATTCCATTCAGAAAAATTAGTTCCATAAAATTTGGAATAGGATCGAGCTTGCGAATACAGGTTAAGGGGAACTGCAATTAATAACAATGTTCACAAATTAAATTTTCACACACAACAAAAATTGCAAGGCTCGAATATTGAATTGTTGACTAAAATTTTTGGCATATTCCATTTACAATCTAAATATCACGGAATCTGTGTTAATCATCACATAATGTTCAGATTGTAAAGATATATTACCCTATAATTCATTCATCATGGTCCCATAATTTTGGCATTTGTGTTTGTTGTCTAAACATTTAATACCATGATTAATGGACTTAATGTCAATTATTATGTTTTCACAAAATGAGTTTTAATGTCCTTCAATTTAGAAATTAGCATGTGTTGTGTCTCAATCCAATTTTATGATTAGCATTAGAATAAACCTTTAATGAATGTAAGTGTATTATTCGTACATGCAGTCTCAGCCTGTATTTGGCCTTTGACTTAACTCAAATGAATAATTTCTTACATGTCCCAATTTAAATATAGTTGATCATGCATTAAATATTAACTATAATACATAATCTATCAGTAATTACAAAGATACCAATAGTAGCTTAAATGCCTCAAAAACAGAATTGCCCAGGTATAGTAAAAAACACATAATTCATGAATTTTGCCAAAATGGCAAAAATGAGTTTTCACCATAGAATTGAAGTAAAACATGCCAGAAAACCAAAACTTTTTACGGAATGTTAATACCAATTTTCTTTAAAGATTTGTAAGCCCCGAGATTATTTCTTAAAATGGCAAAAATGGGATTTTGAGGGCATTAACGAAATCGGATTGCCGAAAAACACATTGCATCACAGCCAAAGGCGGTGAAATTCGATCATTGACCCATTTTCAGTCAACATATCAAGTTTAAGTCAATCAGACACCAAACATTTTGAAAAACACTATTCACTTCACCAAAAAAAATTCTCCCGAAATCTGTTTTGCGTCAAATCACACTTTTCACTTAATTAATCTTAAAAACAGATTCATTTTCTTATCATGATTAATAAAGGTGTTTTTCAGATTGCTTACATAACTTGAAATAATAAAATAATGCCAACGGCATATTAGGGTTCCAATAACACGAAAATAGGTTGAACAATAATGGGACAGTTATCATAAGATAAGGACTGTGTGCAGTAATTTCGTTCTTAGTATCATACATAACAGAAATCCGAATTACCATATGCATGATTATCATATTGCTTAAAAATTCTAGATTTCCAGATTTTTTAAAAAAAATTCCAGATTTCCAGTTTTCCAGATTCATCAAATAAAAATTCCAGATTTCAAGATTTCCAAATCAAATAAAAAATTCCAGATTTCCAAAGATCATAAATCAGAATTGTTATAAAGAAATTTTCATTAGCGAAAAACATGAGATTATAAACCGAAAGCTCTGATACCACATGTTAATCAATACTATTTTGTCAATCATAAAAATTGGATATAAACTATAATGTTACATCACGTTAAAAATAGTTTTGTCATGAATCCAGGATGTCTAATTCTTCATGTAATCACAAAATCGTAAGTTCTTTATAACTATGATCAAAACTAACCTTTGTCCATTGCAATTGATTAGAATAAGGTGACTTAAATGCTTCTGTCAAAGCTTCCTTTGAATCCCTTCTTAAATAGCCCATACTTACTCTCTTATGTGGACAAAATATTTGTGAGATATAGGAATAATGAGAATTTCGAATTTTCTTTCTCTCCTTAGAAACAGTGTGTATTGATATGACTCTAGATGGTGTAGAGGTCTCTATTTATAAGGGGAAGAGGGCCGAAATCTTAGTGGAGGTGGGACTCTTTTCAAGTCTCCCACTAATGCCACTAACCATCATATGACTAACGGATAAGGTTTACCCAATCTTTTAATATCTTTAGTTATCACATTCCTAATTAATTATCTAACATTTATCAAGACCACATAAATAGGGAATGGATAATTTAATACAATTGAAATTAAATAATTAATTTCGTCACTTAACATTAATTTCCAACGATGAGTCCCACGAAGGTCAATTTATCTTAGGAAAATCTCCCGCACCCACACTAATAATGACTAAAGTTTATCATATTTCCTAAAGTACCAAACTCAAGCGAGGAAAGTCCAATCATACCTACACATACAAGGTATATTCTTGCACATATTTCCTGCACACTAAAATATATTTAATCGATGTACCACCTCGTATCCAAAGTATCCTTACCCTGGATACAACTACATAGTACCACAACTACAAAAGCATAAATACGATGGTAACCCTGTATATACATCCTAACCCAATTGTTTTTCCACTTATGTACCTACATGTAGTACATACAAAAGCCATAATTCTAGATTACTAATCCCCAATCTAGATATCTAAACATAATACCCCTACAACACTATAGTTCATAATGTGAGTACCATCCTCTTTACACCTCTTAATATATCCCAGGACTACTTTACTCGCATAGACTTACCACATCAAAATACCCTCAAATGGGGACTGAGATATCATCCTACCCCTAACATATCCCTAGACTTGAGGTTAATAGTCGTAAGCTTTAAAGAATACACTATAAGGTTCATAACCAAGTGTAGATGAGTTCATGAGCTTCTTAGTACTAATTATAATTTATATTGATTATGTATTCATTTTTTGGACTAATTGTAATATTACAGGTTATCAATACGAGTTCTTTTGTCCAGTTAGTGGTTTGAGTTAGCAGGGCTCAAGTGCCATAGGTCCCACCAAAGTAGCTAGTGTAATCTTTAGGGGTTTGTCTTGGAGGCTTAACAGTAAGGTTTGTTGAGTAAGTTAAGTGCTCAACCATTATAATATAATATAAAATAGCACTTAAAGTCTCTAGAAACTTAAGATTAGTAAAGAAAGTCACACCATCTACTAGGGGCCTTAAGTTCCCTAAAGAAGTCATTAATAATATAGTTAGTTAAGGGGTCTCTAGGATCCTCAACAAGTTATTTTTATAGATACTCAAGGAGTCTTCATGCCCATCAAGGAGTAAATTTCATATATAGTCACTTGAGGGGGGTTCAGGTCCATCGAGAAGTCATAATTACATTAACAGTTAGTTGAGTGGGCTCAGGGTCTCTCGATGAGCCATTCGCATTGCATAAAGTGTCACATATTGTAAAGAACTATCATTTTAATGACAATTTTATATATATCTAGTCTCGTAGAAAAGGGGACTTAGTACAATTATAACTTACAAAACAAGTTTTTGGGATAACCATAGAGTTTGTCCTCAGTCATGTCATTTTCATATCCCCCTCGTCTCATAATATTATTTAATAATATAAATAAGTTTAAACGCCTCATTTAATGAGGACAAATGTCATATTTTAGTAAAATCCTAGTTCACTCATACCCACTACAAATAGAGGGATTTTCCCTCACTAGAAAAATATAGGAGAGAAAAGTGTAATAGCATTGTCCAGAAATATTGTAGAAGCTCAGGGTTTAAAAAAAAATGTTCGTTGAAGCACAATGAATCATACTAGTTTATAACATCTACACTATTTTATATCATTCTTGGCTGATTCCATAATATTCATTCACACACTTGGTGCTTTTACACCCTACTAGTCTATCTCTTACTATTAAAGTCTTATTCTCCCACTCTCTTATCCAAAGATTTCAACGATCTTTCATGGAGATAAATTTTTATTATTATTTTTGTTGAAATATTACACCAGAAAGGATATTTACATCAATTACTTCTTCATTGTTCATTGAAGACAAGTCACGCCTCTCTATTTATCAACATTCATAGACCCCAATACCACTACCCTCATATTAAACTTATTCTATCTTATTACACCTTATCATACCCTTCTCAAGTTAGTGTAACACTACTGAACCCTACATAAGATCCCTACTGATACTGAGTTTAATTAATTATGTCCCGAGAGATTTTGGGGTCAACCTCTGCCCAGATATCTAGAATAACCTAAAGAAAAATAGTTTGGCAACATTATCCTACCTAGATCAATTCGATCCTACCTGAATCAATCTGGCCCTCGGACAGATCGCATCTCCTACTCAAACATATACAAAATCCATCTCAAAAATTTCAAAATTCAATTCAAATGTGTTCCTACCCAACCCCAAAGGGTTTAGTAAAAGTTTAGGATAGATAATCACGCTTAAAAACATTCAAAACATGAATTGTACAAAAATAAAATCCAAAAATTCAACTATTTATGAGAACCCCTCTTATATAAACTATACGTTCAATAATGATGGAACTTTATTCCTATCCTTAACAATTCACTTTGTTAAACACGAATCTACAACAAAATATGATTATTACGTTAAGGTGTATTATAATATCTCAAATTTAAATTAAACCTTACATCAATTAGACTAGTATACATAACACCTACATAAGTACCCTAGAATAAATATTCATCAACTAAATACCCAATTATCCATGTTTCTCTTTAATTGAATACAATTTAATCCCATGTGTTCATATTTCACATCATTAAAAAATTAATATATTACCAACTCCATTAAATTATCAATCAAATAAACTTAATTTCATAAATTATATAAGAATCCTAGTTCAAGAATTATAACTCCAATTTAAGTTCATGAAAAATTCAAAACATATGAATTCAACTCCAAATTCAGACTTCTTAATTTAATTTATTGTTTCTCTAGATTAGATTCAAATTCCCATAGTCTATTCAAATCGCAGGGGAGAGGTAAACATAATTTATTTCCTAGTGTTGTGTAGATTAAAACTCCCAATTTGTTTAGAGAATGAACTCACATGAAACTTTCTCAAATGCATCAAAGCTTTTTCCTCTTTAGCGGTCCTTAAAATTCCCATTAAATCCAACTCTTTCTTTGGTCTCTAGGGTTTTGTATTTTTTATAATATGTTGGCTTAACCTAACCTAAGCTAATATAAGCTATTTTGTAGGTTTTTATTGGCCCATTTTTATAACCATCTAAAATGGTCCAAAACATAACTCAATTACTTTAAAACTTAGCCCAATAGGTTAGCTAACTCATGGGTCCAAAACATCACCCCAATTACTTTAAAACTTATCCCAATAGGTTACCTAACTTATGGGTCCAATTCAACATATTTTAATACTACTTGGGTACTCCAAGATCGTCCCTAGTCTAACCTATCACTAAACATAAAAATCAAACTTAAGTCTAATAGTCCAATTACTTAGCAAGAACCAAATTTCCATTAACATTATTTTTACTCCAAATTAATGCATAAAATATAATTAAATCCAAATAATTAAGTATAAAAATTAACTCCCTCGATAAAGAGTAGTTCTAGATGATTTTTTAGATTACCCAGGGTATTACATACTCCCCCCTACAATAGGAATGTCATCCTCGGGATACGATATATCCTTAGTCTTTCTATGTCTCAATGCACAATGAGCATTATGCAACATCACATATTATAACCTAACTACCCCAAGGTAATTAGGCTTACAATAATCGACCCATTCCATTGATATTAATCCATAAACACGTGGACTAATAAATAACCTGCATAGCACATTATCATGCATAACAATAATAAACAATCAATAAGAAACGTTTGCACTACACACGTAACCAAACAAATGAGAAATGGTAGGCTCTTGGACCCAGATCTCAACCCCAAGTAGGAACTCATTCATCGAATATGTACTCTAAATAATGAAACCCTCATATATACTTGTAACCTACCAATTAAGATTTGCTCCCAATAGCTTATGAAATTTCCATGACATATAAAAAACGTCTACCTGAGGTACCCCACACACCGAGCCTTGTATTCACTTTCATATGATTCGATGCATCTCACCACTAAAACCATATCCTATTAAATCTTGAGCTACACAATATCATCACATCCACTCCCATATATTCTTGTGCCATAAGTCAAACCATATCCTAGTGAAAATCATGAGTTATATCCATGTGTATATCATCAACAAACAATCCACAAATATAGGTAGCCCTGGCTCAATCAACCGTGTCTCCATCGCATATACAATCGCGTCATTGGTCAATAAACACATGACATCCCGATATAATAATACCATGTTTCATTATATACCCGATTAAATAACTACCTTATCATCTCGTCTGTCATCTTAACATGTCATAGGTTCTCACTCGACTAATTCATCTAAATCATCATGACATTTTTCCCATACACACATGTATATGCAAACAATAACACAAACTATGCATACTCTAGACCTATATATTTGCAAAGTAGCTACATACATAAAGCTTTGTATTGATATATCTATACCATAGGCTCACATTTAAACTCATGCAATAGTCGGTACCTATATCCACTTATTGGCATCGAGATGTGTACTCGCAAGATTTACCACACCCTATCTCGAACTATAATATCTATTTACCATAATCAACTCATAAACACCTTAGGCTAACACACTACCTAGGAAAAACATTGAATCTCACTATAGCATAAGTGATAGGTATAAAAAATTGAAGATGAATTTAATAAGCCACACATAATCTAGATATTCTCTCATTCACACATGGCTGCACCTACTCCTCTCAAGGTGTGATGCGGACAACAAGGCAAGAAAGTAGTTCTACTCTTCACCACTCATATAATATAATTATAGTGTATTTCATATTATGAAAATCTTAATTTAGGATGTTAGTCGTAGTTCTCTATTTATGATGATTGTTATATTATATAACTGAATTAAGTGGAACTTTATATGAAGGTTTTGGATGAATAAACTAGGGTTTGAATATTGTGATAATTTTGATGATACCTACATTTATATCTGAATGTATTAGTGTATAATTTATGATGAATTAGAATAATTTGATGATATTGATGATATAATACATGGTTTATGGAAATAGGGTTCATACGTTGTTAAATGTTTAAAAATTAGTTCACGTATATTGTAGGGATTGATAATCTCGAGTTTAAAAAAATATTAATGAACCCTAAAAAAAATTGTTCATGTCCTAGACTAGGCTTGCACTAAATACACACTTCCGTGGGAGTTATTGAGACAAAATTAAAAGGAAGTCGTCTCTAATGCATAACCACAAAAGAATCCAAAAAATCCGAATAACTCATCATAGATTTAACCATGCCCAAAAGATTCATGTTCCTTCTTTCTGCCACACCATTTTGATGTGGAGTGACTAGGACGTAATCATCACCTATGATAAATGATTCTTAAACTCTCCCAAGAGTTATTAACCCCCACAATCAAATCACGGAGTTTGTATTAGTTACCACATCCATGGTTCGCCTCATACTTATATAATTTGAACTTATCAAAGGCTTCAAACTTATAGTGCATAATGTAAACATATCTATACCTTGATTAATCATCAATAAAAGTGATTAAGTACTCATAACCACCTCTTTCTCGTATAGTCATAGAACCACATAAATCAGACTAAACCATTTACATCTTTAGCTCTATAGCCTTTGGCCGTGAAAAGTCTCTTAATCATTTTACCTTATATAAAGGATTCAAAAATTGGAAGTGCCTTCACTTCCAATGAACTTAATTGTCCATTTGAACCCAATCTTTGAAATCTTTTAAGATTAATATGACTAAAGTGTAAGTTCTAAACATACAATTGGTTCAAATTAAAAGGTTTCTTTCTTTTTAGGTTATTTCGATTTGACTTATTCATTTCATCATTTAGTAGTAATGGTGAGACAAGATTTATAATATATAAATCAGTTTTTAATATACGAGAATATATATCAGATTTGTCATTTTTTTTTACAAAACATCTTTAGTAAAATAAATTGAATATCCACTCATCACTAATCTAGAAACTCAAATCAAATTTCTTCTAATAGTGGGTATATAAAAATAATTCTCTAAGAAAACCCTTTTGTCTCCACTAAAATCTAAGGATAGATTTCGTCATGCTAATACCAATGCCTTATTGTGATCAGTCACGAACATAAACATTTCTCCCTCACGAAGCTTCCTATTTACCTGGAACCCCTAAAAAGAATTACAAACATGATTAATTTCTCAAAAATCAACACACCGACATCGGTAGATTGGACAACCAAACATGTCTAAATGATAAAGGGTGATTACTATTTCCATTACACTATTTTATTAAGTAGTCTGGGCATTGCTTATTCTAATTTCCTGATCATTTGCATATATATATATATATATATATATATATATATATATATATATATATATATATATAACACTTGCCTTTCTTTTATTTTCATTCCACCTAATGTTAAACAACTATTTTAATAACCACATGTTATACCTAAGACTTCCCCTTCTTTTTCATCTTACCTTATGGGACAGATGAAGATGGGTCTATCTTAGTAACCGGAATAACACCCCTTTGTTTAATTATATTCTCTGAAGGCTAGATTTCTCTAAGTAGTATCACCAAAGAGTAGTAAAAATTGTTCATAGAATAGTTTATGCAAAACTTCTTAAGTTCTTCAGAGTGACTGGGGCACAAAATTAATCTAGGGTACCCCATCGATTTCAAATCGAAGTACCTTCAGTTCCCGTAAAATGGACATCATCATTAAAACATGGTTCTAAATAAGATTACCATTGACCATCTTTATGTTGACCAGCCTTGCCATAGTATCCAGTATTGTGGCATGATTTTGATCCTCAAACATGTCCTTGGGGTTTGAAATTATGTCGTAATCTATTGACATATTAATATGCTCGTATTGCAACACAATTATCATAGATGATAATATAGCAGTGAGCCATATGATTGTCGTTTTGTCACTTTTGGTAGGCCCATGTATTCAATTCATATGCCTCCTCACCGGGTTTGATAGGGCATGGTTAAAATAAATTTACAATCCTCAGCAATGAGGACAATGTCCAGGTTTCTTTTCCAATCTATGAAATTTATTCAAGTTAATTCATTTTCCTTTAATATCAATGCAAGTGGGTTAAAAATTAATCTTATTTTATTATATGAGAATCATCATTGCAAAAAATAAAAATTAAATATGTGAGAATAAACTTTTGATTAATATTAATTTAGCTTCCTTCTAGTGCTAATTAGAATTAATCACTTTGAGCATCCTATTTCCCATGTGAAATGAAATGTCCTATTGTAAGATTAAATCAATTCACCGTGAATTAGAAATACATTACATCTTTCAATTATGTTATGCAAATAGTCCAAAAAACCTTTGTTTAATATTATCAAATAACTAACGTCCTTTGGTCCCTCAATTAAGGATAGTGACTTCTTTTGGGAGGATATTATTACTTGTGTTTTAATATATACCATCGGTTCATTCTTTAAACTTAAATATGATCATGTAGAACTTACCCATTAGGGAGATTAAACACATTCGCATTTAATTTTAAATAACAGTACTCAAGAATTTTAAAATTGCGTGATGCCGTGATTAATTCTGTCCGTTGGGGAGGAAAGTCACGCCAACAAGAGAAGTTAATCGCATTACCATTTAAAATACTGATGGAGACCTCATGGTTTGTTTGTCAACCTCTCTCCCAATTAATATTTAAAACTAGTGGGTTTTTATTAAAAAAAAATATTAGATTCTAAATTATTGAATTAAATAAATGAGAGAAAATTTAATTTGTTTCACTAAAAATTTATCCCGATGTCCATATTTTGATTTTCAAAAATAAAATTTTATTTTAATTAAAATAATTATTAGAGATGAAATTTAATTTTGTGAGAAAAATAAATTTCATGATTCAACTCAATTTTAGAAGAATGAAAATTTTATTTTTTAGAAAAATCATGATCTGGGCATGTCAAATAATTAATCCATATTGTCAATAATAATGTAGGTTCATAATTAATTTAGTATTTAGCACACAAAATTATCAGCATATTAATATGATCTGACAGAGATATAAATAAACATAAACATATGCAATTATATATCAAAGATGAAACATCCATCATGGAAAAAAATTCTTCGTTATGTAGACTCGTTGAGATAAAAAAATTGAAGAAAAAATCATCATGAACTATAATTATGGAGAAACAATATCCAAAATCCACCAAATTCCACTTGTGCGCACTATTACTTGCAGGGGGCAGTAGGAGGACTACGATCGTGTCACCCAAGTCCGCGATCACACCATTTTTGGTTGTGGATAAGGCTTAGCATCATGTTTGGTCTTCTTCTAAGGTTTGAACCTCTGATACAAACTACATCGTTTTGACCCTTCTGTAACTCTGGAAACTCCATTGTTGGATGTTCAAACTTGAGAAAAATGTAACCGAATCTTGTGTAACTTCAACCACGATCAAACCCCATCAAAATATAGGATTTGAGAAAAGAAAAACTATTATATAGTCCTCTTTATACACCAAATCATGTAATAATGAAAAATAACCTAATTACTTCAACCAAGTTGAATCTAGTAAAAAATAACTATGATAAAATTATTGTAGGATCCGTACGCACAATGGAATCACGTGACTGTGATATAGGGAGGAATTAAAATCATATAAAACCACCTTAGTACAAAATATAAACAATCTTGCATATATTTTGTAACATGCAAAACTAAGTCGTTCATGGTGGACAATATATTGATCTTCTTAAACATGATGAATCATTTATCCATGGAGGCTCTTATAGTTTTGGGTGGGATTGATATACAAAAACATCCAACCTTAGAATCTTATAATATTCATTTAGAATCCAAAAGGATATTTAGATTTAGAAAACTAGACATAGGGTTTCATGTTCATACATTTGTGGATCATGTAGAGTATCTGATATAGGAGATATAGTTGATGGAAAAAATGATGTTATTGTTCAACCACCTCTAAAACCTTTATTGGATGTGCAAAAGACCTTAGATATTCCAGTATATAATCCACCCAAAACAAGCTACACGTGGGGAACTTTCAGAGATAAAAAGTTATATAAATAAGAGAAATTTATCTCCTAACCCCTCCAAAAACGTGAATAGTGTATATATATATATATATATATATATATATATATATATATATATATATAAAACTTATACTCATTGCCTAGAACCTATATGTATAGGTACATAAAGTGCGATTGGGCCAATTAGGGTTTTAAAAGTGCTTTTGAACTTGATACTTTGTATATGGACTATACTAGGGACCCAAGACATTTATTTAAATTCTCTTCCAAACAAAAATATGAAACCAAATTACCCCTATAATTTATTTCCTTTTTTATTTAATTGTAATTAATTCTCATAAATAGTTACAATGTAACTCCAATTTTATAATCTCAAAATTACTCAAATTGTGCGGTCTCGTTTGTAAAGTTAGATAACACATAATATGATTCTCTGCATGAGGTATTCATTACCCTATTGGTGAAATTCAATTTCCTGCAAACCAATTTTCACAAACGTCTTATTTTTTACTTAATCTCAAACTTATCTTATTTTATACTCTACCGGATATAAATCCATAGGCTATGTTTACTGGTAGAATCAAAACTTATAAGTTTATCAATGGGGTATCACAATCGAGAATATCACCTGGACACAAATTCCTCCGAAATATGATATCAAACATATTCACACAATAATTTCCAACTTACAAAGATTATTAACATAATAAATTGAATCTCACACATAGAAAATCAAAGCAATAATTATGTGAATTTTCTAATCTTAGGGATTATGAATCTATGCATACTTTGCAAAGTTGTGAGATGATGGAAGTCTAATCTAGTCAACACCTAGTCTTGAATTTGACCATTGGTCTTGTTCAACACATTCCTGATGTACAAGCACAATCCTCTTTAATCTATTAGAGATGTTCGTGAACCATCAAATAGATTCCCGTAGTCTAGATAAAGTACTAAAATTATACACGTAACTTTACCGATAGGATGTCAACTCCTGTATAGGTTGTAAACTATTCAATTGTACTAATACTGGAATTTTGATCTTCTTTGATCATGTCTAACCCAACTCACCATAATTACACTTGACCAACATATTTAATATATTTTAAATAAATATTAGGCACTCCGCAGAGGTGAGCTAAGGCAATCCTTTATAAAAAAAAAAATCATTTAAACATGGTTTTAATAATAAAACTGCAACAAATTATGCATAATCATAAACTCGGATCGATCCGAGTTAGGGTCTCATCAATCTAGACCTGAAACTTGTCCCATATGAAGTTGTTTAGTGTTTTGGTTAGATTTTTGGTTTAGATATATCAAGGTTATTTTATGAGTTTTTTTAAATAAATGTTAGAACTAGTATGTGGGGTTTATAAGATTATGTAATACCCAACATCCAGACATTAAATTAGAAACTTTTGGGGAGTTAATTAATAGTTTGGAACAAATTACACGAGTTAGATAGGGTAGGATTATTTAGGTGGCGTTTACCTATTTATATGATATTACATATGCTCGTGTTCTTACCCAAAGCTAGATTAGTTAATGAATTCGGTACGTGTTCCATGGGTCAAGGTAATAGGTTGGATAAGGAGTTAGGTTTGTGTTATATATGATAACAATTTGGGTAACGAGTTGCTGAATACTTTATATAACAATAGGACAATTAAAGAGTTAGTTGATTACTCTATAATACAATCGAATTTGTTAAAGAGTTATGTGGCCATATGGGACGGACTCATCAGGCACAGGCTAGGCCCCAAATTGGAGGAAAATGTAAAAAATGGAGTAGCCATCCTATTTTTTTCAAAACAAGCAAATGAATGTAGCCTTCCCCGAAATAACAACATCAAAAAATAAACTGATGCATTCGAAACCAAATGAATAGAGGGCCCGATGACTAAGTTATGAAATGCGTAGGTATTAGGTACCCATTCCGCCCTTTCAATCTCTCATGGGATATAATAATGTTCTCCTTTTTCTCCAATATGTGACTCGTGTGTACAATGTGTGCAGTATGAAAATAAGCGAGAAAAAGGAATCATCCTACTCTTGTCATGGGGAGCAGGGAGAGGAGTCATCTTAAGGAGTATACGAAAGAAAGGAAAAATAATAGAAAATGTGATGTTAGTTCCCATCGAATCATAATTCACTATGAGAAAGTAAATGTGCATATCTGTTGGGAACACTAATATGTAGGCATAAGAATCAACACAACTAAATATGAGATATAAACAAAGTAACACAATGAACGAAATAGGACTCGAATCTCGATAATGACTCGGGATGGCTACGTAGCCATAATAGCCATCAAAGTTCACGTAGTTAGACATATCATAAGGGTGGGGTTTAATCCATAAACCCAAATTTAGGACTCCTATTTAATTGTTTTTGGAGAAAATGTGCTCGAGTGTATAAGTGTAAGAAAAGTGAGGAAATCCTAATTTTGGAGTTTATAAGTAAGTCTTCTTTTTGTCTTTTAAATTTTATAAAAATATCTTATATGAATACTAATAATAAAAAAGGATATTAGTTGATGTGAGATAATGGATCAAGACTAAAAGATATCAAAAATGGAAACAAAGTAAGTAATCAACACTAAATAAATTAATTAAAAAAAAAGTAAGGGTTGACCTCCTAGGTGAATTTGCTATTGACTTTTGGAGGAGTGTAGGTTGATTTTATAGTGGTGGAATGGTGGTGAAGTAGGGGTGAAGTAAGTGGTCAAATGTGGTGTGAAAGTGATCTAAGAACGACGAAAGGATTATTAAAAAAAATTATTTTTTAGAATGACGGTGCACTAATTTCGATGGAATGTTCGGATTGCTCAAAAAGGGAAGGAGGTCATGGCCTCCTTGAATAGAAAAAGCTTAGGTTTTAAGGGGGACCCCTATATGCATTGACCCTGGCCCTCCTAAGAACATACCACTGGCTTGTTGGCGAAGTAAAGTACAACAAGGGGTCTGGGGTGCCTATAGGCAGTCCAAGAAGGACATTTTTTAAAAAAAAAATGAGCATTAAACACAAATTGTGAGTTCGAATCACGCATAATTTGGACCATTGGAAAGGTTATTCGGAGCCGTATAAAAATCCATTGATCCACTCATGGGTTCAAGAGTTGACTAAAGTCAAATGGGGCTCAAAAGCATCTAATAGCCTTTAGACGGGGGTTCTCAGAGTAAAAAGGCAAGTATGCGCAAACTATGAGGCCGATTCATGCATGGTATGGAACACTGGAAGGGGATTCAGATCCATATTAGAGTGCAATAATCTTCGCACAAGGTGGAGAGTTGATCAAGGTCAAACAAGTCATGGGAGTGCCCAGTGGCCTCTAGATCAGGGTTTGGGGTAAAAAGATATGGGCGAATCGTAAGAACGATTCGGGCACAATATGATCCGTTGAAAAGGGGATTTAGAGCTCTAAGAAGGTGCATTGAGCTTCGCTCAAGTTAAAGAGTTGACCAAAGTCAAACCGAGCTTGGGACCGCTCGGATGCCTCTATATCAAGTTTAGAGTAAAAAAGTGAGTACGCGCGAATTGTAAGGCCAATTCATTCATGGTATGAACCGTTTAAAAGGGGATTCATAGGCACATAAAGCTGAAATGATCTTCACTCGAGTTGGAGAGATGATTAAAGTCAAACGGGGATCAAGAGCTCCCGGTGGCCTCTGTATTAGGGTTTAAAGCAGGACCTAGGTGGGAGGAGAAGTGTTAAGGACTTAAGGAGGTATTTAGATGGTACTAGGATGGGTTGTTTACAGAGCCCCTCGACGGCTGGGCTTGGAACAAGTGCAGGCCATCAAAAGATAGACACCTCATCGATGTTTAAGGGTTTTGGACGATCAAGGTTTTTGTTGGCATTTTGAAGGTGGTTGATTTAAAGGGTTGAAGTCGATTATGTGAACCTAAAGAGTTATGTTGATTGATTCAGAGGGTCGAGATCAATTTTATAGACCTAAAGAGTTGAGATAACAGGTTCAGAGGGTTGAGGTCTATTATATGGATCTAGGTCAATTATGTGGACCTAAAGAGTTGAGATGGCCAATTTCCAGGGCCGAGGTCGATTATGTGAACCTAAAGAGTTGAGATTACAAATTAAGAGGGTCGAGGTCAATTCTGCAGATGTAGGTCAACTCTGTTGACCTAATAGTTGAGATGAATGATTTAGAGGGTTGAGGTTGATTTTGCAGACCTAAAGAGTTGAGATGAACGATTCAGAGGGTCGGGGTTAACTCTATGGACCTAAAGAGTTGGGATAATTGATTAAGAGGGTTGAGGTCAATTCTACAAACCTAGATTAATTATGTGGACCTAAAGAATTGAGATAATCAATTTAGAGGGTCGAGGTCAATTCTGCAAACCTAAAAAGTTAAGAGGACCGATTGAAATGGTCGAGGTCAATTCTGCAGCGCTAAAGAGTAAATGTGATCGATTCACAAGGTCGGGGTCGATAATGAGAACCTAAGAAGTTGAGGTGACCTATTAAAAAGGTCGAGGTCAATTTTGTCGACCTAAAGAGTTGGGATAACCAATTCAGAGGCTCGAGGTCAATTTTGCAGACCTAAGGAGTTGAGATGATCGATTCATAGGGTCAAGGTCGATTCTGCGGACCTAAGTCAATTTTGCAGACCTAAATAGTTGATGACGGGGAGCTTTATTTAATTATGACATCGCTGGGGAGGGTGATGGTAATGTGAGTGTAGGCGCATTTTGATTTTGGTTCTGATGGAGAGTATGTTGGTGATCAGAGGTTTGTGAGCAATTTTGTGATTTTTAATGAATTTTCTTGGAGTCATGATGCATTTGACCTTACGGGGGATTTTTTGAGATTTTTTTGTAAATTTTCTAGGTAATGTTTAGATTTTCTAGAATTTTTATGACGGAATTGGGAAGGGACTGTCGTTAAGCATAGCCACAGGGATATCTATCAGTATAGGGCGTGGACTCCTAGGCTTCTTGGGGGAGGTAGAGGGTCACTGTCAGTAGGATGGTCTAGGGGACTGTCTATTGGCATACCTCTAGTCCCTTATAAAAGGGGGCGGACCTCCTCATCTTGCCACACCTTTATTTGATTAAATCTCTTCTTTTCTCTTTCTAGCAATCAGTTTTAAGCCTATTTTCTTTAAAAGAGATCATGGAGGGTGCAACGGATAACACTTGTATGGCCATTGAAGTCTGAGAAGGTTTGGATTGGTGTGAGGCGAAAATGTTGTCACTGGGGAGTGAGGATGCCTACGAAAGATTTGAGACTATTCTTGATGATAGGGTTCTATTACGGGAGCTGGCGAATCACCATTCTGCGAGGGTGAAGGACCCAAATGGCTAGGTAAGTTCTTTTTATTTTCATTATTTCTGTCTTTTTTTCTTATTATCCTTGGGATGTTGAAGGGTTTTCTTAACTTTTAATCAATTTGACATTTCTTCGTCGAGTATTCAATTTTATGGTTAGACATGGATGAAGAAAGTGTGGGACTAACTCCCTCGAGAAATGCTGTTGATGGTGAAGGCTACGGGATTTATCCCTCTAGTTAGGGATTTGGATGAGATATCGGGTTCTTCTGCGATGCTTTGCGCTCTAGGGGAGAAATGGTGGGACACAACCCATACATTTCACTTGGGTGTCGGGGAGATGATAGTTATGCCCCGGATATTCATCAATTGATAGGGCTGGAGTGTGAGGATAAAAAAATAGTGGTAGATCAAACTTTGCATGTTTTTGAGGTTATGGTTAAGCTTCCTTAGGAGATATCAAGAGGATTGTATCTCAGAATTTTATTCGCATATCAGTGTTGAAGGACACCTTACTATCTAGGTACACTGATGAGACCGACGGGCGACAGGTGAGGCAGGTAGCCCATTTATTTATTTTACTTTTGCTAGGAGGGTATGTGGGGTCAACAAGTGAATATGTCGTCCATTTTTAGTTTCTTACCTCCTTGAGGATCATCTCAGATATCCTCCTGTATGACGATGAGAGCTTTACGTTGGTGTCTCTTTATTATTCTCTTGATGTTTTCAGTCAATGTTTTCGATAAACTTTTATAGGGCCCACGTATCTTCTAGAGGTAATATTTAGATTCATCATTTTTTACATCCTTTATTACTTTCTATGGATGTGGTTCTATGAGGTTATTGGGCACAATGTTGGGTTGATATCCTTGAAGGCGATTGAGATGGGGAAGTTCTCATGGATGCATAGGTGGGGGAATTCAAACAAGAGATCAAACCAGTCCTTGGTTTTAAAGGATGTGGGGGTGGCATTGAATGCCATGATTACCGACAAGGTTAGGCTTTGGTTTCCATCTTTTGTGTGGTTTTAATAACTTATTTGCGCTTTCTAGATAGTTAACCTTTGCTTATGAAATAGGTTACATTCTACCTTTGACATTTCTCTTTAAGGGATGCAGGAATTACAGGCATGCATGCCCAGATGCAGAGGTTGTTGATGCATGAGTTCGAGTACATCTGATACCTGAGGGAGAGGGTAGTGAGGCGAGTGATGGAGGGAGGCATGGAGGTCCCACTTTTAGCTCTCTCGGAGTTCATGAAGCGGGTGAAGGAGATGTCGGATGAGGCGAGGATGATGGTGATGAAGAGAGAACCCTATATGCCATATACGGACACAATATTAGGATGTGATTATATAGACTTCGCGATGAATTATTTGATGCCATTATCTATCTATGACGTGTTGGGTATTCTTCCACTAGTCATGGGATCAGGGAAATGTACCAATGCGTCGGTAGCATCGGCCCATAGCATGGGGGTGGTGCAGCGACATCGGAAGAGGTTCATGTTCAATACATTTCCATCCTTTCCTACCATATTCGGGTGGGTGGTGGGGAGATGGTCTGAGTGCCTCATCGCCCTTAGGTGAAGATATACGGTTTTGTCGGTCTTCTTGAGGAGGTCCTCCAGAGAGGTGTATGACTTCTTTTTTTGTTTCATATTTCTTCTTTTGACTTTCCTGCTTTTATTACTTACTTGCTCGCTTATATTTGATTGATCCTTTTGCAGACTATTCGTGTATTGACATCCTAGTTGCGAGACATTCGAAATTGGATGGCTTTGGTGTCCGGCTATGTTTGGAAATAAACTAGATCTTTCTTGGTGACACCAGTCACCTCCAAGGAGAGTTTTGATTCTGAGAGTGGGGGATCTAGCGCTCGTCGATGGGGGAAACACATTTATCGAGGCGCCTGAAGTGGTGGTTTGTCAGTTGGTTGAGGTTTTTTGGAGGTTTGGACTACGTTCCGATTTATCTTGATTTTTTTGTTCTTTTTTTTTTTTATTTTCTTATTCCCTTTGTATCTGGAAAAATGTAATCATTATGACAAGTATATATAATATGCATTTTTCATCATTTATTTATTTATCTTGGATTTAGTTAACATAGTCTACATGCACTTTAGTTTTCTGCTGAGGTTTTATTTGTTGCTAAGATAAGTAGAATGGATAAAAGAAATACTCAAAAAAGCTTTTTAGCAATAGGTTGATTTTTTTATAAAGGAGAGTCTTTATGTTATAATCTTATATACGAAAGGGGAAGATAAAAAGTTTCTAAAAATGGGGTGTGCCGATCGGCATACCCCTTGGACTTCCTATCGGCATATGGGTTAAGTCTAAATCACTTTTCTAGCTTTTATTGCATTATAATCTTAAGATTACTTAGAAACAATTATCATAGCAGCAGGTCGGGCTTCTTATTTTTTATGGGTGCTTTTGTCTATAAAAAGGGCTTGGGGGGGGGGGGGGGTCATCACCATAATTTAATCTTCTATCTTTGTAACTTTTTTTTAAATGGCTCTTTCTGTGACTGAAATATTTGCAGCTTATCTTGATTTTTTCTTTGGTCTAGATGAAGTATTCCCCACATATGATGAGTTTTCTGCGATGTTGGGTGTCAACCCAAGTGTTGCGACAACCATGCCAAACTTATCCCATTTTTCTCCGGTTGCCCAACCATTTGTGCATGAAAGAAGTAGTATTCTCCCAGCGGTATTGAACTCGATGTGCCTAAGAGATTATACTAATAATTACTTTGCTAGTGCTGTAGCTTTGGGATTGACTTCCAGACTATTTTTAGTGATCTATGACATAACAGATGACCCTCAGGTGGCCACGATAGTGTTGTGAATGTCTGATCACTGTAATCTAGCTGCGATCATACTGGTAGAGAATTTTAATGGAATGGATGCCTAGAAAGAATTGGGCCAATTTTTTACAGGGGAGCCCTGTGATGTTATTCATGTGGTTGTCTCAGAGACAGCGTCTGATGTCCCCTCTTGAGTACCCTCTAACGGGTATTCACAATTTATTTTCTCGATCTTTTTTTAGTTTTGGTTCATCCACGAGAATTGGCTCATAGAGAATGGGTCCATGAGTCTTTACTGGTTCCTACCGTAGTGGGGCAATCTGTAACACGTCCTGCAATTGGGTGATTACCAATATGTGTGATTAATGGACCTTCCTCAAACTTCTTTCTATTTTTGCGGCGGCTCCTGCGTCATGTGGGCTTGGAGTAAATCGTTCCTCCCCATAACCAACTTCTTTCTCATGGAGGACCTGTATGGATCGCTAAGGATGATTTTTGGGCCTTTTTGGCAACGTCGCTAATCGTATACCCGTTTGTCACAACCTGTCGGGGAGGCTGAGTTCATATGTAGGGATTATTTAAAGTTTATATGAAAGTGGGTGGTTATGAATATTTGTACTGAAGAGACTGGTCAAAAGAGGCTGATGATGTTTGACACTTTAGAGGAAGGTGTCATGGGTTTGTCCATGTTGATTAAGGCATACTTCCGCAGGGAGTGAATATAAAATCGTAACCAGGATTGGGATTCTTGGAGTCCTTAGAGGACTAAAAATGACGATGAGGTGGGTCCGTATAGTATCTGAAAAGCAGATCTTGAGTATAAGGGAGGTGTTGGTAATGCATAGGCTGGTTGTATAGGTTTTAAGGTGTTTGGCTCATGGAATTTCTCAGAATGTTTGTTGTCTTTCCTTCCTATTACTGATGTTTCATGTAATTTCCATATTTTGTTTTTTAATAAAAGATGATGATAATTTTAAAGCATTTAATCCTGCCTTTGATGAATTCTTTTTCTTTAACTATCTGGACCAATTGATAAGGCATACATAATCATTTTGTTCATTTAAATGATGAGGGAGACTATAATCTCGAGGGAGAAAATAATAGCATTTTATAAAAGATAAAGGACCGTGCACATGGGGTCTTATGGATTGCCTACATACCTCTGTGGGGTTTGAAAATTATGAACATCTCTTTTTTAAAAAGGTGATTTTTAAGAGAGGATCGGGTCCTCCTAGTTCTGAGTAGAGAGGGGTAAATAATTTTTTTTAAAATAGTATGGAGGTTAGAAGAGTCGTAGTGAGACGAGAGTTCGAATTAGGTATAATTTCTTAAGACGGTCCAAATTGACTGGATGATCCATTTCCTCTCCATAGAGGTCTACAAGCATAGCGGCGCCACCTGGTAGGATTTTCTTTACGATGTAGGGGCCACTCTAGTTAGGCTTGAACTTTCTTCTCGGATCCCAGATGGGTTCTATAATTTCCTTGAGGGTAAGATCTGCTTCTTGGACACAGTGATCCTTGACCCTTTTATTGAATAATCGCGCAATAAAGCGATGGTACCCTTGTATATCATATAGGGCCTTCAACCTCCTTTCATCTAAAATCACAACTTCATCGTAACGGTTTTGATGATAATTATCTTCATCGACTTAACTTTTGAGCATAACCCATAAGGAAGGTATGTCATGTTTGATAGGGAGGATTGCCTCCATGACGTGTTCTAGAGAGTGGGGAGTAGCCCCAGTGGGTGTTCTAATGGAGGTATGATGGTCCCAGAGGGCATATAGGATCTTATCGGCCCAGTCCCTGCATCTTTCGATCATCTTTCTAATGATGATCTTAAGGCTTTTTTTAGCGGCTTCGAATGATCCATTGGTTTGTGGTCTGTAAGGAGAGGACTTGTACCTTTATATTCTATACTCATTAACTAGTTATATGATCCAAGCCTCGAAATGGAGCCCATTATCTAACACTAGCTAGTGGGGAACTCCATAGTAGCAAATGATGTTCTTTATGATTAATTTAGCTACTTTATTTTCATTCAACGCCGCGTATCATTCAGCTTTGACCCATTTCATGAAGTAGTAAATGGATACCAGGATGAATTCATGCCTGTTTGAAGCCTTGGGAGTGAATTTTCAGATGATGTATATGCACGGGTGGAAAAGAGTCAGGGATAAATCATGTTATACAGTTCTCGATAAGGCAAGTGCTTAAGGTTGGCAAACAGCTGGCATTTGAGGCATATTTGGATGTATACAGTGCACTCGTGGACTGTGATGGTCCAGTAATATCCTTAATGGATGATCTTCTTTGTAAGCCTGTGACCGTTCATGTGGGGTCCACATTCCCCACTATGGATCTTCTATATCATATCTTCGATCCTAACGCCTGTTATGCAATGCAAGTGGGTTCCATCCAAATTTATTTTGAAGAGTTCCTTATCACAGATGATACACTAAGCAGCCAACCAGTAAAGGGCTGCATGGTCTTTCTTGTCAGCATCTTGAGGATACCTTCCATGCTCAAGGAGGCACCAAATGTTATAATACCATAATCCTGCCATGTCTGGATCTTTTTTTGTAATGAGCTTGATGTAGGAATAATGAGTGCGTGCAACCTATTTCTGGACTAGAAAGCAAGCCATTGTTATCCCCTCAGGTATATCAACGATCGCTAGTGCATCAGCAGGGTTGTTCCTTGAGCGAGGTAGGAAGTGATAGGTGACATCTTTGAATTGGTAGATGATCTCTTCTATGTGAGTGTTGGAGGGTAAAAGCTTCTCATCTTTGAGTTTTCATTTCCTAAGGAGCTTCCCCATGATGAGGATTGAGTCTGCATGGACATCCTTGAATTTGATTCCTCTCTCGAGGGAGATCTTAAGCCATACAATATATGCTTCATATTACGTCATGTTGTTGGTGCAAGGGAGTCCTAATTTAATGGAAATGGGAGTGTGAGAATCATCGGGGGCGATCATAAAAATCCTGATACCATATCATTTCTTGTTAGCAGCTCCATCGAAGAACATTTTCCATTTGAGATCTTCGTGATAGGTGAAAAGGGTGTTTTATTCTTCCACTGTGTCCATCCAGGGAGAATTCCTTCGATGCGGGTTGACCTCGAAATTAGAGGGAGAAAAATGGAGAAATATCTCTCTGCAGATTCAAGGACAGGAATCCTATTTTTTCCATTCGTGCGATTGTCGTGGGTTTCCATGGATATAAAATGACCGTCATCAAAAGGGAGAAAAATGTATAAAATTGAGTTGCTAGCCAATTTTACGCAAAATAGGTAAAAGAATGTAGTTGTCCTAGAAAGAACGAAAAAGACAAACTGGTGCATATGAAACCAAATGAATTGAGGGTCCAGGGACTAAGTTATGGAATGGGAAGGTATTAGGCACATATTCCACCCTTTCGGTCTCTCATGGGATATAATAATGTTCTCCTTTTTTGTCCAAGATATGACTTGTGCGTACAATGTGTGCAGTGTGAAAACAAGCGAGGAAAAGGAATCATCCTACTCTTATCGTGAGGAGGATGGAGAGAAGTCATCCTAAGGAGTATGGGAAAGAAAGGAAAATAATAGAAGATATTTTCGAGATGAATTTTAGAGGTTTTGAAAGTTTTCGTGCACCTATTTTTTATGGCACAAATTATGCCTATTGGAAAATGCGAATGAGAAGTGCTTTAAAATCTATTGATGAGCGTGTTTGGTTAGTAGCTGAAAAGGGTTAGACACCACCACTTACACGAGAGGGTGAGGTCACTAGTTTGAAACCCGTTGAGTCATGGACTGATGTTGAGCATAGGCTTGCACTGTACAACTCTAAAGGTTTGCACGTAATTTCCTCACATATCACACCAGAAGAGTATAATAGAATTATGACTTGTGAAACTTCAAAAGAGGCTTGGGATACACTTTCACTTACTCATAAGGGCACTAGAACGGTTAGGGAGTTTAAGTTACAAAACCTCACTACACAGTTTGAGATGATTAATTGTTAGATAGTGATTCATTTGATGAGTTTGTTAGTTTCCATCGAATCACAATTCACTATGAGAAAGTGAATTTGCATATCTAGTGGGAACACTAATATGTAGGCATTAGAATATGCGCAACACTATTAAATATGAGATTTAAACGGAGTAACACAATGAATGTAATAGGACTCGAATCTTGATAATGACTTGGGGCGCCCATGTAGCCATAATAGGCATCAAATTTCATGTAGTTCGATATACCACAAGGGTGGGGTTTAATCCATAAACCCAAATTTAGGACTCCATAATAGTTTTTTTTTAAGATAGCTTGCTTAAGTGTAAAAGTGTAGGAAAAGTGAGTAAATCCTACTTTTGGAGTTTATAAGTAAACCATCTTTTTTGTCTTTTCAATTTTATGAGAATATATCATCTGAATACTAATAATAAAAAAAGGATATTAGTTGATGTTAGATAATGAATCAAGACTAAAAGGTGTAAAAACAATGGTCACAAATCAAGTAATCAACACTAAATAAATGAATTAGAAAAGAGTAAGGGTAGATCTCCTAGGTGAATTTTCTATTGACTTTTGGAGGAGATTAGGTTGATTTTATGGTGGTGGAATGGTGGTGAAGTAGGGGTGAGGTAATGTGACACCCCGCCTAATTAAATAATGGGTGATCAAACCTTTATTAAATTAAAGAGGTTTCTCATCTGGTTCAGTTTATCGCGATCACCATCCCCAGGATATTCCATGGCTTCTATTGTGCCCTTTCTCCTGCAATCCTTCTATCGACCCTCGTTGGTCGTTCTACATTGTTAGATGTACAACGCCCAATAAAACTTGATATCAATCACATCCACTATACTTAATAGCAAAAGAATGTAATTTTCATACCTCGAGGAATTCAAAAATCCTATCATAAGGCTCTATATCAAAGAACGCTACGCTAAAACGTAGAAAAGCCGCACAGATCGTAAGGACAATAAAACCTAAGGCTATGATACCATCTGTGACACCTCGCCTAATTAAATATCGGGTGATCATGCCTTTATTAAATTAAATAGGTTTCTTATCTGGTTCATTCTTAACATCACTGTAAAAAATACTAATTACTAACCACTTAATAGTTAATTAAACTGCAACCAAATTTTATCTTGTAATTAAACAAATAAACAAATTTTTGCGGAACTAAATATAATAATTACACTATATTAGAGTCCAACATCACACATTATATAAATGAATAAAGTAGAACTGAATAAACCGTCGACAAAAATCCAAATCTCCATTAAAAACCTATCTAAATCTGAAAATTAAATAACTGAATTAAAGTCATCGGACAACACGTCCCAACAGAAATACTGAACTGGGACCCTACACTAGATCAGAAAAAGAGAGTCGTCTATGAAAATACTATCAGCATCCACAGTGCTACAGCTCCGGGTCCCTAGAATAAAGTCACGCCTGGCGTCCCTGTGGCTGGACACCTAAAAGGTTTTGAAAATATTTTATAGCAAGAGTTAGTACACAAAAGGTTTTGAAAATATTTAGCAAGCATTTATCACAATTTAAAATCGTTTATTTACTACACATGTTAGGTTCATGTACACTCTCTTGAGTTTCCTCACCTCTCATCTATTGTGCACGCCTAACTCTTTCTACTTAGCCCACCTAGTTGTATTACCCAAGCTAACTAGACTAAATTATCTAACTCAGCTTATCTACAGGTCTAAGTTCCCCGTACCGCCCACACAGTAGTCTAATAGAATTAACACCTCTCGTATGTTATTATCTTCATAGATAACTTTCTACACAATGTTATCCTTTAAATTTATAATTAAGTTTCACTACTTAATTCATTATTTAGATATTCACAATCTATCATTCAATCTTTATAATTAAGTCTCTCTACTTAATTTACTTTATATATATATATATATATATATCATCTAACGGTCTACTATCACATATAAGTAGATTATTTATACGGTATATATTTCACACACAATGTATACTAAGTGCATACGTCCCCGTATCACATTATAAGGATTCTTGGTTCGGAATGTTACTTCGACCCCAAGATTTAGTTAATGATTTGGAATGTTACCTTGACCCCAATAAATAAATCCATAGATTGGTTTGGAATGTCCCTCGACCCCAATCTTTAAATCATATATTTGTTCTGAATTTTTCCTCGACCCCAATAATGATTTCATATATATGTATATATATATATATATATATATATATATATATATATATATATATATATATATATATGTATATATAATATTATTCATTTTAGAGACTGGTTCGGAAAGCCCTCGACCCCAAATTGAAATATCATGTATTGTTTTGGAATATTACCTCGGCACCAATACAGTTAGAATACTTTTGGAATTCACACCTCTTAAGTATTAATATAATAGGTATTCACACACCGTAATTATTCATACTTGCACATAGTATATTTCTCTTACATATTTACTGTATTTATTACTTTACGATTTGTCTCACTATCGTGTTTCTTTGAGCTATCACACAACTCCAAGGGTCCTAGTTACCCCTCCATCTACTCAGTAGTTAAATTATCTCTAACCTACTAGTCTACTCCTTGGATTGATGTTTACTCTCCTCGTAACTCAATTCCCAAATTTTCTAATACACGACTCAATAGAGTTATAGTCGTTAGTCCATATTCCAAGTCTTACACTTAATGAACTTATCAGACCTTAACTACCTACCTACTGGTCTTACTTAAGTACCTACATAGGTATAGTATTTTTACTAAGGTTCCTCTCAATATCTTGTAATAAAAAAAAAACTTAACCAACAAAAGAACCTAGATTCAGCTTTGGTCGATAGATCGATGAATTTGATCGATCGATCGATCCATTGATCCATCGACATTCATACATCAATCAATTGATCGATCAGATATGGCTTTTCCCAACTTTGGTTTTCATCACTTTTAACCCATCAATCACTCATTAAACATTCCAAAAATCTCTCTCAACATAACTAAACATCCACAATATGTGTAGAGACTATCCCTAACGTAAATATATCACTAATTCTTTACAAAATTTATCCCAGAACCATCAAAATATAAATATTATTGAGAACCCTAGATATTTGTGTTCTTCACATTTAATCATCACAAACCCAGATTAAATCCGTAGCAACAATTATAACACTTATGATTTCAAATCCTCTATAGATGTTAATACCAACTACATGCAATCCTACCCAAACATGTATTCAATTTACTCTTTTCATTCAAGAATATTAAGATAATTAAACTATTCAAGAAACCCAACATATGGGTATTATAACTTCAAATATATTTGCAAATAAACACTTGCCTTAATAGGTGAGGTCTGATTTCATGGATTGATGTTAGTGGTTTATTGTTTTCCCTTCCACACTTCTTTCCCAATTGATTTATGGTGCAAAAGCCCCTTGAATCCATCACAAATTCCTCTTCAAACATTAGGAATGGTTACTCTCTTCTCTCCAATGGCCTCCCCTAGGTTTAACTATTTCTAACCCTAGCCTCAAGTTTTAAACATTTGATATAACACTTAGAATTTCATAGGTCCCTTAACCTCTATTTTCCAAATGACCAAAATGCCCTCAATAGGTGCCAATTTTGGCCTAAAATTGACCCGGGACCCAAACAATACCCCCGGGTACACTTTTATGACTATTTCATCCATTTCGAAATAATCCATGACCTCCAAATTATCATTCAAGTTACTCAAAATATATTTCCAATCTCAACCTCAAATTAGTCCACACACGACTCTCGGTTGAGATAAAAATCAGTGACATCAATATCACTTGCTATTGCGTAAATTCATAATCATAAATTATTTACTATTCACACTTAGTAAATTCGTTTCACAATATTAATCATTATCTCATTATCGATTAATATTTAATTTTCTCATTTATTATTTAATCACATTAAATTACATCACTCGTGTAATTTAACTAAGGCATATTTTTCGCAATTTATTTTTGAATTAATTTAAATTTCAAATACGTGGGAATACGAGGTATTACATACTTCCTCCCTTACAAAGGAATTTTGTCCCCGAAATTAGGACATACCTGCGAGGAATAACTCTGGATGATGTTCTCGCATGTCATCCTCCTGCTCCCATATCGACCCATCAGTATTGTTGTGTCCCCACTGATCTCATACCAATGGCACCACCTTGGACCGCAGCTTATGCTCACTACGATCCAGAATAGCCATGGGCTTCTCCACGTATGAGACGTTTGGCTGAAAATCAATCTCCTTAAGTGGAACATGCCATAAGATCTCACGTTCCTTCGATGTTTCTTTAGCGATACCACGTGAAACACATCGTGTATCTGTTCTAGATGCTCTGGAAGTCCCAGTATGTATGTTACCGGTCCCACTCTCTCAACGATAGGAAACGACAAAATATATCTCGACACTAGCTTTCCCCTTCTTGTCGAATGTCATGATCCTCTTTATAAGATATATTCGAGCCAAAACTTGGTCACAAAAATTCAACTCAATGGTCTCCGACCATATAGTGCCTTAAAAGACAAGCCTATGCTCCATCGGTTCTACCAACCTTTGCTAGACAAAGTCCCACCTTTATGAGTGCTAATTTTTTGTTGCTGAACCCGTGACCTTATTCAGGTAAATACCCGCAACAATTCCTAACTACTCATGTCAGACTTCGAACCCTTAGTTCACGGTGATGTAAATCTCCTTACATTTTTGAGCTATCTGGAAAAGATATCGTTTACTCAATTCCTACCGATGAACCATAAATCACTACTGGTCCTCAACATAAAGTAAGTACAAGTTTGAAAGTTAAGTGAAGAGGTTTCAAGGGTTGCATCCAACTACACTAAGTGTCAATCCTAGTCTAAAGTCTGCAAGCATGTGGAATTATTACTACCAAGTGCAAACCATGGGCCATTAATCAAGTATTAACTCCAAGCAATAGGCATGAAAATTTGACATCCTAAGTGCAGAGGTACAATTTACATCCACGGCATGCTATTTAATTGGGAAGAGTTAAACAACTAGTATGCTTCTATATGCTGTAGTCCTATAATTAGAGAGTGAAGGGTTGCGACCGATCAGTTCAAAACTAAACCCTAAGGGAAGAGGGACTATTATTACAAGTATTAACATATTTTCGTAGCAAAATAGCATAAGTCGTGCTACTAGCCGCGGCCAGACGCATAAACAGGTTAATGTTGGAATTTATCAATCCTAAGGATTGAAAACCTATAATTCAAAGGGTTTACCCAAGAACATGAAGAACATCAAGAATAAGGCCAGTACGCGGTATTGTTTTAACCTACGAAATCCAAGTTTCTAATCCAAAGAGAAATAGAGAAACCTAAAAATCCATGTCTAAATCAACAAATTCGATTCAACCCTAGTTCCAACACAAATTTCAGGGACTCGAATAATTATGCAGTTGGTTCAAGAATAAAGACAATTTCCTACAATTTATAGCCATTATGAGTGAAACCCCTAGTAGCATACCTTACGATTGAGGTATTAGACCCCGATATACCACGACAGCTCTAATTGACCCGTAAGACTTAGATGGTGAGTGATTAGTTTTATTTTCTACATACATATGAGTGCCACTCTAGCTAAGTGTGCCAAGCCATTTTATTATTCCCCAGTTATTTGGGATTTCCTATTCAAAGGTTTTGGACGATATGGTAATCGTATTGTTGCATAATTGAAGCCCTATAATTAATAATTTTTGGGTTATCTTGTTATATTCTGATCCCTTATCCTTGTATCTTGATACATAATATATCCAATTATGATTTACCATATTACTCTTTTACATATCATTAGACTCAAGTACACCCCTATTAGTTCTATGATATTTCATTTCATTTCAAATTGTTATAATATGTGTTATAACATCTGTGTCATAAAACTCATTTATACTTTGACAACACATTTTCTCACACCTTGTATAAAAATACAATTATCTGCTTGCGTGTTTTCTTAATTGCTTTCCAGATGGACGATGAGCTCGAAAGGGAGAAATACGACCCGCACTTGTGGACTTTTATTCAGTTTTCCCCCGAAATTAATTTCAGTATTATACATGTGGGCGGTAGTAGACAAGGATGGTAGTCCCTATCGAAATATCTATACTGCAACTTATCAGCTCCTGTGATTTCGTAATGTTCTCTATAGTTTCCTGTTATGAGTGGCATGTTTGAATAAATGTGTTTTTGCTTTATGTAGACCCACGTATGTAATAAGATGCTGACCACCACCACCACCCCCAATAATAATAAAATAATTTAAATTCCGATTTCTTTTAATTCAACTATTACAACTACTATTACTCCTTGGTTACCATTAAAGCGTAGAATCGCGGATGCAACAAAATGGTATCAAAGCATCGCCAAGTTTTATGCTAGGATGACATATACCTAGATATCCGCGGTACTACCCATGAAAGGTTTGAACAAGCTATCAAATACATAGGTTCTGCAAAGATATGTCAGCATATACAAAGCATAGATTGTGACTAGGCCATTGTTACCCAGAAATCAAGCACATCTTGCTCATCGGATGCCTGATGGGGGAAGCTCAAGAAAGTCGATAAGAACAATGATTCTCCAAAGATCTTGATACTCCGCAGCAAGCTATTGACCTTGCCTAGTATATAGTTCCACCAAACTAACTCACTATTACTTCTCTCGATTCTCCTATAGATTATAACCCCATCTCACCGAACACCACTTTTTTTACTCCCTCAACCACTAGTATTTCCTCAGATGATTTCCATCCTTCCGAGAGTGACTCAGAGTTTGATCACATTGTTCCCCAATTAGATTGAGACCTCCTATGGAGTATGGTTATAGATAAATAAATTTGTGAAAGAACTAATAACTTTCGTCTAGTGTGAGTGTGCAAGTAGAAAAAGTCCCATATTCCGTAATGATGGTAGTAAATGAGTTGATCGTTCTTTGATAGTAGTTAATTTTTCTTTTTTTGTAAAGTAGAATCCTACGAATATGTACTTTTCTTTTCCTATAAGTTTAGCTATAAGACACTCCTTGTAATTAAATGTAATATAATATAACAAGTTTGTTTACCTTATCTTTATCTTGTAATTTATCCATCAGCATATTGTTTATATAGGATGGTTAACACTCGTGCAACTACTAGTGGGACCCAAGAAGCACGATCAATTCCACATATTCCCAATCCCTTACAAGAAATAAAGGAATACTTCATTGCTGACATAAATTAACTATATTAACCTAGCAGAAACAAAACATATCGCCCCTATAACCAGTTAATAATGAGATATCATAAGAAACTCGGAGGATGAATGCTCTTAAGGAAATCCAGAGGCAAAAAAATCCCCACCATTTTACGGGAAGTCTGGTGTGGCCAAAGTTGAGAGGTGGATTAGCCAAAAAAACATAGTGCTTAACGGAGTAGGTATTAGTCCAAAATTCAGGGTAAGATTGGCCTCGTATTTATTAGAAGGTGAAGCAGATTTCTGGTGGCAGTCTGTTCTATGTTCCCGAAATATGAATGAGTTAACCTGGGAGAAATTCAAAGGAATCTTAAATAAATATTTTTTAGAATCAACAAATGATCAAATGACTATGGATTTCCTAAGCCTAAAACAACAACAATTTACTATAAACCAATATGAGGCTAAATTCATAGAATTATCACGATATGCCTAAAAGTATGTCGATATCGAAATGAAAAAGTGCAAGCATTTCGAATGAGGGTTATGACTTGAAGTTGTAGGGTTATATGAATGAAGTTTAATTTCGTAGAATACACTTCTTACACATAATAGTTTAGGTCACGGAATAAATACTTACCTAATTTTATCTTTCTTACTAATTCCTAAGTGAGCATGCATGATTATTAAATATGCAAGAAGAAAGTACAACCACTACATGCTGATGTACGAGGAAAATACAAATGGCAAAAACCTCGGATGGATGGGCTTAAAAAAATCCACTACGAATACGGTTTTACAAAAAGACTCAAAAGATTTGCAGACTTGGCACACAAGACTCGCTGAAGCCATCTTCTCCACCTCCGTCCATAGTACGCGAAGATCCAATGCGTTGCACAGTACTTCCCGTGTCTCGGTATCCACTGAAACCCAAAAATAGTCTCTAATCAGCACTTGTGTGAAGATCCATCACACGCAGCAAGAATGAATAACTTGTAGGATGTGTATGGAGTTTTTTGTTCTCAAAATATGATCAAAAGATCACAAAAGGTTGGAGACAAAGTTGGAAAAAGTATATGATGCTTTTCACTTTTGTTCAAGAAGCATTGCACCTTTAATTTTCATCCAAAATCAAGATAGTTAATAGAATGTAGTGGACAAAAATAGTTAAGAAAAGAAACTGTCGAAAATTAAAAAAAAATTCAAAATTACAGCAGGTCGTTCGAACAAACTTCTAACGAAAATACAAAAAAATTTCAAAGAATGTCGTTGGAAGTTCATTGGAACGGGATCGTTCAAATGAAAATATTGAACGAACTTCTAACGAGATTTTAGAAGTAATTACGAATACATTTGTTAGAAAATTCGTTCGAACAAGGTCGTTCGAACGACCTTGGCAATTTTCCAAAAATAAAATTGATTTCAAATGACTTAAAATTCAATTGAAATTCCATCAAAGGCATTTAAAAAAATTTAAAAATTATCTCCAACACTAAAATAGAATCGGGTCATATACCTTTGGGAAAAGAGCACTCGAAATCGGATTGGCGAGAATGAAAACCAGGATGCTAGAAATCTTCATAGATAATAAGTGATTGAAACACAATGACCCAAAATGTTTTGTCCAACAGAATTAGCTAATACTATAAATGATTCGATTGGAAATTTGTCCTTACATGCCTGAACATTAAATCCTCCATCATCCCTTTGCAGATCCGTGAATTAAACGGAATAGTAGAAGTAAATTATCTCATAGAAAAGAACCCAACATCTTGTAACACAGTTCAAATCTCTACTCCTTCCCGAAATTCTAATGTCATTAAGAACCAACCAAATCATCCATACACCAAGCCCAAAGATGGTCATGCTTTCAGTCAAATCCATCATAATAACAAGAGACCTTTTATGTGCTGTCATAAATGTAATCAAGTAAGACACCTTAGGCTCCAATGACCTCTTCTGCAAATGCCTCCTCCTTATACGTCCCCTAAATTTATCAAACCTCCTTTCATAACCCTGATTAGTAACTTTAATCTCCCATTGCAGTATAGTTCTCATGAGAAGAAATAAGAGCCACTTAATAAGACTCGAGGTCGGAATTTCTCCCTTTTCCAAGCGAAAAATCCAAATTACCATGGTGTGGTAGAAGGTAATCATTCTTTTTATAACATCTCAGAACACATATTGTTTAACTCATGATCCATGCACTCTTTCATTAGTCAGGCATGTATGACTATCATGTACTTGCCTTTTAGTCCAGTATCCCATCCTTTCACCGTAAAAATGGTAACCGAAAAAATGGCCATCACTAATAGGGTTTGTAAGCATCACACTTTACGCTTTGGAATCAGAATTCTAACCGTAGATTTGATAGTTCTTGATCTAACAATATTCGATTTGATAAAAAGGATGAACCTTTTATCCCCTAGTTTTTCTCACATTAACTGCCATGTAAGGACGGTAACATTCAAACTACCCCATCAACCTTTATTCCATTTCCAAGGAAGAAATCCCCATCAACCCCTACTTTTTCAAATAGGTGAAAAGGAAACCTCCTCCCTTTCTACCATCTTAGCTAGATATAAGGACTTGTTTCTCGAAGATTTACCAGGAATACTCCCACTCCGAGAGATAGAATTTTTTATCAACCTATTACTAATTAACTCCCCTATTTCAACACTCACTTACCATGTGGCTCCTTTACAATTAAATAACTCAGGACACAACTAGACGACTTATTAAAGAAATGAATTATACGCCCTAGTAAATCACCTTAGGAAGCCCTAATTCTATTCTTATGAAAGAAAGACGAAGCCTTTCGATTATTTATAGATTATCAGAAGTTAAACCGAGTGACCATTAAAAACAAATACCCCTTGCCCAGGATAGGAGATTTGCTTGACCAGTTACGAGGGTAAAAAATATTCTCAAAGATTGACTTAAGATCCAAAGATCACCAATTTCGTGTCAGGGAAGAAGATATACCCAAAACTTCCTTTCAAACTCGGTATGATCATTTTTAATTCTTAGTCATGTCTTTTGGATTGACAAATGCCCTTGCCGCTTTCATGGACTTAATGCATAAATTATTTCGCCCTTTCTTGAATTAATTCATAATTGTCTTCATAGATGACATATTAATTCATTCCAAGACCAGTCTAGAGCACGAAGAATATCTTTGTATAGTGCTACAAACCCTTCGTAAACATCAAATATATACCAAATAAAGTAAATGCAACTTCCTCATTAAAGAGATGAAATTCCTCAAACACATAGTCACCGAAGTAGGTATATACGTAGATCTAATAAAAACCACATTAGTACTTGAATGGCCTCAACCTACCACCATCACAAAATTATGAAGTTTCTTAGGACTCATCGGGTATTATCTACACTTCGTGGAATGATTTAGTAGTATCGCTTTGTCGCTAATGAAGTTGAACTAAAAGGATATTTGGTCTGTATGGACCTCTAATTGTAAATAAGCCTTTTGTACTTTAAAGGAAACGTTAACTACTGCCCATGTCCTTACTATTCCTTCCAGTGACATTAATGACGTGTATATTGAAGACTCCCTATAAAGACTTGGTTGTGTGTTAATGCAATAAGAAAAAGTGATATAATATGGTAAAAAATCATGAATGCAATTATTTGGTACACGAATTAGCAGCAGTAGTCTTCACCCTTGTAATTTTGAGATGTTACATATACGGAGAAGAATTTCAGGTATTCTTGGATCATTAAATCCTTAAATACATCTTCACTCAGAAAGATCTGATCTTTCGATAGAGATGGTTGATAAAATTTTTAGAGGACTAAAAATTTAATTTAATCTACCATCCTGAAAAGGTAATGTAATTATTGATGCCTTAAATCGAAAAGCCCATGGAAACCTCCATAGTATGTTTATATTCTTAGATACCATAGGAGAATACAATACATAGAGAGAATCCTCCGCAAACCAAATTATTTTGTGAAACATCATAGCTTGCCCCACCCTGCACAAATCATTGAACTCCAAGACCAAGATGAATAGCTGAAAACCCAGAAATAAAAACTGCAAAGTAACCTCCCCAAAAAAGACTGGACCTTAGATCGCAAGAGAGGGTTAAAATTTTAAAATCAAGTTCGTGTTCCCCTCGTATCCTTATTATGAGAAGAAATCCTGCAAGAAGACCACTATTCCATATTCATGATTTATCCTGGAAGCATCAAAATATATTAAACTCCCATGCAATATTATTGGTGGCCAAGTATAAAAAAAGATATCGTCCATTTTGTAGAAAAATGTTTAACTTGCCAATAAGTTAAGATTGAGCATCAACACCCTAGTGGGTTACGCCAACCACTCCCCATCCCAGAATGGAAATGGGATCACATTGCCATGGATTTTGTCAATGGATTTTGCCGAACCTCTCAAGGATACAATTCGATATAGGTCATCGTTGATCGCCTTATGAAATCCCCCCTTTTCTGCCAATCCGATCAATCGTTTCCTTTCAACAACTTAGTGAGATTTACATCAAAGAAATTGTTAGACTCCATGGTGTACCTCTTTCCATTGTGTCAGACTGAGGCCACCGATTCATAAGAAGATTTTGACAAGTCTTACAAACCTCGATGGGAACTCAAATCTATTTGAGTATTTCCTTCCATCCATAAACCGATGGACAATATGAAGTAGTAATCCAAACCCTTGAAGATATGCTACGATCCTGCACATTAGATTTCCTAGGTTCATGGAACAATCAACCTGTATTGATCAAAATCTCTTAAAATAATAGATACCAAACTAGATTTAAAACCACCCCCATGTTATGGGAGACCCTATCGTTCACCCATATGTTAGAATGAATTGGGATAAAATCATATGTTTGGCCTCAAAATTATCACCAAAACCAGAAAAAAGATACGCCTCATTCGAGAAAGGTTGCATTTAGCCCAAAGTTAATAGAAGAGTTACGCCGACACTCGAAGAAAATTGCTAGAGTTTCGAGTGGATAACCAAGTATTCTTACCTGTGTCAACACGGGAGGGAATAATTTGATTTGGGAAAAGAGGAAAGTTAACATCTCATTATATTAATCCTTTTAGAATCATCAAACGTATAGGACCAGTAGCCTATCGTTTGGAGTTACCTCCCGAATTATCTAATATACACAATGTGTTTCATGTTTCAAAACTGCGGGAGTATATCCCTGATCCAAGTCACATCATCACGTGGAAGGGCATACCTATCCAATTCCTCAACTGGAAAGAGAAGGTCCTCTGACATAAAGTCATTCCACCAGTCAAAGTCCTTTGGTTGGGAGACTGAAAACGTTATGAGGCAAAACTACCTCGCGCTTTTCTTAGGTAATTTCGAGGAAGAATTTTTTTTAGGAAGGTATAATGTAAAAAATCACCAACATAGGAAATTAGTCCCTTCAAAACCCTAAAAATTCCTAAGGAACCCTCAGTTTTTTTCCAAATTACCAAAATACCCCTAAATAAAGAATTGTGTTAATATGTACTTTACTATACCAATTTAATCCAAACTTGAACCCAAAGTTTGACCAAATGACTTATATTTTGTATTACTATCATGAACTAATCCCCTAATTTTAAGAAATTACACTTAAGCCCATAAAACATTCAAAAAATAACATATAAGCCCTAAAACCTAAACTAAAAGCACCCAAGGACCAAAACTTAAAACCGAAGTTATTTATACTTATTACCTTGTTGATGTGGGTTAGATGGACTCCCATATAGAAATGTACCACATAGTTAAACGTTTGTACACGTGTGTACCCATATGAACTCATCTTGAAACCAAAGACAAACTAAGTTAAAACTCACTAACTTCTTCACCAGTCACACCTCCCTCATGAACTCTATATAAAGCCCAACTTACCTCAGTGAAATACCCATCTAGCTCAGTGTACTTTCAAAGTTAAATTTTGAGCTATTGTGCATCCTTAACATTTTATATATAACTGTTGTTTTCTTTCATCTGGTTATGTTTATGCCCTTTCCTAGAGTAAATATATGTAATTACATGTAAGTTTAAACATGTGTATGGCACTGAACAAGCTTAAACACCAGAAAACTCTATTAAAGCTTGTGCTTCAATGATGAATTATGCATACTTGACTTTGAACTAGTTTGAAAGTGAGGAAACTTAAGCTCTGGTTTTAAGGAACCTAAGTGCAATGTTTTATTGAGCCAAAACCAAGATCTTATGACCCAAATTGAAGTTTGCAAAATTCGGCACTAAAATCTTTAGAACGTGAATTCAGAGCCTATACTCAACCGAAATCCTTCCAACCAAACTTGTTTGATTGCATTTTTAACATAGAACGCAACTATTACCATGCCAAAATCCATATCATAGCCTACAGTCACCTATATCCAGGTCAAACTTTCACCATTTTTATAGAAATCCAATAGCTCGAACCAACCCACAAAAATCTTTCAAACTTATATGGTTGGATTCCTCTTTGAAAATTACACTTCATTCAGGAATTAACCAAAGTGGTAATCTAAAACATTTCAAATATAGGTTCAAATTTTTAAAACCCTAAAGTCAACAAGTTTAGGGTTAAAGGTGATACGGGCCACACGCTCGAGACTAGGGATCAGACTAGGCGTATGTAAGGTTTGACTCAGCACATGAGGGTGCGTCCCCAATACAAAAAATCTGATTTTTTTCCAAAAAAATAATTTTTAAATTCTGAACAAAATGTTATATTACATCACCATGTTTGGATTCCTAGAATGAATAATCTAAAGAAAATAGGTTTAAGTTTAAAAATTAAACTTTTACTTTACACATAACCCACAAGCCAGGTCTCTAAGTATTTCAAACAGCCCCAAACTTTTTTCATAAATTCCTTAGGTCAAATATAGTTGTTTTGTCTCTTTCAACTAAACATAAATCCAAATGGAAACTAATATATATATATATATATATATATATATATATATATATATATATATATATACACACTATAAACTTTTAGAAATGATACAATTATACCCTACTAGTATATTTACACTGAAAACTTACTTTTCCACTCCACTGCATCCCATAAGCATCCTATGAAAATTATTTTTAGACCTATACTACCTACTTATATTCTCCCTGATTTCAGTATATCCAATCAACTAGAGTGAATTAAAAGTACAAAATTGCAACCCGTACTTACAACGCAGGTGATTATATTTTTAGGATTAAACAATTAAGCTTATGTCTTTGCAAATTACTGTATTGTTATATCCCTATGTGATAACTTAGAACTCATGTTTCCATTTATGAACACTTTTGTGTAGTTCATGATTAGCGATAATATTTATTCTCTCGAAATCTAAGTTATTCCCTAAACTGAATAAACCGCTACAACGTATAAATTCAGTAAGAACCAATGAATTTCATCAAACCCTTAATTGTGGTATGACCCTCCATCCTATAAACTTTATAACCATTATTAGTGAAACCCTAGTAGTATACCTTACAATTCAGGGATTAGATCCCGATATACCATGACAGTTCTAATTGGCCGTAGGAATCATATGGTGAGTGCCTAGTTTTATTTGCTACATACGTATAAGTGTCACTCTAGCTAAGTGTGACAAGCTATTTTATTATTTTTCAATTAATTGGGATTTCCTGTCCAAAGGTTTTAGACGATATCGTAACGGTATTGCTACACAATTGAAGCCCTATAACCGATAATTTATGGGTTATGTTGTTATAGTATGATCCATTATCCTTGTAACTTGATACATAACATATCCAGTTACGATTCACCATATTATTCTTTTGCATATCATTAGACTCCAGTATACCCCTGTCAGTTCTATGATAATTCATTTTGTTTCAAATTGTTATAATATGAATTATAACATATGCATTATTAATTTCGTTTATACTCTTACAACGCATTTTCAGACACCTTGAATAGAAATACATGTCTTCTTAATTTTTTTTCTTCTAGATGGACGATGAGCTCGAAGAAGGAGAAATAACACATGCACTTATGGACATCTATTTAGTTTTACCCTTGAAATTAATTTCAATGACATATGTGTGGGTGGGAGAAACATGGATGGTAGTCCCCGTTGGAATATCTATACTATAACTTATCAGCTCTTGTGATTCCCTAATGTTCTCTATAATTTCCTGTTATGAGTGGCGTGTTTGAATAAATGTGTTTTTGCTATATGTAGATCTGTGTATTCTATATGATGATGAGCATCCCTATAATAAAAAAAAATTAATTCCACTTTCCTTCAACTTATCTGTTGTAATTACTATTAATCCTTGGTTACCATTAAAGCATAGAATCGTGGATGCAACAACTTTGGCAATAATTGCTCAAAAATATGATATGGATACCATTCGAAGGAGAACAGTGTTATGAAAGTGAAATATTTGTTTCCAAATGAGTATCCTAAAGACTAGAGAGCCTCAATAGTTGAGAAATTAGAAACATATGAAGGAAATATGAATCTATTAAAGGTGTCAAGAATTTACAAGTTGCAATGTACTCTTTACTTTAAGAGTCTTAGGGGATATTTGACTAGGTGTGTGAGGAAATAAAAAGTCCATGAGAAGTTACAAGCGATGCATGAGATGCATTATACGGACACAGATAGTCCCTTTTACAGAAATTTGCAACAAAAAGGCTATTACTGGCCCAGTGTGAGCAAAGACACCTCTCAGTTGTAGCAGGGCTTTTTGAAATTCCAGATCCAGTTCGATAAACCAAAGATTCTCACTTTGTGGAATAGTTAGATGATTAAAGGAAGCCATACATTGCTTGCCTAAAGGATGTATACTTGCCTGTTAAACGAGCAGATGATATCTACCTGAAGAAAAGGTTTTCTCCAATTTACCTAGTTTAAGGAGAGTTGTATATAAAATGATATAACTATAAAGCTTTGAGGTGGGTTGCTAAAGAAAAAATGACAAGTATTAAAGGAGGCTCATGAACCCTCATATATGAATGGAGCCAAACTATATGGTCAGTTGATGACTTTGGGGTATTATTCGCCCATAGTGTAAGTTGATTCCATAAACTTTATGAAACGGTGCAAAGCATGCCAAGTGCATGGGAATATGGTACATGCCCCATCAGTGAGATTATAGAGTTTAGCCACTCCTCACCATTTTTATACTTGGGTGTTTGATCTAGTGGGAAAGATTACCCCAGCTATTCATGGAAAGGCATTTATCCTAGTGGTTATGAAACTTTACACCAAATGGGCAGAAGAGATTACTCTAAGGATGATAACCGCTCAAGCGGTCACTTAATTCATTCGTGAGTACATCATTTTTAGGTTTGGCATCCCAAAGGTTATCCTCATAGATAATGGAAAATAGTTTATGTGCAAGGAGATAGGATTGCTGACAGACAAGTACAAGATCATCCATAATAGCTCCACCATTTCCTATCCAACAGGGAACGAACAAGTTGAAGCAACCAACAAGACCTTGATCAATATTCTTAAGAAGATGCTGGAAGAACTTGGTCAAGGGACTTCGAAGAGAAAACCAACTAGGTTCACTCATTTATATATTATCTATGGAAGAGAAGTCTTCCTACCCTTGGAATTAGCAGTATCCTCTATAAGAATGGATTTTTTAAGGACAAATTTCCGAATGAGTCAATTTATAAGTGTTGGCTTAATTCCAAACAAAACTCTTCAAGTCATAAGATAGAAGTCGCGTTTGTGATCTTCCAAGCCTATGATGTTTTAGTTGAAGACGTAGCGGCCAAGGGATTGAAGTTCACATCATTGTCATGTTTTCGTGCCAGACTTACGTCATTAACTTTCTAAAATCTTTCAGGTATGAATGTGTATGTTATATAGAGACTTGGATCCTTTTATTGGGTGTCAGAATTTTTGTAAACATGTTTTCAAAATGACCTTTTAATTTTTTTCTAAGAAAAATGAATTTCCTAAAATGTCATTTGGTAAGGTCGTTCGAACGAGACATCTAATGAGGCCTAATCTTGGTTTTCTAAAATCTCATTGGATAAGTCATTCGAAATGTCGTTTAAACGAGGTGATCTTTCGAACGAGATATCGAATGAGGGTTTTTACATTATTCTCGCTCGATATGTCGCTTGAATGACATAATAGAGTTGTTCGAACGACACTGCAGTTTTTGACAATTTTTTGTCAGTTTTTCCAAAAAAAACTACCCATTACCCTATTATTTCCTACATACTTTTAAGAGTGACAAACATTTTTTGTAGGACTTTTCCAGATTTTTCAAGACCTTTAAGAGTCAAAACTTGCTCCAAAAAGTCCCCTTTGTTTTTATGAATCAAAATTTTTTAATTTCAACACAAAAAACATGTATACACCCTTATAGTTTACATGATCCAAATGTCTAGCACTGGGTTTCATTCTCTACCCCAAAAGAGAGAGTTTCTTGTGGATGATTCCATTTTTTGTTTACAATGTACATACGGAAGTGGATTCCGTGTGTTTGGCATTAGTCGTGCCCCATCGGTGGACTCCGAGATGAAGATGGATTCCTGAGTTGTCGATTAGACGGAGGTAGAGGAATAAGAGCGTCAACGCTTGCGAGGGAGTCAGGTCATTGAGTAAGTCTTCTTGTCGTGTCCTTTGTAAAACCATACTTAGTGGACTTGTGGTTGGGTCGTTCGAGTTTCTTCCGTTATGTGTTTTTCTCGTACATCGTGACGTTATGGTATGCTTGTTTTTATCTTGTAAATTATCACATAGATGCATGCTTAGGGATAACAAGATAAAAATCGATTTAATCACAACATTTGTTTAAATTGGTGTTGATTTAATATTGGGCAAAGTTTTGTTCAATTAAATTCAAGTCGGACTTAATTAATTTGGCAAAATTCATGTTTGGTTTGTTTGGCCTAATTTAAAACTTGGATTAATTTTGTTTAAGAGATAATTTAAATATTTGGCTAATTTCATTTTAATTTAAAAATTGATTATTTCGGGAACCATCACCCCTTTCATGTGGTATCGTATCAGGAACGCTAAATTATTGTGTTAAGATCATTTTTGGGTTTGAATATGAAAAATAGGCCTTTTTCAAAATTCCATGGTTTTTATGGTTCCAACTATGCGTATTGGAAAGCGCGTATGAGTTCAACACTTAAATCATTATATAAGTGAGTTTTGCAATTGATTATTAAAGGGTAGTCCCCACCAATGTTTCTAGAAGGAGAAGTTTGTGTTCTTAAACCTCTTAAAGCATGGAGTGAGGATGAGCTTGAACTAGAAAATTTTAATTCTAGATGTTTAAATGCTCTTTTTAGTGCGGTTACACTGGATGAGTCCCACTGGATTATGATGTGTGAAATTTCTAAGCAGGAATGGGACACACTCCAACTCACCCATGAAGGTACTAGTGTCGTTAAAGCTTCTAAACTCTAAAACCTCACTACTCAATTTGAAACCATTAAGATGCTAGAAAGTGAGACTTTTGACGAGTTTTATACTAGATTGTCCGATATTGTGAATTCTTCTTTTAATTTGGGAGAAAATATACCCAACAACCATTTCATAAAGAATATTTTAAGGTCATTACTCGAAAAGTTTAATTCAAAAGTGACAATGTTAAATTCTTAAGGCACTTTAAACTCTACAAAACTTGAAGAGATTGTAGGTGACTTACAAACCTATGAACTTGACATGTTTACCTCCAAGGATGTGAAGAAGAAAGATAAGGGGATAGCTTTGAAAGCCCAAAAAGAGAAAACACCTATTTCGGATGATGAGTTTGACATCGACTCCGATTATATGGCTATGTTTCCTAGGAAGTTTAGAAAATGTCTTAAATCTAATAGAGAGAATCTTACGGGTGATTATAAGAAATTTGAGAAGTCTAAGAATAACAAAGCTGAGAAACTCCCTAAAAATCCTAATAATGATCTTAATAGGGATGAGTCAAATAGATGTTTTGGTTGTGAGGGGTATGGCTATAAGGCATTCGAATGTACCACTAAACTAAGGAAGGAGGGAAAGAAACCGATTTCATATAATGCCACCCTTAGCGATAGTGAGATGGAAGAGGGACCCAATTCCCCCATTGAGCGTAATTTTACCGCGTTCATGGCTAGTCATGTGGGAAATAATTACAAATATTTCGATAAATATAACTCTATATATGACACAATCGAGTCAATTATTTGTGAATCACATGTGTTTGATGGTAAAGAGAGTGGAGAAGAGAGTGAGAATGAAAAAGATGAGGAGGAGAGTAAACTCCAAGTTGCCTTTCGTGAGTAATATGTGGAATCATTGAAATTAAAAAGGGAAAACTTGAGGTTAGCTGCTAAAATGAGAGAACGTGTCGAAAGTAGTGATGAAAATGTTTGGTTAAAGATCTTAGGGCACATGAGAGAACTATTCATGAGAAGCTAGAGTATGTTAAAGGTGAAAGAGATAGCCTTAAACGTTAACGGAGGCTATGAAGAAAGATATTCTTGAGTTTAAAGAGTCAACATGTTTACTTGAGTCAAGGACAGTGGAACTTGAAGAGAGATTGAGAGACTCGAGTCAGGTCAAATTTGATTTGGAGTATAGGTCGGAGAAGCTGGATAAAATTTTAGGCACCATCCAAATCAAAGATGAAAACTGTGGTATTGGCTTAGATACTCAAAATGCTTTGGATAATGAAGCCGAAATCACAAGTTTAAGAGAATCGAGTAGGAATGCTAGAAAAGGTCAATCCTTAGGTAATACTTCTCACCATGTTTTTACTTTCACCTATTGTGGTAGTAAAGGTCACCTTAGGAGGTTTTGTTTCGATCTTAGAAACGGTCCTAGGAAGTCCAAGGGTAGAGCCTCCAAGGTCATCAAAACTCGAGAGCGTTACTTTTCATCTATGTGGGTTAGGAGATCCGATTTGGAGTCTTTGCATGATAGACTTTATGATTCTCATTTGTTTGCACATGATTCCTCCCTTGCTAAATCTAAAGGTTGATTATTTTAGATTTATTTACATACACCAGCTTTTGTGTTTCATGATAGATTATTGCTAGATGTATGTTTGTTTGTCATTTTCTAGTCTATTCTTCATTATATATGTTTTGATATAATTATGACATTTTTATCTTTTGTATTTTATTTTTTTCATTTATTGGGCCTTATTTGAAAAATACAAAAAGATTTTGCATGTCTTTTCAGTTGTCTTTTTTTTTTTGTTAAATTTTTTTTGAAAAACTCAAAAACATTTTTTTTGTGTATTTTAGTTTTACACATTTTATGTGGCATATCCTTGTGTTTTAATCCTATATCATTCCCCCACTTCCATGTGGTTAGAACTTTTTCTTATGAATTTCAATTCTTAAAATGTTTTTTACGATGCTTGCATAGATAAGTTTGATTTTGAGTTTCTTAATGGATTCTCTTTTTATATGTCTCTCACACACAAGCACGAGCTATTTTGAACTTTAACTTCACTTTTATATTTGATTTAAGTGAGATGTTCTCCTATCAATTTTGTCATCTACATATTTTTGTGACTATGGAAGATTTGTGCATTTAAGAACCGTTGCCCTTGAGATTTATTTGAATTGTATAAAAAATATAAATGAGGGTGCACAAAATGGGCCACGAAAGGAGAAAACCCCCTTTGTGTGAAAGCCACTGTTGGCATGGACCTAAAAAAGTATGGCATTAAAAAAAAGTAGCTAGGGCAAACATAGTTTAGTTTGATATGATCATTCAAAAGAAAAGAAAATAATTATTATTTAAGAGGGAGTTTGGATGGAAATATCAACGGATTTGTACAATGACAATGAATCCTAGCTATGCTTATCTTGTCATGACTATATTAGTTTGTAGAATCATCAAAATTCTAGGCATGAATTGTGTTTGTTTGTTCTTTGAGTTCTCTTTATCTTGTCACATGAGGCTAAATCTATGTTTGATAAAGCTTATGCAATCAAATAGATCCTTGAACATTTTTAAGTGATTGGGTCATAATTCTTTAGTCTCTAGTTCACACCCCTTCATTCTATTTCCACATGTTTATTTAGATAGATTTATGCCATATGAGTGTGAAAAACTTATTGTGTTTAGTGTCTTATGTGATATTTATATGTGCTTGTCCGTCATTAGTATCTTTTGAGTATTTATATATATGGTATCATGTGTTTTTGAGTCTTTGCCTTGCTATCTACACTACACCAAAACACGCCATTAGTAACACAATTTTTCCGTTAGAAAAAAGGCGTGGGGCACGAAGCTAGTAACGGAAAATTCTGTTACTAATAGTAACGGTAAAATTCAGAATTAGTAACGCAAATTTCTGTTACTAATAGTAACGGTAAAATTCAGAATTAGTAACGGAAAATTCTGTTACTAATAGTAACGGGAAAATCGAGAATTAGTAACGGAAAATTATGTTACTAATAGTAACGGTAAAATTCAGAATTAACAACGGAAATTATGTTACTAATAGTAACGGTAAAATTCAGAATTAGCAACGGAAAATTCTGTTACTAATAGTAACGGTAAAATTCAAAATTAGTAACGAAAAATTCTGTTACTAATAGTAATGGTAAATTCAGAATTAGTAACAGTAGAGTTTTGTTACTAATAGTAACAGTAAAATGTAGAATTAGTAACGGTAAAATTCTGTTACTAATATTAATACATATTTTAAAAAAATACTATTTAAGATCCAATATCCTGAATTTAAACAAATTCAATTATTCTTATCACACTATTTAAATCCTAAGAACATACACAAAAATAGTCCACAAAAACAAGGGCATTATATTCAACATTTACATTTATATGCCTCCACTCTTTATTTATAAAAGAAACTTAAACCAAACAAATGAAACATCATAATACAATCGTACCGAAAGTTACATTATTTTAATAAAAGTATCCACTATAACATCCTAACACAATCATCCACAAATGAAATATTTTTATATTATACCCAATCAAATGAAATATAAAAAAGAAGTGTGTTGTTGTTTATTATCAATCTTCGTTCTATCATCATCGCCATCAATGCCTCAACCTGCAACGCTGGAAACTTGATGAGGATCCAAAAATGACATTCTGTCAAACAAAATAAAACTATCATATTAGTTATAATATCAACATTTAGTCATATAAAATTAATTTAGTAAAAAAATTAATTAGTTATATAACACCCCCAATGAATTATAATTTGAATTGAAACAAAAAAGAGACAATTGAGGAACCAACCCAATTGCCATTGAATTTGAAATTGTCAGTAAACCATGAGCATACCCTGAAAAAGAGATCTTTGAATAAAAACCATGGACCAGAATTTAAACATATGGAAAATTTAATGAATCTAAAAATATTGCTCCTCTAATCCTTCTAGAAATACTAGTAGCATTATTGAATTAGATATTTCTATTAAGACTATTAGCTTCCATAGAGAAGAGTTCAGCAACATAATTGACTTTATGAGAACAAAGACTGAATTTGACTTGAAGATTGATGCTCAATTCTTGAATTTCCTTGACATGACTTTGAAGCTTCCAATGATAGTAACTGAAAGTGTTGGGTGTGCCAGGGGTTGGGGGGGGGGGGGGGTTAAGTATATATTTGAACTCATTTGTTGGGTGGGGGGGTAAGTCTAGTTATGCAATTATTTCAAGAGGGTAATAAGTCTAGTTATGCAATTACTTCAAGAGGGTAAAGTAAAAAAAAAACAAGAAACAAATATTTTATTCCGGAAGATAACTCATTTTAAAGAAATCCAAATCTTATAACAGCCACACGTATTTCCTAAAAAAATTGTACGGAATACAAAAAGACATGACAGATATCGGCAAGAAAACTACACCAGATACCTAAAAACTGTCTGTCCTTCTGAGATAGGTTGTAATAAATGCATTCATTTGAATAAACCCCTTTGTTTCACTTTTTAAGTTAGATAAAGTTACTTGAAGAGAGAGGGCCCTAGCGTTTCCTGCATATCCACAACCAAACCGTTTTCTCTAAATACTATGTAAATAACTTCAGGAGGACACACCCTCAAAACCCCGTTATTCGAAGAAAATCAACCGAGTAACAATAAATACTCAATAGTTCATCCAAGCAATAGTGCTTGATCACATTAGGTTCTATCACCAACGGTCAGGGTGCCAACCTAGGCCCTAGAACGCCATTAGAGATACCTCTCTCCAGTAACCAAGTTATCAAAACATGATCAAAACATTCCCAAGTAATAACTATTTGTATTTGAATGCTTCGTTTCTCATGCTTGTTGGCTGTCTGAGTTCAATGAACTCTAGAGGGTGATGGGTGCACGATCGCACCTTTTCACATTAATACATATAAAGAGGCAGATTTGTAATTTTTGCACAGGCCCTTGTAAATTTTTATAGATTTCAAGGTCAAACAGGGTCTTGTTAGGCTTCTGATTCCCAACCGCTCGACAGTCGAAAGACGAGCACCATGTTTACTAGTCTCGAGAAACACGTGACTGAGATGGGTAAAAGGCCTAGTAACAGCTAGCCATCATTGTACCATTTTCTAGAGGCTAATTAGAAGACTAAGATAAATTGGGATCCTGTTGAGGAATGGTTTGAGAAGAGATCACAAAGGTGTAAGAGAATTTTCTTATTAAAATGTGACCGCTTAAAGAGAATTTTCTTATTAAAATGTGACCGCTTAACCTTTATTAAAAGTATTGAAAGTACTCTTTCAAACCTCCCCATTCATATATCTCTATCCAGCTTTTACCGGTGGCAATGTGACGCAAGAGCATAAGTGGTGCAGTGGTGGTTGAAGTTGTTGCACTTTTGCCATAGTTTACATTAAATTGGCATTAGAGACTTCGAGCATTGTCCTCTCTAAGTTTAATATCAATACATGGTCAAAGACAATTGGTATTTGTGTAAGTACAATGCTACGGATCCACGGATCCATTTGGAAAAAGAAAAACAAGATAGAGGAGGTGGTGGTCGCACCCAAAGTTACGGCTCTAGCTTACCAAGAATCGGTTAATCTCACCACGGTCACTATTATTGAGTCCACCCCACCATCACAAATGGCCTAGATTTAGATAAGAGAAACCACCATTGATTCAAGGCATACGTCATACAACAATAGCTAAGGGAACAAACCCATCCAATGGGTCAGAATCAAACAGCAGCAGTCGCATTATATTTTTATTTTAGTTAACTACCTACTACGGATATAACTAAGGAGGCATAGTTAGATTGGATAACTTAATTAGTTTCCTTTTTTTGTAGTCTCCTAGTGTAGGTCAATTTCTTAGGCTCCAAGTCTTGTATTGCCTATATAAAGAGGCTTCTCCTCTCATTTTATGCACAACTAAAATAAGAAATTTTGAACGGTGATTTGACAGATAATTGAGATAGAGCTTTGATTTCTTGTGTATGCTTCTGTGAGTTCGGGTAATCAATTTAATCAATCTTAATGCATTTTACTGACTTAATTTAGCTTATATTCTACGACGAAGTAACTGATAAAAGTACCTTTGGGTCTTCAATTCTACTACACTTTTAAGATAACCAAGAGGCAAGTACTGAATCAATTTACAATTTCCGCAATTTATTAATAAATTAGTGGAAGTATCCAAAATGGGTTAAAAAATTGTCAACAAACACCACATTTGGACACAAATGAAAAATATATGATACGGTTTGATGTTACGGTTAGAGGAAAAGACACATACCTGCCAATGTTCTCATCACTGACGAAGATTTTCCAAAAGAGTAATTCTTCATAAAAAAAAGGGAGCAAAAGGACAAGTATTAGTTTTATCAAAAACCAACTTGAGTTTTGACTCGACATTCATCATTGATGGCAGAACAAATTGATAAAATGCACACCTTAGAAGTATCACTCAAGAAATTCCAAACTTCTTGTTGCTCAGCAACGTTAGCAATTGACAAAAGATCCTGTGAAAGACAAACTCACTGAAAAAAGAAAATAGAAAATCTTTTACAGACAAATTGCAAAGAAGGAACAGAACTTATACTTGCAGGTACTTGTCAAGCTGAATGCAGCGTTGAAGAATAAAATCATCCTCTGTGTTTGAAGAGAATATCCTTTTGGGAGGCAAATGTAATGTATAGTTCGGAATGTCCTTAAGTTGTCGATGCAACCTCTCAAAATTCCGGTATCTGACGCCATATAAAACCCAAAGAAGTTAAGGTATATACATATATCATAGATACATATTGAGCAATGCTGACCTAAAGCTTCACAATCTCTCTAAAATATGAAAAATAATAACATTTTTAATGGACACTAAGCCAACAGACAGAGGCATGTGCAATGGATAACCTAGTGAAATCCCATTATTATTGAAGACGAAGAATAGAACAAGACCTTATTTTCACAAACCAAGTGTTTTTATCAGCATCCGTCACAACAATTGAATAAACTGCAAAAGAATTTGACCCGAGCTGCTCAAAATATTCTTCTAAAACCTGTCGATAGTAAGGTACCGATGTCAGATATTGCATTCATTGATCAATATAGATTTAAGGTAAACATTTTTTTTAAAAGAAATAAGGCAATCTTAATTGATCATAAAGGGGAAGAAGGAGGGTCATACCCGACACTTGAGCTTAGGAAAATGTTGTCCTTAAATGAATAAAACTATATCTAATGTGTTTTTTACACTGTGTATTTCATTATGCCTGTCTAAATCTACACTGTAGAACTCTGAAATAATGGGTCCTCTACCTTCATCTGTATATGCAATTTCCATCTTTGGTTGGACTTTTAAGTCAGAAGTGCTATTTGATCTTTTAAGACTACTTGTATTTCCACTAGTAACAATAGAAGTAGTATTCTCCAATTCTTTAAAAATATACCTGCCCTCAAAAGATGATTTCTCGCTCAGATCCTGAGACAAATGTACTGCATTATCGTTCCTATTAGTATCTAAACTAGGATCTAATGGTTTATGCACAGGAGCTTTATTTTCTGTTCTGGTAGAAGGTTCAGGCTTCTGGGTTGATATTTTCTTCCTCAAATCTCATCTAGGCTTGGCAGTGGCATTCTTCAGAACTTTTTTTTGATAATTTCTTCCTTTGGTCCACATGTTCTCAAGATTTTCAGGCATTAGAACTTCTGTTCTTTTCTGAGTTACTGCCTCAAGGACTCGGGCCCAGTCAACTAGTGTGGCTGCATGGACGCATCATGAATTGAATTGAATAAATGCTTTTCTGAAGTATCCAAGGGTAGATCTCTTTGATTATTAAATCTAGTCAATGTCTTATCAGCCCCTTGGTCATCAAAATCCATATTTTTCCCCAAAGAAGCTTCACCATTTTGTAGGTCTGCAGAAACAGCATGATCATGGTTATGAGGCTCTACATTACTCGAGTGACCATCACGTGGATCTTTAACCTCCTTGCCTTTGGTAGTATGGATGATATATTCAATCAACTCATTTATATAGCTGAAAACAGAAGCATTATTCATTCAAAATAATTACAAGTCCTAACTAAAATAGTCCTCTGCTCTAATTAATTTTAAGTTTTCAACCAGACATTAAGAAATCCAAGAGAAATCCGAGAGACTCGTCCTTTTTAGCATCAATGGTTTTACATCGTAAAACTTTCTACAGTTTGACAAATCTTGCAGATGTAAGACCTAAACAGAAATTTCGATGAAAAAAAAATGAAGAAGGTTTTGAAGAACTCACATTGGGCTTGCAAAATTCATAACAGGTAGCATTACCAAACAAGTTAAAAGCTCTCTGGCAATGCATCTGACCAATGGGGCTTCCCGTGTTCTAATCACTATAGCTAAAACTCCACCCATAAGATGCTTAAGAACCTGGGGAGATGACAAAAAAGAATGAGATCGCATACAACAAATAAAATCAAAAAAGAAAAGTAATGTGCATTAAAACACTCCACCCACACCTTGTACTCACACTCAGAAGATATCAGTGCAGGGTGAAGCTCCTTGGAAGCCATGAGGTGGTGCTTCAATCTTTCATCCCTTTCTTCAAGGGACAGCGTTCTCATCACATCCACACCAATAGTAGTTTGGTTTCTCCTGAAAAGATCTAGATGATCCCCTACTAGGTCTACTACATCCCTGAAACATTGGGTTTCCCTAACTCAGTTCTTAACTATGTTTTAGGAACTTGAAGAAAAATGAAAACACGGATTTAGAAAAACTACCTCATCAACAAGTCAACAAGGTTAATCTCTTTCAATCTTCCAGATATTTCACCAAGAACATCCATGATAACTGAATGCATAAGCGCAGGAGCCTCCTTATCAGGCGTAATATCTGAATACCATAAATCCGTAACAAAGTCTTTTATAGAAAGAAAAGCAAAATGAAGAATGAGAATAAAGAAACCAAATCAATGACCTTTCCCTCCTCCTTTATCCGGGCTTGGGACCGGCAATGCTCAAATAAATATTAGCATTGGCGGAGTTAAAAGGGGTTTTACAATAAAAAAATACAGTTCAAATTAATTCCAAATCAAATATAGATAGATCCAAACAAAGTTCACAACGACACATATTGCAAATTAAGTCCAAATATAGATAACTCAAACAAAGTTCATAACAAACGCATAATGCAAACTAAGTCCACATATAGATAGCTCAAACAAAGTTCATAACATAAACTAAACATATTTAAGCCAACAATCCAGCCAAATGAAATATCCCCACAAGACTAGGTCAGTAAAAGTATATTGGTCACCTTGAGGAGCATCAAACAACCTAGCATCCGGCTTCATCACTTCCTCCACATATACTTTCCTCTCCCCGACTCCAACTCACTTACCATGACATATATCCTGTGTTGCATCTGTCACGACATACCCCTTTGCCAGTTCTTCATTATACCTATCAAGCAAGATTACTTTGGGATTGTTGGTAAGAGAAGGTGTGGTCACGCAAACAGGACGAGAAGCGGATGCAAAAATATTATCCAAATTTTGATAGAGATGCCTATGTTGTAGACTTGTATTGGATGCATGATCACTTATCGATGTGATTGGTGGACCCTTTCCGTTTTGAGCATTGAAGGCATCAACCAAACGTTCTATAGCATCCTATGAAAAAATGGATCAAACAATAGTAAGTTAATATCTGTTATATCTAAATAAGTCTTTTTAATAAATGAAATTATATAAAATACATATATACCATAATTTGTGTGTTATTTTCCTCAAATCTTCTATTGACGGAAGAGATGATATCTTCCTTCAATGCATCCACATCATCATTTGCCTTCTTTCTTTGTTTAAGTTTGGCATTTGCCACCCCTAAATGCATCAACTGCTTCTTCAAAATTAGGGGATAAACTCCACGAACTCCTCCCTTTTTCTCCTTCCCAAAAACCTCTATCAACTCATCATTCTCTATGCATTGGCTCTTGCTACTACCCTCTCCACTCTCTCTCTTTCTTTTCTCCATCGCATCCTTTACTTTATCCTATCAAATGAGAAAATTTCATTAATAAACGCAATAAATAATACTAAAAATATTATTATTTTTCATGTAAATACACACATAGTAAAGCTTAGCACTGTTTAAGGCATTCCCCGTTTTGTCCTCGTGTCCCGCATGCCATGTGTCTACTCGCGTTAATTCTTCTTCTAGGTTCGATTGAACCTACAATTTAAATATCACATGTTATACAAAAAATTAGTGTTGATATTTGAAAAACATTATGATACATACCATTTCATATTGCAAAGAAGCATAGGTGCGACGCCCAAGTGTATGGGAATATTCTAAATTGGTTCGATTCTTGGCATTTTGAATGTTTTGTGACTTCTTTTTTGCTTTCCTTTCGTTCTCACAAAATAATATCCATATGTTGGGATCAACACCTTCCGGTAGGACTCCAGGATTGTCTTCGGTAGGTAAAAAACATCTCATATTACTTTTGTGTGCCCTAAACTTCTGTGCAAACCGTTTCTCCATCAGCGGGCGGGCCACCTCCGGTTCAACATCTAACTCAAATCCTACCATTAAAGCATTCCAAACATCATCTTTGCAATTTTTTGGCACAACTCTCCAATCTTCATAACTAATCGGAATATAAGATCTAACAAGATCACCAACACGAGTGCTCCATCTCCCGCTCCATGGACCGACTACACTCCCATCCACTTGAACGGTGACTCTCATTTTACCATCTTGGGTCATATATTGTAATTGTTTAGCCTTTTTATCCATTTCTTCTTGCTTCTTTTTATTTTCTTGATGCGGAGTGGATGATATATGTTGCGGTGTTGATGACGTTTGTTGTTTCGAACCACCACTTGCACTTGAAGCCATGATGCCCAATACAGTGCTGCCAAACAAAAAATAGATGCCAACAATAGAAATAACTGTTACAAAAAAATATGCATTTAATTAGCATATTAATACAACATTAGCATATTGATAGAGATATATATATAGAAATCACAAGATGATATCATTAATTCACAAGACGCTACTTTCAACGGTTAACATACCACCAATAAATTTATATATTAGCAACGGGGTAAAACAAAACAGCTTTCAACGGTTACAATATCCAAAAGAAAATATTAAAACAACTAAATCGAGTCGTATTGCTTGAGCAAACTTTCCAAGTGCGGTTGGTCTTCAAGAATAGATTGGAAGATTGTTGGTGTCTCTAAGTCGTCCACTTGACTCGTTAATCTCTTAGGTGACTGTATAACAACCCACCAATTAGGATTTTTAAGATCTTTTGAATAGAATACTTGACTAGCCTCGGATGCAAGAATGGCAGGCTCATCATACTCATTATCAACGCTCTTAAACTTATCAAAATTTACCATCACTAAGTTGGAGTCCGGACAAAGCTTACAACCATTAGTCTTATCCTCCACTCTCACCCAATCACAATAAAATACCACCTCCTTAAACAAGGTATCGTCCAGCTCAATAATTTGTTTGATAACTCCATACCACATAGTCCAAGTATTTGTGAGATTCTTATCACTTTTTTTAGCTCGAAATTGTGTCCATGCCTTCAAGCAAACGCCGCTATCCTGTATGACAACAGTATCGTCGTGATACTTAGGAGAGAATACGAAACCATTTACACGATACTTTTTATATGTTTTAGCCTTGAATTGCGACCCTTGAACTAACCGCCACAATGTTTCATTTGTCTTCGTCTCTCCTGATTTCAGCAACTATTTGATGAAAACAAATCATAATTACTACAATGTTTCAATTCTCATCATACTTAATGGAAAGATTAATAAAAATATTAGTATTTATATAATCACCTTCTCGGATAACCAAGGGATAAAAGAAGTTTGTTTCTCCACTTCTGTCATTTCAATCCCCTTCCCTTTAGGACGAGACACGGATTTCAGTGATGCTTCATATTCACTGCAATATGTAGTTTGATATAAGTAATTATAACTCAAAATGATAATTAATTCTTAACTATAAAAAAAAATAACTCAAACCTATAGTACTCTTGAAATCCATCAATATTTAGTCGAAATAATACCCATCGACGTATTTGTTGAAATTGTACGGGTCCCAATGTTATAGTCTTATCATCAAGCAAAGGCCCTTCATCAGAGAACTCTCCACCTTCCTCTAAAAAGGCCTCACGGGAGCGTTTATGATTTCCATCAGATGGATTTGGCATGTACTCCATGCAATATCTAACAGATTCAACAACAACGTAGGATTCTGCAATTGAACCTTCAACATACCGCTTATTGCTGGGTATATCTTTGAAATCTTTCATCGTCCTATTTGTATTAGGTAATAAAAATTAATAGCAAGCATTATTAACTTATATGGGGCATATTTTACTATATTAAAAGGTAAAAAAAAATCACCTTTCGAACGGATACATCCAATGAGCATCGGTGGGTCCACAAACCAGGGCTTCATCTCCTAGATGCACAGTGAGGTGAATGCTAATATCAAAAAACGTAGGTGGAAAATATTTTTCCAACATGCACAATGCTTCAACAACCATGTATTTGGCTCTTTGGATATCTTTCCGAATTAGGACCTTAGAGCACAACATGTTAAAGAACAAACTTAATTGTTGGATTGCTCTTCTTAAATCTCGATGTTTCGAAAAGGCATGTTGGAGAAACACAGGTAGCAGATGTTCAATTATGACATGATAATCATGCGACTTTAAGGAGTGCAAAGATGGGGGACTAAGACTTACTATATTGCTCAAGTTAGAAGAAAAACTGGTAGGAAGCTTTAAGTCCTTCAAAATTTGGCAGAATTGTTTTTTTTCTTCTTTATCTAAGATATATGTTGCTGTTGGTTTTATCGTTTTTCCGGTGCGTCCATCAACTTGAAGTCATTGACCGCTGTGTATGCCCATACCCTTCATATCCAGTCGACCCTTTTCAGTATCCTTTGTTTTATTATCATCAAGAATTGTGTTTATCAAATGCTCTGCAACATTCTTTTCGATGTGCATCACATCAAGGACATGTCGAACTTGATGATATGGCCAATATTCCAAATAAAAGAAAATAGATTTTTTATACCAAGCTTCTTTAACTTCAACATTAGCACTCCCATTAACATTATTAGACTTTCTATTCTTAGCGGGAACTTTTGAGACTTTTCCAGGTACATACTTTATATTTCTTAACTTCTCCACAAGTGCATCTCCGTTTAGTCGAATCGGGGGACATCCAACTTCTTGTGTCCTAAGTCCCAAACCTCTACCACTCCTAAAAAGATGATCGCTTTTAAGAAACATACGATAGTTTGTGTAAACTATCTTCATGCTATGTTCTAGCCAAATGGATGGACTGTCATCGCCACAAATAGGACATGCTTTGTAACCATGTGTTACACACCCAGATAAGTTTCCATATGCGGGAAAATCATGAATCGCCCACATCAACATAGCTCTCAACGTAAAAGGTTGCATTTTGTGCATGTCAATAGCTGGAACTCCTTCCCATAGTTGTTTCAACTCATCTACTAATGGTTGAAGAAAAACATTAATGTCTTAACCCGGTGCCTTTGGCCCAGGAATCAGCAAAGATAAAATTTGGAACTCACGCTTCAAGCATAAAGAAGGCCCCACATTATAAGGCGCGGTCATGACAGGCCAGCAACAATAACTACTAGACTGAATACCATGGGGATTAAACCCATATGTTGCTATTGCAAGCCAAACATTTCGCCCTTCCTCGAAAATATCGGGCCATCTACTTTTTAGCATTCTCCATTGGGATGAATCACAAGGATGTCGCTGATAATCCCATGAACTTGTTGCCCGATGGTGCCATGTCATTTCATGCGCTATCCAAGGTATAGTGTACAATCTCACTAGCCTTGGAATTAAAGGGAAATGTCTCAACACTTTCATTGGTTCTTTGCATATCCTCTTCCCTTTCTTTGAGGTCACTGCATATCTCGGTTCTCCACACTGAGGACATTCCTCCAAATCTTCATTCTCTTTCCAATATAAAATACAGTTGTTAACGCAAGCATGAATGTAATTTGCTTTCATACCTAGGTCTTTCATCATTCTCTTCATGTGCGGATATTTTTCTGGTAATGTGTTTCCTTTTGGAAGTCACCTCTTTAAAACCGACAAGAGAGAGGTCACACTATTTCCCGACCAACCAAACTGCTTTTTCAAATTATGCAATTCAACAATTGTAGAGAGAGTAGTCTCAGAACCCTCACATGAAGGGTACAATTTCTCCATCGCTAATTTATTATATTGATCATACTTCTCATTGTTGACATACGATTTTTTAGAGAATCCTTCCTGATCGGGTTCTACACAATGTTGTTCGTGCACTCCGTAACATGCGTCAACTAAGTTTCGCAACCTTTCATTCTCATTGTTATCAGCTTCATCATGTCCTTCACAATCAATAGTATCTACTACGGGACATGTTAGGTTCGATGATAGTGTTTCACCATGTAAAAACCACTTAGTATGTGTCCTGTCTATACCGTGCATTATCAAATGACCCTTGATATCTACCGCAGTAAAACGCTTCTTATTTCGGCACTTAACACATGGACAAGGAAAGGTCGAGAATTGATGGCCATTGTTTGCAATTGAAAAATTAATAAAAGACGCAACTCCATTTGTGTACACCTCACTTATTCTATTCCTCTCATTCATCCACTCTTTGTTCAATGTTTGTGACATTCTGCACTACCAAAAAAATATGGTTTACACACAAGTTATATGATTATATAAAAAAAATAGAATTATTGATACACATAAGAAAAATCACAGTTACAACATGTAATTTTGTTTGAACAAACCTTAAAGTTCAGGGGAGGGGTGCAATTTCCTTAGTTATATAAAATTATGTGTTTTAATAGTATAAATCAGTGTATAGATCAGTGTATACAATTATGTGTTTTAATAGTATAACAGGGTATTAAATACCAAGTCTAGTAATGTTATAAATCAGTATATAAAAAACATTCTAAGCTTTGGATTTAATACAAAATAATCAAAAACTTTAACCGAAAAATACAAAAAGTATGTACCCAACAACAATAACAAAAATACATTTGTTACTTTCTTGCCAAAAATAATATCTATCATATATTGGCGCATAGGCACTGCTAATGAAAACAACAAAGTAACAAATGCCTAATTGAAAGTTCATAGAGTATCTTGTCCTAATCTTAATCACCAACACAACCATAACACATAACCACCAGAAAAAATACCACAATATACATATATATATATATATATATATATATATAAAGAGAGAGAGAGAGAGAGAGAGAGAAACGTACCTAGTTCTCCGAAATCACAAGGATGTCAGCGATTTGGTGAGCTTCGAAGAACCCTAGGTCGCGATTTGGGTCACGATATGAAGGTATGAAGCTTTGAAGGTATGAAGATTTGAGTCGAGATTTGAAGCTTCAAAGATTTGAAGGTGCGAAATTTTGGAACCCTAGGTCGCGATTTTGCTTCGCGGTTTGAAGAGCTTTGGGTTTGGGGAAGTTTTTGAGAGAGACGTCCTTGGAGAAAACTATTAACCTGCTTTTTCAGAAAAACAATTACTTTTAAAATATTCAACTAATATTAGTAACACTTATTTAAGATTACTAACGGTATTATATTGTAAGAAATAGTAATGGTAAAGTATTGTTAGTAATACTAAAAATAGTGTGTTACTAAATGAGCATTTTGGTGTAGTGCTAGTCCATGTATGCATATTGTTGATATATGTATCTATCTTGTTGCGACTTTTCATTGATATCCGATGCTTATCTTAGTACATTTTAGTTGGTATCTTTTTGCTATCACATCGTAGTTGGTATCTATTAAACTTTGTGTGGATTAGTTGCTCTTTTATTTCTATGTTTCTTTGTTTTACTTGTAACTCTATACACCATTGCATAATATATTCATTTTTCCATGATGCTTATCCCTTATTTCATTTAGGGGGAGAATTTGTTTTAATTGGGGAGAAATGGGTTATTTTTTATGCATGTTTACCTTTGTCTATTCCTGAATAAAAAGGGGGGAGATATGCTATCTAACTCTTTAAATTTGGGGAGATCTAACTTAGGATGAGACGTCTTTCATAGGTAGATCATGTTAGACAAAGGGGGAGAATTTAATGCATATTATTATATTCCCTATGAATTTAATGGTTTGTTTAGGTGCCCAAGTTTTCATCCATACGGAAAAGTTTTTAATGCAAAGCTTCTCAACTTATGTGTCGATCAAGCGTCTGTAGTTTTTTATTTTTGTGTGAGATATGTGTCTTTTATATGAGCTTGATGACCCATAAGATTTTTATTTTCGTTTTTTCCTCGGAATAGCCAAAGGGGGAGATTTGTAAGGACAAATTTCCAATTGAGTCAATTTGTAGGCGTTTTCTTAATTCTAGACAAAACTCTTTGAGTCATAGGATAGAAGTTGTGTTAGTGATCTTCCAAGCCTATGATGTTTTAGTTGAAGATGTAGACACTAAGAGATTGAAGTTCACATCATTGTCGTGTTTTCGTGCCGCATTTGCATCATCAACTTTCCAAGATCTCTCAGGTATGAATGCGTATATTATATAGAGAATTGGATCTTTTTATTGGGTGTCAAAATTTTTGTAAACATGTTTTCAAAATGACTTTTAATTTTTTTCTAAGAAAAATGAATTTCCTAAAATGTCATTTGATAAGGTTGTTCGAATGAGGTCGTTCGAACGAGATGTCTAATGAGGCTTAATCTTGGTTTTTTGAAATCTCAATGGATAAGTCATTCGAAATATCGTTTGAACGAGGTGATCTTTCGAGTGAGATATCGAACCAGATTTTTTACTGTATGCTCGTTCAATATGTCGTTCAAATGACATAACAGTGTCGTTCGAACGACACAGCAGTTTTTGGCAATTTTCGGACAGTTTTTCCAAAAAACTACCCATTACCCTATTATTTCGTACCTGCTTTTAAGAGTAAGGGAAAACATTTTTGGTAGGACTTTTCCAGATTTTCCAAGAGATTTTGAGAGTCAAAACTTGCTCAAAAAAGACCCTTTGTTTTTGTGAATCAAAATGCTTTAATTTCTACACAAAAACATGTCTACACCCATATAGTTTACATGATCCAAGTGTCTACTTAAAATTTGTGTGGAGATCATCACTTTGGCACTAGATTTCATTCTCTACCCCAAAAGAGATAGTTTCCTAAGGAGGATTCCTTTTTGTGTTCTTGTTCTACATACGGACGTGGATTCCGTGTGTTTGGCAATAGTTGTGCCCATCGGTGGACTCCGAGACGAAGATGGATTCCTGAGTTGTCAATTAGGTGGAGGTGGAGGAATGAATAGTATCAAGGATTGCGAGGGAATGACGTCATTGAGAAGGTCTTCTTGTTGTGTCCTATGTAAAACCATACCTAGTGGACTTGTGTCTAGGCTTTCTGAGGTTTTTTCCATTGTGGATTTTCCTCGTACATCGTGATGTTGTGGTGTGTTTGTTTTTACCTTGCAAATTATCACATAGATACATGCTTAGGGGTAACAAGAAAAAAATCGGTTTAATCATAACATTTTTTTAAATTGGTGCTAGTCTATATATTTGGCAAAGTTTTGTTTAATTTAATTCAAGTCGGACTTCATTAATTTGGCAAAATTCATGTTTGGTTCGTTTGGCCTAATTTTGAACTTGAATTAATTTTCTTTAAGAGATAATTTAAATATTTGGCTAATTTCATTTTAATTTAAAATTTGAGTATTTCGAGAATCATCACTCCCTTTCAGATTTGAATAATAATTTGCTACCAGACCCAAACATGTGCAATTTGAGGCCTTGGAAAATCATAGGAAAAAAGCCAGGGACAACTTCAAGGATTACACCCATCAACTGTCACGAGCTTATGAGAACTTAGTCAAGCTAAGGGAATTCCAAGTTGGGAACCTATTTCTTCGAGCATCCACTCATCATTTGAAGATCATGTCAGTCTCAAAGTTTAAGCCTAATTAGGAAGGATCGTTTGTGATCAGAGGAGTGGGCAAGTCAGGGTATTGCCAGATCTCAAAGCCAAAAGATGATTTTATCCAATCCATTAATTGTAAATAGCTGAAGAAGTACTATGCATAAGGTACCTTAAAAGTTTATTTCTTCTCCTGTTTATGAAAAAGAAACTTTCTTATATACCCTTCCAGTGTATGAGTGGTGTCTAAACGTGTTAAGTTTTTGATACAATTGCTCATGTTTGGTTATAGAAAGCTTCCTTAAAATATTTACAATGAGTATACTATTCATGTATGTTGTATTATAACCAAATATACATTTCATATTTTCTCGTAGAATTGTGCGAGGGGATACATTTAAAAGTTAGGATTCCACTACTTCAATAACAAATATAGTGGGTACAACGGTCCAAAAATTCCCAAATTATGTGGGGAAATGTTTTTTTTGAAAATCCAATGCACTAATTGCCATATTTGGAGAGGATATATTTATAAGCTAACATCCACTTAAAAAAAAGATAGCAAGTAAAACAGACCAAGAATTCCCAAAGTACGAAGAAACATACTCCATTTATTTATTTATTTTATATATCCACTCGCAATACTTTGAGGGGATATATTTTCACAGTTATGATTGCATTTCTTAAAAGAAAAATATAGCGAGTAGGGGAATAATTTCTAAAGTGTAAGGGAAAGTGTTTTATATTGCCAAATGATTCACTTACTCTTAAACATTTGTGAAGAAATATAAAATATGGTGAGCAAGAGGAAAACAATATAAGGGAAAGACAATAAAAAAATTTAAAAATTGAATCATTTTCTTGAAAGCAATGAAAGAAAGTGCAACGTAAATGCACAACACATATAATGATAATTTTTATTTGATTTCACAAAATGGCCAGCTCAAAGAGTATTCAAAAGTATTACTAACATCCAATAACGAGAAAAGAAAAACCCTATACAAGCTAACTATCTGTTATAAGAAAAAGAAGGTTCTCTTTGTGGAATATTTCCCAAAAAGGACCAATTCTCGTTTTGCTTATTCTTTAACTTTATCTATTCAAGCAACACTCTCTTCCTCACTGAACAAGACCTTACTCATCTCAACTTCAAGAGACTTTATTTGTTCCCTTAGAGAAATTTCTCACTGAAGGTGCTCATCTGCCTTGGAGACTTGACCTTTAAAATCTTTACCATAAAAGGATGAACAATGTGGGGAATGACAACATTTAACTAGTTTAGGTTAAAATGATAATTACCCTCTAAGTATGTGATGGAAGAAAGGAAGTGATGATCCTCGGTTGAAGTAATGTCATTCGAATGGGTGGCAGTGAATTGATGTACTTGGTTGGCAAGCATTTTCAAATTGGAAATAGTTATGCGTTCAATATTTTGAACAAAATGACTGGTAAAAGTCTCTAGATGATGCTTGTATAACAAATCTAATATAACTTTGTCCTTTTCATGAACCTTGTTCATAAGGCCCTCGGACCATAGCTTTTTTATGTAATCAGCTGAAGCATCCAATTGTAGTACATTAAACCTAGTATCCATGGAGCTTTCGTGAAATTCAACGTCAGACTCCTCATTACCTTACTCTTCATTCCCACCTCTTCCAGAGTGGGTGGCCTCTGACTCCTGATCATCTTCTTTATGTCCTTCTCCCTCCTAGATTTTATTCAGCTAAAAAAAGAGGAGAATAGTAAGTATGCCAAATATAAATAATATAGATTGTTTAAAGAATGAAGTTTATCCTCAATCCTATAGATTAATTGTACTTCCCAAGAGCCTATGTTGCTCCCTTCCATACATGAAAAAAAATAGCATGGTTAATAAGAAACATGCTAGTGCCAATAGGGTAAATGGATTATTTCCAATAAAATTAACCTAATTAAAAATTAAACAAATTTTAACTAAGTACCAATTAACCAAAAATTGTGTAAACTAATTACCAATATTATATATCCCTAAGCAAGTATCTAGGTGATATAAAAATAGTCGAATAAAGCAATAAACCGCAACATCGCGATGTACAAGAAAATCTCACAATGGGAAAAATCGCGGACGGCCTAGCCACACAAGTCCACTGTGATATAGGTCTCAATATAAGGAAAAATTAGACTTACTCACAATCTCGATGCTTCAAGCCTTGATGTGTTTCTTGGCTCCTTGATACCTTCTTCACAGCCATTATTGGACGCCTTCCAATATAAATCACATGTAAGTACCTCTCACGTTTCGGTATCCACTGATATGACTTGTCTCTTGGCTAATCCACCGTTACCTCAAATGAAACACTCTCAATGATGTAGAGCAAATAGTCTTCATGTATAAAAAATGAGATCTCAAACATACATATTATGTTGAAACTTGGATCTCAAACTATGGTTGTATACTAGGGTTACAAAAGGCTTAAATGTATTCTTGGAAAAACATCTTCGCAACACCCCTCTCTTAAAAACTGATGTGCCAAACCTTTTATTTATAGGAAAATAATAAAAAAAATAGTGGCATGAATCTCTAAGTAAGTCGTTCTAACAAAAACCATAACCTCTTTCGAACGATATTATCCATTTCGTTCAAACTAATAGAAAGTTGTTCGAACGAACTAGATAATCTCTTTTAAATGGGGATCAAACGAGCATTGAATGAGAACATTCTACAAAGCAATAATTTTCTTATCAAAGGTCGCTTGAATCTCGTTTGAACTAGATGATCAAACTCACTTGAACGAGATAAAGAACGCATTCGAACGAAACCAATAAACTCATTTGATTGACACCAAAAGTTCGTTCAAATGAATTAAAAACCCAAAAATAGTTTCTCTAAATCCTTTTACAAAAATGACATTTAAATTTTAAAAACATTAAGTATCCAAAATGAATCTAGGGATAAAATATGATATGACTTACTGAACACAAATCCTAACCTATGACTTAAACATTTTTGTCTAATCAAAATAAATCCAATATTACAAATTTTATAATAAACATTACAATTGACTCAATGTGAAATTTTCCTATACATTTAAAAATACATAAGTTAATCTAATGGTGAAATATAACCATGAAAGGTGAATATCTCAGTCGTTTCTCAGGAAAAGGAACCACGGGAGATATGAGTAGATGAACACAACCTTTATCGGTCTGAGAAATTTGCATAATTAAAGTAAGATGACAATGGACGTGAAAAATGCCTAATCGTGAAGTATGCATAAAAGAAAACAAAAGAAAAGAGGTACGAAAGCTAAGTACCTAAGGCTCAAAAGATATAGGAGCGCTCGTAATGTCAATATGAAAACTAAAAAACACATTAAGAAGATGAGAAATTAATTGAAAATTGTAGAAACCACATTATAGGACCTCCGAAGTGTCCCCTTATGTCCCTAGCACCTCCCCATTTCACTACAAGACCTAGGTCGAACTCCGAGTACAAATCTAAAGGCCATCGGGCGCTCTCGGGCCTCGTTTGACTTCGGTCAACTCTATCATCAGATCAAAATCTTAATGAATCTTTGAAGGGCTCTGAATCCCCTTTCCAACGGTTTGCACCTTGTATGAATTGGTATAACGGTTCGGACGAACGGACCATTTTACAACCGAAAATCGATCTGGAGGCCACCGGGCCCTCCCAGGCCCTGATTTCGCCCAAATCAACTTCACCATCAGAGAGAAATCTCAATAATTCTTTGAAGGGAACTAAAACCCCTTTTCAATGGTCCACCCTGTGCGTTAAATGGCATAATCATTCAAATGAACGGTCTATTTTCCCCTAAAAATTAATCTAGAGGCCACCAGGCGCTCCCGAGCTTTATTTGACCAAGGTTAACTCTTCAGCTCGAAAAAGATAGAATGAATCATCGAAGGGCAATAGATACCCCATCCAATGGTCCACCCCGTGTGTGAATCAACCTTACGGAATGGACAAACAATCGGTTTTACTCCGAAAGGTCACCAGGCACTTTTGGGCCCTGGTTGACCAAAGTCAACTCTCTGAACTAAGTGAAGATATGTGGAATGATAAAGTAACTCGCATAACCTTTACAACGGTCTGCCTCGTGTGTGATTCTAAATTATGGTTTGGATGAATGATCCATTACCATCCGACGATCTCCCGTCCAAAAGACTGACGAGCACTTCTGAGCCCCGTTTCACCCAAAGTCAACTCCCGGACTCGAGAGTGGCCCCGAGGACTCTTGAAGGTCCCTGAAATAAATTTCTAACGGTATGTCCCATCCATAATTTGGATTTACTGATTTCATTCTACGACCGTTTTTCTGAAAAAATCTGCACGAGACTGCCGATTGCCAGGTCCATTTCCCTGCCTGTCGGTAGTGTGTCTAGGGTTACCTGTCGATTGGCAGGGCTAGGGCTATTCCTATTGGAACCCCCTACCCTATAAATAGAGGGCATGATCTCACTGTCAAGTAGGGGTGGCAATTTTAGAAATGACACAAAAAAATGACACGGAACGACATGAAATTGACCCGAAATTGACACGATAGATCGTGTTCGTGCCGTGTTTTTTATACGAAGTTGTGTCATGTCATGTTATCGTGTTTTTTAAGCATAAAATTTAAGAAATTCGGATATTCGTGTCGTGTCGTGTTGTTTTTTATTCGGGTCGTGTTCGTGTCAACTAAAAAAACAAAAATTTGTGTCATGCCTTGTTTGTGTCTGTGTCCGAAAAAACCTTGTCGTGTCAGCTCGAAACACGACCCGCTGACCCAAATTTCCACCCCTACTCTCAAGGCACACCTCAGATCCATCAATATCAATGATCTCAGAAACATTCCCTTGCAATGAGCGAAGTTTCCTTGTGTGAAATTCCTTTCCATCTTTCATTCCCATCATTTTCATACCCAATTTAGAAAAATCTCATTCTCTCTCACTCAACATTCAAGGGAGATCATCAAGGATCAGGATCATGCCTTAATTCTCTAAAAAAGGTCCAAATACCCTTCTCTCTCTTTAAATTTCTTTACATTCCCATTAGTTACATAAATTCTTAATTTAGCTTTTACTTTAGTTCATACACATTTTTACCTCATCCTTTATTAGTTATATTTCACATATTTTATTTTCTATATAAAAAAATGAGAGTTATTCCTATAAATTTAACGAGATTTTCCATCATAATCTCTAAAAAAAAAATACATTTTCTAGACACACACATATAATAAACTCATATTCGAATCCATGGGATAAACCCCACCCTTATGTATCATTCAAACTACTTGGACTTTGATACCTTTATAGGCTACGTAGGCGTCAAGGGCTAAAGTTCTAGACTTGATTTCAATTTCCCAATTTTCCAATTTTATAATTCTCGTATTTGCATCCTTTTCATATATACATTATTTAATATATATTATATTTGAGATCCATATCACCGTTACATCTAACATATTTATCGTTTCATCATAACGATCAATATCTCGATAAACGCATACATCGTATTTTCTAAATATTATTTTGGGAACATTCCTAGATGACATCACTCTATCTTTTCCATGATATGATTGATCGATTCCGATCTCCATTTATATATACATGCATACACATTTCACGGAACATTCCTATGATATGATTGGGCGATTCCGATCTCCATTTATACAAGCCCATGAGAGATCGAAGGGTGGGATGGGTGCCTAACACCTTCCCATTACGTAATTTAGCCTCTGGATCTTTAAAATATTGGATTTGTAAGCATAAGTTTGTCTTTGATGCCGCTATCTAGAGGTGGCGACATGTTCTTTTGCATGTTTGGTGCAAAATAGGTTGGTGACTCCGTCTCTTTACATTACCCCACATCGGCGACTGTCGAAGCGCTCCGAGAAAAATAGGGCACGAGACTTTCTCCTCTTTTTTTCCCTCACCAGGAAGGGAGATATCGGGATGGGCACAATGGTGACTCCGCTAGGGAAATTCATTCATAAGAGGGCTAGACTCTTTTTTCATGGATGTTATCATTTTCTTATTGTATGCATATGCACCTACCTGTATGTTTCCTTTTTTCTACTATATTATGCCATGCATATATCTACCTCATGCTTATCACTACTCACTCACACACTTGTAGATACTCTCCATGTGCACTTAGCACTAATTACACGTAGGATCACTTATATACACATATTGCACACACCACTTAGAATATCCATGCTTAGGTGTCACTAACACACACATCCACTTATCACACTTGTATATATCCATGATTACTCACACTTATGACACACCACTTGTAGTTGATCCATGCTTAGGTTCACTACCACACACTCACTCATAGTTTTTCACACATCACTCACTCTCACATATCCATGCTTAGTATAATCTTCATGCTCCATGCTAGATTTACCTTTTAATACTTGTACATTCTTCCCTCTTAGAATAATGCTTATCATGCTAAATAAAATCATCTCTCCATAATATACTAATCAAGAATCATGCATTTTGCACACTACATCACCAAAGAGCATGGCTATTGACCAAATTTTGTCCCGTAACTAAGGAGCCACTTTGTGATTGGGTCTGGTTCGGCAGGTTGTAGTTAGCCTAAGCAATATAAATCTCACCTTCCATTGTCCAAGTACCTTCGATGTATATCGAATGGTTCCCCCTGCATCGTACCGCTTGAACGAAGTTATGACGGGTGGTATATATGAGGGAAATCATTAACGTACATCAAGTATATCGAATTCTCTCTCACAAGTACTGTCCCCACAAGGTATATAGTGAGGCAATTCACGTACACTCGGGTATATCAAATGGCTTGTCCACATGTACTGATTGCCCTCAAAAGCAAGACGTATATTGTGGAAGTTACGCCAAAGGGGGGAAAACTTCTAATTACCCAACAAGTGCATACCCTCATATAAGTGTCAAACCTATGGCACTCATATTTAGTTTATCGGTTATTACCCGAAACTCTACCGAAATGATGGATCGGCATGCCGCCTAAATTTTCATGCAATTTTATCTTTTTCAAAATGGGACCCTGTCCATGAGCCTGGTAACAAGTCAAACCGTGTTTTACATATTTTTCAAACCCAACTTTCCCAGGCTCGGGTCCCGTCTGGCATTTTTTTTTGCATTTAGGTAAACCTAATATAAGCAAGAACATAATAATACTAATAATAATCATGCCGAGACCCCTTTTATCATTTTCCCTTTTCTTTACCCAAAGTGTCAAACATATTTTTCCCCTCTTTTATAAAAATACCAAAAGCATTTCCCTTCCTTTTTTCATAAATGTCAAAAACATTTTTCCTTCTTTTTACCCCCAAAACATTTTTTCCTCCTCTTTTCCAAAAATGTAGAAAACATTTTCCTCCTATAATAAAAGAATTTCCTTCTTCTCTTTTAAAAATAAATTCAAATAATTTCTTCTTCTAAGGCCGATCGCATACCTGAGCCTCGGCCTGGCTCCCTATTGGCTTCAGTCTGCCGTCGAACTTTTTAGAAGCTACGTCAGTTCTCCCACTACTTCCTCCGAGTTTGGAATCCACTTTCACTTGCTTTCTATGGAAAATATAGACCCAGTACCGAATGTTCAGCCTGATTTAATGACGGTTCTAGCCCAACTTACTGTCAAGATTAACAACCTTCAAACCGAGATTTATGAGATGAAATAAAATCGAGTCCCTATTCCCGAAGAGCCTGAGGTCCTTTTCCATCACGCTATGGGTCTGCCACCACCTGAGCCTATTTGGGTCCCAGAAGAATATCAGCATGTTCTATGTGTCCCTCCTGCCAATGGGCAACTGCCAGCTTAGCTCCCTATCCCAAATCTTGCCCAACCAGGGGCTAACCTACCCATGATTGTTGATCCAGAGGAAAAAGAGTTGAATAAGGTCAAGGAGGACCGTAAGTTGAATAATATGTTTTTCCTAGTCTGAATCTCTGGGAATTACTTGGAATGCACAAATATGTCCCCCTATCCTAAAGCAAGGCTGGCAAAAAAGTTCAAGATGCCTAACATTGAGAAGTTCAAGAGTAGTGGGTACCCATTTATTCATCTCCGAAGTTATCATCGAACCATGACTTTCCTAGGATTCTTCAAGGAAATAATGGCCCAAATGTTCCAACAGACTTTGAAGGACAACGTTGTTCATTGGTTCTTATCCCTAGAAGATTCTACAATTCGTAGTTGGTAAGATGTTGCTCGTGAATTCATGTCATAATACAAGTACAATGAGGAGTTGGAGGTTACCGATCGTGATTTGGAACTTTTCAAATAGAATTTTGGGGACACTATCAGTAACTTCATAGAAATATGGAGAGAGAAAGCGGCCATCATAACTAACCGGCCTTCCGAAGAGGAACAAGTCAGCATTATAAAGAAGAATTTCTTACCCCATGTCCAAGCAACAATAGGAGGATAGTATTACCTCCATTTTTTAGCCTTTCAGGAAGAAGGAGTGGAGATTGAAGAAAGTCTTGCCAAGACATAAGTTGAGCCGAAGAAGGTATCCGGACAGTTAACTCCCAGAAAGTATGCGAAGCCTGCCAATACCACAGTTTTAACCATCAATAGCATTTCTCAACCTGTCACTTCAAGGGCACCGAAAAGCCTCCCAAATCCAGTCAGAAAGGAATACATCAAACTTCACACACCCCTATGCAAAGTTTACTAAGACCTTTTGAGCCGAAATTATATCAAGTCATTGGACCCTCGTTCAGTTCCAAAACCACTTCCCAAAAATTTCAAACCTGGTGCCTATTGTGAATTCCATCAAAATATCAGACATACCACTGATCAGTGTTTCCATCTCTGAAATGTAATCTAAGGTTTGATTAATCGGGGTATCATCGCTCCATAACCCAATCCTAAACCAAAAAATACCCACAATACACTCCCAAATCATATAAATGCCATATTCCTAGAAGAAGACCCAGAATTTGATCCATCCACCCAGATTGTACCCAGTAAATCGCCCATCATACCTATATATTCCACTAAGCCCCTTCAAGTTGGCCCGTATTTTCTCCTACACCCTATCTATTTTATCGATCAGGCCTTATCACTTCTTACTAGAGCATGCATTATTGTCTGTAATCATTTCGGAGGGAAAGACAAGTAATTGCTAGTAGTATTGAACCAGCCTCTAGAGTTCAGGCTGAAATTTCCCTCAGAGATGACCACTGCGTGTCAGAGATTTAGTACACTGTTCTTGGAAGCTCAAAAATGGGCTCGAGAGTCAGATAATTAGGTGGTATCTACTGACGATGTCATCTTAGAAGATGTCATCCAGATCATAGCAGACTTATTCCGACACATCGATGAAATTTGCAGTATGTCCTAGTTACTTGATTCTTTAAAACTACAAGGGTGCTTGGTCCCTTCATTTCTACATCTTCAATTGAGTGGGAGGATCTATACAAAGAGGTCATTGAAGTTATAGAATGAATTGACTTCTCATAAAAGGATGATGTCATTGACACTGGATGGGGGACGAATTTTAATAGTTCAGATAAAGTGCAAAATACAAAAAATACTATCCCAATAATTAGTATGTATGGAATTATATTATTTGAGGAGCTACTAGGAGAAATCAACAAAGTGTCCAAATAGCCTGAGATAGATGAGGAAATAAGGTTTCTATTTTCTCCCTCTTCTGTGAACCATATGACTAGATCAGGGATGCATTACCAGGTTTGGAACCCACAATCAGCAATGGTCGAGAAGGGAAAAGGTGTTGAAAAACTTCCTATATTGAAATGACCCTCGAAAAGAGAAAGATCCTCAATCAATTGAAGAAAACTTAGTCTAACATCACCTTATGGGGACTCTGTATGTATTCTCAGTTGCACTAAAATGCCTTGATTAAACTATTTACTTGGCCCACAGTCCCTCCTTCCACCACGCTAAAAGAAATAGTGAATCTGGCCTGATCTCTAACCTTTACTGGAATCCTCTCATTTTTCGAAGAAGAAATCCCTAAGTTTGGTCTAAATCACAACTATGCTCTCAATATCTCTATTGAAGTTATAGGAAAGACCGTCCCACTTTCGCTTATCGACAATGGATCAAATCTTAATGTTTGCCCGTTGAGAACCCTCAACTGCTTGGGACTGAAAGTAAATGACCTTGCTCCAACTTCTGTCACACTACGTGCTTATGATAATACTTGTTGGGAAGTGATGGGATCTGTAAGGCTTACAATAGGGGCTAGCGCTATAAATTCCAAGTCATCGACATTCCGTCTTATTTCAACCTGTTGCTCGGACGACCATGGCTCCATAGTATCAAGGGTGCGTTTTCCTCCCTCCATCAGAAACTGAAGTTTTTTGCCAATGGGCAGGTCATCACCATCTTGGGCGATGATGATAAAACAAAGAATGCAAGAGCCCGTAATCAAGTACTAGGTTTTCAATAGGGCAAATGAGATGCTTCTATCAGGTTTTCAATTTGAATCACTTCCTCTCCCAACAGGGGATGATTTTAAATAAAGAGTTTGTCCAAAACACAACCCTTACGACAATGTTAATGTGATACAGATGTTCAAGAACATGCACTTTATGCCCGGACGGGGGCTGGGACGACGACAACAAGGAATACTAGAACCTATAGTGTTGAATAATGACTTTCCTCCTTATGGCTTGGGTTATCAACCACCATCAGAGGAACTTATAATGCTCCGCCAACCTTGGTTGAAGAGAAGACTAGAAAGTTCCAAGACTCTCTCAAAAGATTTCTTGAACGAAATATTGATCAAAGAGGGTGATGATTTCCCCTTATGTGGCTTTCCCAAACCATGGTATGATCATATGGATAAAAATATAAAGCCATGAATGGAGATCTCTTTCCAAGACAGCTACTTATGAGCCGAAAGCTCCCAGCATCAGGTGCAACCACTCATTGAGAAGACTATGGCTGCTACAAGATCTTTTGAGGTAAGTGACTCCTAGGATTAATTCAATCTACAGACACTTGGGTTGACACTGTGCATGACCCACTCGAGCACTACTTCATTAGATCCATCCCTCCTGATCAAAGCTGCTGATGCGCCCCTCCTCAATTGGCATTCTGTACCAGTTACACCCATTGAAATGCAACCAGACCCAGATGTTTATCCCATTTCCTCTTCTTTTGTTGTTCCTACCTGATCTGATCATAATGTAATCTAGACCTCCTATGTTGAGATCCTCAATGTTGTTTTTCCCAAGAATTAAATAAACAAATATTTTGAGGATCTCGTTGTGCCTTACATTAATTGTCTTGATTCGAATCAAACTCTTGATGATGATGATTTTGCATATGAACAATTCTTAACGGAACTTAATAAGGTTAATAACAAATAACATAATCGTATTTGAATTAATGAAGATGGAACTGTTGTTATTAATCTCAGTTCTAGTAGCCAACGTGTAATACCCCGTAATTTTATTCATTTTTATTTATTGGATTAATTAAACTAAATGAGAATTAATTGGGAAATTAATCCAGAAATAAATTCTAGCGAGATGTGAGTTGGTATTTGACTATGATATTAAAATAAAGTATTACTGAGAATATATGGTAATATATGAGTATTGGAAAGGTTAAAATTGTCACGAGGCAAAAATAGGACAATTTGGGAAATTTAATTAGAACGCGCGTGTCAGTCGTGTCAGGAATGAAATTTATTTGATTAAAAAGTAAATTATATTTTTATCAACCAAATGGTCATTTTGAGTGCGCCAACGTGTCCGGAAGGGTCGAAATAGTCAGAAAACACTAGCCGGGAGTTTAGTTTGGGTCCCGGGACAATTTTAGGCCAAACCGGCAACCCAGAAGGGTATTTTGGTGGTTTTAAAAATTGAGGGATTAAAACCCACGAATTTTAGAGTTAAATTAGATATTATTAGAGAGTCCACTAGGGCCATTACCATCCAAAAGCAAGAGAGTGGGCTACGGGAGTTTTGAGAGAAGTTAGAGAGAGGTTAAAAGAGGTTCCAAACCAAACCATCTCCCATCACCATCATTTTGGAAGGAATTGCAACCAGAAAGAGGAGAGAATTAGACTATAATCACCGACAACAAATCTGAAGAACAAACCTAAGGCAAGTGATTTGATGTTATTAGTTTCAATGAATATTTCCTCCATGTTTAGTGTAGAGATTTGATATGCTTTAAAAGTTTTGATGGAAACCCAATGTATTTGTCATGGAACTCATGATTTCATATAGAATGTTTATGGATGAAATTAGTACCCAAAAGACTTAACTTTGATGATTTAAAAACGGATTAATGATGAGTATTTAGGTGCAATAAAATTCTGGGTTCATGTTCATAGGGTTTGGGGCAAAAATTGGGAATTTAAGGCGATTACATCTTAATTAATAAGATTTGACCCCAAAAATATGTTAAGAAATGACTTAGAGTGACCTAAAGTAGTTTACCAACATAAAAACGTAATTAGTATGAACTTAGGATGGATTTGGAGAAAGCAATTTGGTGAAAAACGAAGTTGGGAAAAATTCTGGGCGTTTCCTGCCATCTCGTTAGAAGACCAACCCAGGTCGTCCGAACGAGTTTCTAATGATATGCCAGTGTCCCTTCTAATGAGTTCAGATTTCGTTCAAAGACATTCATTCGAACGACACTCATTCGAACCACCTCATTCGAACGAGATTTCTAACGAGTTGACAGAATGACCTTGTTTGGCCGATTTTAGTTCGAACTTTCCATAGACTTATTTAATTAAGTGTGATCCTTCCCTTGTTGATTAGTGGACATAATAATGATATTGGAGTAGGTTGAGTATTAATAATTAAAATTATATAATAGACCGGGTAACTTCTATGGGCTAGGTTGTAAGTACTTGAATTTGCGACGTGAGAAGTGTTAACGATTTATATTGTATATTATCTGGGGACTTGTAAATGTACAACATTTAATGACGGTATAAGAATGTAAAATATATACCTATATTAATATTATAAGATATCTAATATGTGTGAATTCTTAGTATATGGACTTATATATGTATGACATGCCTACCATAATTGCTATCGCGGGAGGTCGACTTTCGATCAGGGCCATCTAATCTTTGTGTGCCTACGGGGGGATTTAGATTGGTACCTCAAGGACATACGTCAGAGAATGACTTATTGGGGAGTTAATAAGTCTGCTGATCATGGGAGCGTAGGTATGTGCATGCCCCATGTGATGTGAACTATGTTCGCCTCCATTATGTGTGATTGTTACTTATCGAAACGGTTCCTGAGAGATTCGGAATACGTGGTCCTTATGTACGTGATGTATCGGGATTTGATAGCAGAGTATGTGTGCACTGCAGCTTAGTCTAAGGGTGCCATTATTGTATAATTATGATGAGATTAATATATTGAAAAATTGAAATGGACTGTTCATATAAGTGTAAGTGTGAATAATTTGTATCATCGCTGTAGAGTTAAAAATGGGAAAAACTCTTAGTAATTCTTGTAACTAATCCTGAGGAATGAAAGTAAAACTCTCAGTTTATATTAACATGTCGGTAATTAAACCATGAATAGTATAGTAAAGTCAAGTTATGGATCGGACTAGTTAGATAGTGGAATAACTAGAACGGGTACGGGTACGATAGGCGTGCACAATTAGTTGAGAGGTGAGGAACTCATGTGAGACTACGCACTATCATGTATTTTATTTTCACTACTTAATGACATTAAACACTTGCTATATTTTAAACTATTTTCACAATCGGGCTCTGACTCGTTTGCTTTCAAATCTATTTTTTTGTAAAAACTTTTTAGGTGCCCAGCCACAAGGACACCAAGCTTAGAAGTTCCATTCTAGTGACGTGCTGTAGCTGCTGTAGAAGTTATAGGGCCTCGATTTTAGACACCTACACTTTCTACCTTGATTCCATTTCAGACTTATTTATCTGTAGGTTATGTTGCCCCTTTTCTCTTAGAGATAGTTTATTTATTTCATTTTAATTCTGTTTTGGATTTAATTAATTTGTGATTCAGACTTTGTATCTGGTTGTATTCTGTAGTCGGATTATTTAGAGGAGTATTCCTCCAGATTCATTGTTATTCCATTGTTATTCTATTATGACTGTGTTATGGTTGTGGTATTAGTATTTCATAATTTAAATGGATTGTTATGTTAATCTTATTTAATTAAAAATTTACAACTCACTTTTTAAATATTAGGTGGCTAGTAATTGTTAAAATATTTTTCGACAGTGATGCTACGAACTGAACCAACTTGACATTTTGTATTAATTTGAATAAAGGAGTAGCTACCGGTATTTAATTAGTCGGGGTGTCACAGGTGGTATCAGAGCATCAGGTTCTAGTGTCCTTAGGATATGTACGTCTTGTTATGTTCCCGCGTAGCGTTCTTTGATATAGAGCCCTATAATTCAGGATTGTTGTACTCTATTGTGTATGTTTCGCTCTTCAGCTATTTTGAGATAATAACTGTGAATTTATAAGACTTTACTCTCATTTCAGATGCCTCCATGATGTGCACAGCGAGTTCCCAGGGATGCTCATCCCGAACCATAGCCTGCACCAGTTCAGGGCTCCATGAAGGCCGCAGAGGTTGCCGCTATTATAGCCCAAGCGGTAAATACCGCTCTAGCAGTTGTGTAGCAGGCACCGCCTCAGACACCAGTAGTAGCGCCAGTATAGTCTCTTGCATTCCCGTCTAGTTGGGAATGCGTTCATGATGCTTTTCAGAAAGCACACCCTCCGAAGTTTGCAGGTAGCTCCGACGTCGTTGTGTCCAGTCAGTGGAAGAAGGACATCCAAAGGCACTTAAGGATGTACGAGTGTACGGATGTTTAGAGACTGATACTGGCTACTTTTAAGCTAGTAGGGTCAGCGTTGCAGTGGTGGGATTCTATTACCACCGCGGAGGAGAGAGATGTCATTTCTATTCAGGATTTCTGGGTGCGGTTCGACCGCAAGTATTTTCTATCAGCCGTTCACACCAAGATGAGGAGAAAATTGATGAACCTCAAGCAGGAGGGGAGGACAGTGGAAGAATATGAGGACGAGTTCACCAATCTTCTGAATATCGTTCCTGATGAGATTCTGACAGAGGAGAAGAAGATACAGAAGTTCATGGATGGGTTGACTTGGAGGATCCGTCAGCACTTACTAGGAAATCTCTCGTTGGCCACTTATTCTGATGTGGTTAATGCAGTACTGCTTCATTTTCAGGACCACCACTTTCACTTGTCAGAGATTAAGAGATCAGGGGAGTCCAACCATCAGGGCAGAACAAGGGGAAATGGTGCCAGCGGGGCACAATCAGTTCAAGGTCAGCACAGGTAGGGTGATCAGAGTTCCCGACAGGGGGATTCTAAGAGATTTCGATCTGGAGGTTTTAGAAATGGTTAGGGAAGTTTTCGTCATGGCCATCAGGGTTAGTAGGGCCAGCAAGGCCAACAACAGCAGTTTTAGCAGGGTCAGCCTGGTCAGGGGAGGAATGGCAACGGCCAGCAGGGTCGTGGGCAGCAGGGTCAGAGAGGAGTAAATTTTTTGGGAAAATGTTTCACTTATGGAAAGATTGGCCACAAGCGCCAGGAGTGTCCTGATAGGGGCAGAGCCCCACAGCAGCAGCAGCAGGGTACTCTACACGAGCCCTAGAGACCTATATTTCTCGCCGCCCTCCCAACACCACCACAGATGCTAGCTTTGCCACCCATCCCAGCAGTCCCAGTCCAGCAGTGACAGCTTCAGTACGGGCGAGTTTATCAGCTCCAGCAGGCCGCGGTTCCACACGATCCACCTACTATTGAGGGTATATTCTCTATTCAGGGGACTATGGGGCGTATTTTATTTGATACGGGGGCCACACACTGTTTCATTGCCACGAGATTTGCGCGCATAATAGGGTTAGACACTACAGAGAGCACAATTATTTGTGTAGATTTACCGTTGAGTAGGGGTTCTGTGATTTCTCTTATTTATAGAGGTGTGGGTATAGAGATCGGGAGGTTTACTGTACCTGATGATATGTTAGTATTAGATATGATTGAGTACGATGTGATCATTGGCATGGATTGGCTAGTTGCGTATCGAGCCATAATTGATTGTTTCAGCAGGAGTATTATTTTTTCCGTACCCAGGCAAGAGATGTTCTTAGTGGCGATGCCTCGTTCTGAGGGAGGATCGTCCACTCACTTGTACTATATAGAGGAGGAGACCTATAAGGAAGTGGTGATACCACTTTATTCGATTCCAGTTGTTAGGGAGTTTGCTGATGTATTTCAGGATATTCTAAAATTACCTCCTAGTAGAGAGATAGATTTTGTTATTGATTTGACATCGGGCACTCAGCCAATTGCCCGTGCACCTTACCGTATGGCTCCAGCGGAGATGAGAGAGCTAAGGGATCAAATAGAGCAGTTGTTGGGCCAAGGGTTCATCCGTAGGAGTACTTTGCCATGGGGTGCCCCTGTACTGTTCGTAAAGAAGTGGGATGGATCATTGAGGTTGTGTGTAGATTACCGAGAGTTGAATAAAGTCACGATACGGAATAAGTATCCATTGCCCCGAATCGATGACTTATTCGACCAGTTGAGAGGAGCTTCCTTCTTCTCAAAGATTGACTTGCAATCGGGATACCATCAGTTGCGTATCAGGGAACAGAACGTCTCGAAGATCGCTTTCTTGACGAGATATGGTTCTTATGAGTTTAGGGATATGCCTTTTGGCTTAACCAACACTCCAGCCGTGTTTATGGACTTGATGAATAGGGTGTTCAGAGAGTTCCTAGACCAGTTCGTCATCGTCTTTATTGATGAGATCCTGGTTTACTCTCAGACAGAGGAGGAGCATGTCGATCACTTGAGACAAGTTTTGCAGACACTACATCAGAACGAGCTATATGAAAAGTATGAGAAGTGTGGATTTTGGCTGAAGGAGGTATAATTTTTGGGGCATATTATTTCAGACCGGGGAATATCTGTTGATCCGGGGGAATTATTCGCAATAAGGGAGTGGGGACAGCCAACGACACTGACTGAGATCCATAGTTTCTTGGGTTGGGCTTAGTAGGATACTACAGGAGGTTTATTCGGGGTTTCTCAAAGATAGCGAGCCCTTTAACACATCTGACTCACAAAGGTGTGCCATTCATCTGGAGCGATGCCTGTCAGTTGGCATTCCATGAGTTGAAGGACAAGTTGACCTCAGCGCCTGTGTTAGCATTGCCCAGACCGGGAGTTGAGTATCTAGTCTACACCGATGCATCCTTACAAGGACTTGGAGGTGTACTACAATAGGAGAGTCAGGCTATAGCTTATGTTTCCTGTAAGCTTAAGACTCACGAGAAGAATTACCCCACCCATGACTTGGAGTTAGCGACAGTCGTATTTTCTCTTCGGATTTGGAGACACTATCTCTTGGGGGAGAAATTCCGTTTGTTCATGGACCATAAGTCTCTACAGTACCTCTTCACACAGAAGGAACTTAATATGCGTCAACGTCAGTGGCTTGAGTTCGTAAAGGATTATCAGTTCGATATCCAGTACCACCCAGGAAAGGCTAACGTGGTAGCAGACGCATTGAGCCGTAGGCCAGTAGGTGAGGTGGTCAAAGTGTGGAAAGCAAAGTGGAAGGAGTTGGGACACCAGGATGCAGCGGCCTGATCATTCATGTCCGTGATGACTGTTACGCCTCAGATTATTACGCGAGTGATACAGGCCCAGGCAAAGGACTCGTTCTGTCAGGAGCAGATAGTGCGATTACTAGCAGAGGGAGCCGAGTCCTATACCGTTAGTTTAGATGGGGGATTACGCTTCAATGGGAGACTGGTTGTTCCGAAAGAGGAAGACTTGCGACACGAGGTAATGACAGAGTCGCACGGTTCGCGGTACATCCTGGTGGGGATAAGATGTACCAAGACATGAGATGACGGTACTGGTGGAGCGAGATGAATAGAGATATTGCCGAGTTCGTTTCTAAATGTGCCACTTGTCAGCTGGTAAAGGTGGACCATCAAAGATCGGCAGGACTCCTACAAACGTTAGAGTTTTCGATGTGGAAATAGGAGAGCATTTCCATGGATTTCATCACGGGGTTACCTACGTCATAGAGGGGTCACGACTCCATATGGGTAATCGTGGATAGGTTGACCAAAGTTGCTCATTTTCTGCCAGCCCGAACAGACTACACTACGGGAGAGTATGCCCATATTTTCATAGCGGAGATAGTGAGAATTCACGAGGTGCCTCTCAATATCGTGTATGACCGAGATAAGATATTTGTTTCACGATTTTAGTAGAGTTTCCAAGAGGCCATGGGTACGGAGTTGCGGCTGAGTACGTCATATCACCCGTAGACAGATGGGCAAACCGAGAGCATGAATCAGAAGTTGGAGGACATGTTGCGTATGTGCATCCTAGACTTTGGAGGTGGTTGGGAACAGTACCTTCCACTGGTGGAGTTTGCTTATAATAACTCCCACCAATTCACCATTGGCATGGATCCATTCGAGGCGTTGTATGGGAGACCTTGTCATTCCCTAGCATGTTGGTTAGAGGTGGGGGATAATAAACTCCTTGGGCCAGAAGTGATTCAGGATACTTCGGCAAGGTTGGAGATGATACGAAGCCGTATTTGGGTAGCTCAGGACCGACAAAAGAGCTATGCTGATGCCAAGAGGTTCTTCAGAGAGTTCAAGGTAGGGGACCAGGTGTTACTCAGAGTATCTCCGATGAAGGGGATTATGCGTTTTGGGAAGAAAGGGAAACTGGCTCCTAGATATATGGGTCCATTCCCTATCATCGAGCGAATTGGGCCAGTAGCGTATAGACTTGGGTTACCGGAGCACTTGCATAGGATTCATGACGTGTTCCATATTTCTTTGCTATGGAGACATCTTAGGGAAGATTTGGCCCATACTCATATTGCTTTAGAGGACATCGATCTACAGCCCGATAGTTCCTACGAGGAGGGACCGATTGGTATTCTGGACCACAGCGAGAGTAAACTGAGGTCGAAGGTAGTACTGTTAGTAAGCGTACAATGGCGGCATCATAATACCGAGGAGTCCACATGGGAGCGTGAGGACGAGATGCGCAAACGTTATTCAGAGTTATTTATACCAGGTATTCTTTAGTTCTGAATTTCGGGACGAAATTCAGTTATTAGGGGGGAAGTATGTAATACCCCGTAATTTTATTAATTTTTATTTATTGGATTAATTAAATTAAATGAGAATGAATTCGGAAATTAATCCGGAAATAAATACTAGCGAGATGTGAGTTGGTATATGACTATGATGTTAAAATAAAGTATTACTGAGAATATATGGTAATATATGAGTATTGGAAATGTTAAAATTGTCCCGAGGCAGAAATATGACAATTTGGGAAATTTAATTGGGACGCGCGTGTCAGTCGCGCCAGGAATGAAACTTATTTTATTAAAAAGTAAATTATATTTTCATCAACCGAATAGTCATTTTGAGTGCACCAACGTGTCCGGAAGGGTCAAAATAGTCAGAAAACACTAGCCGGAAGTTTAGTTTGGGTCCCGGGACACTTTTAAGCCAAACCGGCAACCCAGAAGGGTATTTTGGTGATTTTAAAAATTGAGGGATTAAAACCCACGAATTTTAGAGTTAAATTAGATATTATTAGAGAGGCCACTAGGTCCATTACCATCCAAAAGCAAGAGAGTGGGCTACGTAGTTTTGAGAGAAGTTAGAGAGAGGTTAAAAGAGGTTCCAAACCAAACCATCTCCCATCACCATCATTTTGGAAGGAATTGCAACCAAAAAGAGGAGAGAATCAGACTATAATAACCGACAACAAATCTGAAGAACAAACCTAAGGCAAGTGATTTGATGTTATTAGTTTCAATGAATATTTCCTCTATGTTTAGTGTAGAGATTTAATATGCTTTGAAAGTATTAATGGAAACCCAATGTATTTGTCATGGAACTCATAAGTTTGGATAGGGATTTAATGTAGAATTTTATGGACGAAATTAGTAGCCAAAAGAATTAACTTTGATGATTTAAAAACGGATTAATGATGAGTATTTAGGTGCAATAAAATTCTGGGTTCATGTACATAGGGTTTGGGGCAAAAATTGGGAATTTATGGCGATTACATGTTAATTAATAAGATTTGACCCCAAAAATATGTTAAGAAATGACTTAGAGTGACCTAGAGTAGTTTACCAACTTAAAAACGTAATTAGTATGAACTTAGGATGGATTTGGAGAAAGGAATTTGGTGAAAAACTAAGTTGGAAAAAATTCTTGGCGTTTCCTGCCATCTCGTTAGAAGACCAACCCAGGTCGTTCGAACGAGTTTCTAATGATATGCCAGTGTCCCTTCTAATGAGTTCAGAGTTCGTTCAAAGACATTCATTCGAACGACACTCATTCGAACCACCTCGTTCGAACGAGATATCTAACGAGTTGACAGAATGACCTTGTTTGGCCGATTTTAGTTCGAACTTTCCATAGACTTATTTAATTAAGTGTGATCCTTCCCTTGTTAATTAGTGGACATAATCATGAGATTGGAGTACGTTGAGTATTGAGAATTAGAATTATATAATAGACCGGGTAACTTCTATGGGCTAGGTTGTAAGTACTTGAATTTGCGACGTGAGAAGTGTTAATGATTTATATTGTATATTATCTGGGGACTTGTAAATGTACAACATTTAATGACGGTATAGGAATGTAAAATATATACCTCTATTAATATTATAAGATATCTAAGATGTGTGAATTCTTAGTATATGGACTTATATGTGTATGACATACCTACCATACTTGCTATCGCGGGGGGTCGACTTTCGATCAGGGCCATCTAATCTTTGTGTGCCTACGGGGATATTTAGATTGGTACCTCAAGGATACAGGTCAGAGAATGACTTATTGGGGAGTTAATAAGTCTGCTGATCATGGGAGCGTAGGTATGTGCGTGCCGCATGTGATGTGAACTATGTTCGCCTCCATTATGTGTGATTGTTACTTATCGAAACGGCTCCTGAGAGATTCGGAATACGTGGTCCTTATGTACGTGATGTATCGGGATTTGATAGCAGAGTATGTGTGCACCGCAGCTTAGTCTAAGGGTTACATTATTGTATAATTATGATGAGATTGATATATTGAAAAATTGAAATGGACTGTTCATATAAGTGTAAGTGTGAATAATTTGTATCATCGCTGTAGAGTTAAAAATGGGAAAAACTCTTAGTAATTCTTGTAACTAATCCTGAGGAATGAAAGTAAAACTCTCAGTTTATATTAACATGTCGAGAATTAAACCATGAATAGTATAGTAAAGTCAGGTTATGGATCGGACTAGTTAGATAGTGGAATAACTAGAACGGGTACGGGTACGATAGGCGTGCACAATTAGTTGAGAGGTGAGGAACTCATGTGAGAGTACGCACTATCATGTATTTTATATTCACTACTTAATGACATTAAACACTTGCTATATTTTAAACTATTTTCACAATCGGGCTCTAACCCGTTTGCTTTCAAATCTATTTTTTTGTAAAAACTTTTTAGGTGCCCAGCCACAAGGACACCAAGCTTAGAAGTTCCATTCTAGTGACGTGCTGTAGCTGCTGTAGAAGTTATAGGGCCTCGATTTTAGACACCTACACTTTCTACCTTGATTCCATTTCAGACTTATTTATCTGTAGGTCATGTTGCCCCTTTTCTCTTAGAGATAGTTTATTTATTTCATTTTAATTCTGTTTTGGATTTAATTAATTTGTGATTCAGACTTTGTATCTGGTTGTATTCTGTAGTCGGATTATTTAGAGGAGTATTCCTCCAGATTCATTGTTATTCCATTGTTATTCTATTATGACTGTGTTATGGTTGTGGTATTAGTATTTCATAATTTAAATGGATTGTTATGTTAATCTTATTTAATTAAAAATTTACAACTCACTTTTTAAATATTAGGTGGCTAGTAATTGTTAAAATATTTTTCAACAGTGATGCTACGAACTGAACCAACTTGACATTTTGTATTAATTTGAATAAAGGAGTAGCTACCGGTATTTAATTAAGGCAAGTGATTTGATGTTATTAGTTTCAATGAATATTTCCTCCATGTTTAGTGTAGAGATTTGATATGCTTTAAATGTTTTGATGGAAACCCAATGTATTTGTCATGGAACTCATGATTTCATATAGAATGTTTATGGATGAAATTAGTACCCAAAAGACTTAACTTTGATGATTTAAAAACGGATTAATGATGAGTATTTAGGTGCAATAAAATTCTGGGTTCATGTTCATAGGGTTTGGGGCAAAAATTGGGAATTTAAGGCGATTACATCTTAATTAATAAGATTTGACCCCAAAAATATGTTAAGAAATGACTTAGAGTGACCTAAAATAGTTTACCAACATAAAAACGTAATTAGTATGAACTTAGGATGGATTTGGAGAAAGCAATTTGGTGAAAAACGAAGTTGGGAAAAATTCTGGGCGTTTCCTGCCATCTCGTTAGAAGACCAACCCAGGTCGTCCGAACGAGTTTCTAATGATATTCCAGTGTCCCTTCTAATGAGTTCAGATTTCGTTCAAAGACATTCATTCGAACGACACTCATTCGAACCACCTCATTCGAACGAGATTTCTAACGAGTTGACAGAATGACCTTGTTTGGCCGATTTTAGTTCGAACTTTCCATAGACTTATTTAATTAAGTGTGATCCTTCCCTTGTTGATTAGTGGACATAATAATGATATTGGAGTAGGTTGAGTATTAATAATTAAAATTATATAATAGACCGGGTAACTTCTATGGGCTAGGTTGTAAGTACTTGAATTTGCGACGTGAGAAGTGTTAACGATTTATATTGTATATTATCTGGGGACTTGTAAATGTACAACATTTAATGACGGTATAGGAATGTAAAATATATACCTATATTAATATTATAAGATATCTAAGATGTGTGAATTCTTAGTATATGGACTTATATATGTATGACATACCTACCATAATTGCTATCGCGGGAGGTCGACTTTCGATCAGGGCCATCTAATCTTTGTGTGCCTACGGGGGGATTTAGATTGGTACCTCAAGGACATACGTCAGAGAATGACTTATTGGGGAGTTAATAAGTCTGCTGATCATGGGAACGTAGGTATGTGCATGCCCCATGTGATGTGAACTATGTTCGCCTCCATTATGTGTGATTGTTACTCATCGAAACGGTTCCTGAGAGATTCGAAATACGTGGTCCTTATGTACGTGATGTATCGGGATTTGATAGCAGAGTATGCGTGCACTGCAGCTTAGTCTAAGGGTGCCATCATTGTATAATTATGATGAGATTAATATATTGAAAAATTGAAATGGACTGTTCATATAAGTGTAAGTGTGAATAATTTGTATCTTCGCTGTAGAGTTAAAAATGGGAAAAACTCTTAGTAATTCTTGTAACTAATCCTGAGGAATGAAAGTAAAACTCTCAGTTTATATTAACATGTCGGTAATTAAACCATGAATAGTATAGTAAAGTCAAGTTATGGATCGGACTAGTTAGATAGTGGAATAACTAGAACGGGTACGGGTACGATAGGCGTGCACAATTAGTTGAGAGGTGAGGAACTCATGTGAGAGTACGCACTATCATGTATTTTATTTTCACTACTTAATGACATTAAACACTTGCTATATTTTAAACTATTTTCACAATCGGGCTCTGACTCGTTTGCTTTCAAATCTATTTTTTTGTAAAAACTTTTTAGGTGCCCAGCCACAAGGACACCAAGCTTAGAAGTTCCATTTCAGTGACGTGCTGTAGGTGCTGTTGAAGTTACAGGGCCTCGATTTTAGATGCCTACACTTTCTACCTTGATTCCATTTCAGACTTATTTATTTGTAGGGCATGTCGCCCATTTTCTCTTAGAGACAGTTTATGTATTTCAGTTTAATTCAGTTTTGGATTTAATTAATTTGTGATTCGGACTTTGTATCTGGTTGTATTCTGTATTCGGATTACTTAGAGGAGTATTCCTCCAAATTCATTGTTATTCCATTGTTATTCTATTATGACTGTGTTGTGGTTGTGGTATTAGTATTTCATAATTTAAATGGATTGTTATGTTAATCTTATTTAATTAAAAATTTACAACTCACTTTTTAAATATTAGGTGGCTTGTAATTGTTAAAATGTTTTTCGACAGTGATGCTACGAACTGAACCAACTTGAAATTTTGTATTAATTTGAATAAAGGAGTAGCTACCCAGTATTTAATTAGTCGGGGTTCCACACAACCGTGCGAGATCAGGACAGGGTCCACCCTTGACGATCAAGAGCGTGCGCAACTCGAAGAATTGCTGAAGGGATTTAGGGATGTCTTTTCATGGTCATATAATGACATGCCCGACATTGATCTCGAGATAGCTTAGCACGAGATTCCAACGCTCCCAGAATGTAAATCGTTCAAACAAAAACTGCGTAAGGTCCACACCGAATAGTCACTCAAGGTTAAAGAGGAAGATGTCAAACAGTTGAATGTAGGCTTCATCCGGGTGATCGAATATCCAATGTTGTTAGCCAATATTGTACCCCAAATGAAATTCAGAAGAAAGGTTCGCATTTGCATTGATTAATGAGATTTGAGCAATGCTTCTCCAAAGGATGATTATCCGCTACCCAATATTCATATGATTGTAGACAACACATCCAGTCACGCTCTTAAGTCATTCGTTGATGGTTGCACTAGAGACAATCAGATTAAGATGCATCCAAATCATTAAGAAAAAATCACATTCGTCACCCCTTAGGGAACCTTTTGTTACACCGTTTTTCCATTTGGTCTAAAAAATGCAGGGGCTTCCTACCAGAGGGTTTCCACTAGACCTGTCAATGGGTCGTGTCGAGTCGCGTTCGTGTCATTTTTTATCGTGCTCCGGTCTTATTGGGTTTGTGTCTAAACGGATGACTTTTTTATCGTGTGAAAAAATCATATCCAAACCCAACCCGTTATGTTATCGTGTCATGTCGTGTTCACCCGTTAATACCCATTAAGATAATGAATTATTTTGAAATGTATACAAGTTGACATATTATATCATTTTTTACCCAAATAGACCCATTAATTCATTGAGATTACAAAATGTCTCATTTAATAAAATTCATTATGATTAAATTAACATTATGCTACATATAATATTTATAAGTTCCAAGTGTATATCTTATTTACTCAAATTTATGGGTCATAACAGGTTTTATTGGGTATTAATGGGTGAAGGGGGTCAACCCTAACCCGACTCATTAGCTATCGTGTCTTATCGGGTTAGCACTGATATGACCCGAAACCGTTAAGGTTCCACCCATTAACTTATAACTTTGTGTCGGTTCATGTCATGTTATTGTGTCGTGCCTCATTTTTCCAGGTATAGTTTCCACAACCAACTTGCATGATCTGATAGGCAAAGAAGTCAAGGTCTACGTAGATAACATGATTAGAAAGTTTAAGACTCTGGAAGGTCATGTTCTCACTCCCCAAAAGTTCTTCGAACAACTACGGTGATACCAGATGCGACTTAACACACAGAAATGTGTTTTTGGTGTTACCAAAGGAAATATCTTGGGATTCATGGTTAGTGAGAAAGGGATTGAAGAAGATCCTGCCAAATTAAAATCCATACTCGAAATGCCACCACCCCAAATGGAGAAAGAAGTTTGGGGATTCATTAAAAAATTATAGTATATCAGTCGATTCATCAACCAGTTGACTTTTATCTGTGAACCCATCTTCAAACTCCTCCGAGAGGATTCAACCAAGGATCGAAACAAAGCTTGTCAAGAAGCCTTTGATCAGATCAAGCAATATCTAACCTGACCACCGGTACTCATGCCACTGCAACCAGGTTTACCCCTACTCCTATACCTGACCATAATAGACACCGCAACAGAGGCTTTATTTGCCCAATACCTTGAAGAAATTCGTAAAATGAGAGACATTTTTCTACGCCAGTCACAAGTTGGCCAGATACGAAGTTAACTACACTGCCTTGGAGAAAGCATGTGTCGCCCTCGTCCGTGTCACCCAAAAATTATGGCACTACATGCTCACTTTTCCCATCAGACTTGTATCCCGTATGGATCCCATCACATACCTACTGGAAAAACCCACTTTGTTTAGCCAAATGGCCCGATGGTTGATGCTATCAACCGAATTTGATATTGTGTATGTCACGAAAAAAGCCATAAAAGGGAGATACATCTCTGACTACCTTGCTGACTACCCTACGGAAGAATCCGATGTTTGGATATCCAAATTCCCGAATGAAAATATCCTTTATACCTCCCAAGAAGACCTCCGATAGAAAATTCTCTTTGACGGTGTTGCTAATAATAAAGAATATGGTATCAGGATACTCTTAATCTCCCCTGATGACTCTCACACTCTTATTGCCATCAAGCTAGATTTTCCCTGTACCAACAACATGACCGAATATGAGGCATGTATATTAGGCCTCAGTGTTTCTCTTAAGAGAGGAATTCGATGCCTAGATGTCTACGGGGATTCATCCCTCATCATCAGTCAAGTCCTTAGAAGATGGAAAGTTAAAGACGAGAAACTCTTACCCTTCCACGTCCACTTAGAAGAGTTGGCCTCCTAATTATAAGATATCACCTTCCATTACCTGCCCTGAGTAAAGAACAACTTAGTCGATGCCCTTGCTACCTTAGCCTCCATGGTTGACATGCCCGAGGGAATAACGATGGCCCCTTTCCTAGTCCAAAAGCAGGCTAAACCAACCCACTGCTGCCACATTGAGCTAGTCATAGAAGAAGATCTTGATGTAGCCGATTGCTAGTACTATGAAATTTAGCGTCTCCTCAATAGGTATCCCCAATATTCTAATAAGAAAGCTTGAACAACCCTCTGTAAACTAGCTACCCAATATATTATCTGCAATAAAACACTGTTCAAGAGAAACTTCGATAAAACCCACTTACACTACATCGCAGGGGCTGACATTGAAGCAATAAGGCAGAAAATCCACTGAGGGGAGTACAAACCCCACATGAATGGCCATATGATTGCCAAGAAAATCATTCGATAGGGATACTATTGGACTACCATAGTTCAGGATTGCACTGCCTATATTCGAAGATGCCTTAAATGCCAATAGTTTTCTAATCTCCAGCACTTGCCTCCATGATAATTGTACAATATGACTTCTTCCTGACCATTCTCCACATGGGGCATCGATATCATAGGGAAAGTTACACCCAAAGCCTTAAACGGACATGAATTCATCTTGGTTTCCATCGATTACTTCACCAAATGGGTCGAATCTGAGTCATACGCAATCCTGAGTGCTAAAAAGGTGTCCAAGTTCATCTAAAAAAATATCATCTACCGATATGGGGTCCCGCATGAGCTAATGTCAGATAACGAGTTACATTTCTAGTCAAAAGTCACGAAATTGGTCGACGAATATGGGATTTAGAGGCACAAATCTTCTCCCTACCGACCTCAAAGCAATTGGAGAGGCCCCGACATTATGAAAAATATCCTATCTGGGGGTGCCGCCAGACTCAACGACCTTGATGGAGAATAGATGGTCCGTCCAGTCAACCTGGACCATCTCAAGAAATTCTACCCTTAGTCTGAAATCTCGGTGTGCTATGACTCTTCTCACCTCCCTTATATTCTAAATAAATAAATAAATAAATAAAATTAAAAAAAATCTTCATTTCCCTCTACCCAGAACTACGTGGGGCATGATCCTCTAAAAACTGTTTTACTTTCAAAAATGAAACTCAAAAAATTCTCAAAACCCCAGAGGTACGTAGTCAGCTCATGCACTTTACATGAGCACGTCACCCTTCTTTTTCATAAAATGCCATTATTTTCTTATCCCCGAGAACGATAGTTCATTTTATCATTTATATGAACAAAAGGATTATGTATGCCTTAGCGATTGGTATAGATAATTCAAATGAAAAAACTCATCAAGAGGCACAACAATATAATTAAAATCTTCTTTATTCCATTAATAAGAAATTTTGGTACGACTACACGAAATATCAGTATAAGGAGTCGAGCAACTTCCCCCGCCAACCTTACTGTCCTAAAAACAAAAACCAAACCAAACTATTTCTAAACTTACGAAATTTATTCCCAACAACCAAACACATAACCATCATAAATGCTCCATAAAAATAACAAAAACACCAGCTTCATAAAAGCGCCCTACCCGCAGCTGCCAGAAGAACCTGCCCCATCATCATCTACATTTTAGGGTCCTTAAACTTTCCCTTCTTGGATGGAATACTGAATGCGCTCCATGGAACGATAAGCCTATATCAGCATAGATAAAATCATAACACCTCCCTTCATGGTTTCAAATATGGTAAGCCACCTCTACCCGGTCTCTTCAGGAAATATCTTAGCCACTACCCTCCTCCACAACCATTTTATGAAATCCCCCAAAACATTCCAAACTCTGCCAACAGATTGGGAAGGACAGGTCGACGGCCGACGATTCTCCCACAAAGAGACCAACCGCATGTGCATGCCTTCCGTCAAAGCTTCCACAGGAAAGAAGTACAGAACATGAGAAGGCATGATTTGTTCCCATCCAAATTGACGCAGAAGATGCCATGAAAAGTAAAAAGAGGTCTGTCGGAGGTCAACCAACCAAACGTACTGGTATTCCCTTAATTATAGAATAGGTTGTAACTCCCCTTACCAGGGTACTGACCAACGCAGACATCGAGCCTCGTCCTCCACAAACCAATTTTCCCAGTACTCGTCATTCGAGCCAAAATTGATAAAGTAGTGAGTGAAGAAGTTTGGTAAAACTTCTAAGGGATATTCGAGGGGACCACCAAACGTAATCTTCTAAATAACCACATGAGCAACATAAATGGGCTGCCCCTCAGAAAGTTAGAACGGCCTTCTCGCCAAGAATTTAGACCATTCAGGGTCTCTACCAGTATCACCACTATAGGATTGTCATGGTATGACATCCATGCCGTGATGGCAGTAAGTTGAGGGTCCACCAGAAGGTCCCCAATCACCAACAGTAACTTTAAAAGTAAGCCATGAGCAACAGCTCCAGTATAGCGTGCATCACCAATGTCCTGTAAATGCATGGAGTACAACACAGTTGGGAGGGAAATCATCCCACCAGTAACCAATAACTAAGCCACTAAGGGTGAAATATGGAGAAATTCTACCAACAGTGCCCAAGAGGACCGAAATAATTCAGACATGGCCACTGCAACAAGGGGACTTACAACTAGCATAGAAGAAAACTTTACGTAAGTAGGGCAGATTTTGTCTAAGCCAAAATAAAAGACATGGTCCTTGGGGTACCGAAATTATATTGTCGTAATCACCATGTTCCAATCAAGGGGCCAGTTACGCCATAAAGAAACCCGACGTAGGTTAAAGGCATCGTAGTCTACATTATATGAGCACATAGCCTCTAAATTCTTGAGGTAAGAGGCGAATTCAGCACTCACAAGAAGAGCCATATTGAAAATGATTAGATAAGAAGAAATAACTAAGCAAGACAAAGGAAATTTGGATGGATGAAGAAAAGACTCCACCATTACCCCTTTTTATAATTGAAAAACTTGGCTAGAGACAAGGGTCCTGCAAAATTCAGATGAAACTCTACCCCATCAAGGACAAAGTAGTTAAATAAAGTACAATCAAGCCTTGGGGTGATTGGACTGGAATGATCTGCTGATAAGCAGGACAAGGGGGATGCCATTCGGCATCCCCCTATTTTTAGCAAATTCTCTTTTTCCTTCTTTGTCAAAATACAAAACTCAAAATTTATTATTATTTTTCAGGCTAGTTCCTCTTATTTTTACTTATATTTTCTCAAAATAAATTTATTTTCTTTTATAATCCTTTAATGGTCTCAGTTGGAAAGTAAAAAGTGTATTAAGTCATTAAAGCAAAGATAAATTAATAAAAAAAATTCCATTCCAAATATATTGCTTCATTACATTTGTCTTGTAGGAACAAAGCATAAAAACAACGGGACTCATCCCAAAAACCCCAAAAGACATTATCTCTCTCTCACCTTCTCTCTCCCTCCCTCCCTCTAAGACCCCCCATCCTCGCAGTGTACATGCTTTCCCCGGTGACGAGCTGAAGATCCTTCGCTACCTGACCTAGACCCCTCCCTAAACGAAGTAGATGGCACCAAAAAGGAAGGAATCAGGATCGAATCCCGAACATGAGCCTTCACGAGTACCACCTAATCCCATATGTCTCTTAGCCAGGTAGTCAACATCCGGACGTTCTGTAAGAAAATAACAAATCAGTCAGTTTGCGGTAAAGAAGAAATCAGAAAGATAAAAGTCAAAGAAGTGAAAGGTATACCTCTGGCTGAAGGACATCCTCTGTCAATCCCAGCATCTCCGGATCCATTGCATTGGGGCAATGTAGCATACGCACCGATCATTCCTCTGGCCGTCTGATGTTATAGTATGGAGGAGCCAATTACAGAAATGGAACCTCTAACGTTCCTACCGTAACTGATGTCGACGCACCACCCGCACTGTGGGCACACCCCACTGGCCGACTCGTACCCCTACCAAAAAATGCAGGAGGAAGAGGCATAACTTCATATATGTTAGGCGGCATCAGCTATCTCGACACAAAATTCGGATAAACCTAGGTTGTCACCGTGTCGGTATATAGAGAATAAGGGTCACCAACTATCGTCGCCACCCTCTCACCCTTCGACATCTCATGCTCCCACCTCATGTATCTCAGGGTTATCGCAGGTGGAACCATTACCTCATCCTCCACCATCTGTCGAACTATCCTCTCCCCCAGATACCAGCAGTATCCGAACTCGTGTGCCAATAGTCTACGCAGCAGTGCATTCTCCCTGGTCACCCCTATGTGCTGGATGGTCATCCCCTGAGAATAAAAGGTCACCTATAAGATCCCCATCGAAAATCAATATCTAAAAAAGGAAATCAAATAAAAATGGTCTCAAAAGGAAAGAAAAATTTACCCGGTCGCTCATGAGGCCATTCAAGACTTGACGCACCACCGCCAAAGAGAGAGACTGCCTCGACTGTCGGTTGGACTTCTACCACGAGTACATACGACAAAAGTCCCCGATCGACTCATCCTTTAAATATATCAAATGGGCATTAATCCCAATCACCTCATAGAACCACGTCTGGAAAAGGACAAGGGTCATCAATCAGAAGGAAACAATCAAGGAATCAAAAATAAAATGCATAAAGAAAAAATGCAAAAATAAAAATACCTTCAAAAGATACGTGGCGCCAGTAAGGGTCTGTCGGCATCACCGACTGAATGCATCTAAAGACGAATAAAGGTTCACGAAAGTAAGTCTCCCCAAGTCAAAGAGAGGGATATTCGAAAATACCCTTAATGTAAAAACCACAAATGGACGACATCACCACTAGTCGCACCAAAAACCCTCCCAACAACAAAAGAGTAAATAAACGGGTCATCTGCCGCACCTGCAACCCGTTAGTCTAATTGATTCACCGACTGAAAAAAACCTCCTTCAGGAGAGATAGACGGATGGAGTCTCCTGAGACTATCCACCTAACATCACCCAATGCCACCTCCGCCTGATCCGGCATCACCCGCAAAGTCGAGTCCACCTCTATCTGGGCCCCCTCACAGTCTAGCCCCAACAGCTGTTGTACACCGATGGGAGTCACCGTCATCTCCTAAAAATCGATATGAATGGTGTGGGTAATATCCCACCACCTCTCTCCCAAGGTACAAAGGACAGCTGTCGAACGGGGCGTCTCATCCAATACTTACGCCAAACTACCAAAACTAAATGATGATACCATCCAATGCACCACTAGAGTAAGGTTCTCCTAGATGTCCTTGAACCCCGTCGTCCCCCAGGAACGCGGGTTCGACATAGATAAATCAGTCTGTCAAATCAAAAGGAAAAACCCTTGTCAAAATTATAAAAAAAATAAATAAGGAAACACATAAGAAAAAGGGAGATAACGAAGGTCATTAACACTTACATAACCACTAGGGTTCACCACCCTAGAGGATTGATGGTGTGCAGGCTCACACAGAATAGTCCGCTCGTCCACAACCGACTCAAACGAGTCAAAGGCATTCTCATTGCCCAGCATTAGGGGTACCCTGGTCCGCCACTCCAAATGCGCCCAACCATAAACACTCAACCACGCCATGTGGACCACACTGCTTAAAATTTTTTCCATTTCTTAGTCTTAGAAATGAGAAGAACGCTAGAACAGATCGCATAAAAGAAATGAAGAAGATAAAAGATCTAAAAGCTGTGAAAATGAAGAAATCTCGCCCCTTTTTATAGGAGGCTAAGGGGAATGCCGATTCGCGGTCCTCGGCCACATACCGATCTGTACTGTCCCTTTACCTTCCTGAGGTAGTCCAAAAGACTATGCGACTGCCATTTGGCACCCCTAACCCTACCGATCGGCATCTCCCTGAAATTTCATACACAAAATACCAAAAAATCTATAACACATCTTATTTCTGAGGATATGGAATTTAATTAATTTGGTGAGATAGGAATTAATTTATCTGGAGCATTTAATTAAATTAGTGAATTGAGATTTAATTAATTCAGGTTATTTTCAAAAATTACATGTGTCATAATTTTAGGTCAAAATTGGAGAATTTTATTAAAGTGACATGAATGATTATTATGAGTGCACGGTTGATTCTGGATAGGTCAAGATAGTAAAAAAAGAGTACCCTAACATTTTTAGGCATAATCGGGCTCATACGGGGGCGTTCGGGTGATTTGGGCTTGGCCCGTAGGCTAAATGTCAGGATTAGTGATATAAAACCTAAGTTGGGGAGTTTTTGGCAAACACAGCTCAATGAGAAAACCCTAGTTTTACAAAGGAGAAAAGAGGGAGAAATTGGGAGCCAAACCAAGAAGAGGGGAGTGTGTTCCTCGTCAAATCTTCGTCTACACCAAAGAAAATCGGACCCTACGAATTATTCAGGCGAGTAGTTAAACTTTTTTCCATTTATATTGTGGTATTGCGATTCAAATCATGGTGGGTGTAAACCAAATTTGTTTTTGGGATGGGTTCACATGAACAAGTGGGTTCTAATAAAATTGGATAAATTCTGTAGGAAAGGAATTCAATTGATGAGGATATATGATTTGGTACTATTAGAATTCTAATGATATTAGATACCCAGTAGTCAATGTTAATTAACGTGGGTTATTGGATCAAATTTGTGAATACAATCGTTTAAAATCATGAAAACTAAAATCTGTAATTTCAATTGTTGGTGTGTTAAATTCATAAGGTTTAGAGATGCAAATGATGTTTATAGTTTGTTTTGCGGATCAGTACATGATGGTGAGTATTGGGTTTAATTTTGGGCTTGAGAGAAATATTAAGTGGGTTAACAATGGCAGCAGCGTGTTGAGGAAGACGAAGGGACTGAAAACGATGAAGGTCATTCGAATGACACTAAATGTCGTTCAAATGAGATTAGTATCTCGTTCAAACGATAATGTTATATCATTCAAACAACCCTAGGCTTTGTACATGGAGATAGATCTCTTCGTTATGAACGCGTGGCCACCAGTTTTATATTTTTCTAATTTTTTTCAATTAGTTATGAATTTAGTATGAAAGGGTGTCTGAAACCGAAATTCTTTTGGAGAAGTCAAATCTGGAGTATTTAGGGATGTCCGTAGATGAGTGTAGGACTCTGAAAAATATTAATGAACATTATTTTTTCCTTGGAATTGGATGGGAATGAATCCGGGGTATGGATTTAGGAGTTTTTAGGATGAACAACACTCGAAAATATATGAATGGATTCGAATGGAAATTTCAGATGAAATTAGGATACGGACAGGATTGAGATGTGCTTAGTATATTGGATAAATATGAACGTAAGTTAATAATTATGGAATTAAAAGTCGGGGTTATGACTCGGATATTTTTAGGTGGAGAGATATGGGAGTTAGGCACGGGGTAACCGGTTTAATTTATTATAGAGTTATATAATAAATTATTGAATATTAAATTTAACAAGAGGTGTTAAATTAAATCATGGGATTTTGTGTAATAAATTTTAAGAGATGAAGATACAGAACGAATGAGTGATTCTGGGTAGTGTGTTGGGTGATAAAATTTGAATGAGAAATAATTAATGTGTGATTAATTAAATTACTAGTCGGGATATAGACTTGGGTATTTTGGGCTAGTGCTACGGGTGTTAGGCACTGGTAAGCCGAACTTTATTAAATATATGTATGTGATTATGTGTGATAGTATATTTATATTTGTGCGCTCTATAGATATCGGTGTGACTGATAATTATAGGAATACATACCCCTCTAGTGCTATCATAGGAGATTGCACGACGTGGATTAATTCCCTGGCTTGAGAAGTAGGGAGAGTATAGTCCCCAGGTCATATCGCCCAAGATTTTTATTGTGTGATTTATTTCCAAGGTGAGATGGTTTGGGTATGATTCGGTTTAACTTTCAGGGGAAATATGACCGCCTCCACTACGTTTGCGATATTTTTGCCCAAGTTCGGTGTGAATGTACCTATATAGAGCACTCTTAGGGTTTGTTTTATGTATTGTTGATATATAGACCTTCACTTAGTTGGACTTGAATTTTGACAAAATATTTTTGTAATTTAGGTTGTGTCCCGTCTACCTACGCTAAGCTCTCTATGGCCGTCTACATCAAATGAGCTCTCAACTCGGTTCGACATTCCAGAAAAAGGTAATTTCCATACTCTTTGGCTTATAGGTTTTTCAATCACATAGGACACCACACGACACCACGTTGCATTTGCATTTCGTTTATCGTATCTTATGGTAGTTGTAGGTTTAGTCATAATAAAAAAATAAATTTGAGTTCAAAAATTTAATTTGAAAATAAAATTTTTTAGTTAAAAATAATTTTGTTTCATATGAATTTTTATAAGGTGGTATATATGCTATATTTCTTGTATAGTTTATTTGTGTGTAAATTCTTGTCATGTATATATGTTATTATATGTATGTTAACATATGTCTGACTCATGCCTTAGTTGTGGTGGAATTGACCCATAGCAGATAACTATTATCGATTTGACCATTGGTTGTAGCAAGTCCCTAGCGATAGCCTTAGTTATCTGTTGCCTTAAACTGTTGACCTTAGACATCTATTAGCCCACGGTTTGGGTTTCATTTTTTTTTCAAACGACGTCATCTTGGGAATAATATGCCTATAACTGTATAAGATTGGACCTTACACATACCCTAGAGGCCAATAGTTGTTGCCGATTTGTCCTTGGCGTAATGTCCCATCCATAGCAGGTTTTGAGATTTTGGCTTTACAACAAAAAGAAAACACCACCATTTTGTACCAATTACCAATCTTAGTTTTTATCGTACACGTTTTTTTCTTAAACCAAAAATGGTTTTTGTATTACTCTAAAGAATACATCATGTGTTTATATTCCAAATGGTAACAATATTAACGGATTACAGCTGGCTCCCGTTTTATTAAAAGCCATCGTATTATTAAATCGATTTTAACATTTTTTTGAGAGTTGGTTACAGCTAAGACAACATGTATCTATTTCTTAGACCAATACTTTGTGTTTCTTGTTGGAACATTAGATCAGATATTATCTATGGTTGTGTGTGTTATTTTTACAATCCATTTGTGTCTGTGTTATACCAATCCGCACACACTTATGCACTCTATAAATAGAGCCCCCTGGATCTCATTATTTGAAGGCTGAGAAAATAAATTTTGTGTCCAAATTCTGCCAAAAATTTTAGTGTGAGAGAGAGAATAAATCGGAATATTTTTGCTCATCTTCAAGTGTTGATTTCTTTTCAAATCTCAAATGAAGATTGGACATCTCTCATTTTAAATTTACAATTACAATTTTTCAAGGGTAAATATTATTTGTAAGTGATTTCTCTCATCATTATGTGGTTTATTTAGATCGGACTTTAGATTTAATACTCTTAGTGTTTGCACACAACACACACTTGATATACGAAATTAATTTTTGTGCATGAATATTCTGTTTGAGTCTTGATTATAAGTTCTAGTATGTTTTTACACATTTTGTTTTAAAACATATTCTTCAGAAAAATTTGTTAATATTCAGATATATCTTATTTGAGGTTTAGAGAGTTAAACCTAAGATTTATGGAGGACTAATTTGAGAAGAATTAATATATGGACTAAATCTCATACTTTAACTTGACTATTCTTGAACTTGGATTGGATATTATTTTTTTGACTGTTTAAGACTGTTTTGGACTAATTTGAAATATTTGTTAAAATGGTCTTGATAGGATATTAGATTAAAAGCTGAATTAATCTAATATTAGTTTTCTGAAAATTAAGTTGTGTAGTTTTGACTTTGTTTTTTATTGAATATATATTTTTCAGTCATAATATTTTTGTGTATATGATTGCTTGATTTGTAAAGTGATTTTAGGATTCTTCATGTGCATATCTCTTAGAAATCACTCACTATACACCATTTACTCACGTAGACATTTGTTGTTTTGTATATATTAGATCAACTCTGATTGTTCTAATTTTTGAATAAAGAAGTTTGCTAAGTTTGTATTAAATCAAGAAAGCTTGATTTAAACAGTAAAACAGAACATAAGAGTTGCGACTAATATTTAGGTGAATATGATTTACCAGTTCTACAAACTATAGACCAAGGAAACCCTCCTTGATACTGAAACCTATGATTTTCACAACCTAGGAATCCCCTGCGAGTTGTACACACCTTTAAATGAAGCATGGAAATCTCATCTCCATGATAGGAGGAAAGATTTTAGAAAAAACATGAGTATCCTTGCTGACAAAATTGCGGAACAAATAGCAACTTTGGATAAATTTAAAAGTCTGAGCCTCAAAAGTTTGAAAGGCTTAAACTATGAAAATGAAGATTTTTCTTTAGAAAAAATTGATACTTTTCTGGAATTTTCTGAATTACTGAAAAATGACTTTTCAGACAAAATCTTCAACACTATCAGGAGAATTTATCTATTTGAAAAAGCAAAGATAATTCTCCCACGTCCTCTCTTTCAAATCAAAATTTTACCAAAAATCAAGGACCACGAGCAAAAGATAAAAAGTCTTTTACTCCAACATTTTTATCAAAGTTTAAATTACAGTGATGACATGCCAAAACTGCATTTCGTTACTGAAAAAGGATATCCACCTTGGGATATTGAAACAATTGAATGGGGGTTAGTAAACAAACTAATCTTCTCAAGTGTAGCTTGTTTCAATCACTTTGAATTTTTACCCATGATGGTCAAAACCATGATCTATCATGTTTTGACAAAAAGCAAGTACAAATATACTCGCTATTTATCGTTCCATATTACTAGCACAATTGGTTGGCAGTCTCGAGAAATTTTCTATCAACCCTACCAAATCTGGTACCTCAGAGCCACTGAGGATTATGAATTTGACGAAATTGAACAGAATTGGGACATTGCACTTACTGTACCGTTGGACCAATTGGACACAACGAAATATTGGTCACAAAACCTGATCAATATTTCAAAATATGCAGATTATTTTTATCGGGAAACAACCTTGAAATTCATGGTAACTGATGGACGGAGACTATTTGTTACCGATTTACCGATAAACTATACTACCTCGCTTGAACAATGAGCGGCTGTAAGGGAGTTTCTAAATAATTTGAAAAACAAAAATAATTTAGATGTTCCCTACGGACAATTAAGCCATGTGGAGGAATATGAACAAGCACAACAACATGGACCTCCAAATCAAAGCCCTAACGATAGTATGTCATTCGACTCTGTCGCTGAGGCCAATATTGTTAATGCATTCGATGCTTGACAATTGAACGAGGATGAATGAACCCACAGGGACGACTACAAATCATCCAGCACATGAAGTGGGACCTGCATATGGTCAGTAGTCAGCTGATGCATGCAATGACGATTCGGAATATTAAAACAAAAACATCCAAATCATTTACTATTTTCTTTGTAATTATTAAGAGTTTCTGTGTGCTTTTACTGTGCACCTACTGTGCACTTTATGACTTTTGTATTCAGCAGCCCACTTTTCTTTTCTTTTCTTTGTTTATTCATTAAAGGTTAGATTTTAGAGGTTATAAAAGGGGAGCTTCTCCTTCAGTTCAGATCATCGATCTTCTATAAACTTTCTCTTCTCTCTCTTGTAACAATAGTAAGTTTATATCAATAATATTCCTTTCATTTCCGCACTTGTGTAATTGGTATCAGAGCCTTGTTACACCTTGTTATCAAAGGTTAGTATTATAATTATGCTTATATTGTTATGTTAATATGAATGTTAAAGTAGAAACTATTATACTTCATCACAGAACTTATGTTTCTGGAGAAAATTTTAAAGTAAAATATAGAGTTATTGGAATTAAGTGCCGTAATAATTGTTGTATGAAATATCGCTTAATCATAGTTTTATATAAATAAGTGTGTTTATCTGTTTTGTAATTAAGGAGAATTAAACATAGTAATAATATTATATTATTTTGAAAATCTTTAAAGTTTTCATAAATCCCATATACCTATTATTGTTTCAAAGCCCATATTTCCGTTTGCCAAAAAGCTACTGTAGTTAGCAATCGGCGTTAGGAAAACCGGTTTTAGGCACCTGAAATAACATATAATAGGAGGTCTTAGGAACCAATGGAATCTGATAAGGATGAAAAAAATAATAATAATATTAATTTACAATGTTTAGCACCATGGTTACAAAAAGATGAGTCTATGTATAATCATAGTTTACATATTGATAAAAAATATGAAAATGATATTAGTAAAATTAGTACTACTTTAAATAGCTTAACTGATATAGTTTTTAGTTGGGTAAAATTAACTGAAAGACATCAGGTCGTTAATCAAAATTATGTAGAGAAAAAATTAGATTGTATTGAATTCAACTTAAACAAAGTTGATCAAAAGATTAGTCAACTCGAAACGGTTACAAATTTAGATCTAAAAGAGGAGACTAAACAAAAAATTGAAAATCTATTAAACAAATAGATAATCAAAACCCAGAACAAACTGGAATGAATAACCCAGGGGATAACAAAATTACTAGGTTATATTATGGTTTGGAAGAAATTAAACCTCTTCAAATAGAAGAATTTAATTATACCGAATATATAAACGTTCGTGAAATATTAGATTATTGGAGACATCTATACAAAGATACAATATTAACTGTCTCAGAACGTAATAAACTCATTGAACAAATACAAACAACGTATTTGGAAAATGAAAAACTATTACAATATTATCAGTATGAATTAAACCAATTTTCATCTGATGAAGAAGAAATTCCACCACATGTAGTAAATACAATTGATGGAAAAAGGAAAGCCGAAGAACCACTTCAGGAATTCCAAAATTGGGAAGCTTTTGAAGATTATATGCAAACCCCTGCATATAAAAATGAAAAAGAAGATTTTGTTTAAAGGCAATACTTCTACAGCTTCTACAAGTAATACTAAAAATGAGGACGAACCACATCCTTTTTTCTTAAGAAGATATAATTTGAACAAACAAAATATATCTCAACATGGTAGTTATCTTGATTTAAGGCATGTACCTTTTTATGATCAAGAACAAACTATTAATGAGTGGGCACAATCCATGTCTACACTCATTACTAACTATAAGAGTACATGGTCTAAAGATAAATTTTTAGACTACCTTGATGTAACACTTCAAGGAGATGTTTTACAATGGTTGCAACAATGGGAAAGCTCAGATAAAGGAATTCAGCAAAAAACTGAACTCCTACAAACCTTCAAATCTTTTGATGAAATATTAAAAGGATTTGTTGAAATAATTAAAGAAAATATGATTGGATATACTAGAGAACCCAGACTCCAAGAAGATGCGTGTTACATATTATCTAAACTGGAATTATGTAACATTTGTCAATTTGAAGAATTTGTTGAAATATATAAAAAGTATTAATTGAAACTAAAACCTTCAGAAACAAAACATTGGATGGATCAATTCTTCCACAAACTCCCAAACCCATGGGATGAAATGTCTTTAAAATCTTATCCTGCTTGGTTAAAAACTATTGAGAAGGATGACAATCTTGGTTTTTGCATTAATTGGGTATTAAGAGAAATATCTGAAAAATGTATTCAAATAAAAGCCAAGAAGCAAGTTAAAAATCAAATCACAAGTTCTAAAGCTGGTTATAATTGTTGTGTTAAGATTTTAAAAGAAAATTGGAAAATAGGATGTAATCCAGCTCCTAGAAAATCCAAATATTTTCGAAAGAGAAAATTTAAATGGAAGCCTTGGAAAAAGAAAACATCTTTTTCAAAGAATAAAAAATATATTAGCAAGAAGAAACCTTCTCAAAAATAACCCCTAAAAAAGAAGTGTCGTTGTTACATTTGTAACGAAGAAGCCCATTACGCACCTGATTGTCCTAAAATGGGAAAAATTGTAAATAAAATGATAAAATTTCTTAAAGAACAAGAATTAGAAATATTTTATAGAGAAGATTTATTTGATTCTGAAATTTCTAATTATTCTAATGAAATTTTATATGAATTAGAATCTGATTCGAAAACATCCGATGAAGAACTCATATTTATGTATAATACTGCAGAAATACGAGGTAGTAGCGAAGATGAGCTACAAACAATAGCCCTTCGTGAAATAGTTGGAGAAGAAATCACTTATACCAACGAACAATTACAAGAAATTGATAATCAAAGACAACTTATTAAAAAGGAAGATGTCTATAAATTATCAAAATTCAAATTATTCTCAACAAGAATATTTGAACAATTTAATGGTAATACCATTGCTAGCTCAACAGATGATGAAACAGCAGATTAAAACTTTTTTATTTAAAAAAGATCAAAAGATGGAAGAAAAAACATCCAAATATTAAATATATACATATCGGGTTTATTCAAATATGTATTACTGCCCTGTTTAGATAAGGTATGGATACACCCGTTGCTATACTGGTCTTAAACAAAAGATTCAGTAATCCTATGAATGCCATAATTGGAGGAGTCCAATCCAATTTAGTAAATGGAGTTATTTGGTTTAACATAAAACCAAATTTCTTCATATCCATTGATGATCCAAATATTGAGGAATCTGTCATTATAAAAATCCAAACCAAAGGGATAGGAATGAAAGATACCTCTAGAAATATGTCAATACATTGGAAAACAATTCATGAATTGACAACTCTACCACATACAAATACACAAAATGTGGATAGAAATATTATAGAAATATTTGAACCTCGACCATTTGATTCGGCAATACAACCCAGATTAATCAACTGGAGAGATTTGGAAGTACCAAAACAATGGATACTACCCCAAATAACTGAACCACCCCCTGAAAAACAATGAAACAGCATTGAATTACAGGTATCTGGTAATATTGTTTATTTTAAAATTAAACAATCAGAAAATTGGCAAAAGAATTTTCCTGACAATGATTGGAAAAAATTAAAAGGAAAAACCCTTTTAAAAGGCGAGTAGTAGTAATAGTAAACCTCCTATTGCTATGAAAAATATACAAGTACCAATATTACCTCGAACAAATTATCTAAAAGAAGATAATATAAAATCCAGCCAAATTTATCATTTCCAATTAGGAAAAGAAGCAATAATCTTCTCACCAAGCCATGGAAAGAGAAGATATACTTATGTCTTAGGTTACATTAATTTTATAGTCTATAAACCATATAGTCTTTGCACATTAATTGATACAGGAGCAACAATATGTTCTTGTAGACCTAATGCTTTACCTCCTGTAAAATGGATAAAAATGAAAAATCCTATTGCTGTAACAGGCATCAATGGGACACAAAATTTCATTGATTTAAAAGCATAAAAAGTGGCTATATGGTTTAATGAAAAAAAATTCATTATTCCAAAAATCTTATGCTTTCCAGAAATGCATGGAGATTTTATTTTAGGCAATAATTTTATCTCAGAATATTTGCCTATAAGTATTGATTAGGGAACTATAAATTTAACCCTCAACAAAGATGTAGTAAAAATCCCTTTACTGCAACAACATAAATATAAGTGCGAAAGAGATTTTCTCCCTACTAAGAAAGGGGATATAACTCCTTTTATTAAAGCCCTTGAAGAAACTCATTGGCTCTGTACTATACTAAGCGATAATTTTAGTGAAAACACACTAAAATTATGGAATAACAGTCCAAGATATTGTAATCTAAAACTAAGAGATCCCAATGTCATTATAAGAGTAAAACCAATGATCTATACCAGCAATGATATAGATGAATTTGATAAACAAATCAAAGAATTATTGGATATAAACCTTATTGAAGAAATAATGAGTCCACACTCTAGCCCTGCCTTCATGGTGAGAAAACACAGTGAAGTCATAAGAGGAAAAGCTAGAATGATTATAAATTATAAAAGACTAAATGAATAATTAGAATTTAATGGTTATTTTATTCTAAGAAAGGATGTATTAATTAACCAAACTAAAGGAAAAAAGTTCTTTAGCAAATTCGATTGTAAATCTGGATTTTGGCAGTTAAAACTAACTGAAGAATCCAAGCCATTAACAGCCTTTAGTACCCCTAAAGGACACTATCAGTGGAACGTTATGCCTTTAGGACTAAACACAGCTCCTTAGGTATATCAAAGATGGATGGACAAAATCTGTAAAGACCTTAAAGATTTTTGTGTTGTCTATATAGATGACATCCTTGCTTTTTCCAATACTATAGAAGAACATAGATACCATCTAAAAATCATTTGTGAAAAATTCCAAAAATATGGAATCATTTTATCACCTAAGAAAATTGATGTTGAAAAAGCAGAAATTAATTTTCTTGGCATAATCCTAAACCAGGATGGCCTACAATTACAAGATCATATCATCTCTAAAATAAGAGATTTTAATGATGAAATTTTGGATAAAAAACAATTACAAAGTTTCCTAAGAATCCTTAATTATGGAAGAAAGTTCATAAAATTATTATCTCAAAAAGAATTACCACTTCTCGAAAAACTTAAAAATAATGAAAGTTTTCACAAGGAGTGCTAATGATACTCTTGTTGTTAAAACAATTAAACAAGAGGTAATAAATAATTGTCCAAAAATTTATTTTCCTAAAACAGGAGATAAATTAATATTAGAAACTGATGCTTCAGATAATTATTGGGGATGTGTTCTCAAAGCAATTCCTACAGAATATTGGAATGAAAACAATCCCTCCAATACTCTTGGTATCCGTGGTAAGAAAACCACTATTCCAAAATCAATTCAAAAACATGAATTGGTATGTGGATATAATTCAGGGAAATTTAAACCAAATGAACTAAATTATATTATTTTTTAAAAGAAATTATTAGCAATAAAACTTGCTATTAAAAAATTCCATATTTTCTTAGCACCCGAAGACTTTATTGTCAAAACAGATAATAAAGCCGTAAAACACTTCCTAATAAATAAAAGAAATATTTTAGAAGGAAGAAGACTTAAATGGTTCAACCAAATTGCCATTTATACTTTTGAAGTTGAGCATTTAAAGGGTACTAACAATTTTCTTGCAGATTATCTTAGCAGGAACTATGATGAAAAACCTACTAACCAAGTAGAGTTTCTTGAAACCCACTAAACAAGTGGCATATTATAAGGACATTTTTGTCCATTATCAATGTATTATGTCGCACGTCGTTACACCGTTGAAGAAATTCAAGATTCAAGATTCAACGGATCCGAATATCAAAAGAAGATTAGGAATCATAGTCTAACAGCGGACCGATCTGCTGAAATAAAAGAACCGATCCGGCTAACCGGACCGTTCCTCCTAAAGACCCGGATCGATCCGCTTGTTTGTTAGAAGGCCAGTATACCCCGGACCGCAAGCGAACCGATGAAGCTCAAAATAAAAGAACTGATCCGATCGACCGGACCGATCCGCCTCAAGGAAAAAGAACCGATCCGGTCATATCGGACCGATCCGCCTAAAAACCGGACCGGTCCACCTGGGATAATATTAAACAGATCATGTTCAGATCGTGGTCAGATTTTTATGGTTCCATACTTGTTACTTAAACCCACTACGGGAAGTGGTTTTCTAAGACTTATTAACACGTTTTTCAGAGTACAGAAAGCCCTAAGTCTTCACCTATTGAGCATCTAGACTCTAGGTTTTTTTATTCACACAATTCCCAACCCTTTGTGAATCACTTTGTAACCCAGGAACGCATTCTTGCTGTTCACACCCTTGTGGAGAAGACCGTTCTTCTTCTCCATTGCAGCCCTACTGGAAAGGGATAGTTCCAGTCGCCAGCCCTACTGGAAAGGGATAGTTCCAGCCGCGACTACAGAATCCGACACCTGAGGGTAATTCTTAGTCACTTGTATTTTCATTGTAATCCGAAATTGTATAGCCTACAATATTACAATGAAAATAAATAGTTTTGCCCCTTTGGGGGATTTTTCCTCAATTGCATGTGTTTGAATGTTCTTGCTTTGCTCATTATCGTATTCAATCACATTTTGTTGCATGCTTAGGGTTTGTTTGGGTTAAAAGGTGTTTAATATATAAGTTGCTCATTTGAACGCAAGCACACACGTTCTCAAATTGGTATCAGAGCGGGTTACGCTAATCTATCGCGTATTCCTATTTTCCGCAAAAATTTTCTAAGATATCAATTTTCTGAAAAAATTGATTTTTAAAAAAAAGTGCGTGTTTAAATGGAGAAGTTATATAATAAAATGCCTGTTTTTGACGGGACAAATTATGCTTATTGGAAAGCCCGAATGAGGTCGGCTTTAAAAGCCATTGATGAACGTGTCTGGATCTTAGTTGAAAGAGGGTGGACTCCTCCCTCCGTGACTGTTGATAATGTGATCAATTTGAAACCTGACACTTCTTGGACTGATGAAGAATTTAAATGGGCATCTTTTAATTCTAAGGGTCTAAGTGCTATATTTGGGTCTATCACACCTGATGAGTTCAAATGCATAATGACGTGCATCATGTCAAAAGAGGCATGGGATGTTTTACAACTCACCCATGAAGGAACTAATGCTGTGAAAGAATCTAAGTTGCAAAATTTGACAACTCAATTTGAAACCATCACCATGCATGAATCTGAATGCTTTGATGAATTTTATGCTAGACTTTCTGACATTATTAATACTAGCTTTAATCTTGGTGAACATATTCCTAATGCTAGAGTTGTTAAAAAGATTCTTCATTCTTTACCTAAGCGTTTTATCCCTAACGTCACTGTGCTAAATTCTATGGGTAATTTAAATACGCTAAAATTGGAAGAACTTGTAGGAGATTTGCAAACTTATGAAATTGATATGTTCCCTAAAACTGCTAAATTTAAAGATAAGGGAATTGCACTTAAAGCCCAAGAGAGAAGGAGTGAGGGGTCAACTAGAAAAATGGTAGAGTCATCTAGAAAGAGAGAGACTGACACGTCAGATTCTGAGTGTGATTTTGACCTAGATGATTTGGCTCTTTTTGCAAAAAATTTCAAGAGGATTCTCAAATTTAAGAAAAATGGCAATTTTAAAGATAAAAAGAAATTTGAGAAGAATAAGTTTGAAAAGAAAAATGAAAAAGACTCCAAAAATCCTCCTAAGAAAGAAAGTGAGAGATGTTTTGAGTGCGATGGTAGGGGTCATAGAGCCTTTGAGTGTGCCAATCGTCTGAATAGAGAGAAAGGGAAAGTTGTCCTTAATGCTACCCTTAGTGACGATAGTGAGGTCGAGACGGTGGATTCAGGAGATGAGTCACCGCATGAGTGTAACTTCACCGTATTCATGGCCAGTCAAGTGAGCACTCCTAGTTCTCTTCACGACGATGAAGATGATGCTTCACAGGGGCACCTCGACAGTGAGATCGATGTGAGTGAGGGGGAGGATGACTCAAGTGAGAGGGAGAGTGATATTCAACACGCCTACGCAGAGTTATATTCTGAGTCGTTTAAAACTAAAAAACGTAACAAAGCGCTAGTTCTTAAGATCACCGGCTTAGAGGAAGATTTAAGAAAGACGAGAGAAAGAGAGTCCTCCACCGTCACCGCCCTGAGAGAGAGAGAATCTGCCTGTGTCGAGAAAGAGATTCTGTTTAGAGAGAGAGTGTGTGTTTTAGAGAAAGAAAGAGAGAACTTGACTAAACAAGTGGCTAGTCTTACGAGTCAGCTCCATTCCTCCGTGGAGACTCGAAAGAAACTTGAAGCCCTTGTTGCCCAGCTGACTCATGATCTTGAGAAAGCACGGTAAGTCAAGGTACAAATCGAGGACAGATCTGGGAAGATGGGAAAGATGCTCCTCGGCCCCGCCTTAGGTTTTGGTGATCAGCAAGAAATTGGATATGATGGTGCCTCCACGTCCCAAATTGCACCTGGACCAGTTCCTGAGTTCACTACCACTCCTTATGGTCACCGACAAAAACCTCGAAGGAGAGTTCGACCAAGAAAGTCAAACCAAGGTCCGCCTTTGACTGTACTCTTTTGTACTTATTGCAAAAGAAAAGGACACCTTAGGGAGTCTTGCTATAGCATGGGTGGGGCACGACGTACTATTGCTCCACCACGTCATACTGATGAGTTTTCTAGTCTAAGAGAGCGAGTTGAGTTCTTAGCTTCCACGACTCAGAGTTTAATGGAAGAATTCCGACGGATGTCTTTGCCGTTAGTGAATGCTTCTCACATACCAGCTGAAACCAACAACAACAAAGGCAAACAAAAGGTCATCTCTGCTTGGGTGCCTAAGAAAGATAAAAAGGCCTTTGTTGTTCATGTTGCTCTCAAAGCACATAATACCTCACAGTAGTATTTTGATAGTGGGTGCTCCAGACACATGACAGGTGATGCCTCATTTTTTACAACTCTTAGGGACTATCAGGATGGCAGAGTCACCTTTGGAGATGGGAGCAAGTCTAGCATTGTAGGATGAGTTACTGTCGAGTTACCTGGATTTCCTAAGCTAGATTAGGTTTTGTACGTCAAAGGTTTGAAAGCAAACCTTCTCAGCATTAGCCAGCTGTGCGACGCTAACTTTGCAGTAAAGTTTGATCGGGATACTTGTAAAGTCTATAATCAAGCCGGTAAACTATTAGTGCAAGGGGTGAGGACCGAGGATAATTGCTATGGGACTGAGCCCACATCCTCACTTGTCTGCAACAGCGCCACGATCACTCCTGTGGATCTATGGCACCAATGTCTAAGTCACGTGAACGTTAGAGATCTTAATCGTTTAGCTAAAAACAACCTAGTACGTGGCTTACCATCTCTTGGAAAGTCAACTTCGACCGTTTGTGGACCCTGTCAGTTGGGAAAACAAATTCGTAGTCCTCATAGGAAGTTGCATTCCATTACCACCTCTCGTGTTCTTGAGTTGATTCACATGGATCTTATGGGTCCCACTCGTACTGAGAGTCTAGGTGGTAAGAGGTACATCCTCGTGATGGTAGATGATTTCTCCAGATACTCCATTGTAGGTTTTTTGAGAGAGAAATCCGATGTTGTAAAATTTTTAACGACCAAGTGTCGTGTCCTGCAAAATCAACACGGTGTCACTATTAACAGGATGCGTAGTGACAATGGAACTGAATTCACAGAAGCAAAGGTAGACCTTTACTATGATAGCCTCGGGATCAAACATGAGTTTTCTGCTGTGAGAACTCCTCAGCAAAATGGTATTGTTGAGAGAAAGAATAGAACGATCCAAGAGATGGCTAGATCTATGCTTCTAGGTCGTAAAGTTTCTAGGAGATTTTGGGCAGAGGCAGTGTCTAGTGCATGCCACACGGTGAATAGGGTTTATTTGCGTCCACACACACTTCAAACTCCTTATGAGTTGTGGACTGGCAAGAAGCCCAACCTGGCATATTTCCGTGTTTTTGGGACTAAATGCTACATCCTACGGGATAGAGAGCAATTAGGAAAGTTCGACTCCCGGAGCGACGAGGGAATATTTCTAGGATATTCATCGAATAGCAGAGCGTACCGGGTTTTTAACCTGAAGAGCTCTAAGGTTATGGAATCAATAAACGTCACCGTGCAAGATGACGAACCTTCGACGGTTATTGATCCTAACCTTCAGTGTGAGGATGAGGATTGTTCTGACAGTGATTTACCTGTTCCTCTCTCACACCCTATGGACCCTACTCCTGCGCTAGGGGACACACCTGCTTGGGTTCGCAAGAGTCATGACCCATCTGCCATTGTTGGCGATCCCACTCTAGGGATCAAGACTCGTGCTCAGCTAGAGAACGTTGTTAGCCATTTTTGCTACACGTCCAAAGTCGAGCCCAAGAACCATAAAGAAGCACTCAAGGATGAACACTGGATATCTGCTATGCAGGATGAGTTGCTTCAGTTTAAAAAGAACAATGTCTGGGAACTTATCCCCCGACCTAGTGAGACTAATGTGATAGGTACCCGGTGGATTTTTAAGATTAAAATGGATGAAAATGGTACCATTATTAGAAATAAGGCTAGGTTGGTCGCTCAAGGCTACACACAGATAGAGGGTGTAGACTTTGGGGAGACATTTGCTCCTGTTGCGAGGCTTTAGTCCGTCTGTCTTCTGCTCGCCATCGCATGTCATCTGCGCTTCAAGTTATACCAGATGGATGTCAAGAGTGCCTTTATGAATGGCATTCTACAGGAGGAGGTTTATGTGGAACAACCAAAAGGGTTTGAAGACCCTCAGCACCCAGAACACGTCTACTATCTGAGGAAAGCCTTGTATGGTTTGAAGCAAGCACCCCGTGCTTAGTACGAGAGGCTTACTTCCTATCTCTTAGCTCGTGGCTTTAAGAGAGGGGGAGTAGATATGACGTTGTTTGTCAGGAGAGTTGACGGTGCTATTTTGGTTTCCCAGGTCTATGTGGACGACATAGTCTTTGGATCCACATGCTCCCAGCATGCTCACCACTTTGAGGAGGAGATGAAAAGTGAGTTTGAGATGAGCATGGTTGGTGAGCTTACATTCTTCCTTGGTCTCCAGGTTCGTCAGCTAGAGGATGGGATGTTCATCTCCCAATCCAAGTATACTAGAGACCTAGTGAAGAAATTTGGTTTAGACTCCGCTAAGCATGCACGTACACCTATGAGTACCACTACCAAGCTTAGTAAGGACACTTCAGGCAAGGACGTAGAGCAAACCTTATATCGGAGTATGATAGGTAGTCTTCTCTACTTGACTGCCAGTCGTCCCGACATCGCCTTTAATGTTGGAGTCTGTGCGCGATATCAGGCGTCCCCAAAAGAGTCACATTTACTTGCTCTAAAACATATTATTAAATACGTGAGTGGGACTCTCTCATACGGGATTTGGTATTCCTTTGATACCGATGACCGTGTGTCCACCTATTCAGATGCTGATTGGGCTGGGGATGTAGATGGTTGTAGGAGCACTTCTGTTGGGTGTTTCTATTTTGGTTATGCTCTTGTCTCTTGGCTAAGCAAGAAGCAAAATTCCATCTCTTTGTCCACTGCGGAGGCTGAGTACATAGCCGCCGAGAGTTGTTGCACACAACTCTTGTGGATGAAGCAAATGTTGGAGGATTATGGGATTTCACAAGACACCATGATCATTTCTTGTGATAACACGAGCGCGATACACATATCCCGTAATCCTGTCCAGCATTCGCGCACAAAACACATCAGGATACGTGAGCACTTTATTCGTCAGTTAGTTGAGGAGAACACTGTATCCCTGAGTTTTGTTCCCACCGACCGTCAGTTAGCCGAAATTTTCACAAAACCTTTAGATGCCCTTAGATTTGAGAGTCTTAGGAAGTCTTTGGGGATTTGCATAGTGTAATACCCCGTACTTTTTGGCTATATTTATTTTTGGGATTAATTAATTAAATGCGTATTAATTGGAAATTAATCCGGGTTATAAATACTAATATGATGCAAATTGGTATTTGATTGTGTGCATATATGATTATATATGTATTTGGTATTATAAAATTTGCCGTGAGATTTATATACGGCATTTTAGAAATTTTGTTGAGACGCGTGGGACCGCCGCGTCACGGTATAATATTTTGTTAATGAAAGTGAATTTAAAATCTATAATCCGTATGGTCGTTTTGAGTGCGCCAACGCGTCCGGAAGGGTCGAGATAGTCAGAAAACACTAGCCGGGGGTATAGTTTGGGTCCCGGGGTATTTTTAGACCATACCGGTAACTTAAAGGGTATTTTAGTAATTTGGTATTTTTGGGTAATTAAAAGTGACGAAAATTGAGAGTTGTAATCTGATAAGGATTGACCCCAACCAACCCTTATTAACCCAACTAGCTACGGAGGTTTATCAAATTAGGTTTTCATAAGTTTCCCCAAAGCAAACCCTAGCCACCATAGCTTTTTAGAGAAGAAAGCTTGGAGAAGGAGAGAGAGAGAGGAATTCTGCAGAAATTCTACACCGAATCCACACCAAATTCAGAAATCAAACCAAGGCAAGTGACTTTATTTCATTTAAATTCGAAGAATGTCTTTTCCATGTTAGAAATTGAAGAATCTTGATTGTTCTTGAAAGATTAAAAGAAAACCCATGATATTTGAAGTTATTATTGAATGTTGGGATAGGTTTGCATGTAGAAACATTGTTGGGAGGTTTAATTTCGGAGACTTCATATCTAGGTGATGCGATAAACGAATTAAAATCTGGGAATTTATGATGAGAAAAAGTTAGGGTTTATGTTCTTGAAGAAAATTGGGAATTAATTGTGATTTAATGATGTTTAGATGATATCAAACCCTTTAATGATGTTAGTATAGCCCCTTAACATGTTTGAGGATGATTAGAGAACTCAATATATTGTGGGAACGAATTTTAGAAGAGATTTGAGGAGTAAAAATGGTGAAAAACGATTTTTGGGAAGTTCTGGGCCGAAACTGGCATCTCGTTAGAAGCAGCCCCAGGTCGTTCGAACGAACTCGTTCGAACGAGCTTCTAACGAGTTGACCAGTCGTTATTAACGAGTAGGATTTTCGTTCGATATCTCGTTCGAACGAGATATCGTTAGAAGAGTCAGTTCGTTCGAACGAACTGGGACCTCGTTCGAACAGCCTCGTTCGAACGAGACTTCTAACGACCTGACAGTCCAAACTCGTTCGAAGCCTCGTTCGAACGAGACTTCTAACGAGTTGACAGTTTGGTCCTTTTTGGACTGTTTTGACTTTTGGAGTCCCGGAAACTGGTTCAAGGGTAGAGTTAGCATTCCTTTGATGATATAGTGATTGATTTGGGACTTTTGGGTTATTGAGATGAGTAAATCATACACTAGAGTTATATTCTATGAACCGTTTGGGTTGAGACATGAGTGTCTTCTACGATGTGAGGATAAATTATGGCACGTATAATTATGAACCAGAATAAAATAAGTTGTGATAATTATAATTAGTACGAGAGTGCAATATGTACTACGAATATAATACGATATTACTAAGATGTGTGTTTACTTAGTATTGATATATGGATTGTATGTATGACATACCTACCATACTTGCTATCACGGGAGGTTTCGTTCGCTTAGGACCCTCTAATCCTTGTGTGCCTACGGGGGGGATATAGACTGGTACCTTGATGAACATAGGTCATAGAAAGACTTATTGTGATATTAATAAGTCCGCTGACCATGGGAGCGTAGGTATGTGCGTGACCCATGTGATGGTGACTATGTTCGCCTCCACTATTTGTGATTTGTGTTATCTGAACTATTCCTGAGAGATTCGGAATATGTGATCCTTATGTACGTGATGTACCGGGATGGATAACAGAGTATGTGTGCACCATAGCTTAGATTGCGGGGTGCTTGTATCGTATATTTATGATGTGAATAATATACATTAAATTTATGGAAATCCTCATGTTAATGTTGTAAAAATATTCCGGTATTGTTTCGAGATATATAATGAGTTAGCTGATAGTTATATCAATGGCATATTTAGTAACTGAGTTTACGTTAAACCTCTATCAAATTACGAGCGTTGTTATGTTAAATTAACCGAGTAAAATGGGTAGAACCTTTGGTAGTCTAGCTAGTTACGTTGTCACTTAGCTAGTGGAAAGGGTAGTTATAGATGGGTACTTACGTTAGGAGTGCACAGTTAGACGAGAGGTGAGGATATCATGCGAGTGTACGTCCTAACATGTACTTTGCATTTAATGTTTTAAATGTTTTTAAAGCACTTGCAGGTTTTTAAAATATAACTCCACATTCGGGCTCTGACCCGTTTGCTTTTCAAATCTCTTTTTCTTTATAAAACCATTTTAGGTGCCCAGCCACAAGGACACCAAGCATAGGATTCTCATTCAGGTGACGAGCTGTAGCTGTTTGTGGAAGCTACAGGGATTTGCATGTAGACGCTTCTCTCATTTGGATTCCAGTCTCAGCATCTATCAGTTGTAGGGCATGTTGCCCATTCCTATTTAGAGCATTTTTACATTTCAGTTTTCAGACTCTAGCATGTATTGCTCAGTATTCAGTTTTAGTTATTTATTTCAGTTTACTTATCAGTTGTGGGATTTGTATTGAGGAGTTTTTCCTCCAGGTTTTATTTACATTTTGTGATGGTTATTCGTTTCACTTCAGTATGGTGAATGGTGTTATTTATTTCTTCATTACTTTTGTTGCATGTTAATCAGATTTAATAAAAAATTTGGCACTTACTTTTTAAATACTAGGTGGTTAGTAATCTTTAAAATGTTTTCGACAGTGATGCTATTAATTGAGCCAACTTGGCATTTTGAATTAATTTTATAAAGGAGTAGCTACCCGGTGTTTAATTAGTCGGGGTGTCACAGGTGGTATCAGAGCATCAGGTTCTAGTGTCCTTTAGGATCTGTACGGCTATTATGTTCCTGCTACGTTTTCTTTGATATAGAGCCCTATATTTTAGGACTGTTGTACTCTTATTGTGTACGTTTCGTTCTTCAGCTATATTAAGTTTATAAACTGCGAACTTATAAACTTTGTTCTTATTTCAGATGCCTCCACGACGTGCACGACGAGTTCCCAGGAATGCTACGCCCGAACCACAGCCCGCTCCAGTTCAGGACATGTTGAACGCCGCTGAGGTTGCTGCTATAGTAGCCCAAGCGGTAAATGCCGCGATTGCCGTGATTCAGCAGGCACCACCTCAGGCGCCGGTTGCCGCGCCAGTACAGGTTAATGCATTTCCGTCTGCTTGGGAGCGTGTACGTGACGCTTTTCAGAAAGCGCATCCGCCAGAGTTTGCAGGTAGCTCAGACGTGGTAGTCTCGAGCCAATGGAGGAAGGACATACAGAGGCATTTGAGGATGCATGAGTGCACAGATGTTCAGAAGCAGGTGCTAGCTACTTTCAAGCTAGTTGGATCTGCACTGCAGTGGTGGGAGTCCATTACCATCGCGGAGGAGAGGAATACCCTCACCATTCAGGAGTTCTGGGTGCGGTTCGACCGCAAGTACTTTCCGTCCGCAGTTCATACAGAGATGAGGAGGAAGCTGATGAGCTTGAAGTAGGAGGGCAAGACAGTGGCCGAATATGAGGCCGAGTTCACTAACCTGTTGAATATCGTTCCAGACGAGATTCCAACAGAGAAGAAGAAGATAGAGAAGTTCACTGATGGGTTGAATTGGAGAATCCGACAGCATCTGCTTGGGAACCTATCGTTGGCCACGTATTCTGATGTGGTTAATGCTGCATTACTACACTGTCAGGACCACCGTTTTCATATGGCCGAGGGCAAGCGGTCAGGGGAGTCTAGCCATCAGGGCAGGACTGGAGGGCATGGTGCCAGCGGGGCACAAACCGGTCAGGGGCAGAGACAGACTGAGCAGGGTACCCAGCAGGGGGACAATAAGAGGTTCCGGTCAGGGAACTACAGGCAGGGACAGGGAGGTTTCCGCCAGGGCCATCAGGGTCCAAACGGCCATCAGGGCCAGCAGGGGCAGAATGGGCAGAAGTTCCATCAGGGCCAGCAGGGCCAAGGGAGGAATGGTAACGGCCACCAGGGCCGGGGACAGCAGGGGCAGAGGGGAGGGAATTTCCCAGGGAAGTGCTTTACTTGTGGCAAGACTGGCCATAAGAAGCAGGATTGTCCTGATAGGGGCAGGGCCCCACAGCAGCAGCAGCAGGGTGCTCGCCAGGAGCCACAGAGACCTATGTTTCCCGCCGCTCTTCCTGCACCGCTACAGATGGCAGCATTGCCACCCATTCCAGCAGTCCCAGCTCAGCAGGGGCAGCTACAGTATGGACGTGTCTACAACGTCCACCAGGCTGCAGTTCCGCAGGCACTGCCCGCGATCGAGGGTACGTTTCCTATCCATGGCACTATGGGTCGGGTGTTATTTGATACGGGTGCTACACACTGTTTTATTGCTACACACTTCGCGAAAGCTTTAGGATTGTTAGCTACGGCAGAGAGCACAGTGACGTGTGTCGACTCACCATTGGGGAGTGGGTCACTTATTTTCTTTATATGCCGAGGAGTCGGGGTAGAGGTTGGAGGTTTGGTATTGCCTGCAGACATGTTAGTGTTAGACATGCATGTTCACGATGTGATCATCGGTATGGATTGGCTCGTAGCATATAGAGCCATGATTGATTGCTTCAGCGGGAGCATTGTTTTTGCCATTCCGAGGCAGGAGATGTTTATAGTGGCGATGCCTCGCCCAGAGGGAGGATCGACCGCTCATCTGTATTACATAGAGGAGGATACCTCTAAGGAGGTTGTGATTCCTTCGGATTTGATCCCGGTTGTCAGGGAGTATTCAGATGTGTTTCAGTAGATACCGGGCTTACCACCCAGTCAAGAGATAGATTTCGTTATTGATTTGCTACCGGGTACGAGACCTATAGCACGTGCACCGTACCGTATGGCTCCGGCTGAAATGCGAGAATTATGGGATCAGATAGAGCAGCTGTTAGGGCAGGGCTTTATTCGCAGGAGTACCTCACCTTGGGGCGCTCCAGTTTTGTTTGTGAAGAAGAGGGATGGTTCACTGAGATTGTGTGTGGACTACCGAGAGTTGAATAAGGTCACGATACAGAATAAGTATCCGTTGCCTCGAATCGATGACTTATTCGACCAGTTGAGAGGAGCTTCTTTCTTCTCGAAGATTGACTTGAGGTCGGGATACCATCAGTTGCGTATCAGGGAGGAGGATGTCTCGAAGACTGCGTTTTTGTCGAGATATGGTTCTTATGAGTTTCGGGTTATGCCTTTCGGCTTGACCAACGCTCCAGCAGTGTTTATGGACTTGATGAACAGGGTGTTCAGAGATTTCCTCGATCATTTTGTCATTGTCTTCATTGATGACATTCTGGTCTACTCTCAAACAGAGGAGGAGTACGCCGAGCATTTGAGGCAGGTTTTGCAGACACTTCGTCAGAACGAGCTGTATGCAAAATATGAGAAGTGCTGGTTTTGGCTGAAGGAGGTCCAGTTCTTGGGCCACATTATTTCCGACCAGGGAATATCTGTCGATCCGGGGAAGGTGTCAGCGGTGAGGGAGTGGGGACAGCCCACGACACCAACGGAGATTCGTAGTTTCTTGGGCTTAGCAGGATACTACAGGAGATTTATTCGGGGTTTCTCGGAGATAGCAGGTCCTTTGACACATCTTACTCGTAAGGGTGTGCCATATATCTGGAGTGATGCCTGTCAGTTGGCATTCGATGAGTTGAAGGACAAATTGACCTCAGCACCTGTGTTAGCATTGCCGAGACCGGGAGTTGAGTATTTGGTTTACACCGATACGTCTTTGCAAGGGCTTGGAGGTGTTTTGCAGCAGGAGAGACAGGCCATAGCTTATGCTTCCCGTAAGCTTAAGCCTCATGAGAAGAATTACCCCACACATGATTTGGAGTTGGCGGCAGTGGTATTTGCCTTACGGATTTGGAGGCACTATCTTTTGGGGGAGAAGTTTCAGCTGTTCACGGACCACAAGTCACTACAGTACCTGTTCACGCAAAAGTAATTGAATATGCGGCAGCGTAGGTGGCTTGAATTTGTGAAGGACTACCAGTTCGACATCCAGTACCACCCGGGTAAGGCTAACGTAGTAGCAGACGCGTTGAGCCGTAGGCCAGCAGATGAGGTGGCAGAGGTGTGGAAAGCTAAGTGGAAGGAATTGGGACACCAAGATGCAGTGGCCCGATCTTTCATGTCTGTGATGACCGTTACCTCGCAGATTGTCACAAAGGTAGTACGGGCACAGGCTAATGACACGTTCTGTCAGGAGCAGATAGTCCGATTGCTAGCAGAGGGAGCAGAGTCCTATACCGTTAGCTCAGACGGGGGATTGCGCTTCAATGGGAGGTTGGTAGTTCCGGGAGGGGAAGAATTGCGGCACGATGTTATGGCTGAGTCGCCCGGCTCACGGTTCGCGGTACATCCCGGAGGGGACAAAATGTACCAAGACATGAGACGGCAATATTGGTGGAGCGGTATGAAGAAAGATATCGCTGAGTTTGTCTCGAAATGCACCACTTGTCAGCTTGTAAAAGTGGATCATCAGAGACCAGCAGGATTGCTACAGCCGTTGGAGGTTCCGGTGTGGATGTGGGAGAGCATATCCATGGATTTTGTCACGGGGTTGCCTACGTCGCAGAGGGGTCATGACTCCATATGGGTAATTGTGGACAGGCTGTCCAAGGTCGCTCACTTCTTACCCGTAAGGACTGATTACACTGCGGGTCAGTATGCCCAGCTCTTCATTTCAGAGATTGTGAGACTTCACGGTGTGCCCCTAAATATCGTGTCTGACAGAGACAAGATATTTGTTTCGAGGTTTTGGGAGAGTTTCCAGGAGGCCATGGGCACGGAATTGCGGTTGAGTACGGCTTATCATCCGCAGACAGATGGGCAGACCGAGCGCACCAATCAGATGTTGGAAGACATGCTACGCATGTGTATTATTGACTTCGGGGGTGGATGGGAGAAGTACCTTCCACTGGTGGAGTTTGCTTACAACAACTCCTATCAGTTCACGATTGGCATGGCTCCGTTTGAGGCATTGTACGGTAGGCCTTGTCGTTCCCCAGCATGTTGGTTGGAGGTGGGGGACAACAAACTACTTGGGCCGGAAGTGATTCAGGATACTTCGGCAAGGATTGAGTTGATTCGGAGTCGCATTCGGGTAGTTCAAGACAGGCAGAAGAGTTATGCTGATGCGAAGAGGTTCTTCAGGGAGTTCCAAGTGGGGGACCAAGTTTTGCTCAGGGTTTCTCCGATGAAGGGGATTATGCGATTCGGGAAGAAGGGGAAATTGGCACTGAGGTATGTGGGGCCGTTTCCTATTATTGAGCGGATCGGACCCGTTGCGTATAGACTTGGACTACCGGAGCACTTGCATCGGATTCACGACGTGTTCCATATTTCCTCGCTGAGGAAATACCTTAGAGATAATTTGGCTCATTCTCACATTGCTGTGGAGGACATCGATCTCCAGCCGGATAGCTCCTACGAGGAGGGGCCAATCGCTATTTTGGACCGAAGCGAGAGGAAACTGCGGTCAAAGATAGTCCCGTTAGTGCGTGTTCAGTGGCGACATCACAATGTTGAGGAGTCCACATGGGAGCGCGAGAATGAGATGCGCGAACGTTATCCAGAGTTATTTTTAGCAGGTACTTTCTAGTTTCGAATTTCGGGACGAAATTCAGTTATTAGGGGGGAAGTATGTAATACCCCGTACTTTTTGGCTATATTTATTTTTGGGATTAATTAATTAAATGCGTATTAATTGGAAATTAATCCGGGTTATAAATACTAATATGATGCAAATTGGTATTTGATTGTGTGCATATATGATTATATATGTATTTGGTATTATAAAATTTGCCGTGAGATTTATATACGGCATTTTAGAAATTTTGTTGAGACGCGTGGGACCGCCGCGTCACGGTATAATATTTTGTTAATGAAAGTGAATTTAAAATCTATAATCCGTATGGTCGTTTTGAGTGCGCCAACGCGTCCGGAAGGGTCGAGATAGTCAGAAAACACTAGTCGGGGGTATAGTTTGGGTCCCGGGGTATTTTTAGACCATACCGGTAACTTAAAGGGTATTTTAGTAATTTGGTATTTTTGGGTAATTAAAAGTGACGAAAATTGAGAGTTGTAATCTGATAAGGATTGACCCCAACCAACCCTTATTAACCCAACTAGCTACGGAGGTTTATCAAATTAGGTTTTCATAAGTTTCCCCAAAGCAAACCCTAGCCACCATAGCTTTTTAGAGAAGAAAGCTTGGAGAAGGAGAGAGAGAGAGGAATTCTGCAGAAATTCTACACCGAATCCACACCAAATTCAGAAATCAAACCAAGGCAAGTGACTTTATTTCATTTAAATTCGAAGAATGTCTTTTCCATGTTAGAAATTGAAGAATCTTGATTGTTCTTGAAAGATTAAAAGAAAACCCATGATATTTGAAGTTATTATTGAATGTTGGGATAGGTTTGCATGTAGAAACATTGTTGGGAGGTTTAATTTCGGAGACTTCATATCTAGGTGATGCGATAAACGAATTAAAATCTGGGAATTTATGATGAGAAAAAGTTAGGGTTTATGTTCTTGAAGAAAATTGGGAATTAATTGTGATTTAATGATGTTTAGATGATATCAAACCCTTTAATGATGTTAGTATAGCCCCTTAACATGTTTGAGGATGATTAGAGAACTCAATATATTGTGGGAACGAATTTTAGAAGAGGTTTGAGGAGTAAAAATGGTGAAAAACGATTTTTGGGAAGTTCTGGGCCGAAACTGGCATCTCGTTAGAAGCAGCCCCAGGTCGTTCGAACGAACTCGTTCGAACGAGCTTCTAACGAGTTGACCAGTCGTTATTAACGAGTAGGATTTTCGTTCGATATCTCGTTCGAACGAGATATCGTTAGAAGAGTCAGTTCGTTCGAACGAACTGGGACCTCGTTCGAACGAGACTTCTAACGACCTGACAGTCCAAACTCGTTCGAAGCCTCGTTCGAACGAGACTTCTAACGAGTTGACAGTTTGGTCCTTTTTGGACTGTTTTGACTTTTGGAGTCCCGGAAACTGGTTCAAGGGTAGAGTTAGCATTCCTTTGATGATATAGTGATTGATTTGGGACTTTTGGGTTATTGAGATGAGTAAATCATACACTAGAGTTATATTCTATGAACCGTTTGGGTTGAGACGTGAGTGTCTTCTACGATGTGAGGATAAATTATGGCACGTATAATTATGAACCGGAATAAAATAAGTTGTGATAATTATAATTAGTACGAGAGTGCAATATGTACTACGAATATAATACGATATTACTAAGATGTGTGTTTACTTAGTATTGATATATGGATTGTATGTATGACATACCTACCATACTTGCTATCACGGGAGGTTTCGTTCGCTTAGGACCCTCTAATCCTTGTGTGCCTACGGGGGGGATATAGACTGGTACCTTGATGAACATAGGTCATAGAAAGACTTATTGTGATATTAATAAGTCCGCTGACCATGGGAGCGTAGGTATGTGCGTGACCCATGTGATGGTGACTATGTTCGCCTCCACTATTTGTGATTTGTGTTATCTGAACTATTCCTGAGAGATTCGGAATATGTGATCCTTATGTACGTGATGTACCGGGATGGATAGCAGAGTATGTGTGCACCATAGCTTAGATTGCGGGGTGCTTGTATCGTATATTTATGATGTGAATAATATACATTAAATTTATGGAAATCCTCATGTTAATGTTGTAAAAATATTCCGGTATTGTTTCGAGATATATAATGAGTTAGCTGATAGTTATATCAATGGCATATTTAGTAACTGAGTTTACGTTAAACCTCTATCAAATTACGAGCGTTGTTATGTGAAATTAACCGAGTAAAATGGGTAGAACCTTTGGTAGTCTAGCTAGTTACGTTGTCACTTAGCTAGTGGAAAGGGTAGTTATAGATGGGTACTTACGTTAGGAGTGCACAGTTAGACGAGAGGTGAGGATATCATGCGAGTGTACGTCCTAACATGTACTTTGCATTTAATGTTTTAAATGTTTTTAAAGCACTTGCAGGTTTTTAAAATATAACTCCACATTCGGGCTCTGGCCCGTTTGCTTTTCAAATCTCTTTTTCTTTATAAAACCATTTTAGGTGCCCAGCCACAAGGACACCAAGCATAGGATTCTCATTCAGGTGACGAGCTGTAGCTGTTTGTGGAAGCTACAGGGATTTGCATGTAGACGCTTCTCTCATTTGGATTCCAGTCTCAGCATCTATCAGTTGTAGGGCATGTTGCCCATTCCTATTTAGAGCATTTTTACATTTCAGTTTTCAGACTCTAGCATGTATTGCTCAGTATTCAGTTTTAGTTATTTATTTCAGTTTACTTATCAGTTGTGGGATTTGTATTGAGGAGTTTTTCCTCCAGGTTTTATTTACATTTTGTGATGGTTATTCGTTTCACTTCAGTATGGTGAATGGTGTTATTTATTTCTTCATTACTTTTGTTGCATGTTAATCAGATTTAATAAAAAATTTGGCACTTACTTTTTAAATACTAGGTGGTTAGTAATCTTTAAAATGTTTTCGACAGTGATGCTATTAACTGAGCCAACTTGGCATTTTGAATTAATTTTATAAAGGAGTAGCTACCCGGTGTTTAATTAGTCGGGGTGTCACACATAGTTGACTGAGGGGTTGGTCTATGTCTAGAATAGGATGCTTTCTCATGTTCATATCATATGCTTCCTATTGCTAGTCTGTTTATATGTACCATTGCTTAGTTGTACAGCTTGTATTTATTCTTTTTGGTGTTTATATTTCTTTTGAAAAATACAAAAAGATTTTATTTTGATAAAAATTTTGAAAACGACCAAAAAGATTTTTATTTTTATGCTTCTTTTATGGATGAGCATTTAAGATAGCCAAGTCACAACTTCATTCCATTTATCCATGTGACTGTTTGATAGAGATTTGAGAGGCTACATCATTTCATCCATGTGCTTTACTTAGTATGGAGTCTTTGAGATGTAATTAGTGATATCTTCCTACATGTTTGACTCCTATATCCTTTATTGCACACATGCACGACTATATTTGATTATTGCACTTGTCTATCTCATATTGGCTTGAGTGTTTCCATCTCAATCATGTCTATACAATGTACAATATGCGATAAAACTTGACAAGATTGGAATGCATGTAAAAACCGTTTTGGTAAGACTGTGTGTTTTTGTATAACGGGGAGGAGCTGCGAAGGTAATCATCTATCCCTTGCACAAAATTCACCGTTAAAAAGGACCTAAAAAATACTGGAATTTTAATATCCGAGGTCCAAAGAGGTTAAAAGAGCCCGAAAAAATTTAAAGGCAATAAAAAGCACTTCATGCCAAATATGGGCCACTTAGGTTTCACCATCAATTCTCCAAAGTTTGAGAACTTAGAATGCCTCTATTCAAAATTATATCTGAGGGAGTTTGGTTGGAGAATCTTTAAACGGGTTTGCACTTCCTTGAAAGTCCTGAAAAAGCATAAAATCATTTTGGACGTTATTGGTGTGAAAATCACTTTGAGCTTTGATTTTTTGATTTGATTGAGTCAATGTCTTATATTGGCATTTTTTACACCAAAGGAAGCATTTGAGTTCATTCGCTAGGAATATCCAATATTCATCGTGCACATATGTCATGTTTGTATGCATTGATTTTCCTATCGAATTTGATCACACCACTTCATTTACGCTATCATCGACTTGGTTGGTTTGTGTTCATTCATGGTGTGGTTTTATCCTTGCGACACCCCGCACTTGCTTCTTTGATTTGTTTCTCTCATTTGTCTATTTGGAGAAATCATAAAAAGGGGGAGAATGAATTATCTAATTATGGGGGAGTTTTGAAAGTTTGAGTTTGCTCATAAATTGGTATATATGTTTATCTCATTTCAAACTCGATATGTCACTTGGTATTTTGCTTTGTCTCATGTGTGTAGGTACTACATGGTTTATCATTGGATTGCACACCCTGATGAGAAAAGCGTTGAGATTCCTGCAGAATTGAAGAGCAAACGCTGTAGTCTTATTCAATTGTATCTTTCCAGTTTTGGGTTCATGGAAGGGTAGATTTGTATAGGCATTTTTAGTTGTTTTGATAATTCGGATGTTTGTTTTTATGTTTGTACCGGCATAGACATAGGGGGAGATTTGTAAGGACATTTTTGTCCATTATCAATGTATTATGTCGCACGTCGTTACACCGTTGAAGAAATTCAAGATTCAAGATTCAACGGATCCGAATATCAAAAGAAGAATAGGAATCATAGTCTGACAGCCGGACCGATCCGTTGAAATAAAAGAACCGATCCGGCTAACCGACCGGTCCGCCTAAAGACTCGGACCGATCCGCTTGTTTGTCAGAAGGCCAGTATACCCCGGACCGCAAGCGAACCGATGAAGCTCAAAATAAAAGAATCGATCCGGTCAACCGGACCGATCCGCCTCAAGGAAAAAGAACCGATCCGGTCATATCGGACCGATCCGCCTAAGAACCGGACCGGTCCACCTGGGATAATCTTAAACAGATCGTGTTCAGATCGTGGTCATATTTTTATGGTTCCAGACTTGTTACTTAAACCCACTACGGGAAGTGGTTTTCTAAGACTTATTAACACGTTTTTCAGAGTACAGAAAGCCCTAAGTCTTCACCTATTGAGCATCTAGACTCTAGGTTTTTTTATTCACACAATTACCAATCCTTTGTGAATCACTTTGTAACCCAGGAACGCATTCTTGCTGTTCACACCCTTGTGGAGAAGACCGTTCTTATTCTCCATTGCAACCCTACTGGAAAGGGATAGTTCCAGCCGCCAGCCCTACTGGAAAGGGATAGTTTCAGCCGCGACTACAGAATCCGACACCTGAGGGTAATTCTTAGTCACTTGTATTTTCATTGTAATCCGAAATTGTATAGCCTACAATATTATAATGAAAATAAATGGTTTTTCCCCTTTGGGGGATTTTTCCTCAATTGCATGTGTTTGAATGTTCTTGCTTTGCTCATTATCGTATTCAATCACATATTGTTGCATGCTTAGGGTTTGTTTGGGTTAAAAGGTGTTTAATATATAAGTTGCTCATTTGAACGCAAGCACACACGTTCTCACATATGTTAAATATTTTAAAATAATACCCACTAAACAAGTGGAATATTTTGAAATGTATTTTATCAAAACCACTAAACAAGTGGATTTTTTCTCTTTTCAGGATGGGAGATAAGCATCCAGGAGAAGTAAAAGGAGATTGGGTAACTATTGCTAAAAAGGCAAAAACCCAAGCATCATCATCTACACAGCCTAAACAAAACCCTGTTTATGTTGTATTCAGTGGAAGAAACCCAGGCTTCTATGATAACTGGAATCAATGTTTTATGCAAGTAAACAAATTCCCTGGTGCATGCCACCAAAAATATAATACTATGCCAGAAGCCATAACTGCATGGGAAAATTGGATGAAACAATTAGGACCTCCTAATATGATTTACCAGTTCTCCAAACTACAGACCAAGGAAACCCTCCTTGATACTGAAACCTATGATTTTCACAACCCAAGAATCCCCTGCGAGTTATACACACATTTAAATGAAGCATGGAAATCTCATCTCTGTGACAGGAGGAAAGATTTTAGAAAAAACATGAGTATCCTTGATGATAAAATTGCTGAACAAACAGCAACTTTGGATAAATTTAAAAGTCTGAGCCTCAAAATTTTGAAAGTCTTAAACTATGAAAATGAAGATTTTTCTTTAGAAAAAATTGATACTTTTCTGGAATTTTCTGAATTACTGGAAAATGACTTTTCAGACAAAATCTCCAACACTATCACGAGAATTTGTCTATTTAAAAAAGCAAAGATGATTCTCCCACGTCCTCTCTTTCAAATCGAACTTTTACCAAAAATCGAGGACCACGAGCAAAAGATAAAAAGTTTTTTACTCCAACATTTTTATCAAAGTTTAAATTACAGTGATGACATGCCAAAACTGCATTTCATTACTGAAGAAGGATATCCACCTTGGGATATTGAAACAATTGAATGGAGGTTAGTCAACAAACTAATCTTCTCAAGTGTAGCTTGTTTCAATCATTTTGAATTTTTACCCATGATGGTCAAAACCATGATCTATCATGTTTTGACAAAAAGCAAGTACAAATATACTCACTATTTATCGTTCCATATTACTAGGACAATTAGTTGGCAGTCTCGAGAAATTTTCTATCAACCCTACCAAATTTGGTACCTTAGAGCCACTGAGGATTATGAATGGGACGAAATTGAACAGAATTGGGAGATTGCACTTACTGTACCGTTGGACCAATTGGACACAACAAGATATTGGTCACAAAACCTGATCAATAATTTAGATGTTCCCTACGAACAATTAAGCCATGTAGAGGAATACGAACAAGCACAACATCATGGACCTCTAAATCACAGCCCTAACGATAGTATGTCATTCTACTCTGTCGCTGAGGCCAATATTGCCAATGCATTTGATGCTTGACAATTGAACGAGGACGAATGAACCCACATGGATGACTGCAAATCATCCAGCACACGAAGTGGGACCTCCATATGGTCAGTAATCAGTTGACGCATGCAATGACGATTTGGAAGATTAAAACAAAAACATCCAAATCAGTTACTATTTGCTTTGTAATTATTAAGAGTTTCTGTGTACTTTTACTGTGCACCTACTGTGCACTTTATGACTTTTGTATTCAGCAGCCCACTTTTCTCTTCTTTTCTTTGTTTATTAATTAAAGGTTAGATTTTAGAGGTTATAAAAGGGGAGCTTCTCCTTCAGTTCAGATCATCGATATTCTATAATATTTCTCTTCTCACTCTCTTGTAACAATAGTAAGTTTATATCAATAATATTCCTTTCATTTCCGCACTTGTGTAATTGGTATCAGAGCCTTGTTACACCTTGTTATCAAAGGTTAGTATTATAATTATGTTTATATTGTTATGCTAATATGAATGTTAAAGTAGAAACTATTATACTCCATCACATAACTTATGTTTCTGGAGAAAATTTTAAAGTAAAATATAGAGTTATTGTAATTAAGTGCCGTAATAATTGTTGTATGAAATATCGCTTAATCCTAGTTTTATATAAATAAGTGTGTTTATCTGTTTTGTAATTAAGGAGAATTAAACATAGTAATAATATTATATTATTTTGAAAATCTTTAAAGTTTTCATAAATCCCATATACCTATTATTGTTTCAAAGCCCATATTTCCATTTGCCAAAAAACTACTATAGTTAGCAATCGGCGTTAGGAAAACCGACTTTAGTCACCTGAAACAACATATAATATGAGGTCTTAGGAACCAGTGGAATGTGATAAGGATGAATAAAATAATAATAATATCAATTTACAATGTTTAGCATCATGGTTACAAAAAGATAAGTCTATGTATAATCATAGTTTACATATTGATAAAAAATCTGAAAATGATATTAGTAAAATTAGTACTACTTTAAATAGCTTAACTGATATTGTTTTTAGTTGGGTAAAATGAACTGAAAGACATCAGGTCGTTAATCAAAATTATGTAGAGAAAAAATTAGATTGTATTGAATTCAACTTAAACAAAGTTGATCAAAAGATTAGTCAACTCGAAACGGTTACAAATTTAGATCTAAAGTAGGAGACTAAACAAAAAATTGAAAATCTATTAAACAAAATAGATAATCAAAACCCAGAACAAACTGGAATGAATAACCCAGGGGATAACAAAATTCCTAGGTTATATTATGGTTCGGAAGAAATTAAACCTCTTCAAACAGAAGAATTTAATTACACCGAATATATAAACGGTCGTGAAATATTAAATTATTGGATACATCTATACAAAGATCCAATATTAACTGTCTCAGAACGTAATAAACTCATTGAACAAATACAAACCACGTATTTGGAAAATAAAAAACTATTACTACATTATCAGTATGAATTAAACCAATATTCATCTGATGAAGAAGAAATTCCACCACATGTAGTAAATACAATTGATGGAAAAAGGAAGGCCGAAGAACCACTTCAGGAATTCCAAAATTAGGAAGCTTTTGAAGATTATATGCAAACCCTTGCATATAAAAATGAAAAAGAAGATTTTGTTAAAACAGGCGATACTTCTACAGCTTCTACAAGTAATACTAAAAATGACGACGAACCACATCCTTTTTTCTTAAGAAGAGATAATTTGAACAAACAAAAATATCTCAACATGGTATTTATCTTGATTTAAGGCATGTACCTTTTTATGATCAAGAACAAACTATTAATGAGTGGGCTCAATCCATGTCTATACTCATTACTAACTATAAGATTACATGGTCTAAAGAAAATTTTTTAGACTACCTTGTTGTAACACTTCAAGGAGATGTTTTACAATGGTTGCAACAATGGGAAAGCTCAGATAAAGGAATTGTGCAAAAATCTGAACTCCTACAAACCTTCGAATCTTTTGATGAAATATTAAAAGGATTTATTGAAATAATTAAAGAAAATATGATTGGATATACTGGTGAACCCAGACTCCAAGAAGATGCGTGTTACATATTATCTAAACTGGAATTATGTAACATTTGTAAATTTGAAGAATTTGTTGAAACATATAAAAAGTATTATTTCAAACTAAAACCTTCAGAAAAAAAACATTGGATGGATCAATTCTTCCACAAACTCCCAAACCCATGGGATGAAATGTCTTTAAAATCTTATCCTGCTTGGTTAAAAACTATTGAGAAGGATGACAATCTTGGTTTTCGCATTAATTGGGTATTAAGAGAAATATCTGAAAAATGTATTCAAATAAAATCCAAGAAACAAGTTAAAAATCAAATCACAAGTTCTAAAGCTGGTTATAAATGTTGTGATAAGATTTTAAAAGAAAATTGAAAAATAGGATGTAATCCACCTCCTAGAAAATCCAAATATTCTCGAAAGAGAAAATTAAATGGAAGCCTTGGAAAAAGAAAACATCTTTTTCAAAGAATAAAAAATATATTAGAAAGAAGAAACCTTCTAAAAAACCACCTCTTTGTTACATTTGTAACGAATAAGGCCATTATGCACCTGATTGTCCTAAAAAGGGAAAAAGTGTAAATAAAATGAAAAAAATTCTTGAAGAACAAGAATTAGAAATATTTTATGGAGAAGATTTTTCTAATTCTGATATTTCTAATTATTCTAATGAAATTTTATATGAATTAGAATCAGATTCGGAAACATCCGATGAAGAACTCGTATTTATGTATAATACTGCAGAAGTACGAGGTAGTAGCGAAGATGAGCTACAAACAATAGCCCTTCGTGAAATAGTTGGAGAAGAAATCACTTTTACCAACGAACAGTTACAAGAAATTGATAATCAAAGACAACTTATAAAAAAGGAAGATGTCTATAAATTATCAAAATTCAAATTATTCTCAACAAGAATATTTGACCATTTTAATGGTAATACCACTGCTGGCTCAACAGATGATGAAACCGCAGATATAAAACTTTTTGATTTAAAAAAGATCAAAAGATGGAAGAAAAAATACCCAAATATTAAATATATACATATCGGGTTTATTCAAATATGTATTACTGCCCTGTTTAGACAAGGTATGGATACACCCGTTGCTATACTGGTCTTAAACAAAAGATTCAGTAATCCTATGAATGCCATAATTGGAGGAGTCCAATCCATTTTGGTAAATGGAGTTATTTGGTTTAACATAAAATCAAATTTCTTCATATCAATTGATGATCCAAATATTGAGGAATCTGTCATTATAAAAATCCAAACCAAAGGGATAGGAATGATAGATACCTCTAGAAATATGTCAATACATTGGAAAATAATTCATGAATTGACAACTCTACCACATAAAAATACACAAAATGTGGATAGAAATAATATAAAAATATGTGAACCTCGATCATTTGATTCGGCAATACAGACCAGATTAATCAACTGGAGAGATTTGGAAGTACCAAAACAATGGATACTACCCCAAATAACTGAACCACCCCCTGAAAAACAACGAAACAGCGTTGAATTACAGGTATCTGGTAATAATGTTTATTTTAAAAATAAACAATCAGAAAATTGGCAAAAGAATTTTCCTGACAATGATTGGGAAAAATTAAAAGGAAAAAACCTTTTAAAAGGCGAGAGTAGTAGTAATAGTAAACCTCCTATTTCTATGAAAAATATACAAGTACCAATATTACCTGGAACAAATTATCTAAAAGAAGATAATATAAAATCCAGCCAAATTTATCATTTCCAATTAGGAAAAGAAGAAATAATCTTCTCACCAAGCTATGGAAAGAGAAGATATACTTATGTATTAGGTTACTTTAATTTTCCAGACTATATACCATATAGTCTTTGCACATTAATTGATACATGAGCAACAATATGTTCTTGTAGACCTAATGTTTTACCTCCTGAAAAATGGATAAAAATGAAAAATCCTATTAGTGTAACAGGCATCAATGGGACACAAAATTTCATTGATTTAAAAGCCAAAAAAGTGGCTATATGGTTTAATGAAAAGAAATTCATTATTCCAAAAACTTATGCTTTCCAGAAATGCATGGAGATTTTATTTTAGGCAATAATTTTGTCTCAAAATATTTGCCTATAAGTATTGATGAGGGAACTATAAATTTAACCCTCAACAAAGATGTAGTAAAAATCCCTTTACTACAACAACATAAATATAAGTGCGAAAGAGATTTTCGCCCTACTAAGAAAGGGGATATAACTCCTTTTATTAAAGCCCTTGAAGAAACTCATTGGCTCTATACTATATTGTGCGATAATTTTAGTGAAAACCCACTAAAATTATGGAATAAAAGTCCAAGATATTGCAATCTCAAACTAAGAGATCCCAATGTCATTATAAGAGTAAAACCAATGATCTATACCATAAATGATATAGGTGAATTTGATAAACAAATCAAAGAATTATTGGATATAAACCTTATTAAAGAAACAATAAGTCCACACTCTAGCCCTGCCTTCATGGTGAGAAAACACAGTGAAGTCATAAGAGGAAAAGCTAGAATGGTTATAAATTATAAAAGACTAAATGAACAATTAGAATTTGATGGTTATTTTATACCAAGAAAGGATGTATTAATTAACCAAACTAAAGGAAAAAAGTTCTTTAGCAAATTCGATTGTAAATCTAGACTTTGGCAGTTAAAACTAACTGAAGAATCCAAGCCATTGACAACCTTTAGTACCCCTAGAGCACACTATCAGTGGAACGTTATGCCTTTTGGACTAAACACAGCTCCTCAAGTATATCAAAGATGGATGGACAAAATCTTTAAAGACCTTAAAGATTTTTGTGTTGTCTATATAGATGACACCCTTGTTTTTTCCAAAACCATAGAAGAACATAGATACCATCTAAAAATCATTTGTGAAAAATTCCAAAAACATGGAATCATTTTATCACCTAAGAAAATTGATGTTGAAAAAACAGAAATTAATTTTCTTGGCATAATCCTAAACCAGGATGGCCTACAATTACAAGATCATATCATCTCTAACATAAGAGATTTTAATGTGTAAATTTTGGATAAAAAATAATTACAAAGTTTCCTAGAAATCCTTAATTATGGAAGAAATTTCATAAAAGGATTATCTCAAAAAGAATTACCACTTCTTGAAAAACTTAAAAAGAATGAAGTTTTCATATGGAGTGCTAATGATACTCTTGTTGTTAAAACAATTAAACAAGAGATGATAAATAATTGTCCAAAAATTTATTTTCCTAAAACAGGAGATAAATTAATATTGGAAACTGATGCTTCAGATAATTGCTGGGGATGTGTTCTCAAAGCGATTCCTGCAGAATATTGGAATGAAAACAATCCCTCCAATACTCTTGGTATCCGTGGTAAGAAAACCACTATTCCAAAATCAATTCAAAAACTTAAATTGATATGTGGATATAATTCAGGGAAATTTAAACCAAATGAACTGAATTATATTATTTTTTAAAAGGAATTATTAGCAATAAAACTTGCTATTAAAAAATTCCATATTTTCTTAGCACCCGAAAACTTTGCTGTCAGAAGAGATAATAAAGTCGTAAAAGACTTCCTAATGAATAAAAGAAATATTTTACAAGGAATAAGACTTAAATGGTTCAACCAAATTGCCATTTATACTTTTGAAGTTGAGCATTTAAAGGGTATTAACAATTTTCTTGCAAATTATCTTAGCAGGAACTATGATGAAAAATCTACTAACCAAGTAGAGTTTCTTGAAACCCACTAAACAAGTTGCATATGTTAAATATTTTAAAATAACACCCACTAAACAAGTGGAATATTTTGAAATGTATTTTATCAAAACCACTAAACAAGTGGATTTTTTCTCTTTTCAGGATGGGAGATAAGCATCCAGGAGAAGTAAAAGGAGATTGGGTAACTATTGCTAAAAAGGCAAAAACCCAAGCATCATCATCTACACAGCCTAAACAAAACCCTATTTATGTTGTATTCAGTGGAAGAAACCCAGGCTTCTATGATAACTGGAATCAATGTTTTATGCAAGTAAACAAATTCCCTGGTGCATGCAACCAAAAATATAATACTATGCCAGAAATCATAACTGCATGGGAAAATTGGATGAAACAATTAGGACCTCCTAATATGATTTACCAGTTCTCCAAACTACAGAACAAGGAAACCCTCCTTGATACTGAAACCTATGATTTTCACAACCCAGGAATCCCCTGCGAGTTGTACACACCTTTAAATGAAGCATGGAAATCTCATCTCCGTGACAGGAGGAAAGATTTTAGAAAAAACATGAGTATCCTTGCTGACAAAATTGCTGACCAAACAGCAACTTTGGATAAATTTAAAAGTCTGCGCCTCAAAATTTTGAAAGTCTTAAACTATGAAAATGAAGATTTTTCTTTAGAAAAAATTGATACTTTTTTTGAATTTTCTGAATTACTGGAAAATGACTTTTCAGACAAAATCTTCAACACTATCACGAGAATTTGTCTATTTCAAAAAGCAAAGATGATTCTCCCACATCCTCTCTTTCAAATCAAAATTTTACCAAAAATCGAGGACCACGAGCAAAAGATAAAAAGTCTTTTACTCCAACATTTTTATCAAAGTTTAAATTATAGTGATGACATGCCAAAACTGCATTTCATTATTGAAGAAGGATATCCACCCTGGGATATTAAAACAATTGAATGGGGGTTAGTAAACAAACTAATCTTCTCAAGTGTAGCTTGTTTTAATCACTTTGAATTTTTACCCATGATGGTCAAAACCATGATCTATCATGTTATTGCATTCGGTTATTTCATTAAGTGTGTTGGTGTCATCTAGGATAGCACACAACACACAAATACTTCACTAAGAACTAGGATACATTAGGCATTGAGACAAACCTGAGTTAGATAAATCAAGAGGGAGAAGCTGTGATGTGAAGAACGCAAAATCAAGCGAACGGATTAAAGAGATATCTGAAGAAGCAACCAGGAGAGAGCTTGGTCTTGGTGAGGTAATAGCGATATCTATCTTCTTTCATTGTCGTTTGATTGTTGTAACTCGTTCCTAATTCATTTCTGTTTTTGTGGAAGTAGACTAGATTGACTCTTAGAAGAGTCCGTCATTTTTCCTGGGGAAGGGTTTTTGCGACGTAAAATAAATACCGTGTGCTTTACATTTTTCGCATCTCACCTCACACGAAAATATAGGTTTAAATAATTAGAAAAGAGCCTAAAAATTGAATTGGTTATTATCTTGTGAATCACCGAGATTAACTAAAGAAAATAATTGGGACTTAAATTGACTTTACAAATCTAAATCAGTTTCGTAGAGTTCCCAATTTTAAGAAAAGTTTGAATTGGTCCCTACTTGAATAACCGCTAAAACTCATAGGTAAATTGAGTTTAATCAATAAATATTTACTTCCGCATATAAACTTTTGCGCTTTGTTGTTTCGCTCACGGTGTGAGCTAGTCTGACTTGAGGTGGCCGAGTTAGAGTGATCTTGCCTGGAACATGATAGCATTTTGGAGAAAACATCTGGTGATTTATTACTCAAGAATGGATGGTTATTATACGCGACATGTGTGTGAATGTTGTTGTATACTAGTACGTATATAATATGAGTAGATAATTATACACGGGATTTATACATAAGTGGAAATGTATTTCTTATATAACTAGGGTCAAAGTTATATGATTTAAAAATGTGATTTCGTATATAACTAGTGTGAAAATTTTATGATTTAAAAAGGGGATTGCTTATATAACTAGTGTGAACGTCATATGATTTAAAATAGTTGAAAAGATTAATAAGTTAATGAGTAGATAACTCAATAATAAAATTAAGATTACTCAGGTTAGAGTAGTGTGGTAGCAAGAGGTGTGATACGGCTAGTTAGGTGGGGTATCTTAACTAGGAAGGTTAGCAGTCAAGCGTTAGGTGTGCACATTAGATGAGGGGTTATCTATACCTCAAGTGAGTGCGGCACTAGCTTAAATATGAAGAGTGTGCATGCATATTTAATTATTGTAATTTAACTTCTTGCTAAATATTTTCAAAATGTTTTACTTGGGCTCAGACCCGTATCAAAATATTTTCCAAAACCTTTTAGGTGTTCAGCCACAGGAACGCTCATTTTGAGGATTCTATCCAGGGATGCGCAACTGCAGCTCATGTGGAAGTTACAGAATTTTATATAGATGTTTCATTCATTTATTCCTAGTGTAGGATTTGTATTTTAGTACTAGTATTCAGTTATTTATTTGACCTTGTGTATCTAGGTTTTGGTTTCAGTTTGCTATTGTATTCTATTGTTGAACCGATAGTTGATTCGGTCACCTTTATTTATGTTAATCATCTGTGTTAGATTTAGTGATCAGTTTGTGTTTATGGTTTATTATTTATTTCCGCATGTTGTTAATTAATGAAAGATAAAATTTGGAACCAGTCTAGTAAAATTACTAGGTGGTGAGTAACTTTAAAAAGTTTTCAACAGTGATGCTAAGAATGAGCTATATGAGACCAACGTTTGATTTTGATCACGGGTTAGCCACCGGGTATTTAGTAGGTGGGGTGTCACATATGGTATCAAAGCATCAGGTTGTAGAGTCCTTAGGATCTGTGCGACTTATTACGTTTTAGTGTAGCATTCTTTGATATGGAGCCTTATTATAGGATTGTTGTATTCTTTTATGTATGCGACTTATGTTCTCCTACTATTAAGTATAGTTGATGCGATTTATATACGAGTTCAATGGGGTTTAGTACACCGAACAATTTTGGACGACCAGTGAGGGAAGTTAGAAGGATTGTTGGGGGAGAGGCTCAGAAGCAGCCAAGGAATATTCTAGAAATGGTGATCGCGACAGAAATCACCCTGTCAATGGAAGGGGAAAACCCAAAGGCAATTGTGTAGGTTGGAGTACAATGGCACCCAAGACTGAATTTCGAGCAAAAATTTTGGCTCAAAGGAGCGGTGTTGTAGTGATGGGAGTCAGTCACCATAACCACGGAGAGATACCATGAATAACGAAGAAGTTGGGGTGTGGTTTGACTGCAAATCATCTCACCAGCTGTTTAAACTGAAAGGGGAATGACACGGAGAGGTGTCTTATGTGTAAAGAGTAGGAACACATGTGTAGATATTACCTACAGTGAATTGGGGGATAGGAACGGGATGCCCAATAGGGGCAACAATTATGAGAAGTTTTTGGTTCGACTGGGATAATGGTGTTATGTCCAGGTTCCATTTGAACCGCGAGTACTATTGGCAATTTAAAGTATGAGTTTTATCCCGAAGTGATTGGGGTTATTTTTTGTGACACAAACGAGTCACAATAGTTTTTTAATGCTAGATTCGCATGCGAAACGGGTTTAGTAGAGGTATCATTAATACCACTGTAGTGTGTGTATATTCACCATTGAGTTAGCGCGTCTCTCTTTAGTTCTATCCGTAGGGGAACAGGTGTGGACACTACGAGGATATATTTTATGAGGATATCTCATTTTGAGAGGTGATATTCAAGTTATGATTTTATCCTAGGTACGGACTGTTGAGCGATGGTGGGTGGCTACAGCAAGACTATCGTGTTCGTTGTTCTGGCATAAGATGTAGATTTTTATGATGTCTCACTTGAAAGAGGTTCGAGCTCGCGGTGATGTTTTTATGAAGTAGACTTCAGAGAGTATAGTTGTCTAGTTATATTAGATCCCGGTACGTAAGGACTTTTACTGATGTGAATCAAGTTATATCGGGTTTACCGTTGAGAGGACAAATTTAGCTCATTATTGTTTACGCATTGAGGACTTAGTGATAGTGGGAGCATCATGTCGTGTGATGCCTTGAGGGACATAGGCATAGAAGATTTTATTTATGTGTCGGGAGACAGTATTTTTGATAACTTAGTTAAGTGCTTGGACCCACGGATTTTGATGATTAACAATGCTAGGGAATAGTGCATTAGGAAAAGTTCTTCTAAGCTTCGTTGTGGGATATTATACGCATGGACCTTAATAAATGCTGGGAGTAGTGAGACGTTGTTGGATGAAAATCCATCTATTTTAAATGTTAAATTATTGAACATGTAGAGGAAACACTCAAAGTCGAGAGCTATTGCGATATATGGCAGTGGAGTCGGGTAGTGTTGTGAAGGAAGCACCGAGAAAACTTATGTACCATAAAGTAATGGGTGGGGTAATATCGAGAAGAATTAAATTGAAATTTATGGGGTAATCGAGAATACATGTAGGATATAGCCACGCCGAGAGTGAGGAGATGAGCTTGAGATAAGCCTATTACGTACGAGACATTAGTGATATTTATGCTGGGATGTTTGTGCTATAGTATAGAGTATGGTGAAACTTTGTGTTCGTTGTTCCGAGATATGAATTACTTGTGCTAGTTACAACCTGAAAGAGGGTCTAATCTATATATACATGTATATATGTTATTGAGTGTTTCATAATAGACTTATAAGAAAGTGTTTGAATTTTTATATTTGATCCCGGTGAGCAGGGACAGTTACTGATGGGATTCAGGGTGGATATGTTTATTATTGAGCGGGAGATATAGCTCGTGATGGGTTCTCGCTAAGAAACTAGTGATAGTAAGGGGCGAGGTATTGTATGATGTCTTTTGTAACATGAAAGTGGACAAGTATACTTTTATGTCAGGAGACGGGAATTTAGGGGGTACGTGTTATGGACTGAGGGCCTAACGGATCTCAATGACCAGCAATGTTAGGTAGTAGTGTATCGAAGGGTTCGTCATTTGGATTTCTCTCTGTAAGACATCCCACGTATTAAACTTAGTGCAACGTTGGAAGTGGGAAGATGTGTGGTTATTAGGACACAAGTTTGATACCTTGGTTATTATACATATATGTAGTTATAACCGTGAGTTGATAGTTATATTATGGTGTAAGGAAAGTAGAGATGGGTAACATCTGTGCGGTTAAGCATGGGTACAGGGTGTATCGGCGTCCTGGGTAATTAATTTAATTTTTATATAATTCACGATTAGAAGGGGTAGAGATATGTGTAGCAATCTTAAGGGCATGTGAGTAAAGGAAGAATTCGAGGCTTGGAGTACTAGACTTATCTAAATTTCGAGGACGAAATTCCTTTGTAAGGGGGGAAGTATGTAACACCCCATATTTCTGAGGATATAAAATTTAATTAATTTGTTGAGATAGGAATTAATTTATCTGTAGGATTTAATTAAATTATTGAATTGAGATTTAATTAATTTGGGTTATTTTTAAAAAAATTACATGTGTCGTAACTTGAGGTCGAAATTGAAGAATTTTAGTAAAATGACTTGAATGATGATTCTGAGTGCACTGTTGATTCCGGATAGGTCGAGATAGTTGAGAAAGAGTACTCAGAGGTAGTAATTGGGTCTCGGAGCATTTTTAGGCATAATTGGGCTCACACGAGGGTGTTTGGGTCATTTGGGCTTGGCCCGTAGGCTTAATTTCTGAATTAGTGATATAAAACCTAAGTTGGGGAGTTTCTGGCAGACACAACTCAATGAGAAAACCCTAGTTTTGCAGAGGATAAAAGAGGGAGAAATTAGGAGCCAAACCAAGAAGAGGTGTGTGTGTTCTTCGTCAAATCTTTGTCTACACCAAGGGAAATCAGACCCTACGAAGTATTCAGACAAGTAGTTAAACTCTCTTTCATTTAAATTGCGGTGTTGCCATTCATATCATGGTGGGTGTAAAGAAAATTTGTTTCTATAATGGGTTCACATGAACAGGTGGGTTCGAATAAATTTGGATAAATTGTATAGGAAAGGAATTTAATTGGTGAGATTATATTATTTGGTACTGTTGGAATTCAAATGACATTAGATACCCAATACTCAATGTTAATTAACGTTGGTTATTGGATCAAATTTGTGAACACAATCGTATAAAATCGTGAAAACTCACATCTGTAATTTCAATTGTTGGAGTGTTAAATCCATAAGGTTTAGAGATGCAGATGATGTTTAGGGTTGGTTTTACAGATCAGTACAAGGTGGGGAGTATTGGATTTAATTATGGGCTTGAGAGAAAGCTTAAGTGGCTTAGCAATGGCAGCAGTGTGTTGAGGAAGACGAGGGACTGAAAAAGAGATGTTATCTCGTTCAAACGACCCTAGGTTTTGGACATGGAGATAGATCTTTTCATTACAAACGTGTGGCCACCGGTTTCATAATTTTCTGATTTATTTTAATTAGTTATGATTTTTTTACGAAAAGGTGTCTGAATCCGAATTCTTTGGGAGAAAACAAATCTGGAATATTTAGGGAGGTTCATAGATGAGTGTAGGACTCTGAAAAATATCAAGGAACATTATTTTTACCTTGGAATTGGATGGGAATGAATTCGGGGTATGGATTTAGGAGTGTTTAGGATGAACAACACTTAAAAATATATGAACGGGTTCGAATGGAAATTTCGGAGGAAATTAGGATATGGGCTAGATTGAGATGTGCTTAGTATCTTAGATAAAAATATGAATGTAAGTTAATATTTATTGAATTAAAAGTTGGGGTTGTGACTCGGATATTTTTAGATAGAGAGCTACGGGAGTTAGGCATGGGGTAACCGGTTTAATTTATTATAGAGTTATATAATAAATTATTGAATATTAAATTTAACAAGGGGTCTTAAACTAAATCGTGGGATTTTGTGTAATAAATTTTAAGAGATGAAGATACGGACCGAATGAGTGAGTCTCAGTAGTGTAGTTGGGTGATATAACTTGAATGAGAACTAATTTAATGTGTGATTAATTAAATTACAAGTCAGGATATAGACTTGGGTATTTTGGGCTAGTTCTACGGGTGTTAGTCACGGGTTAGCAAAACTTTATTAAATATATGTATACGGTTATGTGTGATAGTATATTTATATTTGTGTGCTCTATAGATATCGGTGCGAATGATATTTATTGGAATACATACCCCTCTAGTGCTATCATAGGAGGTTGCGCGATGTGCGTTAGGGAGAGTATAGTCCCCAGGTCATATCGTCCACGATTTCTATTGTGTGATTTATTTCTGAAGCGAGACACTTTAGGTACGATTCGGTTTCACTTTCAGGGGAAATATGGCCACCTCCACTACATATGCGATATTTTTGCCCAAGTTCAGTGTGAGATAGGGGTGGCCGGGTAAGAGTGAGCATGCGTGGATCATGATAGAATTTTAGAGAACTCATCCGATGAGTTATTACCCGGGAATGGATGGTTATTATACACGACATGTGTGTGAATGTTGTAGTATACTAGTACGTACATAATATGAGTAGATAATTAAATACGGTATTTATACATAAGTGTAAATTTATTTCTTATATAACTAATGTCAACGTTATATGATTTAAAAATGTGATTTCTTATATAACTAGTGTGAAAGTTATATGATTTAATAAGGGGATTGCTTATATAACTAGTGTAAATGTTATATGATTTAAAGTAGTTGAAACGATTAATAAGTTAATGAGTAGATAACTTAATAATAAATTAAGAATACACGGGTTAGAATAATGTGGTGGCAAGAGGTGTGATACAGATAGTTAGGTGGGGTAGCTTAACTAGGAAGGTTAGCAGGAAAGCGTTAGGTGTGCACATTAGATGAGGAGTGAGCTATACCTAAAGTGAGTGCGACACTAGCTTAAATATGAAGAGTCTGCATGCATATTTAATTATTGTAATTTAACTGCTTACTAAATATTTTCAAATTATTTTACTTGGGCTGTGACCCGTGTCAAAATATTTACCAAAACCTTTTAGGTGTCCAACCACAAGGACGCCCAGTTTGAGGATTTTATCCAAATATGCGCAACTGCAGCTTGTGTAGAAGTTGCGGGACTTTGCTATAAACGCTTCGTTCATTTACTCCTAGTGTAGGATCTGTATTTCACTACTGGTAATCAGTTATTTATTTGACCTTGTGTATCTAGGTTTTGGTTTCAGTTTACTGTTGTATTCTATTATTGAAGCGATAGTTGATTCGATCACCTTTATTTATATTATTCATTTATGTTAGATTTAGTTATCAGTTTGTGTTGATGGTTTATTTTTATTTCTGCATGCTGTTAATTAATGAAAGATAAAATTTGGCACCAGTATAATTGAATTACTAGGTGGTTAGTAACTTTAAAAAGTTTACGAGAGTGATGCTAAGAATGATCCATATAAGACAATATTTTATTTTGATCACGGGCGAGGCACCCAGTATTTTAGTAGGCGGGGTGTCACAAGAACCCTAAAATCCCCCAAAAAAATTTAAAATTGCCAAATGAATTCTAGAACACTATTTCAACAAGAAAATCATTTTTCAAGCTCTCCGAATTAAATAACACATTTTTTTCTCCCCCAAATTATACCCCACAAACGGAATCCCAAAATATTTCCCCACCAGAATTCTGAAATCCAACTTTCCCAATGGATCATTTAGCCAATTGGTATCTCTCTGGAAGCGTCTCCAAGGGACACAGCAAAAATCAAAAAGTTCCCCCAACAGGGCTACATCCAATCCTCGAATTAATATCTTTTCCCCGGAAGAGTCTCCATATTTTTCCAGGAAAATTATACCCTATTCAAGGTCCTCAGAATTGACCTCGACCCTCAGAATTGGCCTCAACCCTCAGAATTGGTCACTCCCACTTAATGCCCTCAGAATTGGTCGCTCTTACCGAGGTTTTTAGAATTGGCATCGGCCCTCAGAATTGGCCTCGGCCCTTAGAATTGGTTTCGACCCTCATAATTGGTCACACCTACTCAGGTCCTCATAATTGGCCGTGACCCTCAGAATTTGTTGCTCTTACTTAAATCCCTCAAAATTGGCTTCGACCCTCAGAATTGGTCACTCCCACTTAAAGCCCTCAGAATTGACCTTAACCCTCAGGATTGATCGCTCTTACTCAAGGTGCTCAAAATTGACCTCGGCCCTCAGAATTGGTCGTTCCTATTCGTGTCCTAAAAATTGTCCTTGACCCTCAGAATTGGTCCTAAAAATTGTCCTTGACCCTAAAACGCTCGATTATCGTTCCCAAAATACTCTATGGCTTCTTCTGAGCCTCTCCTCCTATAATCCTTCTAACGGCCCTCACTAGTCATCCTATAATGTTTGGTGTACGAAGCCAAATTGAACTCGTATATGAATCACATCAACTATACTTAGGAGGAGGAGAACATAAGTCCCATACGTAAAGGAATACATTAATCCTAGAATAGGGCTCTATATAAAATAACGGTACGATGAAATCGTAGTAAGTCACAGAGATCCTAAGTACACTAGAACCAGATGATCTGATACCATCTGTGACACCCCGCCTATTTTAACCATGGGTGATCAGTCCTTTATTAAAATAAACAAGAATCTCATATGGTTCATTCTTAGCATCACTGTCGAATTTTTTTTAATTTACTAACCACCTATCTTAAATTAAGCGTGTGTCAAATTTTATCTTTCATTAATAACAACATCTGGAAATTAATTACAATCACCAAACCATCCAAACAGTAATATCAATATGAATCCATCACAATATTAATAACTAAATAAATAATGCCGAATAGACTATCGGTTTAAAATACAAAAATCCAACTACGAGTATATTAAATAAAAACAAATCCACTATACATATTCTGATAGAACTTAGTAAGGAAATAGCAGAATGGGGAACATGCCCAAATGAAATAACTAAAACTGAATCCTACTCTAGGAAGGAAGCAACTGAAGCGTCTAATCCAAATCCTATAGGTATCCACAAGTGTTGCAGCTACGTATCCCCGGAACAGATCATTAAGCTTAGCGTCCTTGTGGCTAGACACCTAAAAGGTTTTGAAAGTATTTTGCAAGACGGGTCAGATTCCAAAACATTTGAAAATATTTAACAAGTATTTATCACAGTTTAAAATCATTTATTGATTACACATGTTAGTTCAACGTACACTCCATTGAGTTCCTCACCCCTCAATTAATGTGCACGCCTAATGTCTCGTACCTAGCTATGCTACCAAACCCACTAAGTCTCCTTAATAACTATCAATCTGCTAAAGGGTTTGGATCTCCCATACTGCCCATAAAGTACGCTACCCATTAACTCCTCAGTTAAATATCTCTTTAACTTCACCCGTACCGCCCATACCGTACGCTATCATAACACTAATATTTAACATGTATTGTATGTTATTATTAATCATAATTAACATCTCACTTATGTTATCGTTAAACCACATTCTTCAATTACTCTACTTAAATCATCATTTAGATATACGCTATGTAACTTAACTACCACTACACACTAGGTAAAATATCTCTTAATTACATCACATTTAGATATACGATATCTACAGTACTTGCACACACAAATAGGATAATACACATGTATGTATAGATATGTCACACAATTTATATACATAACTCTAGCATCCCAAAGCAAAGAATCGCGGTGCGAGCATGCATACTCTACTATCAAGTCCATATACCACTCGTACCCAATCCAAGACCAATGGTTCGGCATGTTTCCTCAACCCAAAATAAATCAACACACAATGGAGGCGAACACGGTTCTAAGTCTTTAGGATATGCACATACCTAACATACCCAAATGACTTGCCAGCCGCATTAATACACAGATATAGTGATCCACCTTATGTTCCATGTTCTAGGACACAAATCTAGACATCACTGGAATCGCCAAGGTGGGTCGCCCTCCTCTCGGAAACCATCTAATAGCAGGCAGCGTAGGTATGTTAACACACATAAGAAAGCACATAATAGGCATACACACAAGATATTCATATGTCTTATACTGGCATACACACAACCTATAAATATAATTCGTATAGGTATACACACAACCTATCAATATCATCCGTATAGGTATACACACAACCTATCAATATCATCCGTATAGGTATAGACTCCACCTATAGTATAATTTGTATAGATATTTACTCAATCTATAATATAATCCATATAGGTATACAATCAACCTATAATTATCATTTGTATGTAGTATATATATATATATATAGAGAGAGAGAGAGGAAGGCTCACTTATATTATGATGTATATATCACACCTAGTTCTAGATCCTAAGAAACCTTTTCTCCCAATTTTTTACTTTTCTCTTGAAATTAATCTTCTAATCAACCCATATTCAAAAAATTAGGTCAAAATACATTTTGTAGCGATTTTTAAAAAATTCACAAAAAACTGCTGGCGCGGACCCTTATAAATAAGGTATTTGGGCAGTTTTTTGTGGATTTTTTAAAAATAGCTACAAAATGTATTTTGACCTAATTTTTTGAACATGGATTTATTGGAAGGTTAATTTTAAAAGAAAAATAAAAAATGGAAAAAGTGTTTTTTAAGGCCTACAAGTAGGTGTGATGTATGGATGATGTATAAAACATGATGTAGGTGAGCCTTCTCCTATATATATAGTATATACTTATCGTCCTTAACAATTTACAATTATAACTCCCTACCGTATTCTCCTAAGTATTATTCTCCATCCGAAGGGCCCATGGTTACCCCTTAAATTAATTCAGTAGTTATTTCATCCACACACCACTGGTCGATATCATAGGGTCACTCGACATCCCCATGACTCGATTTCATTCTCATGAATTTATTTATGTTATACATTATGCTCGATTAACCTTCTCCTTAGTTCTTCTCCATTATGACTAATCCCCAACCCTACCATTAGCTTACTGATAATCAAAATATTTCTCACTATATCTTAAAGGCATCCCAAAAGTCCACCCGATCATTAATCGCAAGTTCTAGGCTGAAAAGGGGAAAATTGCCAAAATCTTGGAAATCGAATCAATTCGACCAAGGAGCCGAATCGATTCAAAATTGTACAGGTCTTCTTCTTCATCTCATTTTGCGATTTTTCACCATTAAAACTTAATCCACTCATCACAAAACTTCACCAAACCCTTAACCAATATATCTAAACATCATATACATATGTAGGATGGATTTCTAACGTAAATCTTGTACTAAATCCATACAAAATTCATCCAAAATCAGATTTAAGCTCCATTAATCATTGAAACCCTAGATTTTGTGTAATTCACATAAATTCCTCATAAACCCAGATTTCTTCCATTATTATCATCACATAATTTTTTATTTCATTTTTTAATTATGTAGGAATTAAATTTACATACAAATCCTACCCAACATTATGTGTTTAAGCTTCAAAAACCCCAAGGACATCAATTAAATCAATAATTATGAAACCCTACACTACATGGGTGTTATAACCTCTTAAAAACATGAAAGATAAACACTTGCCTTGTCATTGCAGGTATGAATCTATTTATTGATGGTGGTGTTGATCTCTCTCGTTCCAATTTCGATTCCGACAATAATAGTGGATGAATCGAGATGCTACACCTCCAAATTCTCATTTTTTCCTCTCTAATGGCCTCTCCTCTTTTCTCTTTTGATTCTTAGGGTTTTATATATGATATGTTGCTGCCCTAAATGATTAATCTTAGGTTTTAAATCTCAATTTCAGAAATTAGACTTAAAGGCCAAGCCCAAGTGACCCAAACACTACCGTATAGACTCGGTTATGACTAAAAAGGCCCCAATACCCAATTACAACCCTCAGGTATACTATTTAGACTATCTCAAACCATTCGAAATCAAATGTGACCTCGAAGTTGCCATCTGAGTCACTCTACAATAATTTCCCACCTTGTCCTCAAATAGTCTACGCGTATCATTCGCTGCAACGTATAATAATTTTCACGCAAATTATTCCATCAACAACAATCATTTTCGCCCAAAATATTAATTCTATCAATTCACGGTGCACATGTGATTTAAAATCCATCGAATTAATTTATTTCTGAATTACTAAAAAATACGGGGTATTACATACTTCCCCCTTAGAAAGAAATTTTGTCCTCAAAATTGGATAAGTCTGGTACTAACAACTTCGGATATAACCTTGCACAACATCCATATTATTCATAAAGTTACAATCATTTTGTGATCCCCACTACACTTCTACTAACGGTAACCTTCAGCCCGACGGTCTATACACTACCGTTCAATCTAGTGACCAATTCTCTTTAGTCACCTTACACCAAAATATTTCATCCTTTTGTTTACCAACTCACTTTGGTGACTACAAAACACATTACCATCTTTCCCAACACTTCCCACTTTGATGGATTGATATACTAACGGCTATACCATTCACTATCCTCGGTAAGCTCCCCTCCTCCCTAGGTGCCAACTTCCCCCTTTTTCAACTACTCTTATACTTAACACATACTTGACCTCGTCTTATGATTACGGACCCTACTAAAATTTCAGCTAATTAGGGCGCCCATACACCCTATACCCACGCATACCGCACAAATGCAACCCTAATCCACAGGTCGTAAATCATAATATAACTATCAACTCTAAGTTATAATCACATATGCATACAATAACTAGGGTACTAAACCCTTTTCCTAGTGGAAAAACCTCTCTAAACTTCCAACGCATGCTAAGTTTCATGTGTGGGACGTCTCGCAAAGTAAAATCCAAGCAAAGAACCCCACCAATACACTACTACCTAACACTGTTGGTCGTCAAAATCCGTTAGGCGCTCAGTCCATAACATGTACCCCCAAATTTCTCGTCTCCTGAAATAAGAAGTCTACTCGTCCACTCTCATGTCACTAAGACGACATACAACACGACGCTCTCACTACCATTAAGTTCTTAGCGCCATATAAATGACGAGTTATATCTCTCTGCTCGGCAATAAACACAATGCACCATGAATCAAATCAGTAAAATGTCCCTACGCACCAAAATTAAACATAACCATACAAAATACTTACCAAAGTCTATGACACCAGACTATATATATGCTGGCTCCACCCTCTTTCAGGTGATGAAACATAAAATAAAATATCTCACCCTTGAATAACAAACACGATAGTCTTATCACACAATATGCTACCACTCAAACCCTCGGTATCTAGTCGCAACACATGATCATAATATACTTCACTTTTATACCTCTCAAAAGTAGAAATTTATAACGTAAAAATCCTCTTAGTCTCCGCACCCGCTCCCCTACATGCGACACGGAAGAGCCCCGCTACACAACCGTAACTTCATACCTAATAAGGCTGACACTGTCGACTCACCCACCAAATCTGACTCACTCGTCAATTTTAGTCTTAAAAAACATTTACTTTGTGATGCACCCATGTCACCCAACTAATCCCGTACTCATAAGGATAAAAAAATTGTATCTCCATTTGCATATACCTTTCCTGGTCAACGGGTTCCTGAGACTAACTCTCGCGTTGGCACTGACCCATGATCTGATGAAATAAGTATATATCCAGGATCTCATCCTATAGTTTCCCCCTGCCTCGCTCCGAGAAATCCTTCTCCTTATGGCCCGTCTTTCCACAATCGTAACAAATTCTAGATGAACTATCTTGCTTTTGTCCCTTGCCCTGCTAGCCTCCCCCATTGTTCCCCTGGACCTGAAGGCCCTGAGGAACAGGATGTTGTTGTTATTGAGGACCCTGATGATCCTGCCTGATCTAACCCTTCTCGGGTTGGTAACCTTCAAACTTAAATCTCTTTGTCCTATTCCCCAGCTAGAAGTCTCACTCTTGCGGCTATTATTGTGCCCCACTAGTACCGTTCCCATCTACCTTCCTAATCTAACTAGTCTCACTTTCTCGTTGTGGACAAGTTCAATACAGGTGACCCTACTTTCACACATAGGACATATTTTTGTGCCATTTCCATGTCTATGTCCCCACTAGCCATGTCGAGATGATCTTCTCTCGGACCTAGTAGTCTTGGCCCCAATTGCTACCCTCATTGTCCCTTTAGCTCCTCTATCCCTATGGAACTCGATGTTGGACTTGATGACCTTAACTAAACCCACCATTACTTGTTAGGACTTCCATTAATCTCAATCATTTAAATGGGTCCCCTACTGGGTATACTCTCCTATGGTTCTTCACTAGCACCATTTAATCCAGTATTTCTCTTTCGCTATATTCTCCAACTCTCTTGGCTCCCCTCTCATGGAAACATTGATATAAACTAATAAACGTATGACCTTGATGACATCGGCACTAGTCATACTAGCCAAATTTACCATCCATGCTTGTGTATTCTACCCACGAGTCCATTATCGACTACGGACCCTTTTTTATTCTCTGTATCCCTTTCATCGGGTACGAAGTTCGCTAAATAAGTCAACTTCCCTCTCACGATTGGTCTCTATCGGGCCCACTTATGATAAGTTTTGAAACTCCATTCACACCTCTGTTTGAACATTAGATGGAAGATCCTACGATCGAATCGCACCCAAATTTCTCATTATTAATGTATCTCTCCACGATTCTGGTGACTGGTTCCCATCATTACAATGCTTCTCCTATGAGCAAAAATAATTTCGCCTGAAATTTAATCCCCGGTGTCACTCCATTAAACACTACACAATTGCCTTTATATTATCTCCTTCCATTGGCCCATCACACATTTCTCACTTCCCCGAATCCTTATATATGACTTTTCAAAAGAGTTCCTCTGACTCCCCATTTCCTGACTACGTGGGTGAGTCTAACTTTATACCACTGTTATCTAGCTACTGCTCCCGAGCGATTATCCTATTGTCATCTACCTGAATAATAATCATGGTGACTTCTATCTCGATTATCGTTCCCAAAATACTCTATGGCTTCTTCTGAGCCTCTCCTCTTATAATCCTTCTAACGGCCCTCACTAGTCATCCTATAATGTTTGGTGTACGAAGCCAAATTGAACTCGTATATGAATCACATCAACTATACTTAGTAGGAGGAGAACATAAGTCCCATACGTAGAGGAATACATTAATCCTAGAATAGGGCTCTATATAAAATAACGGTACGATGAAATCGTAGTAACTTACAGAGATCCAAAGTACACTAGAACCAGATGATCTGATACCATCTGTGACACCCCGCCTATTTTAACCATGGGTGATCAGTTCTTTATTAAAACAAACAAGAATCTCATATGGTTCATTCTTAGCATCACTGTCAAAAACTTTTTTAATTTACTAACCACCTATGTTAAATTAAGCATGTGTCAAATTTTATCTTTCATTAATAACAACATCTGGAAATTAATTTCGATCACCAAACCATCCAAAAAATAATATCAATATGAATCCATCACGAGATAAATAACTAAATAAATAATACTGAATAGACTATCGATTTATAAAATAAAAATCCAACTATGAGTCTATTAAATAAAAATGAATCCACTATACAAATTCTGATAGAACTGAGTAATGAAATAGCTGAAGGGGTGACATGCCCAAATGAAATAATTGAAACTGAATCCTACTCTAGGAATGAAGCAACTGAAGCGTCTAATCCAAATCCTACAAGCATCCACAAGTGATGCAGCTATGCATCCCCAGAACAGATTATTACGCTCGGTATCCCTGTGGTGGGACACCTAAAAGCTTTTGAAAATATTTTACAAAACGGGTCAGAGCCCAAAACATTTGAAAATACTTAGCAAGTATTTATCACAGTTAAAATCATTTATTAATTACACATGTTAGCTCAATGTACACTCCCTTAAGTTCCTCACCCCTCAACCAATGTGCACGCCTAACATCTCCTACCTAGCTATGCTACCCAACCCATTAAGTCTCCTCAATTACTATCTATCCACTAAAGGGTTTGGCTCTCCCATACCACCCATACAGTACGCTACCCATTAAGTCCTCAGTTAAATATATCTTTAACTTCTCCCATACCACCCATATCGTACGCTATCATAACACTAATAATTAATATGTCTCGTCTGTTATTATTAATCATAATTAACATCTCACTTATGTTATTGTTAAACCACATCCTTAAGTTAGTCTACTTAAATTATCTTTTAGATATACGCTATATAAATTTACCAACATTACACATAAGGTAGAATATACCTTAATTACATCACATTTAGATATACGCTATCTACAGCTACTACTTTCACACACAAGTAGGATAATACATATGTATGTATTGATATGTCATACAATCTATATACATAACTCCAGCATTCCCAAGCTAAGAACCGCGGTGTGAGCTTGTATACTCGGCTATCAAGTCCATGTACCTCTCGTACCCAATCCAGGACCAATGGTTCGGCATGTCTTCTTGAACCCAAAATAAATCAACACACAATGGAGGCGAACGTGGTTCTAAGCCTCTAGGATACGCACATACCTAATGTACCCAAACGATCTTCCAGCCACACTAATACACACAAATAGTGTGTTCACACACATAAGAAAGCACATAATAGGCATACACACAAGCTGCCCATATGTCGCGTATAGGCATACACACAATCAATAAATATAATCTGTATAGGTATAAACACAACCTATAAATATCATCCGTATAGGTATACACACAACTTAGAAATATCATTCGTATAGGTATGCACTCCACCTATAATATAATCTATATAGATATTCACTCAACCTGTAATATAATCCATATAAGTATACACTCAACCTATAATTATCATTCATACGTAGTATATATATATATATATATAATACTTATCGTCCTTAACAATTTACGATTATAACTCTCTATCGCATTCTCCTGAGTATTATTCTCCATCCGAAGGGCCCATGGTTACCCCTTAAATTAATTCAGTAGTTATTTTATTCACGCACTACTGGTCGATATCATAGGTTCACTCGAAATCTCTGTGACTCTATTTCATTCTCCCGAATTTACTTATATTATACATTATGATCGATTAAACTTCGCCTTAATTCTTCTCCGTTATGACTAAGACCCAACCCTACCATTAGCCTATTGATAATCAAAATAGTTCTCACTATACCTTAAAGGCATCCCAGAAGTCTACCCGATCATTAATTGCAAGTTATAGGATAAAAGGGGAAAAATTGCCAAAATTTGGGAAACCGAATCGATTCGATCGTGACCTGAACTGATTCGCTAACCGAATCAATTCGGCCAAGGAGCCGTACCGATGTGAAATTGAACAGGTCTTCTTCTTCCTCTCGTTTTGCGATTCTTCACCAGTAAAACTTAATCCACTCATCATAAAACTTCACCAAACTCTCAAGAAACATATTTAAACATCATACACATATGTAAGGAGGATTTCTAATGTAAATCATGTACGAAATATATACAAAATTCATCCAAAATCATATTTAAGCTCCATTATTCATTAAAACCCTAGATTTTGTGTTCTTCACATAAATTCCACAAAAAACCCAGATTTCTTCCATTATTATCATCAAATAATTTTTTATTCATTTTTTAATTACGTAGGAATTAAATCTACATGCAAATCCTACCCAAGATTATGTGTTTAATCCTCAAAAACCGGAGAACATCAATTATATCAACAATTATAAAACCCTACATTGCATGGGTATTATAACCTCTTAAAACATGCAAGATGAATAGTTTCCTTGTGATTGCAGGTCTAAATCCATTTCTTGATGAAGGTATTTATCTCTTCTCGTTCCGATTTTGATTCCGGTAATAATTCTGGATGAATCAAGGTGCTACACCTCCAAATTCTCTTTTCTTCCTCTCTAATGGCCTCTCCTCTTTTATCCTTTGATTATTAGGGTTTTAGATATGATATGGTGCTGCCCCAAATGACTAATCTTAGGTTTTACATCCCAATTCCCAAAATTAGGCTTAAAGGCCAAGCTCAAGTGACCCGAACACTCCCGTATAGGCTCGGTTATGACTAAAACGGCCTCGGAACCCAATTACAACCCTCGGGTACACAATTCCAACTATCTCGACCCATTCAAAATAAACCGTGACCTCGAAATCTCCATCCGAGTCACTCTACAAAAATTTCCCACCTTGTCCTCAAATAGTCAACACGTATCACTCGTTGTAATGTATAATAATTGTCACGCAAATTATTCCATCAACAATAATCATTTTCTCCAAAAAATTTTAATCTTATCAATTCACCGTGGACGTGTAACTTAAAATTCACCGAATAAATTTATTTTTGAATTACTTAAAAATACGGGGTGTTACAATAGAGGGCGTGAGCTCACTCTCAAGGCACACCTCAGATCCATCAATATCAGTGATCTCAGCAACATTCTCTTATAATCGACAAAGTTTCCTTATGTGAAATTCCTTTGCATCTTTCATTCCCATCATTTTCGTAGCCAATTTATCAAAATATCATTCTCTCTCATCCAACATTCATCTCAATATTCAAGGGAACTCATCAAGGATCAAGATCAAGCCTTAATTCTCCAAAGAAGGTCTAAACACCCTTATCTCTCGTTAAATTTCTTTATATTTACATTAGTTATATAAATTATTAATTTAGCTTTTACTTTAGTTCATACACATTAATGCATCATTTATTATTAGTCATATTGTACATACTTTATTTTCTATAAAAAAATCCAAAACAAAGAAAAAGAGGGTTATTCCTATAAATTTCAACGAGATTTTCCATCACAATCTCTCAAAAAAATATATTTTCTACACACATACATATAATAGACTCCCGTTCGAATCTATGGGATAAACCCCACGTGAACTACGTGAATTTTGATACCTTTATATGCTACGTAGACGTCTCGGGCTAAAAGCCAAGGCTCGACTCCAATTTCCCAATTTTTTATTTTTCCCATTCTCGTATTTGCATCCTTATCATATATATATATATATATATATATATATATATATATATATATATATATATATATATATAATCCATATCGGCGTTTCATCTAACATATATTATCGTTTCAACATAATGATCAATATCTCGTTAAATGCATACATCGTATTTTCTAAATATTATTTTGGGAACATTCCTATGGATGACCTCACTCAATATTCTCCATGATATGAGTTGGGCGATTCCCATGTCCATTTATATATACATGCACATACATTTCACGAACAAATTAAGAAAAATAGTAACACAAGTCCATGAGAGACCGAAAGGGTATAATGGGTGCCTAACACCTTCTCATTCCATAATTTAGCCCCCGAACCTTTGAACTATTGGTTTCGTAAGCATCAGTTTGTCTTTGATACCGCTCTCTCAAGGCGGCGATATGTTCTTTTTCCTATTTTGTGAAAAATAGGTTGGCGACTCCATCTTTTTACATTACCCCACATCGACAACGGCCAAAGCGCTCCTAGAGAAAGAGGGCGCGAGACCTTCTCCCTTTTTCCCCCCACAGGGAAGGGAGAGATCGGGATGGCCACACAAATTATAAGTAAAAGAATAAAAAGATTTACAAAATTTAAATACTTGATGGACCGAAGATATAGGAGCACTCTTAATGTCATTTTGAAAACAAAAAAATCGGTTGAACAAACGATTAGGTATTTGATAAGTATAAGCAAAATAATATGTAAGGACATAATTCCATTGTCTCTAGGTAACAAAGAATATGTCATATACCGCTACAACCGTCGAAGAAGTTTGTAAGATGTGGGTTCTTGGAATACAGTCAGTATCAAGTGAGGCGTAACCCCTTATCAAGATCGGGATCAACATCGTGCAATATTAAATGTTTGACAGTGAACACGAGTGAATAAGAGGCAAAGGGATTCAATATTCAGACTTATATTAAATGATATGTTGGCATACTAAATACAAAACATGCATAATAAATAGATGAGACCAGCAGGTAGCTTGGTCGGAGGGAGAAAGAGCAAGCACTTTAGGCACAATAAAGGCAAGGGAAGAACTTCAAGCTCAGTTAATGCTCAATGATATGAGTATTAAGTGGGTGTGGGAAATAATGTTCTCGCAACAGTTCTCGCATATGGAGGGATTTGGGAAGCAATTCTAGGCCCAGAAAATGCTCTCCCTGTTAAACGGTTTGTATGGTGTATTTATATGAAGGGCAAGTTACTTGAGTAAACTTACCCGTGCTCAATATGATCGATTATATTAAATGCACAAGTACCTCCCATTAATTTAGAAGATATTTCATTAAATGCATGGGATCTCATAATTTGGTGGGAAACCGTTTCATTGGCTGGAGGTATGGTGGGAATTAATGATGGACATGACGTGGCATCTTGGGGATTATCTTATAACGGCTAAAGAGTCAGGTTTAGTGAACTAAACCTGTCGTCCTAAGGATAAACCCACTTGAGTGTCGTAACTTTGAGTCCCTAAATGTCAGACGTTATGACGTTAGAAAGTGGGTAAATAGTGACTCTATTAGGTGCATGTTCAAATCAGTCAAGCGGGATAACGTCTACTTTAAGGTTGCTCGGCTGGTAGGTAGCTCAAGTGTTTAGTTTTCTATTTATTGGTTAAGAACTATCTTAAGACCAGGGTTGCAAGATTGAGGTACCTCGAGGAGGTTCCCGTGAACAAGTAGGAGTTGAGGTAGCTCGGTTGCAATGGCTCGAGCAACCATATGTACTAAGTGAAGCTTTGCCCAAGTGTTCCAATAGGGTTGGTAGTTGTGTTCCCAATATTGCCTTGCTCTCAATCCTCCAAACCATGTCCCTACAAGGTTCCCAAGAAGAGGTTGTTCGATAGAGCATGTTAGATCTCCCACGCCCTACCAGGCATGGTCCCTCGTGGGCACCCAACAACCTCGCTCAACATATAATGATAGGATAAAGTACATGATATAATTCATTCTATTTCTTATTACAAACTATCATCATTCGAGAGACTTTCATCTACAAGTTGGATCCTTCGAACGAGGTCCGTAGGATAATCTTTGAGGTGGGTCCTTCGGGTCACTAATGTGGAGAATCTTCGAGGTAACTTGCTCGGGTGACCTTCATCCACCTTCTTCGTCTGCCAATCAATATATTAACCAAGTTAATCACTCTTTGGCTGGGACTCCCGCCTATATTTTCCTCTTCGTAGAGATATTTTTTTATTGCATGAAGAAATATCTGTACGAAACCCTTTGTTGATATTCAATCTTTTCATGCAATAAATTTTCAATATCTTTGGGCACTTGATATATAAGTAATAACAAAATATTAGCAGTGGAGGTGTTATATCTTCCTTTATCTTTCGAACCACCTTATCTATTTGATGAATATCTTGCCATACTTAAGATGATATCTCTTCCTTTTGAGATGTTCATAATTACCCATGGCAGATGTCTAGGGTAAAGTGGAGAGGTTTATTAAAATTTCCCCCAAAACTCTTGGTAAAAAGACTCTAAGCATGTTTCATTTAATAAGGTTGTAGTTTGTGTTTATGTCTATGACACGTGGCAGCGCCAGGGTACGCGCGTGTTCGCCACACTTCTCACTCACGCGTTTGCTCCTCGAAACGTCATCATTGCGACCCTTGAACTCTGTTGTAACACGTGCATGGTGAACACGCAAGTTGAATTGATCTTTATTGTACTTCTCTAAGAGCTACCTTTTGCCGCCCATTGGGGTTCGTGTTGCCCCTATAAAAGGGGGTGTGCTTTCATTTCAAATTTCCACCTTTGGGTTTTCGTCTTTGAGTTGAGCTTTTGTGAGAGCAAACTTTTCCTTATTTTCCAACTTCATTCCTTTTCAACTTACCCTCTTATCTTACTCTCCCAAGTTCCCGATGGCACCCATCGTTAAGAGAACTCACTCTACTAGGGGTGCTTTCCCTGAAACTCAGGCTCATCAAAACCAATGGGCGTGTTACCACCGCGCTTCCTACTTCAGGGAGTTCGATCATTTCTGGCAGACAGCAAAGAGGTTTCCCAGTGAACTAGAGCCAGTCGAAAACCCTAAGTTATTGATGAACGAGGGAGAGGATGCTCAGGACTTCGTCTATATCCCTACCGCCACCGTTACCCGATTTCGCATTGAGCGTGGTAATTTCCCTTACTCCAAGGTGGAGTTTGAGGCTTCTTATGGTGCTTATGAGGGGTTAGGTCCTTGGACCCACTACATCCATTCCAAGTACTCTGTTTAGCTTGCTCTTATTTGCCTATTTTTCTCCGGTTGGCTAGTTGATCTCACTCTTGCCAAAAATAACACTGCCCTTCAGCTACTCGTGTCTCATTGGAGCCACAAGTCACATACCTTTGTGGCCTCTTGGGGTGAATTTACCATCAACCTCGAAGATGTTTATGAGCTACTAGGATTAGAAGCGACGGGATTTAACACATTTTTTAAAGAAACGATGTTCAGCAAAGAGAATTCCTTGAGGGCTGAGTTAGAAGCGATTATGAAAGACTGTATGGTTACATATAACAAGTGTACCTATTTAGAGGTAATCATGTACTTATAATTTATTAAAGACAAGGTAGTGATTAGGGCCCGCGAGGCAGTAAAGGAAAATCCTCGTAGAAAATAAGTGTTTGAACAACCAATGGCAGGAAAGGGTTTTAATTCTCAGATCGAACTAGCTGGTTACATCTGGGTGATGCTGTCAAAGATCTATCTCCCACGAAAGCCCCATGATTGCCCTCAAAAGGACTTGATAAATATGGCTATTCGAATGGCAAGCGACGTGAAGCCTCCCCTTGCGGCTATCATACTTGGTTCATTGTACACTTGGTTGGACCGACTGGCGACAAATTCAGCCAGGAGCATCGGCAGGTTTGATGTTTCTAATTATGTGAAACACGTTCTTTTAACAACTTTCCTTTGTGATTACTTTCCAAACTATACATCAGCCGGTAACTACCCCGGTTCTCAGCCCATCAGGATCCCCAAGATCTGTTGTTGAAATCATAAAAGTGTCAAGAAGCCTATTATCTCTTTGATCAATAGAGCCGAAAGGTTCTTACCTCGCCCCTATGTTGGGGTGGACCAATTTTTTACTAATTATTTTTTTACTGAGGAGGCGTCCTATCACTCCCCTCGATGACGCACTTGTCAGGAACTTTCCATCAAATAACATCCCCCTTATGTTGATCCCTTCCTACTTACCCTCTTACACGGAATGGTCTTATTTATATTCCGTTTACAACCCCCGTCATGTAGCCTTGCAATTTGGTTACGATCAAGGAACCCCTCTACTAAGCCACTTCACCCACGAGAAGCCTACAAAATTTTCTTTTACTTGTGCTAATTACCTAACTTCAGATGTGGTAAATCTCTACGTCAGCTACTCGGCCAATCCTATCATTCCGTACAAGGAAGATCGAGGGAGTAGGTCAGCCATGTATATAACAGTGTTCTGGCAAAACCAGCTTGTTCGCTTTCAAAGTAACGTTCTGAAAGAACCTTGATATCCTAAGGTTGAGAGATACCCTCCCATAGAGTTAGGTTTAAGAAATTGTACCACCTTCAACTCGATTTTCCCTCTGAGTACTGTTAATAACTCTATTCCTTCTGAGCTGCCTTCGATTCCTCCAGTGGACCAAGCTGTGGTCAAGAAGAAGAAAGCATCTTAATCCTCCATTTCAGCCGAGGTAACTGTTGTTGCTCCTGGTCCTTCGAGGCCAGTTGAAGGAAGTGATACTCCGCGTGTTGCTTCGTCTGGAGCAGGTGTGAGGGCTACCATAAAATCCCCAATGAAGAAGCTCAAAAATGTTCAGTAAGTTTCAGTGGCCCGTACTCCTGACCTCAAAGTCACCCAAAAAGTCAGTCTAATGTTTGATCATCTTCGACAGACTTAGGATAACTTTAGCGAAGAATATAGGGCTTTTATGTCAGTCGAGATGGATTCCTGTGGTTTCTCGTACGTTCCTCATCCTGCTGAAGCTAGTGAATAAAGGAAGGCAATTAGCCCTCTTAAGCTTGTGCTAGAGGTATCGAGCGAATCAAGTAAGGAGGGGCTACCTGAGAAGCATGTAGCATCTGGTTCTGATGATGGTGGTGATGATGATAAGGATAAGGATAATGGTGAGGAAGGAGAAAAGGAAGAGGCCGAAGAAGAAGAAGAAGAAGAAGAAGAAGAAGAAGAAGAAGAAGAAGAAGAAGAAGAAGAAGAGGAGGAGGAGGAAGAAGAAGAGGAAAATGAGGATACTGCATTGGTCTAGCGACGCACGTTGAGGAGGATAGTTTCCCTTTCTAAACCTGCCTCACCTCCTGAGGATTATGAAGTTTCAGAGGATGTGTAGGAAGAATAAGAGGTATACTTTCCATTATTCTTCTAAGTATTTAACCTTTCCTCTTTTACATTGTGAGATTGACTCTATTTTGTTCCAACTCTCCCCTTTTTTCAGGTCGATGCGCGAGGTAGCTAGCACGATGATGTTGAAGAGAGCGGTTTGTTAGAGAAGCGTGGCAAAGTTGTACCTATCTCGTAAGAAACTGTATGGCAGTAGATAGTTGCCCCTATTATTTTGCAGGTAACATCCAATTTCCCCCTAGGGGCAGTTATTTCTGATACTTCAGCTGAATCAAGTAGTGGCTATTCACCTAATCCTACTTTTTTACTCAAGCAGGTTGATCTTAAGGCAGGCGTGTCCGTTGCAAGGATTGTTGAAGCTGCTCCTAAATCCCCCGCTCTTGTTAGTTCGTTGCCCATGGTAACATTTTTTTTCTCTTGATATTCTAAATTATTTTATTTCTTTGACTTAATATTCTAACTTTCTCTCCATTGTGCTTCGTAGGTATCTTTACCCAACCATGTTGCTTTGTTAGTCCCCATCCCCTCTTATGACCAGGTTCTTATTACTATTTTTGGGCCCTCTATCGAAGTTGCTGTTGCGGGCCAAGAAGAGAGGAGACTGGAGGAGGCTGTTGACGAAGGGGGGGATGTGATTGCCCCCAAGAGCAATGCCCTTTGGTGGCTCCTATTTTGGCTGAAGAAGAAGATGTAGTTCAAATGTTTACTCGTGAATTTGCTGATGAGCAACATCCAGAGGTAGACTTGTCTTCTTCTAAATATATCCTGCATTTAAACTTTATTAATTTTGCCAAGTCGTATTGGTCTTAGAAATCTCCCATAATCGAGAGTCAAGCGCGCCAAGTTATATTGGTCTTTGATAAGCACCCAAAACTGTACAATTTATACCCCGAATAGATGTATTTTAGTTGCTAATTCTCGACAATATGGGTCTTATGCGCTTAATTGTTCAATATGCAGGCCGAATGCAAGTTGCGGTGTTCAAACGCGAATTTCAAGGCAATTGTGTGTTTTATGGAGCTAAATACCGTTATCCCGTAACCTAGCCTACCCAAACCAAGCCTAAACTGTCCCAAACCTTGTATGTGTTTAGTTTGTGTCCTTTTTAATATTTTTATATTTTTAGTTTGTGTCATTTTTATTTTTTAGGATTAATTTTAGGTTTATTCTAGAATTTTTAGATTTTATTTTTATTTTTATAAATTTTATTTTATTTTATTTTTATTAATTTTTAGTCTTAGTTTTTATTTTATTTTATCTTATTTTATTAAGATTAGATTTTTAGGATTTCATTTAATTTTTTTTAATTTTATTTGATTTTACATTTTTAGGATTTTAATTTTAATTTTATTAGATCTTATTTTTATTTTTATTTCTTTCATTTTTAATTTGAGTCTTTATTATTAGAAGTAGGATTTTTATTTTAAATTTTTAGTTTTATTAGTTTTAGATTTTTATTAGTTATATTATTTTTAGGGGTTCAAATTAAACACACACCCTAAAACCTACACACTACCAAACACACTATCCTACTCCCTCATCCTCACACATTATCCCCTACACCCTCACCCACCAAATCCCCCCCCCCCCCCCCCCCCACTTCATCTTCAACCTCAAACCTTCTCTCTCACCCATTATCAAAACCCACATCCACCATTACCAAAATAAAACCTCCGTCTCCGATCACCTCCACATCTCACCATCTACAACAAACCTCCAACCCCTTCCCATCCATACCAGCGACCCAGCGAACCCCACCTCCGACAATCGCCGGCGTTCCCTAACCCCTTACCCGCCGGCAACCTCCTATCAAAATCCGGAGACAACACCGCTGCGTCACCCCCTTACGCCGGTGTCAAACCCGGACCTCCAACCCTCTACCTGCGCGACCCACGTCCGACCCACCATAGCCAGCAGCCCCTACTAACAGACCGCCGGCAGCTACCTCTCTCTCTCTCCTCGATCCAAACCGCGGCACTGCCTACTCGCGATCCGACCCAGCCGTGACACACCTTAAACGCAACACCATGGTTTACCCGCATCCACCATCTTCAAACCCATAACCCATTTCATCCAGGCCAAAACCCATTTTCCATTTCCCCTTTTAACAAAAACGTGACCTGCTTAAAGCCAAATTTCAAGACCAAGTCAAACCAAAGACAAACTCACTAAAGCCACTAAACCCACTTTTAAACCTTTTACCCATAATACCCTTTCTTAATACTTTTCTAAAATTACCCCTTTAACCTCACAACCCACATGCTCCCATGTGCACCCAAATGCACATTTAACCCAAATCAGATTATATCCTCACATCTCACACCCCCATGCACATGTGCTCTCACCTTTTCCACATGTTCTCTCAAGCCAATTCCCAAAAATATCCCCCATGCTTCATGCCTTGTATAAAAAGAAGATGAATACCCCAATCAAATAAGAGAAGAGCTTTTAGATAGGAATTTTAGAGAGAGAATTGTAGAGAAAATTATCCCTTATAAATAGTTTTTCCTTTTTTTTTATTTTAGATATTTGTGAGATTAAATATTGTAATAGAGTTAGTTGAGTGAATATTTTAATTTCAAATCATTTGGATGCTCAATTAAGTGGTGTATGCTTCAATTTGGAAGAGTAGAGTTCAACTTTCTCAAAGAGATTTGATTTACTTGTTCTATTCTCTTCTCTTTTATTTTAGTAGCCTTGATTATTAATTTGTCATGTTTAATATCATATTAGGCTAAATCCCCTTTCAAGGGATGGGGTAAAACCCTTATTTGATGTTATTTTATTTTAATTAGTTTACTTACTTGAAATTTCCCTTTGAATGTTAATTTTGATCCCTCACCCTTTAATTTACGCCTCGAGAGAGGGTAAATGATTTTCGAGAGAAAATCGAAATTCTAGTGATAATACTCAATTTAGATTCGAACTAGAGATAGGGGTTTCTTAAGTGGGGTATTATTACTTGAATTTCAACTCCAAATTTATTTTATAAGATTGACATAAATTCTAATTGATTGATCCTAGCGGGTGATTAATTAAAAGGAGTGTGGATCTATTTTTCTAGAGTTGTGGGGTGTTAAAATTAACTTTCTAAAAGATTACTATTGTAATTACACTTGCAACGAGAGTTGGTTTGTAATTTTGATATTAATTTGGGAGAATTCAAATAATTAAATTAATTAATTAGAATAACTAAAATTTGTGGTGTAATCCCACTCCTTGATTGTTCTCACAATTATTTACCTCACTTTATCTTTTATTTTAGTTTAGACTTTAATTTTCATTTTAGTCATTTTCTAGTTAGTTGTTTAGATCTTTAGTTTAGTTTAGTTTAGACCTCGCCTCACCCTATTGTTTTAATATTGAAAAAGCTAAAAAAAAGTAGAAAAGTGAAAAAGCACAAAAAGAAAATAAAAAGTGAATTACAATTGAATTTGTTCCATTTGCTTTACTCCCTAGGAAGTGGATTGATACTATTACTTACCTCTACACTTGAGATTGTTATATTTTGTAGGTATATGAGGTTTTGATTAGAAGGAGCTTGTACAACAACGACAAATATAGACAAAAGCTCTTTTTATCAGTCTTATAGATCTCCCATAATCGAGGGTCAGGCAGGTTAAGTCTTATTGACATAAAATCTCCTATAACAAAGGGTCAGGCGGGCCAAGTCTTATTAGAATAAAATCTCTCATAATCGAGGGTCATGCGGGCCAAGTCTTATTAGCATAAAATCTCCCATAATCGAGGGTCGGGCGGGCCAAGTCTTATTGGACTTAGAATTCATTCTTGCAAACCAATTTGTATGATTTTTTTCCCTTGGCAATTTCTTGTATTTCAGGTAGAGGTTGAGCAACCTGTTGTACACGAGTCAGAAGTTGATCCTGTCGCGCATGAAGTTATGCAGGGAAGGACTCTAGTTGAAATTGCCTTTTTGGGCGGGACTTCTACTGCTGTAATGGTTAAAGAGATGACATCTAATATTGGTGCAGTGCATGAGGTGGTTTCTTCTAGGGTCCAAGAAAGTGACAATGCATCGCATACCTGACTTCCTTCCACAAGTGATAGCATTTTCGGTAAACATCCTCTCGAAGCAACCCCTGAGTTAGTTGTAAGGCAGACTTTGGCCAATTTCCCCCACTTACTAACCGAGGGTCGTGTGTTGATTGAGCAACTCTCAGCCCGTTTTCCTTCAACTTTCACTTCTCACAGTATTCAGCCTATTTCGGGGATGATAGATTGCCGCTTGCTCGGGCTCACCATTATTTTAGAGGAGATCCTCGGTACCCCTTTATAGTCACTCAGTTCTGATGCAATCAAGTCATTATTAGGGAAGGTTAACATGCTCATAAATGATAGATTCTCATTATCTTGGTTGGTAAAGTTGATCCGTGACTTTAAGAAAGTTGATCTACCTGCCCTCTATCATCGACTATTGAGCTCTCATCGCTCGTAGGTAGCTATTTTGAAGGAAATTGTAAGTTTGGAGACCTAACTGGTGATGTTTGAATATAAGGTACAGGAGGCTTATGAGGTTGTTGCTCGGGAGGACACTGAGATTCTCAAGAGGGAACAAAACTTGGAGTCTATTCAGCAAAAGATGGAGCTTCATCAGAAGGATTTGACCGATCTTATTGCAGACTAGGGAAACCTTGAGAAAATTCTCCCCCAACATCATCATCAGTTGCTTGGATCGGCGAACCTTCGTTTCATTATGGATAGCCCATAGTTACCCTTGTTTAATGTTTCCTTTGTTGTTGTTCCTTAGTTTGGGGTTTTGATTCCCCTTTTTATTTTATTTGCATGCAATCACCGTACTTGATGATACGAGAAATCATCCACTTATCGCCTTCGTACCAGAAAATCAAGAGTAAAGTGCATAATAAATAAACAAAGCAAGTAACGGGAGATAAAAGACAAGATACAGAGTGGTTCAACCTCTAAAATAGGCCTACATCCACTATATTTCCCCATTCTAATTATATGCATTACATAGTACAATATAAACAAGCCTAAAGTGGCGTACTTGTATGAGAATAGAGGAGAATACATGATAGTAATGAGGATTCCGGTGTGTCGGAGAGATGGCTGCGATGCCGGTGAGTAGCCCCCAAGCTGTGCCTAGTGGAGTGTGGAGAGTAACCAGCTCTTAGCTAAGTGTCGGGGTAAGAGAATGATCTTGGCCCCCTTTTCTCGAGGTGTAGTCCTCTATTTATAGGTGTTGTATTGCTGGTGGGTGAAAGGGGGTGTGTCCAGTTAACATCATAAGACTGGGCCGCACCCTGTAATAAGTAGGGGTTGTGACTTGTAACAAGTAAGGGTCGTGCCCTGTAACGAGTAGGACCGCAACCCATGGCATATATGGGGCCGCACCCTTTGTATGAGAGGCTGTGATAGTAGGCAAGTGAGACATATATGGATAAGGACGTAGCCTGTAAGTTATAGGTTGCGGTAGAAAGTCTTCGTCACTTGCCCATTGTATCTGTTCCGCGACAAGGTAATATATCTATTATATCAATAAGCCCCCCAAGACGTAGTTCCAAGAGATTGCGATTGGAGCTGCGCCAGAGTAGTCAAGTCTTATCTAGCTACCGTGGCATTTCAAAGGCGATGCATCATCTTCCCGTTCCCTCTTATATAAATAGAACCGGTCATGGACTTCATTACATTTCCTAAATCTTTGAGAGCACATCGAGATCCAACCCTTGTTCGTTCGTCTTCTTACTTTTTTTGATAACTTTCGAAAGTTGTGTGTGGTGGTTCTGAGGTGATTCAAGGTGGTCTAAGGCTTAGCATTATTGGATTCTCGATTCCCAGGTAATTTCCCTACCATTTTCCATACTTCTGCGTATCTGCCTCGAATCTGACTGATAGGAACTTTAGGTTTTTTATTGGTACACTCATGTCTTTGAAAAATAACTGTGACTTATCCAAGAATTAAACTCATATTTTTCAATTTCTCCATGAATTGAGCTTACTTGAATGATTACTCATTATAGCTTCAATTATAAAATAACTGTTGTAATAATTACTCTTGTCCTTTGAATCGATCTTCATATGATAGAAATAGGCTTTTGTAGATGAAATTTGCTGGCCAAATGTAGACTTTCAGGTTTCTTCTTTTGTTTTTTATGTTCTTGAGAGGGACCCTTTGTATTCTAGGGCTTTTGATCTTTGAATTAACCCATATTAAAAACCAACCTATTTGAGTGAGCGGCTGCGACATGATAAAATGTTCCTTTAGAAAAATTAAGGTTGTCCTGAATCAATACGACTTTCAATTGGTTTAATAAACTTCTGCGGCATGTAGTAAGTAAAGGCTACGTCATGTAAATATTTGGTTGCGGCCTGTAGCAACTCCCTTTCATTGGGTTCTCAGATTAGAGTCCGCGGCATTTAGCCCATAGTTTAATGACTAAGGCATGTAAGAAGATGATATACCTCCTTCCCCTAAAACAATATGTCGAGGCCACGATTAACTTCTAGGGCTTTAGAACCCAACACTTAGTACATAGCTAATTTTGCTAATCATTTCTATTTAGCCTTTAAATCTATCATTATTCCTATCGCAGCTTCTGAGAGGCCTTAGGACCATATTGTCTGCGGCACCTAATGTAATACCCCGTATTTTTATGGCTTTTAAATTTAGGGATTTATTAAATTTAATTAAGATAAATTAATTTAATTTTAATCCGGAAAGTTGTTTTAAATATTAACTAGCGTGACGAGAGTTAGTAATTATTGGAAATTTGTTGAATGTTACTGGATGAGTATAGTAATATATGAGATTGATTTTATAAAAATTGTCACGTGTGAATAAAATGACAATTATGGAAATTAAGTCGGGACGCGCCTGTGTCGTGTCAAGACTAAATTATTATTATATAAAGTGAATAAATTATAAGTTACCCGTATGGTCATTTCGAGTGCGCCAAAGTGTCCGGAAGGGTCGAGATAGTCAAAATAATGTACCCGGGGGTTTAGTTTGGGTCTCGGGGAGTTTTTAGGCTTAATTTCTACCCCGAGAAGGAGTTTTAGACATTTCGTAATTATGGGTAATTAAACCCACGAATTTGCTAGGTTTATATCAGATGGTAAGTGTTGTCTTATAGGGTTAGCATAACCAAAAACTAATGGCGGCCAATGGAGAGGAAGAGGAGAAGCTTTCCAAGGAGTTCTAGGCCAAGAACTCCCCCGGTTGCATCGCCGTCACCGCCAAATGGTAGATCGCGCAATGAGGATCGCAACCACACCAAATTCTTCCACAAATCAGAACTTTGAATTTCAGGCAAGTATCTATCTTGCTTTGATCAAGTTAATGCATCCTTTTATATTAGTCTAGGGTTGATTAGAATTAGTGTTCTTGAAAGAAAACATTAATTGGAAACAAAAATTTCATAATGTAGAGGTAAAGATCATAGTCTGGAAATCCATTTCACATCTAGAGGTTGAATCACGAATTTCTATAGTGTTAATGATAGAAAATCTGGAAAAAGAATGGAAGAAACTAAGTTATAAAAAAATATTAGGGTTCTTGAGATTCATATAGATTTTACCCTTTTATTTTGTTATAGTCGATGAAAACTCACATGTTTTATGTAGGCTATTGTTTATATGGGTATACAATACTTGTATTATAAGTGGTTGGGAATTTGGGATTGAAACATGATGATTTGGATGAGTTTGGGGTAAGATTTCCGTTGCTGGGTTTTCTGCAGTTTTTCCATAACTGCTTGATCGATCGATCGAGCCCAGAGCATCGATCGATCGATAGATCGATTGATCGACCCCATTTCATCGATCGATCGACCCCTCCTGGAAAACTGCATTTTTGCTCGTGTTAGCTTAATCCGATTTGATGCGTAGTAAATTTTGATTAGAGTTGCTAGAACATAATGAAACACTAAAAGGACCAGTAGGGTCAAGATAAAACGCCGTTATGTGGGACTTTAATGTGAAAAGGAAAGGAAAGGTAAATGGGATATATTCATACTTAGGAAATCATACGTGCGTTGATTAAATAATCAAAATGTCTAAGAAGTTGGATTAGAAGGTGAGTGAGGGCCTACTGAAATTGTACTTAGGTAAAGATAAAACTTCGAGAGGCGAGAAGTGAGTTTAGAATAACTTAATTACGAGAATAAAATAAACGAGTCCGTTACACAAGATAATCGAGTAAAATGTGTAATAACGGATAATTATAATTATGGGTCGTGAGCGCACCTAATTCAACAATGGGGATGTGTGTATATATATATATATATATATATATATATATATATATATATATATATATATATATATGACTGTGTGATTGTGCATATATTATTTCTGTGTAAAAATCATACTCGGGCTACTTGCTATCACGGGGGTTTCCGCACCGGGACGGTCTTATCTCGATGGGACCTTTATGGGGGATATTGAATCGTACCCTAGAACATAGGATTCCTTGGTACAGGCTATCTGATTGATAGTCAGACGGTCCTAAGAGACATAAGGGTATGTGCTGACCTCTTAGTGACTTGGAACTATGTTTCACCTCCATTTGTTTGTGTTTTGTGTTAATACAGTTCGAGAGTGATTCCGAACTAGTATTTCCCTTAGTTTGTGTGATACGAGGACTTGATAGCAGAGTATGCCAGCACCATAGTTTTTATGTGGGGTGCCGTTAGTATATATATATTATATGAGTGATTGGTATATATATACTTATATATGGAAACCTATCACCATAGATATTATGTGGGGTGCTGTTTGTATATATATTATACGAGTAATTAATATATATACGTATGTCTATATGAGGACTTTCTACTGTGTGTGAAAGAAGTTAAGCAATGTATAAATTTTCAATTGCACAATAAGTATTCGGAAACGTTAAAACGATACGGAGTTATTTTAATTAATGTAAGAAATCTTGAAGAGATAGATTTTCCAAAAGTGAATATCATAACCTTAATTTCACATGATAAGACTTATGGAGAATAAGTTACAGAGATATATGAGATTCATTAGTACGGTAGATGTGCACACTAGATGAGAGGTGAGAATTCTCAAGAGAGTGTTGCATACTAGTATGATTGTTTCATTAGCCGGTAAGCATTTTAAATACTTGCTAAAGTATTTTAAAACTGTTTTACAATCGGGCTCTGACCCGTTTGCTGTTATCTCTTCTCTCTTGTATATATATATATATATATATATATATATATATATGTATCACAGGTGCCCAGCCACAGGGCCGTCATGCTTAGGATTCTTTGGATGGTACGTGCTGTAGCTTTTGTGGGAGTTGCATGCCATTGTTTAGACGACTTCATTGTTGACTCCACTTCTAGTTCAGTTTTATCCAGTGGGGCATGTGTCGCCCTTTTCCATTATTCAGTTGGTTTTGTTAGAGATTGTAATTCTTTTACTTTCAGTATCTTTACTTCGGGATTTATTACTGTCAGGATGTTTTCCTTTAGTGTTTTAAAGTTGGGATTTGTTATCGATGGTTAAAGTCTTGAATGTTCATTTATATTCTTATACTTAATGTGTGACTCTTAATTGTTAATGGTCAAAGGTTTTATAATTGGATTTAATAAAATGGAAATAAGGTTTTAAATGGTTTTGATACTTAGCTTAATTAATCAGGGTGTTTAAATTTGGAAATTTTAAATTTGCGACAGTGATGCTAAGAATGAACCAACTGTTCACCTTGATTTTAATTTAATAAAGGATTGATCGCCTGGTATTTAATTAGGCGGGGTGTCACACCTAACTGTGGACTCTCTGCTTTTCAGGTACTACTGCAGCCATATGAACTTTGACCCAGATGAATTTCTGAGAGGCTTTGGAATAAACTTTTTGGGAAGCCAATGCTAGCAACCAGACTCCACTGGCATGGAGGAAGGAGCCAATTCTAGCAACCATCCAATTGACATAGATGATAATGCCGTGGCAGTGAGTACATCTGAGGTTAGGTACACACCTGCTGGCACTTCTGGGAGGGTTGAGAGACCTCTTGTTGCACTTAGTGTCCACAACACTATGACCCAAGAGTGGGTGGATTAGGTTGCTGAAGCCTTCGAGTTTCCTAAGGGTTTAATGTGCTTAACACCTGCTGCGGAATAGAGGCCATGCACGGCGCTTGCCGACGATGGGGTCTACTTCCCCCTCCACACTTTCACATATGGGTTACGATTGCCTATCCCAGTTCCAATTAGAAGAATTTTCCAAGTGATGAAGTTAGCCCCAGCCCAATTAAATCCTAATGGCTGGAGGGCAATTCTTACATCCATAGTGTTGTGGAAGAAGAAACTCAAGAGAGACATTACTCCTGCGGAGTTTTTCCACTTCTACCGCCCAAAAGAAAACTCCGTCAAATTTACGGGGTACTGTTATTTTTCTATCCGTGGTAGAGATGAGACCCTTTATTCTTGGAGGCCTACTAGTGTAAAGAACTAGAAGGGCAAATATTTTTACTTCTCTGGAGAAGGGTGGGAGATCCACCCATAAGAGACTGAGAGAGAGCGAACATTTAGGATGTCGTGGCAGTGGGGGTGTCCGTCCAAACTTGGTAAATACCTTTGAATTATAGCCGCATCCCTTTTTATAGTGGTATATTATTCTTCTCATTTTTCTTTTGTACTAACCTTTGCATTTTTCTGCAGTTCTTGACAATTTGTAGCTGATGAACGTCAAGAGAAGAGGGTCATTGAGGTCGCGGCAGTTCCTGCTGAAAAGAAGAAGTTCAGCACTCTTGTAACCTTCGCTTCAATATACAAGGGTGTCTTTTTTCCTAACAAATTTATTACCAAAGATATGGGTGCTTAAGGTATTACTTATTTTTACTTTTTTATTCCACGGCAATTGTCTCCAATCTTTGGATATTGACCTTGCTTTATTCTTTTTCGGATGAGGATATTGACAGATCTCTATTAACATCTCAGCTTGCTGAGATGGATGAGGATGCGGTTTTCCTCAATAACACTGCTAGGTGGAGGCAAAGGAAAAGTACCAATTCTAAGGCTCCTGCCGCAGTCGCCCCTAGTGGCCAACTTGAGCCTACCGCGCCCCAAAATTTGGCTGCGGATCAAACCAATGTTGTCGCCCCCTCACTCCAAGTTTAGGAGTTGGCCCCTCATGAGAGGCTTGAGGGTAATTTTGATGATGATATTGAGGCTAATATAGCTGCGGTAGGTCTAATGTCATCACTCTTTGACCAAGGTGTTTGCGGCACTTCTCCTGTTCATGAGAGAAATTATCCTCCCCCTCCATCAATAATTGTTGTCAATGAAAATTTGCCACCTCCACAAAGCAGACGTCCGCGGACGCAACTACGGAGGCCAGATCCTTAGTCTTTTTGGGACACAACTGCTCGTACTGTCCACAGGGATAAGGAAGGCGATGGATGGAGCCAACCTAGATCGGTTGGTGGATGAGGACCACGAGGACGTGGAGTCTTATGCCCTCCACAGTCTTCTGAGAGTAAGTAATTCCATCTTTCTAATATTCTTTGTTGTTTCAATTTTATTTTCTAACTCAATATGCTTATAGGCTGTCGAAGCTGTGGCGACCTAGAAACTGAAGTATGAGGGTCTCTACAGACTTAATTAGGCCACGAAGGGTTTTCACACAACTAATTTGGTGAAGGTAAGAATTGAATCTTTCAAAGATGGAAAGAAATCTTCTGCCGCGGCACTCTAGGCGACCCAGATGGACCTTGAAGCCGCTTGCAAGACTAATGAGGAAGCTGAGGAGAATTTTAGGTAGGCTGCAGAGTCCCTCAAGGTTTCCCAAGCTCAATTTGTGGAAGATGTCAAGTCCATGAAGTTTGCAAACAACAAGTTAGTACTTATTCAGAAGAAGTATGAGGAATTAGAGACCAAAGATTCTAATGATGTTGAGGCCCATATCGCGGCGATGAAGAAGATGGAGGAAGATCATTCTGCGGGCCTTACAAGAAAAGATGAACAACATGGCAAAGCCCTTCAATTAGTCATTGATAACACTGTAGCATCATATAAAGGCTCCTCGAACTTCTTCCTTATCAACAACAGAGCTTATATCCGCGGTTACCAAGAGCTGAGATATAGGGTGGTAAAGAACTTCACTGATGCCGTGGCTATAATTAAATCTTGGAGCGTGGCAGATGATGAACATGATGCTTACGTGGTTGAAATGAAGGATGCAGCCGATGATAGGAAGCTAAGGGCTGAGGCAGAGGCCTCGAAAATAGAGCAAGAGACTGAGACAACTACGGATGAAGAAGATGGAAATGAAGAAGATGATGCAACTTCTTAGTCAAATTTCACTTCTAGGTTTTTGAACATTGGGGTTGCGTCCCTTCTACAAACTAATTTTTGTCATCAAGGTTACAGCCTGTAATCTGTGTATAACTTTTAACATTTTATTTTTTGCTGAGGCTTTAGCCATTGATCCTTGACATACATGATTGTTGCCCCCTTAAACTTCTCCATCCTTTTAAATTATTTTTTCACTTCCTTTGCATGCCTTACTTCTCCTATGCCACAATACTATTTTCTTTGATGATTGATTGCTTAATTGATCGACCGTAATAAACTAAGGCCGCGGTACCATAGCATAAACGTTCTCGCGAAGGCTGCGGTATGTTTTCTTCACCTTAGACTTTATACTTATTTTCTTGTATACCGAGGATAGGCTGCAATCTCTTCTTGAACAGGGACGCAGAACCTTGGACAATTAAGTCTTTGGACAACTACGATTACTTCAAAACTTGAGTGAATACTTTTCTATCAATAAATGTATAGGGTATGAGGACGCAGTAACATCTGCAATAGCGATCCCTTTAAAGGGGTTCCTCAGAATAGGTCGCGGCACATTACATGCTTTAAGATGATAATGCCTTGGCACCTTTGGTCGCTTTAATTGCATGGAACTTCCTTAATGCTGTTTCTTTCATGGTCTTCCTTTATTCGCTTCGATTTCCTTTCATGGCTTTTTGTTAAGTTGCTTCGATTGGGTTATTATTAGCCCCCTCCCCCCGGACTAGGTATTATGAAGCTTCCCCAAGCTAATGCGAGATCACCAAGTTAATGATGTTTTGTTTCTATCCACCAAGTTAATGATGTCTTAGGGCTGAGATCACCAAATGAATGATGTTTAGTCTATATCCACCAAGCTAATGATGTTTTGTCTCTATCCACCAAGTTAATGATGTTTGTCGGGTAGTAACCTCCTCGGGCTAATAACGCATCCCAAAAGCTAAGAATGAGAACTTGAAGCCCCTAATTCTTATGACGCATCCCGAAAGCTAAGAATGGGCACTGTAGGCCTTTGCAGCTAATGACGCATCCCGAAAGCTAAGAACGGGAACTTGAAGCCCTTATGAGTGACGTTGCAGACCAATTTAGATAACTGCTCTCGATAGTTGTTTTCGCCATTTTCAATTATCACTTGCTTTCGAACAATCAGGTGTCTTGACGGGTGTTGTGGGCCCATTTATATATTATCATTCCCGATATAACATATTGTCTCGAATCGAGATTTGTTTAAGACAAAATGGTCTTTTATAAGATAACATTTCATGGAAATGAGAATCAAAATATGGCATTATAAGAGTGAACTTGATTTCACATATTTATTCATATATATATTACTTTGTAAGGACAATACAAAGTTTAATTTAAAACAGTGTAAGAAGAGTTTCACTGTAAAATAGAAATAGATGAAATATAAAACATAAGCATGAAAATAGGCATGTGGCCTATCCGATTAGGCTAGTCCCTTAGGCATCCTTGAGGAAGCGCTGCAGCATCCCCTGCCTTATAATCCTCTCAACTTCATCTTTCAGAGCATAGCACTACTCAGTGTCATGGTCGTGGTCCAGATGGAATTTTCACCACTTGGCTTTGTTCCTCTTGTGGGGTAGAGCTTTAAGCTTCTCTGTCCACTTCAGTGGCATGTCCTCTTTTATGGACTCAAAAATATCTTCGATTGGGAAGGCTAATGGGGTGTAGGACTCAAAGACCCTTTTTGCCTTCTCCACTTTCCTTTTTTGGTTCTTGTTGGCTGTTTCTGCGAATGGAACTTCTGGTATTGCCACGACAGCGAAGGCTGAGGAGGCAATGATCCTAGGTGTTGCACCTACATTAGATGAGGTTACGGCCTCTAGCATGAGGACCCTATGGGTCAAATATTGACCTGGGTTTGGAGTGAGGCATGACTATCGTAGAGATGGTTGAGGTGATTGTACAGTTGCACAATCTCATCTTTGACTTATGTGCTTTGGCTGGATTCTCCTTTCATTTTTTGCTTTGTTAGTCTTTACAAGAATATATAATATGAGACAAAACTAGCAGAAGTGAGTAATAATAGAAATATTAGATTAACCAACATTGAAGTTGAGATGCAGTGTTTGCACTGCTGCATGATACTACTGCTCAGGTCGCGGCCAGTGATGCACATAAGTGTACTGTCGTGGCCTTAGAATGATATTAATGATGAGGTTGCGTCCAGTAAGGCACATAAGTGTACTGCCGTGTCCTTTGAATGATATTCACTAAGGTTGAGCCTAAGACCACCTGAGTCCAATCCCCGATGATTTGAAGTTATTGTAATGCAACCGCACTATTAGAGACCGCGGCCAGTAAGGCAGTTGAACTACCAGGCCGCATCCCCTTCTAAGCAGCGAAGGGAACAATTCTAAGATTAAAACCCAGAAACTGAACTTTTCTCCCACAACACATGAAGTGCATACCTACAAGGGTCTATTACTAAGAGAATACCCTCATGGTGCACAAAACGACACAATTCCAATGATAAACCCTAGATCATAGGTCAAGAACAGCAAAAAGTGAGTAAATATAATCCTTCCCTAATCACTCATCTTTAAGGGGCTAAAGCCCATCATGCTTTTCAGCATTATCTAGATGAAATGATATCACAGGGGTTTGCAAAATAGATCTAAGGTCATAAAATGAATACTCAAGAGCAGATTTGAATATAAGAAATACCCAGTTGAGGGTGTAAATATAAAATAAAGCTCAGTAACTAAAATTTACTCATGAGATGATGATCCAAAGGATCCCCATGAATTGAATAAGGTGTTTAAGAACTCAAAACATAGAGAAACAAGATTAAAATATCTCGATTCCCACAAACGGTACCAAATTGATGATACGAGAAATCGTCCACTTGTCACCCTTGTACCAGCAAATCAAGAGTAAAGTGCATAATAAACAAACAAAGTAAGTAACGGGAGATAAAAGATAAGATATAGAGTGGTTTAACCTCTAAAATAGGCCTACGTCCACTGTGTTGCCCCATTCTCATTATATGCATTGCATAGTGCAATATAATCAAGCCTAAAGTGGCATACATGTATGAGAATAAAGGAGAATACATGATAGTAATGAGGATTTTGGTGTGTCGGAGAGATGGCTGCGATGCCGGCGAGTAGCCCCTAAGCTGTGCCCAGTGGCGTATGGAGAGTAATCAGCTCTTAGCTAAGTGTCATTGTGAGAGAATGAGCTTGGCCCCCTTTTCTCGAGGTGTAGTCCTATATTTTTAGGTGTTGTATTGCTAGTGGGTGAAAGGGGGGTGTGGCCAGTTAACATCATAAGACTGGGGCCGCACCCTGTAGTAAGTAGGGGTTGTGACCTGTAACAAGTAGGGGTCGTTCCCTGTAACGAGTAGGGCCGTGACCCGTGGCATATATGGGGTCGCACCCTGTGTATGAGAGGTTGCAGTAGTAGGAAAGTGAGGCATATATGGATAAGGCCACAGCCTGTAAGTTATAGGCTACGATAAAAAGTCTTCGGTAGTTGCCAATTGTATCCATTTCGCGGTATGGTACTATATCTGTTGTATCAGTACTTCTCTATTAAATAAAAAAAAAGCTTGTGACATTCGGTGTTTTCTTCCTTGCTCTATTTTTTTTCTTTTTACATTTGTTAAACTATTACATTAATGCAAATCATGCCATGCAAGATGAGGTTAACATTTTCCACATAAACGTTTACTTTGCATTAATTTAAACGAATAGGCCCAATCATTTACTTCACACACCCTTTCGAACAAACATTTAACAAGATACAACGCAATAAACTGGGGTGTTGGAAAAATGTACATTTAAACATGGTATATTTTCTACCACTTGTTATTCAGTTTGAAAGTAACTTCGTCCTCCACCTTGGATATCTCGCAATAACCTGAATCATGAGCTACTCGAACGATGTAAGGTCCCTCCCAGTTGGCCTCAAACTTGGGCAATGATAAACCCCTGATGTGCTTAGTGCATGATTTTAGGACTAAGTCCCCCTCTTTAAACTTCCTCGATCTCACTAGTTGGTCGTAGGATCTGGACAACTATTTTCTATACATCGCGAAGTGTTTTTTTTGCATTGTCAATGTGCTCTTCTAGTGCATCAAGTTGCACGTGTTGATTGTGAGGGAGCATGGCACTTCGTAAGTTATAAAGGGCAGAAGGTACCTCGAGTTCAACCGACAAAACTGCTTCTACCCCAAACACTGAGGAAAATAGGGTATATCCCATTGGTTTCCTCTTTTTTGTTCAATAGGCCCAAAGTACTTCGGGGATCTTATCATCCCATGTGGCCCGGGAAATCTTCTAACATCTTTGCCAAGATATTTACTAAGGGCTTGTTGGTGGCCCCTCCCTACCCGTTGCACTTCGGGTATGCTACTGTTGACTTATGATGGATAATGGAGTACTTGTTCGTTAGCAAACTCACTTATCTACTCACGAATGGGCTGCTATTATCTGACAAAAACACTTTCAGGATACCAAATTAATAATTAATGTATTCCTTCATGAATCGGGCCACTACTCCTGCTGTGACTTTCTTAAGTGGTATGGCTTTCTCCCACATTGTAAAGAACTATGTGGCTACCAGAATCCAGATCTTTCCTCGCGATGAGGGGTTTATGGCCCCCGCCAGATCGAACGCCCAAGTGTGAAACAAAAAAGGCATAGAGAGAGAATGTAAGTCTACCAAAGGTGCGTGGATCATATTCCCATGTAGTTGATAAGCATTACACTTAAGAACTTACTCCGTCGAATCTTTCTCCATTATAGGCCAATAATATCCCAAGTTCATGAGTTGATCGTAGAGTTTGGCTCCTCTGATGTGGCCCAGCTCGTGAGCCTGCTTTAGCACTTATTTAGCCTCATCTCCTCTCATGCACCTTAAGGGCCTGTCATGGTAGCCTCATCGGTACAACTGCCCTTCTTGCACAAAGTACCTGGGTGCTCACCTCTTAACCCTTGTGGCATCTTCTTTGTCTATAGGCATTACTCCATTTATCAACAAATCCATATACGACTGCCTCTAATCTTGGGGTTGATTAATGAAATTGCGCTCTGCTGCCTGATCGAACGTATAACACTTCACGCACTCTTTTTGTACTTCCGCAGAATCTTGTATCATCGAAGGCCAAAAATACCTTGCCCTTTCTACTCTTCTGTATAAAGGAATCGCAATGGTTTCACAGCTATCTTCATCTACCTCAATCAATCTTCTTTTGGATTCCTCGGGGTCCATGCATCTGGACAGCCAGCCCCCTTTATTCTTGTAGTATAAGTTTCCCTTGGTGACAAAGTATTGTGCTAGCTCAACTAAACTAAGTGTCCCTTCGCTTATCTCTAGTTACTTTGTAATCTCACCTCTCTAATCATCCATATCATCTGTGGGCAACATTTCTAACACCGTCGAGGGAGCTGTCCTCTTTGTGATCCGTACCACCGTTGATTCTCCATCAAATGCAATCTTTTGGGTAATGGTGGCATAAGCATAGATATGTCAATTCATCGTTTGTGGACGCATCTTGATATTTACCACTTCGAACTTCCCAAGCAACGATTGTATGATCGTTCTATAGGTCACAAATCTCCTCTGTTTTAGGGCGTATTCACTAGTTACCTATTTCACGACCAAGTTAGAGTCCCCCTTTATTGTCAAGACTTGGATACCTCTTTTGAGAGCTTCGAGCAACCCCAAGACCAGTGCCTCATATTCATCTTCATTATTCGAACATTCAAATTCCATCTTGAAAGATAGGCGAATCTCTTCACCATCTCTTCGTAGGATGACTCCAGCTCCATTTTCTTCTTGGTTGAAGATCCGTTGTCAAATTCCATACTCCACTCGTCCAGGTTGGATGCTATAAAGTTAACCTGGAGATCGTCACCTGGGCGTTCTTCCACAGGTGGCTCGAACATTCTCGATGAAAAGATGACCAGTAAATCTACATATGCTTGGCTCTAAATGGATCGAGGGACCATACACTTGAGATCATACTCTGAGAGGATTAAGAACCATCGAGCTGCCCTGCCTATTAGAACCGTTCTAGTAAGCAAAAACTTTATAGGATCACACCTAGTTATAATATGGACTGTAAATGATAGTAGGTAATGCCTAAGTTTTTGCGCTACAAATACAAGAGCTAAACAATGCCTCTCAATACTAGTATATCTGTCCTCAGGACCATGTATGATTCTGCTCAGATAATAAATAGGTTTCTCTACACCGTCCATCTCTTGGGATAACAAAGCACCAATAGATCGTTCGGTTGATGTAAGGTATAAACGTAAAGGGATACCTGCTTTCAGGGGGATCATTGTCTGAGGATAAGTGAGGAGTGCTTTCAGTTTATCCATGGCATTTTGGTACATTACCTCCCATGCAAACTCCATACCCTTTCTCAGCAACTCTATCAACGGGTGCATTTTTTCAGCCATCCCTAGGACAAACCTCCTCAAGTAGGAGACTTTACCAAGGAACTTTTCAATTCTTTTCCTGACTTTGATCTTGGATTATCAAGGATGGACCGATGCTTGTCGAAGTCCATCTGTACCCCTTGATGGTTCACCACAAACCCTAAGCATTTCCTGCTAGTCACTCTAAACGTGCATTTGAGGGGGTTCATCTTTAGTTTGTATTTTATGCACCAAGTGAACACCCTTATCAAGTCATTCAGGTGGGACTCCTCCTTTTTGGATTTTATTACCAGATAATAGACATAAAATTCCATGGTCTTGTGGAAAAGATCGTGAAAGATGGCCATCATTATCCTTTAGTAGGTGGCTCTCGCGTTCTTCAGCTCGAAAGGCATAATTGTGTACATAAAGTTACCCAAAGGCATTCGAAAAGAGGTCTTCTTTTCATCGGTTGGATCCATCTTTATCTAGTTGTATCCCACATAACCATTCATAAAGTTGTACATCTCATCCCATGATTGCATTAATTAAACTATCAATGGAAGGCACGGGAATTCATCTTTTGGGCATGCTCGATTTAGGTCCCTAAAGTCCACACATATTCTGATCTGAATCTTATTTTTATTTCCCACAGGTAGGATACTGGAAAGCCAAATAGGATGTTGTATTGGAACTATTAAACTAGTTGTAAGTAGTCTTTGAACTTCCTCTTTGATCATTAGATCCAATTCCATCATGTACATTCTTCACCGGATGGCTGATGGTAAAAGTTTCAACTTGTGATAGCTCACATCCTTGTATACCCCAGGCATCTTGGTGTACTTCCACGCAAAGACATCTTTGAATTCTAGTAGTAATTTGATCAACTCTTCTCGAGGAACTCCCACCAGATCCTTCGGGATGAAAATAGTGTTAGGTGCATCACCTTATTTGGCCAAGTTAATTTTCTTCAACTCTTGAATCTGTGGAGTGGGATTATCTTTCATGCACTTGGGTTCTTCTTCTACCTCTTACATAAACTCTTGCACTCCAGAGTTATCAATTACTAAATATTGCCCCTGGTTATCCACTAGGAAGTATTCATAAATTGGGTCAGACTCGTCGTCCAGACCTTTAGCCTTTTGCTCACACCTTCATAATTTATAGATAATTCTACTGTTAGGCAGAACCACTCATTTTCACTACCTAGTAACTTCTTCTCTCAAGGGTCTCTTCCTGTGATTCTTATCCACTTATTTCACCATTCTCCTGCTAAGGACGCTTTGAGTCTGAACTTGGTTCTCAATTGGATCAATGCATAGGGCTATTCCATCCTGGAGCTACCTCGATGGACTAGGGGGCCTTATTGTACCCAATTCACGTTCTTCTTCGTAGGTCACCACTGTTCGGGCGGGTGCTCGCACCTTCTCTCGAGTGGATGGGACCCTTGTTCCCCGGGTGTACCTTGTTATCGTCGTAGCCTCTTCTATCAAATCTATATAGAAAGTGGTATCCACCATATGAGCTTCCTCTTTTGCAAAAGGTTTCTTAGTGTCTCAAATCACCATCTTCTTACCTTTTATGTTTTCCTTAGTGCACTGATGATAGGTGGAGGGTACCAACCCATGGTTATCTATCCATACTCTGCCCACTAGAAGTTGGTACAATGGCTCGCAGTTCATGATATGGAATTTGATATGATAAGTAATATTCCCCATGGTGATGCCTACATTGATGTAACCCATCGACTTGGATGACTGATTTCCATACCCTTATATTACCAATTAATGGGGTATTATCCTTATCTCCGACAGTCCAGTAGAATAAAAGGACCCAATAGGCATTATGTTGATGGATGCTCCCCAATCCAATAAAACATGAGAGAAAACACAATCATTTACAGACTCCATAACATACAAGGGTCTATTATGGGGGTACCTAATTAATCTATCAGCTTCCGAGAATGTGACTTCAAAAAGGTACCTCCTCACAAATCTGTCCATATGCCCCTTCCATTTCAAGTGTGGCGCCATGTTCTTCTTTGCAATTTCCAAGATAGCTCACGTAACCTCCAATCGGGAGTCCTCAGGGAGGACAACTTGATCGAAGAACCAGCAAAACTTTGGAGAGCGAGCAACTGCAACGCATTCGACCCACAGGTCTGCTTCATCATCTTATAGCTCATAAACTTGCTCTACATCTCTATAAGCAGCCTCATCGTAGGTTATCACTGCATTTACCTCCTCCAGAGAGAAGGCTCCCATCTTCCTACTAAGTCCCTCGAAGGGGTCATATACTTATTTACCTTGTTCATCTACCTCCTCTACCTCATCATCAAAATAAAGATGATACAGCTTGAAAGTGCATTCCTTTAGAGATTATTCAAAGTTACTCTCTTCGAACCACTGCTCTCTCATAAATTGTTCAGCCTATTTATCAAAAGCACTGGCCATATGGGATATATATGGTGGCAAGGGGTTATCATTCACATTAGTTTGTGGCAACTCAATGTCTCCATTCTTCACGTGACGTTCAATGAATCTCCTTAATGAAAAACACATTTTGGTAGGATGGTTCACCCTATTGTGAAGGGCACAATAGTGAGGTTTCTCCCTATCCTCCCGCGAGAGTTGCATCATGTTAACCTTGACCGACCTGCAAACCTTGTCTCGAACCATAAGATCATATCGGTTCAAAGCTTATTCCAACGTGTAAGGTAGCTCGAAGGATTTTTCTTGCCTTCGAATCTTCTTTTGTTGCCTCTCCCCCTTCTGCCTCCTCAGCCGCCACTGTTTTCCTCCTCAGCCCCATTATCTGCATAATTGACCCTCGAGGGTACTCCCCTCCTCGAGGCAACCACTGGCCTTAGTAGCAATCTTAACAAAGTAGGCGGGGGTAGTACCGACTTAATCACCAGGGTAATGTTCCTCGTTGATTTCAATAAGGCTACGAACGTACCCTCTCATATTTAATTAATCAAATGGCAGATATACTCAAGAAACAAACCCTCTACGCAAACTTGAAAAATTTTATCCTCTCGTGTTTCTTCTCTTACGTCCAGAGAGCGTTTGTGAAACCTCCTAATATAGGCCATAACATCCTCGCTCGGCTTCTGCTTCTCATGTGCAAGCCGCGTGAGTGTAAATTCATCCTCAGCCAAAAAGAACTTTTATACAAAAAAAATGTGCAATTCCTCCCAGGAGCCCACACTTCTTGGGGCCAGGTGGGAGTACCACGTATATGCTTCATCTATCAAGTACTTTAAAAATTCCCTTAACCTCGACCTTTTGTCGTTGTAATGGGCCCCAAGACTTTCAATAAATCTCTTCATTTGCTCCTTTGGGTTTGCACCTTTCCCCGTGTACTTCTCGAATATTGGTGGAATATACCCTATTGGGTAGGGTTCATTGTTGTATGCCTCTAGGTATGGAGTACGAAAGTCATCATACACCGAAGAACAATCTCCACCTTTGGACACTGCTATGAACTTCAGTAACTCCTTCTTCATGCCTTCTAAGCTGGTCGGTGAAGAGCTAGTTGGTTTCACTGTTACTACTATCGGAATCGTCAAAGAGGGTGGTGAACTTTTTTTCGTGCCGCCCATTGTAGCCTGAGTCGCCAAAGTCATTCTCCCATCTTGCGAAATTGGCCCAGTTGTCATGAGTGGGACCGTGGTGGGAGGAATACTACCAAAAGTTGGCGGAGCGGTAGGGATAGCACCGTTTAAAGCAAGTATAGTAACACCCCCCTTAACGGTAGGGGCGGGTATTGCCATTGGTGGTGTAGTGAAGGAGTTCCCTCCCGTAGGGATCCCCAACATCGCCTGGGCTGCCGGAGTCTTGATGAACTCTGCAAACAAACCCATGAGTCCCTTCATTTATGTCAGGCCTATTCCTATCTGTGCGCCCAACGTGTCTGTCACACCAATATTGGACGCACTAGTCTTCGTCCGTGGTTTTCTTACTCCCTCAGATAGCATGGAGAGGTTTACCTCCTCTTCACGCTGTATGGCACAAAGTCAATGATTCTGACAGTGTCATCCTCTGGCATCTTTTCAAAAGAGAATACCTCCCCAGCGGAGTAAACAAATGTAAGATGTGGGTTCTTGAAATACAGTTAGTATCAAGTGAAGCATAACCCCTTATCAAGATCGGGATCAACACCGTGCAATATTAAATGTTTGACAGTGAAAAAAGGTGAATAAGAGGCAAAGGGATTCAATATTAGGACTTGTATTAAATGATATGTTGGCACAATAAATACACAACAAACATAATAAATAGATGAGACCATCAGGTAGCTTGGTTAGAGGGAGAAAGAGCAAGCACTCTAGGCACAACAAAGGCAAGGCAGGAACTTCAAGCTCAGTTAATGCTCAATGGTATGGGTATTAAGTTGGGGTGGGAAATAATGATCTCGTAATGGTTCTCGTGTATGGAGGGAGTTGGGCAGTAATTCTAATATCAAAAAATGCGCTCCCTGTTCAACTGTTGGTATGGTGTATTTAAATGAAGGGCAAGTTACTGGAGTAAACTTACCCACGCTCAATATAATTAATTGTATTAAATGCACAAGTAACTCCCATTAATGTATAAGATATTTCATTATATCCATGGGATCTCATAATTTGGTGAGAAACTATTTCATTGATTGGAGGTATGGGGGCATTAATGATGGATATGATGTGGCAGCTATGGGCTTATCTTATAACGGCTAAAGGGTCAGGTTTGGTGAACTAAACATGTCTTCCTAATGATAAATCGAATTTAGTGCTGTAACTTCCAGTCCCTAAATATTAGACGTTATGACGTCAAAAAGTGGGTAAACAGTTACTCTATTAGGTGCATGGTCACATCAGTTAGGCAGGATGGCATCTACTTTAAGGTTGCTCGGTTGGTAGGTAGCTCGAGTGTTTAGTTTTCTATTTGTTGGTTAAGAACTATCTTAAGACCAGGGCTGCAAGATTGAGGTACCTCGAGGAGGTTCCCTCGAACAAGTAAGAGTTGAGGTAGCTTAGTTGTAGTGGCTCGAGCAACGATATACACTAACTAAAGTTTTGCCCAAGTGTTCCAAGAGGGTTGGTAGTTGTGTTCCCAATGTTGCCTTGCTCTCAATCCTCCAAACCATATCCCTACGAGGTTCCCAAGAGGTGGTTGTTCGATAGAGCATGTTAGATCTCCCATGCCCTGCCAGGCATGGTCCCTCGTGGGTACCAAACAACCTCGCTCAACATATAATCATAGGATAAAGTACATGATACAATTCATTCTGTTTCTTATTACAAACTATCATCATTCGACTGACTTTGATCTACTAGTTGGATCCTTTGAACCAGGTCCATGGGAGAATCTTTGAGGTGGGTCCTTCGGGCCACTAATGTGGAGAATCTTCGAGGTAACTTGTTCGGGTGACCTTCATCCACCTTCTTCGTCTGCCAATCAACAGATTAACCAAGTTAATCACTCTTTGGCGGTCACTCTCCCCTACAAAGTTCACTTTCTTTATTCAAAATGGCAAATCTGAATTAATACCATCTTCAATATATACGTGACATGAGGTACAATTTCATATAGAATGTGTTTAAGTTTCATAAATGCTTTACTGTAGTATTGGGATATTTTTCAAAATTGATTTTAAACAAAATGGGGCTTTTTTTTAAGTTAAAATTATTTTTTAAGACCTATAGGCGAGCATTTTAAAAACAAATTTTTTCGCTGCTATCATTCAAACGACATTGACATGTCGTTCAAACGACTGCTTTTAATGACAGGCAATGTCGTTTAAAGGATCATGAGAAGGGTCGTTTCTTTACTGCTTCAAATTAACCCATATTATTTTTCCTTATAAGGGTCGTTTATAAGGTCGTTAGTAAAGACATCCAATGTCTTTCAAACGACATTGAGAAGTATTTCGAACGACATTGAGAAGTCTTTCGATGGACATTGAGAAGTCATTCGAACGACCTCCACCGCCTCAAAAATCTTGGTTTGTGATAAATACTTGTTGTGGAAGACTTTTTCATTTAGACTTTTGATACACGGAAACTGCTTTTGGTAGACCTTTTAGTCTTCATCTTTTAGGGTTAAAACCTAGTTTTTATTCACCAAAACATCCCAATTATTTTGTGAATCATTTGTGGAACCCAAAATCACTTCTGTTGAAGTTTATCATTGTGGAGTGCCATCTCTACTGCTAGATTGATAGCTCTTGCGAGTGCTATTTGTTGACGACTGTTGTCATTGAAGGTACTTGAGGGTGTTCTTTACTGAGGAGAGTTGAGGTTCTTGTGGGTTCTTGAGGGAGTCCATTACTGAATTTAAGGTTGCGGTCTTTATGAGTTTTTTGCATATATTCATTGCAGATTTCTATGAGTGTGTTGTAAGTTACAATTTGCAAACATTTATTGAAATAAAAAAATTTCCCTTTTGGGGGATTTCCTCAAATATGTTTGTCCAACTATTTGTAATTGTTTGTGATGGCATGATTGATTTATTCACATAGATTCATGATTAGGATTGAATAAAATTTGGATCAAAGATTGACTCTAATTAAATAAGTTTAAAAATGGAAATTTGCAAATAAAATTTCCATGATCCTGTGCATCACATGAGAGAGTTTGCACTCGTTCGATAGCAGGTTAAGTTTTTAGTTAAAACATCACATGATTTGGTGGATGTTTTTCATTGGATGTCACCACCTTTGAAAAACTCATCCGTGCCTAACGGTTGAGGTTTAGACTTGTGTGCTAGCATAGGATAATTTGCTTCATCATATTTTATGCCTACTACTAGTGTGTAGCGCATTTGTATTTATCTTTTTCCATTTTGATATATTTTTCAAAAAAACATAAAGATTTTTTGTTTTTGAAAATTTTTGGAAAAATACAAAAAGATTTTCTATTTTTTGAGAAAATTTGAAAAAGCCAAAAAGATTTTATTTTGATAAATGTTTTAAAAAAGACAAAAAGATTTCTGTATTTTGTTTTACACCATTTATGGATGGACATTTACGATGACCAAGTCACAACATTTATCCATGTTCATGTGACTATTTGATAGTGTTTTGAGACAATACATCATTTCATCCAAGTGCTTTATAATGTTTGGAGTCATTAAGATGAAATTTGAGATTGCTTTCTACATGTTTGACTCATAATTTTCTTTAATGCACACGTGCATGGATTTATTTGATTATTTTGCTTGTCTATCACATGTTACTCGAAGTTTTTTCATCTCAATCCTATCTTTAAAACGAACCAAATGCGATAAAACTTGACAATGAAAGTAATGCATGTAATAACCATTGCCCGTGAGGATTTATTTAATATTTGGAAAAAAGATGAGTGAACACGGGAAAGGGGTACGAGTGAATAATAATCACGTCATGAAAGCCACAGTTTATAAAGAGCCCAAGAAAAAAATTGAGGCAATAAAAAGATAAATATGCCAAAAAGGGGACATTAGGATTTAGATCACCTCAATAAAAAATAAAAAAATTTACTATATATGAGGGTGTTTTGTTGGAAATAAATCAACGGATTTGCATGTCCTGACAAAGTCTTGAAAACACATTACATAGTTTTAGACGTTATTGGTGTTGAAATCATTTTAGACTTTGATTTGTTTATTAGATTGAGTCGATGTCATTTGAATTCAACAATTTTTACACCTAAGGACGATTTTGAGTTCTTTCGTTAGGATTTTTCATATTCATCGTGCACATATGTTATGTATGTTTGAGTTGATTTATCTATTAAATATGTTCACACCCATTCATTCTGATTCCATGACTTGGTTATCTTAGTGTAAATTAATGGTGTGTGTTCTTTTTGTAAATTTTCTTTACTAAGAAAAATTTGAAAAATCAAAAAGAGAATGTGAAAACCTTTTGACTTTATCCTTGGATGAGCCTAGTTGATTTATTCATAATGATTTGTTATTCTTTTCCTGACACTTCGGACTTATTTTTGTTTATTCTTTTCCTTGTCTATTTCGGACAAATAAAAAGGAGGAGAACGAATTATAGATTATGGGGGAGTTAGAGTTTGATTTATGGGGGAGATTTGAGATTTTATCTTTGATTAATTTACTTGATTTGATTTATGTGTATCTCATTTCAAACTCGATACGTCAAGAAGGTATTTGTTTTGTTTAGTGTGTGCAGGACTTTGATGATTATTTGAAAGAAAACAAAAGAAGCGCAAGGAAAGCAAAGAGATTTGATTTGAAGAGATTTCAAAGTTGAGGATTTTTGAAGAATTTGAAGACTTGCAATTTTCTTATCTTTCTGGCTTTTGGGTTGCATGGGAGGTTATTAGATTTGTATAGGATCTTTTGTGTTTTGATAATTCAGATGTTTTTATTTTGTATGGGCGTAGACATAGGAGGATATTTTTAAGGACATAATTTCCATTGTCCGTAGTTTACACAGAATATATCGTATACCGCTACAACCGTCAAAGAAGTTCACGTTCATTATTCAATATGACGACTCTGAATTAATAGCATCTTCAATATATGTGCTACATGAGGTACAATTTTATATAGAATGTGTTTAAGTTTTGTAAATGCTTTACTGTAGTATTGGGATATTTTTCAAAACCGATTTTAAACAAAATGAGGCATTTTGTCAAAATAATTTTGCAAGACCTGTACGCGAGAATTTTTAAAATAACATTTTCCGCTCCTATCATTCAAATGACAAGGCAATGTCATTCAAATGACTGCTTCTAACGACAAGAAATTTTGTTGAAGAGTCACAAGAAGGGTCATTTCTTTACTGCTTCAAACGAACCCGTACTGTTTTACTTTTTAAGAGTCGTTTGTGAGGTCGTTAGTAACAACATCCAATGTCGTTCAAACGACATTGAGAATTCATTGGAAAGACCTCCACCGCCTCAAAAGGTTTGGTCTGTTATAAATACCTACTTTGGAAGACTTTTTCATTAAGACTCTTGATACACAAAAACTACTTTTGGCAGACCTTTTAGTTTCATCTTTTAGGGTTAAAAACCTAGTTTTAATTCACCAAAACATCCCAATTCTTTTGTGAATGATTAGTGTTAAATAAAATTTGGATCAAAGATTGACTCTAATTAAATAAGTTTAAAATTAGAAATTTGCTAATTACATTGATCATCGATATCACACACCCTTTTACAAATTGGTATCAGAGCTTTAGCTCGGGATTTTTATTTATACCGCATTTACAAATTGGTATCAGAGCAGGTTTTACCAAATTATCATGAGTTTCTTTTTTTGCAAAATTTTTCTGATATCGATTTGATTTTGAAAATTTTCACAATTTTTTCGATGGAAAACTTATATAATCGGTTGCCCGTCTTTAATGGTACAACTTATGCCTATTGAAAGCCCGCATGAAATCTTATTTAAAATCTATTGATGAGCATGTTTGGATTGTTTGTGAAAGAGGGGGTATTCCTCCCACTGTCACGGTTGAAAATGTCACTTCTCCCAAACTTGTGTCAAAATGGACTAAGAATGATTATAAATGGAGCAATTTTAACTCCCGTGGCTTGAGCGCTATTTCTCAAAACGTCACCCCTAACGAGTTCCGTCGTATTATGTCGTGCACTACATATAAAGAGGCATGGTTTATCCTCTAATTGACACATGAGGGTACTAACGCTATTAAGGTGTCTAAGTTACAAATTTTGACCACCCAATTTGAGACTATCACGCTGTCTGAGTGTTTTAACAAGTTTTATGTTAGGTTGTCGGACATAGTCAACACGAGTTTTAATTTGGGTGAGAAAATTGACGAGATGAGGGTTGTCAAAAATATTTTGAAGTCACTTACATTCCGTTTCATTCCTAAGGTCACTGTTTTAAATTCTTTGGGGATAGTGGATACACTTAGGTTAGAAGAACTCGTCGAAAGACTTCAAACTTATGAGATCGACATGTTTTCCAAAACCGTTAAGCCTAAGGATAGAGGGATTGCACTAAAGGCACAATCTAGAAAAGGTGAGGAAGTGTCTAGAGAGAGAGAGAGAGAGAGAGTTTGTGATTTCGAGTACGAGGGAGAGTTTACTATTGATGATGTGTCCATATTTGCAAAAACCAATAAAAAATTTCTCAAATTTTCAAAAGAAAATTCTTCCAATAAAAAGATGTTTGAGAAAAATAAAAAGAAAGAAGAGGCCAACGAGAGCGGTGAAAAAGACAGAGAGGAAAAAGAGAGTTATTTTGAGTGAGAAGGCAAAGGGCACAAAGTGTTTGAATACCCCACTATGTTAAAGAGAAAGGGCAAGAAAATTGCTATGCAGCCATTCTTAGCGATAGTGACGAGGAGGTGAATGATTCCGGGGATGAGTCATCACATGGTATGTGTGTTGCCTTTATGGAAAGTTATGAGAGCACACCTAGTTTGTCCCACGATGATGAAGATGCTTGTGTATGTGAGAGCCCCGGTGATGATTTGAGTGTTTCGAGTGATTACGAGAGCGAGTTTGAAAGTGAGGGTGAAGGCGATCTCCAAAAAGCATTTAGAAATTTATACGTCGAGACCTTAAAAATGAAGAAGTTGAATAACGAGTTAGGTCTTAAGGTGGTAGATTTGGAGAGATATATTGAAGTTTTGAGGATTTGAGGCATCGGCGAGTCAACTCGAGAAGGTGAAGGTTTCTTTGTGTGAACAGTTGATTGTCGTAGGTCGGGAAAAGAGTGAACTTGAATCTTATATGTCCCAACTCGAGAGAGATCTCGAACGTGCTCAGGAGGTCAAGGTTACTATATAGGATACATCTAAAAAGGTTGTAAAGATGCTCCTCATTCACGCTTTGGGTAATATTGAGAGACTAGGAATAGGTTATGACGGTGCGTCCACTTCTCATGTTGCACCCGAGCTAGTTCTTGAGTTTGTGATAGATCCATATGTCTCTCAACCTAACCCACCTAGGCATCCATTACCCGATAGGAGAGTGAATCCTAAACATTTTGAGAAAGGTGTTCCTAGACCCGTGTATGTTTGCTCCCATTGTAAGAAGAGAGGACACCTTAGGAAATTCTGTTTTAAGTTAGGTAGTGTGTCACATAAATTTTTTCCACGTGTTCCCACACATAATACTCTGCATGATCCTGCACATCACATGAGAGAGTTTGCATTCGATAGCAGGTTAAGTTTTTAGTTAAAATATCACATGATTTGATGGATGTTTTTCATAGGATATCACCACCTTTGAAAAACTCCTCTGAACCTAACGGTTGAGGTTCATACTTGTGTGCTAGCATAGGATTATTTGCTTGATGATATTTTATGCCTATTACTAATGTGTACCTCTTTTGTATTTATCTTTTTCCGTTTTGATATATTTTTCAAAAAATCAAAAAGATTTTTTATTTTTGAAATTTTTTGGAAAAATACAAAAAGATTTTCTATTTTTTGAGAAAATTTGAAAAACCCAAAAAAATTTATTTTGATAAAATTTTTGAAAAAAGACAAAAAGATTTTTGTATTTTGTTTTAGACCATTTATGGATGGACATTTAGGATGACCAAGTCACAACATCTATCCATATCCATGTGACTATTTGACAGTGTTTTGAAACAATACATCATCTCATCCATGTGCTTTATTAGGTTCGGAGTCATTAAGATGAAATTTGAGATTACTTTCTACATGTTTGACTCATAATTTCCCTTAATGCACACGTGCATGGATTTATTTGATTATTGTGATTGTCCATCACATTTTGGTCGAAGTATTTTCATCTCAATCCTATCCTTAAAACGAACCAAATGTTATAAAACTTGACAATGAAAGTAATGCATGTAATAACCGTTACCCGTGAGGATTTATTTAATATTTAGAAAAATGATGAATGAACACGGGAAAGGGCTACGAGTGAATAATAATCACGTCGCGAAAGCCACCATTTATAAAGATCCTAAGAAAAAAATTGAGGCAATAAAAAGACAAATATTCCAAAAAGGGGACATTAGGATTCTAATCACCTTAATAAAAAAAATAAAAAGATTTACAATTTATAAGGGTGTTTGGTTGGAAATAAAACAACAAGTTTGCATGTCCTCACAAAGTCTTGAAAAATCATTACATAGTTTTAGACGTTATTGGTGTAGAAATCATTTTAGACTTTGATTTTTTTATTAGATTGAGTCGATGTCATTTGAATTCAACAATTTTTACACCTAAGAACGATTTTGAGTTCTTTCGTTAGGATTTTTCATATTCATCATGCACATATGTTATATATGTTTGAGTTGATTTACCTATTGAATATGTTCGCACCCATTCATTCTGATTCCACGATTTGGTTATCTTAGTGTAAATCAATGGAGTGTGTTGTTTTTGTAAATTTCTTTGCTAAGAAAAATTTGAAAAATCAAAAAGAGAATGTGAAAACCTTTTGAGTTTATCCTTGCATGAGCTTAGTTGATTTATTGATAATGATTTGCTATGCTTTTCTTAACACTTCATACTTATTTTTGTTTATTCTTTTCCTTGTCCATTTCAGACAAATAAAAAGGGGGAGAACTAATTATAAATTATGGGGGAGTTAGAGTTTGATTTATAGGGGAGATTTGAGATTTAATCTTTGATTAATTTACGTTATTTGATTTATGTTTATCTCATTTCAAACTCGATACGTCAATAAGGTATTTGTTTTGTTTAGTGTGTGTAGGAATTTGATGATTTTTTGGAAAGGAAACAAATGAAGCGTAAGGAAATCAAAGAGATTTGATTTGAAGAGATTTCAAAGTTAAAGATTTTTGAATAATTTGAAGGCTTGCAATTTTAGTATCATTTTGGCTTTTGGGTTGCATGGGAGGGTATTAGATTTGTATAGGGTTTTTTATGTTTTGGTAATTAGGATATTTTTATTTTATATGGGCATAGACATAGGTGGTATTTTGAAGGACATAATTTCCATTGTTCGTAGCTTACATAGAATATGTCGTATACCGCTACAACCGTCGAAGAAGTTCACGTTCATTATTCAAGACAACGACTCTGAATTAATAGCATCTTCCACATATGCGCGACATGAGGTACAATTTCATATAGAATGTGTTTAAGTTTCGTAAATGCTTTACTGTAGTATTGGGATATTTTTTAAAACTGATTTTAAACCAAATGAGGCATTTTTTTCTAAGTCAAAATAATTTTTGAAGACCTGTATGCAAGCATTTTTAAAATAACATTTTTCGATCCTATTGTTAAAATGACAAGGCAATGTCATTCAAATGACTGCTTCTAACGACAGGTAATTTCGTTTGAAGGATCACGAGAAGGGTCATTTATTTACTGCTTCAAATGAGCCCGTGCTATTTTACTTTTTAAGGGTCGTTTGTGAGGTCGTTAGTAACAACATCCAATGTCATTCTAACGACATTGAGAAGTCATTGGAAAGACCTCCACCGCCTTAAAAAGTTTGGTTTGTTATAAATACCTGCTTTGGAAGACTTTTTCATTAAGACTTTTAGTACACGAAAACTGCTTTTGGCAGACCTTTTAGTTTCATCTTTTAGAGTTATAAACCTTGTTTTAATTCACCAAAACATCCCAATTCTTTTGTGAATTATTTGTGGAACCCAAAATCACTTTTGTTGAAGTTTATCTTTGTAGAGTGTCATCTCTACTGCTGGATTGATAGTTCTTGCGGGAGCTATTTGCTGATGATTGCGGTCATTGAAGATACTTGAGGGTGTTCTTTTTTCAGGAGAGTTGCAGTTCTTGTGGGCTCGTGAGGGAGTCCATTGCCGATTTTAAGGCTACAATCCATGTGAGTTTTCCATGGATGATTCATTGCAGATTTCTATAAGTGTGTTGTAAGTTGTGATTTGTAAACATTTATTGAAATAAAGGTTTTGCCCTTTCGGAGGATTTTTCCTGAAATTTGTTTGTCCAGCTGTTTGTGATTTTTTGTGATGGCATGATTGATTTATTCACATAGATGCATGATTAGGGTTGAATAAAACTTGGATCAAAGATTGACTCTAATTATATAAGTTTGAAATTGGAAATTTGCGAATTAAATTTATCATCGATACCACGCACCCTTTTATAAATTAGTATCAGAGATTTACCTCAGGATTTTTATTTATACCAAAAATGTACAAAAGTTTAAGTACCTGGTGCTCCAAAGATATAGGGGTACACGAGATGTTAACTCGGAATTAAAGAAATAGGTTAAGCAAATGAGAAAGTATTTGAAAAGAATAATAAAAATAATAAAAATTGGTACAAAAGTTAAATACCTGAGGCTCCAAAGATATAAGAGCACTCAAAATATCAATATGCGAATAAAGAAATGGGGTGAACAAACGAGCAATGTTTTCAAAGTATAAACAAAAAAGTAAAGAGTGGTACAAAAATTAAGTACCTGGGGCCCCAAAGATATGGTGGAACTTGTAACATTGGCCTAGAAACAAAGAAGAAGGTTGATAATATGACATAAAATATTTGCAGTGGTAAAAAAATGAAAATGACAAGTGGAAAAGTCAAAATACTCGAGTTCCTACAAGCATAAGGGAACTTGAACTGTCTCAATCTTAAAATCGGAAATAGGGTAGGCATCAATATACAGAGTTTGAAAAGTATGAGACAATGAATAAAAGTGAAAAAGTTAATTCCTGAGGCCCCAAAGGGGGAAGAGCACTCGAGCTAGTCATAACATTGGCCTGAGATTCAATAGATTGAGTAACAGGCAAAGATGGGACGCTCGTGCCAACCTGATAAATTTAAAGATGAGTAATTTATCAAGTGTTTTGCCTGAATAAATGATCATGAAGATCATTTTTCTAAATATATCAAGATATAGACCAGAGTATTAGATTACATGTTATAAGAACGAAGGAGGTAATGGTAGGACGATTGATTCCACATGAAAGATTAGCCAAGTAGAGAGTCTTAGATTTGAGGCCTATTGTCCATATGCAATTGTACCCTTGGGATAGAAATTCTACCTGAGGGGGCGACCTGAGGAGAGTCACCCCGATTGGTAAAGTGATGCCCCCAGAGGCATGGGGATACTAACCAATAGTTCTTATGAAGATAGAAAGCCATAAGTAAAATTATCTTGAAGTAATGGAAAATAGATGAGTGAACAAGAATTACCTCATTTGTATGAGTTATAACACTTTTGGGGGGATAATTAGATGAACCCCTCGATATTGAAGAAGTAGTAGAGATGTGAGGAGGATGTGGTACAACAGACATCTACCAATCAAGGCATAAGTGAGCATAAATTAAAGAAAATAACATCGAGGGAAAAAAATTAATTTTACTCTAAATACCTATGTGGTGGTGCTCACCACTTAACCAGTAGAACGAGCAACTCCTATAAGGTTTCCCATGCTCATGGAAAACACAGTTGAAAGCCACGAGCATAAGAGTATTTTTGCAATTCTCCTTCAAAAATACTAAGAAAAATAAAAAGTAAAGAAATATACCTCGCGAGTAAGGCTCAAAGGGGAATTACTTTCTCTTTGGAAAGGAGCATGAATAGGGTGAATAAGTAGAGGGGGAATACTTTCCACTAGAGCCACGATTTTACTCACAGAAGAATCCAGTTAGAAATTAAAGAAGAAACAAAAAAATTAAAGAATTTTAATCCAATGAGAAAAGTCTAACAATAAAAATATGTGAGCAAAGAACTTACAGGCTCAGGGCATGGAACTTGCCTGTAAGGCAATATACCGGTAGTGGATCTAATGATATTGGGAGAGGGAATCATTTTTCGTGGTGGTCTTTCAGAGATTTCTCCCCAATGTATATTATCACATCCTTTTGTACTGATATAAAAAAAATGAAGTGTCAATCAAATGATCTTCAACTATAGCGAGTGACCCAAAGTCATTTTAAGACGAACTATGATAATCATAGGAAGGAAAACCTCCATAATCAACAAGTTCCTCTTCAGATGAACATGATGTTGAGAACGCACTCGTATCCTCATTACTTTTAGCTTTATAAAGTAGATGATAAATAACAAAGGTACATTCCACGAGTTGAATAGTGGTTGGAATAAATGAATGCAGAGAAATGACTTCAAATGGATCATATCCTCATTAGAGGATAGTTTGTTAAGTTTACTCAACACAAACTTAAGAAAAGATTTAATACTAAAAGCTTGTTTACAAGGTTAATAACAGAATGTTATCAATTGTGTAAAATCTGAATAAACTTTTTTAGGCAAAACCCTTTTCGAAAAACACAAGATGTGTTATAAAAGTCTTTTCTGAATGTATGGATTAAATTTGATAGTTGATTACCTTTTTTTAAGTTTTAATAAACATCTACTAAAGTTATCATGCAGTCCCAATCATAACAACAGTTAAGAACATTCAAAGAAATAGACACGGGAACTTTTAATGTGGTAAAACCCTTAAACAAGGGAAACATCCACGGTTCCCTCTACGTCACAAAACAAAAATTCGCTAGAATAAAAATCAAGTTATAACACTTAAGCAAACCACAAAGATCCTAACCTAAGTTCAGAATGTTCCTACATGAGATTCTCCACTCCAAAGGTATTCTGAATTGGACTGATCTTTTCTTGTTGCTTCTTTGCTTTTTCCGTGATCTCCTTCTCTTTGAATTTTGATTCCAGCAACTCTTTCAAAATCCAAGATTCTCAGACAGAACCACAGTGTCTAAGTGTTCGTGTGAGATAGTGTTTGTGATGTGATACTACATATAAATATGCAACTCACCCTCTCAAGATTTATACAAACTTTCCTAACAAATTTCAACCGTTCTAAGATGAAGGTTATTTCTGAATCTTATTTTTTCAACCAAAGACTTCTTTATCTTTTATTTATCCACAGATCTCAAGGATACCTTGCTCATAAGACGGTTCAAGGTCTTAAACAATTTCTGTATTTTGAAAATATTTTTGAAATTGTAAACCTCCAATTAAGATCCAAACTAGACTAGAAGTCTACTTAGTCAAAACAGATTCAGACTTAACATGCAAAGGCTGATTCAACATATTTTGACATAAAACTTCTTTTCAGGTCTATGGATACGCCTTAAAACTTTAGCAAGAGTTCTTTGTGTTATTTTTATTTTTGTACACTAGTATTTCATAAAACGTTAATTAGAAAACTAAAAGCACACAACTCACTAGATCTGAAAAATATTTTAAAAAATCAAAAGTTTTTATTTCAAAATTTGTTAAGAAAATAAATTGTGTGATGTTCTCTTTTAGAAAAGCTCAGTTTCAATAATGAAACTTAAGTCTCTCTTAGAGATGAGTTCTGGGAGAATCAAGGATTTTAAGAGGTCTTCAAATGAAAACACAACACCAACAACACAGAAACCCTAAAAAATGTCTAACTCTCAAAAATGGGTTTTCTGGTGTTTGGAACTGTTTAGGTTTTGGTGTTAGGTTTGGGAGAAATCACTCAGAGGTTTGAACAACGAAGAAAACTAGGGTTTTTTCTTTCTAATCTCTTTCTTTTCTTTCCCTCTACACTCCCTTTTCTCTCTTCTCTCTCTTTTCTCTCAGATTTCACAAAATAGCAAAAGTCTCAAAATGATGAGGCTTGGTTCCTTTTTATACTATTCATAGAAGGATCCAGAACCTTGAACTCAATCCAATGGTTGGGATTGAATCTTGACTGATTGAATTTAATCCAACGGTTCAACAAAAGCGGTGGTTTAAACGTTTGGTGATTGGTTTAAACTGGGTTCACGTGAATTGACTCTCAAGACATGTAGGACGTTGATAATGTTGATCTTAGGGTTGATATTGTTTAAACAGATTGTGTCTACGAGAAAGCCCAAGTCCAATCGATTGGCTACCAACACGTGTATGCAAAGGATGAAGGCAAAAACGTGTGTATGAAAGTAATTACAAAGCACACCTCCAATTATCTAGCGCTTTTGGATTCTACCCAGGCAAATAATCAGCAAAGAAAGTAAGTTTCTAAAATTCAATTTTTACCCACAACACTTTTAAAAATACATTTTAATTAATTCAAAAATCATTTGAAAATTATTTAAAATTATATAAAATGATTTTAATTGAATTAAATTGATTTTAAAAAGATTTGAAGTGTTGAAAAATCTTTAAAGAAAATTGGTGATATGTATTATGCAGTGCAAGTGTCCTATTTGTGGTTTTAAGGTTTAGAAATGACTTCCCTTTATGTTGATCTTGAAGGTTCTCTTGGACTGGATTTCTTCAATGAATTTGAACCTTTGAGGAGATGAAGTTCTCATAAAACTCTAACTAGGGGTGTTCAAAAAAACCGCCCGACTCGAAAACCGAACCGAACCGGCCCGAACCGAACCGAAACCCCGGGTTTTTTTAGCCCGGTTCGGCCTACGGTTTACAAATATAAAAAACCAACCATGTCGGTTCGGTTGTCGGTTTATACGTGGGAAAAACCGACTCAAACCGAACCTACCCGAAACCAATATATATATTAAAAAAAACTAAATAACTTATATTTTTATATCCAAAAACCATTACCCACCTTTAAAAACCGACCCAAACCGAAAACCGCCCTTAAAAAAACCGGCCCAAACATGAAACCGTCGAAAACCGACCCGAAACCGAACCGAACCGAAACCGTCGTGAACCGAAACCGACGGGTTTTTTCATAGTCGGTTCGGTTTTGGTCTGACCTTTTCCAAAACCGAACCGATCGGTTCGGTTTGAATTAGGGTCCAAAACCGACCCGAACCGACCCGTGAACACCCCTAACTCTAACCTATTTTGTCTAGATATCCAAACTAGTTGGAACTCCTATATATGCAGACTCAAGTAAGTCAGTCGGATAAAGTGGGAGGGAACAGTACCAGTGGGGTATCCCAGCAGCAGACAGGGGGACATCAGGTGCAGGATTCCCGACAGGGGAATCAGGCCAAGAGATTTAGGTCTGGAGGCTATCGATAAGATGGCCAGGACTTCCGATAAGGCCAGCAAGGAAGGGATTAGTGGCAGGGTGAATTTATTAGGAGGTGTTTCGTTTATGGGGAAGCGTGACACGTGAAGAGATATTGTCCTCAGTGAGGAAGGGGTCAACTACAGGATGAGGTCCTGGATGTGCATCCACTACAACAAATCATGGGTGCGTTCGGGCAGGGGGAAGCTGCTCAAGAACCTGAGGATCAGCCATTGCAGCTAGAGTATGGAGGTAATTATATTTTTATCCTATAGGCATGGGCTACGTTTTGGGTGACAGTGAGGGTGTCACAAAATAAGAATTATTTTCACTAGAGTTCGCGGGTAAGTCGAATTTAGTGGGTGCGCTGGCTATAGCAGCCATATTACATATATATTTCTGTGGGATAGTAGATTTCTTTAGTGTTAACCACGAGAGTGTGGGGGTATGCACAGAGATGGGATTTGGTATTATGCGAGGGGTTACTACTTTCGAGAATTATGGAAGTAGGGTAGAAATTTTTTATATATCGGCTGGATAGCGATGGATATGAACTATTGTAAATAGTGGGGGTAAGTGTTGGTGTTTGCGACACCAGGGTATGAATGATTTTTACTAGGTAACACATTAGAGGGCGTATAGCCTATATATATGTGTGTACATATGTTGTATTGCGTGGTGCGATAGACACATAATGAGGTCTTGTGTTCTCATATTTTATCTGGGTAACTAAGGGAGTCTACTGAAGTGAATCAGGGTGGTTAGATTTATTTTCGAGCAGGGAGAGATAGCTCGGGGTTTATTTTGTGCAAGAACTAGTGATAGTAAGAGCGCGGTATTTTATGTTGTCTTTTGTAGCATAAGGGTAGGCGTGTATGCTTTTGTGTTAAAAGATAAGTGTTTGGGGGTACGTGCTATGGATTGAGGGTCTAACGGATCTCAATGACCAATAATGTTAGGTAGTAGTGTATCGGGGGTGTTCCTTGTTTGGATTTCGCTTTGCGAGACATCCCACGTATGAAACTTAGCGCAACGTTGGAAGTGGGGAGATGTTTGGTTGTTGGTACATGGGTTGGGTACCCCGGGTATTATTAGTTATATATGTTATATGACTACGAGTTGGAAGTCATATTACGGGTCACGGCTAGCATAGTCGGGTAACTTTCGTTCGGTAAAGCACGGGGATAGGGTGTATGGGCACTCGGGTTAATTAAGGAAACTTTTATGCGATCAATCACGGGTACAGAGTGTATGGGGGCCCTAATTAATTATAATACATATTTGTATAATTTATAGTTGGAAGCGGGAGAGATAGATATAGCGAGCTTAGAGGCACATGACCAGAGAGTGATATTTGAATCTTGGAGCACTAGGCTTATCTTAATTTTGAGGACGAAATTCCTTTGTAAGGGGGGAAGTATGTAACACCCCGTAATTTTGAGGATTTAAAATTTAATTATTTGGGAGAAATAGAAATATTTTAATTGGGAAAACTTAAATTTATGATTTGGAGAATTTATTTGAGTGGGAAGAATTATTTATATTTGGTGACTTTAAGTAAAATTGTTCGAAATTTCGCGTGTCGCATTTTGAGGTCAAAATTTGGGAATGTTATAAAGTATTTCGGATGACAATTTTGATTGCGCGGTTGAGTCCATATGGGTCGAGATAGTCAGAAAAGAGTACTCGGGGGTAGTAATCGGGTCACGGGGCATTTTTGGGTATAGCCGAGCCCACACGGGGCGATTCAAGCCATTTTAATTAGGCCCATGTGGCCAAAAATGGAATTTGGAGTTTTAATCCTAATTGGGGAAGTGTGAACGGCAGCTAACACAACTCTAAACCTAGGGTTTGAGAGAGACAGAGAGGAAACAATTCAAGAAGCAAATTGGGGATCTTTTGGAGTCAAATCGAGGGACAAAGTGAGTGTTCATCATCAACACCTTCACTACACTAACGGATCAGACTCTACGAATCATTCCAGGCAAGTGGTTAACTATTGTGATTCTTAAAATAGGTGATAACCAATTCATATTATAGTATGTGTATATGAAAATTCATTTTGGGTGTGTAACCATAATTAAAATTGGGTTTTCTGAATTTAGAGTAATGGATAGATTTGATTACTCAATGGAGGTTAAGTTATGATTTGGGACTGTTAAGATTGAATTGTAGAATGGATTACAATATTTATTAGTGATTAAATGGACTGAAAATGGTTAGGTCAAAATCAGTAGAACAAGACCCGGGTGAAAAAAATAAATTGGATATGCTTACGGTTATGTATGAATTTGATGATGAATTAAGGTCTTTTGGATGTTTAGACCCTTTTATTATGTGGGGTAATATTGATTGTGATTGGGTAAGGTTTTGGAATGAAAATAAAAGCTTGAGGGTTCATCCATGGCTAAACAGGAGGCTGGAGAAGACGATGACCGTATCGATCGATCGATCGACCAAGGGGGATCGATCAATCGATGATACTGGATTTTTGGCAATAACGCTAGTTTTTAATTGTATGGGAGATTTTCATTGGGGAACATTCTTGGGTTGATTTAAATAATGAAAATTAATTAGGGGCATGACTCTTGGTAATTTTAGGTAAATATAATTGGGAAATTTGGGAGAGATGAACGCGTGACATATTATGGGGGAGAATATTGGGAATTAAATTCTGAGATTTAAGATACGGGCTAAGTGAACGAGTTCGGGTATATTGATTGAGTGACATCAAGGTGTTAAATTAATTATTGAGAGGAGTAGATTAATTAAATTAGAGTCGGACTGTAGACTCGGGAAAGTAATAAATTAATTGATGTGTAAATTAATTAAATTAGAGTCGAACTATAGACTTGGGGAAATATAATATTAATTGACGTCTAAATTAAATAAATTAAAGTCGGACGATAGACTCGGGGAGATGATAAATTAATAAGTGAGAAAATTAATTAAGTTGAGGAAGGCCATAGACTCGGGAAATTACAGGTTAGTGTTACGAGTTTTTGAGTACACGGTAAAGTCGGGGTTTATATTATATATATACGGTGTAGTGATAGTATATATATGTGTATATATTGTGTGTGCTATTAAATATTAGTGACTAGATATTTATTTAATTTATATACTCTAGTGCTACCAAGGGAGGTTGCGCGATGTGGGTGAATCCCCTAGCTTGACGAGTAGGGTGAGTATATCCCCAGGTCATAGCGTCCGGTATATGGGTGAGGGATTTATCTCACTTTCAGGGAAGGAATATGACCGCCTCCACTACGTTTAAATTTTGGGCCAAGTTGGTGAGCGATTCCAACTCGGGTAACTAGGTTATGTGAGCACACCTAGTAAGATAGCACTTTAGAGGGAATCATCCGGAGAGGGTATACTTGAATGGATGGATATACATATGATATATGTGTGGATGTTGTGGCAAAGGTACGTATATAATGGTAGTAAATATTATATGTGGATAATAATACAGTGTGTGATGTAATTGTTTTATATAACTTGTGTCACAGTTATGTGATATTATTTAAAGGAAATTAATTAGTGAGATAACTTATAACCCATGGATAATAATACTCAGTTTAGAGTGGAAAGCCAAGGGAGGATTACAAGGACTAGTTGGACAGGGAATTACAACTAGGTGGGGTTAAGGTAATCGTTAGGTGTGCACTTTAGGGGAGGGGTGAGAATGTCCTCAAGAGAGTGCGACACTAACTTAAATATGGAGCGCATTCATATATTTTAAATTACTGCAGTTAATTCACTTGCTAAATATTTTCAAAATGTTTTGGGCTCTAACCCTTGCTATAAAACTATTTTCAAAACCTTTTAGGTGTCCAGCCACAAGGACGCCAGGATTGATATTCTATTCCAGGGACACAGAGCTACGGCATATGTGGATGCTAGCAGGATCTTGAATTAGACGCGTCCCTCTTTCATTCCTAGAGTAGGAATCATTTATCAGTTCCAGTTTTATTTAGGGCATGTCACCCATACTTTCAGTTCAGTTTTCAGAATTATTTTATTCCGGTGTTGAATATTTGTATTGGATTATTTACTTTGGTGATCGATGGTTTATTCGGCATGTAGTCATTATTTATTCAGTTGATTTAATTCAGTTGTGTGAATGGATTATATTTATTTCCGCATGTACTGTTTGGTTTAATTAATAAGATAAAATTTGGCACCAGTTTTTGGAATACTAAGTGGTTAGTACGTTTTAAAAAGGTTTTTGACAGTGATGCTAAGGATGAACCAACTGGGATTCCTATTTTAATTTGGTATAGGAATGATCACCCGGTATTTTATTAGGCGGGGTGTCATAGATGGTATCAGAGCATCAGGTTTTAGTGTCCTTAGGATTTGTACATCTTTTCATGTTTCAGCTTAGCGTCCTTTGATATATAGCCTTATCATAGGATTGTTGTATTCTTATGTGTATGCGCAATTACGTTCTTCTGCCAATTACTTTATATTTGAGAGTGAACTCATACGTTTTGATTCTCATTTCAGATGTCGCCCAAGAGAGAGAGCGCTAGGGCAGCAGGGGGAGATGAGACTAGGGAGGCTCATCAGGAGCTAGAGTTACCGCAACAACTACCATAGATGATTTTGGCAGCACAGATAACTGAATTAGTGGCACAGGAAGTTCAAGCTATGATGATCGCAATGGCAAGGTACTTTCCACGAGATCAGCCACAGGCATTAGTGGTACCGGATTTTCAGGTCCACCAAGGGCAATCGGAGTGGCAGCAAGTCCGAGAGGTCTTTCAAAAGGGCCACCCACCAGAGTTTCGAGGGGGTTTAGATGTGGTGCTAGCATGTCAGTGAAAGAGAGACATTCAGCGTCACCTACGCATGGTAGATTGCAATGAGGTGCAGAAGCAAATGCTATCCACTTTTAGGTTAGTGGGAGCAGCGCTACAATGGTGGGAGTCGATCAGTACAGTTGAGGAAAGGGATACAGTAACTATTGCTGAGTTTTGGGTGCGGTTCGACTGCAAGTATTTCCCGCAAGCAGTCGAGGCTCAAATGAGGAGAAAATTCAGTGAGGTGACTCAGGGGGACCGTCCAGTGGCCGATTACGAGGAAGAATTCACTCGTTTGGTAAAAATGCGTGTATGTAAGTAATTACAAAGAACACCTCCAATTCTCTAGAGCTTTTGGATTCTACCCAGGCAAACAATCGGCAAAGAAAATAAGTTTTTGAAATTTAATTTTTACCCACAAAACTTTTAAAAACACATTTTAATTAATTCAAAAATCATTTGAAAATTATTTAAAATTACATAAAATGATTTGAATTGAATTAAATTGATTTTAAAAAGATTTGAAGTGTTGAAAAACCTTTAAAGAAAATAGGTGATATGTATTATGAAGTGCAAGTGTCCTATTTGTGGTTTTAAGGTTTAGAAATAACTTCCCTTTATGTTGATCTTGAAGGTTCTCTTGGACTGGATTTCTTCAATGAATTTGAACCTTTGAGGAGATGGAGTTCTCATAAAACTCTAACCTATTTTGTCTAGATATCCAAACTAGTTGGAACTCTTATATATGCAGACTCAAGTAAGTCAATATATAGTGTGTTCTCACCAGCGGTGTCTATGTCTGAGCTTTGATCCACCAGAATTGCAGTGCTCACAGCCTTTGGATCCTGGTATTTCTTCCTCCTCATTCACATTTTAATGGGAGACATGGGTGAGGAAGTCCCACCAATCTGAACACGAACAAAATTGGTTACATCCAAGACGGATGCTTTATCTTCAAAGTAACTTTGGAATTTCCCTTACCTTTGGCTTGGACTCTTAGTTGTTTAGCATCTACACTAAGAACCTTAGAAGAGATGGTCTCCTCGCATAAAGGATTCACCAAGACAGGAGTGACTTTTCCAACGCAGGTCTCATAAAAGTACTAGGATGAAGAGTTTCCTTATGAGTATGCTTTCCTGAAAACATATTAAAAAGAGGAATAATGTTAAGGTATGTCTTTCAAGGCAAACTTTTGATAAAATTCTGAATGCTTAACAATTGATGATGCCATAAAGAAAACTACAATGTGCTCATAGTATGCAGATAATCGCGAGAGGAAATTTATAAGTACCTAAGCCAAACAAACCTCTTTACAACACCATCACCAGTAAAGTTAAAATATGAACTTTCGAGCAATTGATATGTTGAGTGAGTGGTGGGGAAATCTAAAGAATAGGCACCTTGATCATATCTCAGTTTCCTTATTGCACAGTGAGGATTATAAATTTACACTCCTTGTCCTAACTATGTCAAAGTTGGGAAGACATAGGGAAACACTATAGCCATTGTAGAAACCCAAGGATTGCTTGGCACATCTTCTACTTTTGCCAGAGGGGCAAACACTTAGTGTTTAGTTGGAAAGAATGACCAAGAAAAAATACCCCCAAACCTTTTCGCATATGAACGAAATGTAATACCCCGCATTTTTACGTATATTTATTTTATTATGAAATTATGAAAATTGGGATTAATTAATTTAAGAGAGAAAATTTATTTTTATAATAATCCGACTTTATTGTAAAAATTACGTGTGACGAGAATTAGGAGTTATCGAAAATAATTATGTTGAAATCATGTTGAGTAATAACTGTGTTGAACATTACATAGTGAGTAACGTAATAGATGGTTTTAGAAATAATAATATGGTCGGAGACGAGATACAAGGCAGTTAAGATATAATTATTCGGGTCGCTCGTAAGAGTCGTGTCACTCTTATATATTTGGGGGTTAAAAAGGTAAATTATTTTTATATAACTCGAATGACTATTTTGAGTGCGCCAGTGTGTGTTCAGAAGGGTTGAAATAGTCAAAAAATACTACTCGGATGTTATATTTGGAGTCTGGGGAATTTTAGCCCAAAATGACACCTTGAAGGGGTATTTACGTCTTTTGATATTTTGGGGAATTTAAATAGACGAAAATTAGGAATTTAAATAAAGGTTGTATGTGGGTTAGAGGCTATTGCCAATTTCAACCTACGTGAGAGAGAGAGAGAGAGAGAGAACCAAAGAGGAAGAAGAACTCCATTGGAGAACTAAGCCAAGAACTCAAGGTTTCCCACCAAGAATTACACCAAAGTGTAGATCGCGACAAGAGGATCAATTACATACCCATTCTAGTTCGAGAATCAGAAATCCATTTCCAAGGCAAGTGTTTATCTTGCTCCTCTTTTAGCATATATTATTCCTATTAATTTAGATTAAATGATAGGGTTTAATTGGCTGATTAGATTATTCCTTTTAGCATATATTATTCCTATTAATGATAGCATATAAATTGTTGTAATGAAAACTAGGGTTTAATTGGCTGATTTGAAAAGAAACCCCATGAATTGGAGATAGGTTGGCATGTAGAAGAAATTCCCTTCTTAAAACTGTTAAGGTTGGTAATTAAATGTTGAAATCATGAAATTAATTGGGGGGGTTTGAAGGATTAGAAATTTTTGGGTTCATATCAAAGAGAATTATAAGAACTTGAGTAATTTGTTGGATTCCCTTGATGCCATAAGGATTTAACCTCTAATTTATGTTAGGAAGTGTCCTATGGTAATTTAGAATGGTTTAGAAACAATTACATTAGGATTGGGTTGAGTATGGAATGAGAGTGAAGATGAAAATTAGAGAAAAATGAGTTTGGGGAAGAACAGGGCCAGTTCAGAAATCTCGTTCGAAGACCTGCCCAGGTCATTCGAATGACCTCGTTCGAACGAGCCTTCTAACGATATTTCCAACGACCCTTCTAATGATTTGCTTAGTTTGTTCGAACGACCTCGTTCGAAAGAGAATCCTTTGACTCTAACGAGATTCCAGAATGGGTTTTAGGGTCCTTTCGAGTTAAAAATCATCCTAGGTTATTCCAAGCGAGTGTATTAACCTATATGAGTAACGGGTGACTTAAAATCCAAAGTTTTAGGGAATTAAAGGTGTAATGATACTCGAGGTATTGAGCTTGTATGGAAACCTAGGATAAAATGTAAGTCCTAGAGAGGTAATATATATAAATGGGTATCATGGAAAGTAGAGACGTTAATATTACTTACGTATTATGGAAATTGGGTTGCGTGAATGCTTATTAAGTTAAATAAGTTGTGAGCATGCTTATTACTTGGAATAATATGTGAAAATAGTACGCGTGCATTCAAATAGAGATATTATTTAATTAAACACAGGTTTTATCAATTAAGTCCTAAACATACATCTAGGTGTGATTGAATAAGATGATGAAACAAGCAAGAACATTCAAACACACACATGTGAGGAAAAATCCCCCAAAGGGGAAAAACCATTTATTTTCATTATAATATTGTAACATACAATTTCTCGGATTACAATGAAAATACAGTGATACAGAATTACCCGTAGGCGTTGGATTTGTAGTCGGCGGCTGGAACTTTCCCTTTCTAGGAGGGCAGCAATGAAGAAGAAGGACGACCTTCTCCACAATGTTTTGAATAGACACACGGTTGTGCTCTTGGGTTGCAAACGGATTCACAAGGGTTTGACAAGTTGTGTGAATCAAAACATGAGTCTTGGAACTCACAAAGGTGAAGACGTAGAGTAATTTGGACTCTGAAAATCGTCTATGTAAGTCTTAGAAAACAAATCCCCGAAGTTGGTTTATAAAAGAAAAACTGGCCCTAAAAAATCTGAACACGATCTACACGATTTTATCTTAGGCGGATCGGTCCGCTTCTGATTCGGACCTGTTCGATAGCGGATCAGTTTTTTTAAAAAGGGTCTCTTCGGTTAGTAATCGGTTCGGGGTCTACTGGTTTGGAGCATAGCGGACCGGTCTGACTTGAGGCGGACCGATTCTTTTTCCAAACATGGAGGATCGATCTGGGGTGAACTGGTTCTTTTATGAGACAGGCGAACCAGTCCGACTGCAAAAAACTTGATTCCATGAATGCTTTGATATTCGGATCCGTTAATGAAGATACAATCTGGAATTTCTTCAACGATGTAACAGCGTATGACATATAAATAGAAAATGGACAAAAATGTCCTTACAAATCTCCCCCTATGTCTATGCCGGTACAAACATAAAAAATATCCAAATTATCAAATATTAAATTGCCTATACAAATCTACCCTTCCATGAACCCAAAACTGAAAAGGTACAAATGAATAAGGCTTCATCGTTTGTTCTTCGAAGCTTCAGGAATCTCAACGCTTTTCTCATCAGGGTGTGCAATTCAGAGATCATCAAAGTAGTACCTACACACATGAGATAAAGCAAATACCAAGTGACGTATCGAGTTTGAAATAAGATTAACATAGATACCAAATTCTGATGAAAGCATACTTTATCAAATCTCAAAACTCATAAGTCCCCCAAAAAATGATAATGATAATTCCTTCTCCCCCTTTTTATGATGTCCCCAAATAGACAAAGAGAAGAGTAAATCAAACAAGCAAAGCTGGGGTCACAAGGAATAAACTACTATTTTTCAAATTTTTCAAATTTTTCATCAATAACAAACAAAAATCACACCAAGAACGAACACAAAGAAACCAAGTCAATGACAGGGAAAATGTAGGGGTGTGATCAAATTCGATAGGAAAATCAATATATACAAACATGACATATATGCACGATGAATATCGGATACTCCTAACGAATGAACTCAAAATCATCCTTTGGTGTAAAAAGGTGGAAATTGAGACATTGACTCAATCAAATCAACAAATCAAAGTTCAAAGTGATTTCCACACCAATAACGTCCAAAACGATTTAATGCTTTTTCAGGACTTTCAAGGAAGTACAAACCCGTTTAAATTCTCCAATTAAAATCCCTCATAAATATTTTCTTTTAGAGGTAAGCTAACTTCTCAAACTTTGGAGAATTGATGATGAAACCTAGTGGCCCATATTTGGCATGTATTGCTCTTTATTGCCTTTAAATTTTTTCGAGCTCTTTTAACGTCTTTGGACCTGGATAATAAAATTCCTCCATTTTTTAGGTCCTTCCCCGTTTTCAAATAATCACACAGTCTCACCAAAACGGTTTTTACATGCATTCCAATCTTGTCAAGTTTTATCACATATTGTACGTTGAATAGACAGAATTGAGATGGAAACACTCAAGCCAATATGTGATAGATATGTGCAATAATCAAATATAGTCGTGCATGTGTGCAATAAAGGAGATAGGAGTCAAACATGTAGAAAGATATCACTAATCACATCTCAAGGACTCCAAATAATGTAAAGCACATGGATGAAATGTTGTAGCGTCTCAAATCTCTATTAAACAGTCACATGGATAAATGGAATGAAGTTGTGACTTGGCTATCTTAAATGCTCATCCATAAAAGGTGCAAATAAAATACAAAATATTTTTGGATTTTTCAAATAATTTATCAAAATAAAATATTTTTGAGCTTTTCTAAAATTTAATAAAAAGAGAATCTTTTTGGATTTTTCAAAAAAATAAGAAAAACAAAACATATGATACAAGCTAGCAATAGGCATCTGATGATATGAAATAAATGCATCATATGCTAGACACGGACCAACCCTTCAGTCAATAGTGCAAATCCCCAAAGACTTCCTAAGACTCTCGAATCTAAGGGCATCTAAAGGTTTCGTGAAAATATCCGCTAACTGATGGTCGGTGGGAACAAAACTTAGGGATACAACTTTCTCCTCAACTAACTGACGTATAAAGTTCTCGCGTATCCTGATGTGCTTTGTGTGCGAATGCTGGATTGGATTGCGGGAAATGTGTATCGCCCTCGTGTTATCCCAGGAAATGGTCATGGTGTCCTGTGAAATCCCATAATCCTCCAGCATCTGCTTCATCCACAAGAGTTGCATGCAACAACTCCCGGCGACGATGTACTCAGCCTCCGCAGTGGACAAACAGATGGAGTTTTGCTTCTTGCTCATCCAGGAGACAAGAGCAGAATCAAAATAAAAATACCCACCAGAAGTGCTTCTACAACCATCTACATCCCCGGCCCAATCGGCATCCGAATAGGGGGACAAACGGTCATTGGTATCAAAGGAATACCAAATACCATATGAGAGAGTCCCACTTACGTATTTGATAATACGTTTGAGAGCGAGTAAGTGTGACTCTTTCGGGGACGCCTGATAATGCGCACAAACTCCAACAATAAAGGCTATGTCGGGACGACTGGCAGTCAAGTAGAGAAGACTACCTATCATACTCCGATACAAGGTTTGCTCTACTTCCTTGCCTTAAGTGTCCTTACTAAGCTTGATAGAAGTACTCATAGGTGTACGTGCATGTTTAGTGGAGTCTAAACCAAATTTGTTCACTAGGTCTCTAGCATACTTAGATTAGGAGATGAACATCCCATCCTCTAGCTGACGAACCTGGAGACCGAGGAAGAAAGTAAGCTCACCTACCATGCTCATCTCAAACTCACTTTTATCTCCTTCTTAAAGTGCTGAGCATGCTGGGAGCATGTGGATCCAAAGACTATGTCGTCCATATAGACATGTGCAACCAAAATATCACCGTCATCTCTCCGGACTAACAACGGCATATCAACTCCCCCTCTCTTAAAGCCACGGGCTAAGAGATAGGAAGTAAGCCTTTCGTACCAAGCACGGAGTGCTTGCTTCAAACCATACAAGGCTTTTCTCAGATAATAAACGTGCTCAGGGTGCTCAGGGTCTTTAAACCCTTTTGGTTGTTCCACGTAAACCTCCCCCTGTAGAATGCCATTTAGAAAGGCACTCTTGACATCCATCTGATATAACTTGAAGTGAAAATGACATGCGATGGCGAGTAGTAAGCGGACGGACTCAAGCCTCGCAACAGGAGCAAATGTCTCCCCAAAGTCTACACCTTCTATATGTGTGTAGCCTTGAGCGACCAACCTAACCTTGTTTCTGATTATGGTACCATTTTCATCCATTTTATTCTTAAAAATCCATCTGGTACCTATCACATTAGTCTCACTAGGTCGGGGGACGAGTTCCCAGACATTGTTCTTTTTAAACTGAAGCAACTCATTCTGCATAGCAGATATCCATTGTTCATCCGTGAGTGCTTCTTTGTGATTCTTGGGCTCGACTTTGGACGTGTAGCAAAAATGGATAACAACATTCTCGAGCTGAGCACGAGTCTTGACCCCTAGAGTGGGATCACCAACAATGGCAGAAGGGTCATGACTCTTATGAACCCAAGCTCGTGTGTCCCCTAACACATGAGTAGGGCCCACAGAGTGTGGGTGGGGTGTAAGTAAATTACTGCCCGACTCATCCTCATCCTCACACGAAAGGCTAGAATCAATAAACGCCGAAGGTTCGTCATCTTGCACTGTGACGTTTACTGACTCCACAACCTTGGAGCTCTTCAGGTTAAACACCCGGTACTTGATGAATACCCTAGCAGTATTCCTTCGTCGCCTCGGGAGTCAAACTTTACTAATTGCTCTCTATCCCGTAGGATGTAGCATTTACTCCCAAAAACACGAAAATATGAAGGGTTAGGTTTCTTGCCAGTCCATAATTCATAAGGTGTCTTAAGTGTGTGTGGACGAAGATAAACCCTATTCACCGGGTGGCATGCAATAGACACTTCCTCTGTCCAAAATCTCCTAGAAACCTTACGACCTAGAAGCATAGATCTAGACATTTCCTGGATCATCCTATTCTTTCTCTCAACAATCTCATTTTGCTGAGGAGTCTTCACAGCAAAAAACTCATGTTTGATCCCAATGCTATCATAATAAAGATCTACCTTTGCTTCCTTAAATTCAGTACCGTTGTCACTCCGTATCCTATTAATAATGACACTGTGTTGATTTTGCAGGACACGGCACTTGGTCGTTAAAAACTCCACAGCATCAGATTTCTCCCTTAGAAAACCTATAATCGAGTATCTGGAAAAATCATCCACCATCACGAGGATATACCTCTTACCACCTAGACTCTCAGTGCGAGTTGGACCCATAAGATCCATGTGAATAAGCTCAAGTACACGAGAGGTGGTAATGGAATGCAACTTCCTATGGGGGCTACGAATTTATTTTCCCAACTGACAGGGTCCACAAATCGTCAAAGTTGGCTTTCCAAGAGATGGTAAGCCACGTACTAGGTCCTTTTTGGCTAAACGAGATAAGTGTCTAATGTTCACGTGACCTAGACGTTAGTGCCACAGATCCATAGGAGTGATCATGGCGCTATTGCAGACAAGTGAGTATGTGAGCTCAGTCCCATAGCAATTATCCTTAGTCCTCACCCCTCGCACTAGAAGTTTATCGGCTTGATTATAGATATTACATGTGTCCCGGTCAAACTTTACGGCAAAGTCAGCGTCGCACAGCTGGATGATGCTGAGAAGGTTTGCTTTCAAACCTTTGACGTACAAAACATTCTCTAGCTTAGGAAATCCTGGTAACTCTACAGTACCACGTCCTACAATGCTAGACTTGCTCCCATATCCAAAGGTGACTCTGCCATCCTGATAATCCTCAAGAGACGTAAAAAATGAGGCATCACCTGTCATATGTCTGGAGCACCCACTATCAAAATACCACTGTGAGGTATTATGTGCTTTGAGAGTGACATGAACAACAAAGGCCTTTTTATTTTTTTTCGGTACCCAAGTAGTGGTGACCTTTTGTTTACCTTTATTGTTGTTGGCGTTAGCCGGAATGTGAGAAGCATTCACTGACGGTAAAGACATCCGTCGAAATTCCTCCATCAAACTCTGTGATGTGGCAGCTAAAAACTTAACTCGCTCTCGCAGACTGGTAAAATCATCAGTATGCTGTGGTGGAGTAGTAGTACGTCATGTCCAACCCATACTATAGAAAAACTCCCTGAGGTGGCCTTTTCTTTTACAATATGTACAAAAGAACACAGTCAAAGGCGGACCTTGGTTTGCTTTTCTTGGTCGAACTCTCTTTCGAGGTTTTTGACGATGGCCATAAGGAGTCATAGTAAACTCAGGAACTGGTCCAGGTGCAATTTGGGACGTGGAGGCACCATCATAACCTATTCCCTGTCTATCACCAAAACCTAAAGCGGGGCCGAGGAACATCTTTCCCATCTTTCCAGATCTGTCCTCGATTTGTACCTTGACTTCCCGTGCTCTTTCCAGATCATGAGTAAGCTGGGAAATAAGGGCTTCAAGTTTCTTCCAAGTCTCCACAGAGTAATGGAGCTCACTCGTAAGACTATCCAATTATTTGGTCAAGTCCCCTCTCTCTTTCTCAAAATAACCTCCTCTCTCTTTAAACAAACTCTCTTTCTCATCACAGGCAGATTCTCTCTCTCTTAAGGTAGTGAAAGTGGAGGACTCTCTCTCTCTCACTTTTCTTAAGTCTTCCTCTAAAGCGGTGATCCTAAGAACTAACGGTTTGTTACGCTTTTTAGTTTAGAATGAATCAGAATAAAGCTTGGCGTAGGCGCATTGGAGATCACTCTCGCTCTCACTTGAGTCATCCTCCCCCTCACTCCCATCGATTTCACTGTCGAGGTGTCCCTGTGAAGCAGCATCCTCATCGTCATGAGGAGCACTAGAAGTACTCACATGACTAGCCATGAATGCGGTGAAGTTACACTCATGCGGTGACTCATCTACAGAATCCACCGACTCAACCTCACTATCGTCACTAAGGGTAGCATTAAGTATAGCTTTGCCCTTTTCTCTGTTCAGTCTAGTAGCACACTCAAAGGCTCTATGACCCCTACTGTCACACTCAAAGCATCTCTCACTTTCCTTCTTAGGAGGGTCTTTAAAAACTTTTTCATTTTTCTTTTCAAACTTATTTTTCTCAAACTTCTTTTTATCTTTAAAATTACCATTTTTCTTGAATTTGAGAATTCTTTTGAAATTTTTAACAAACAGGGCTAAATCATCTAGATCAAAATCACACTAAGAATCTGACGTATCAATCTCTATTTTTCTAGATGACTCCCTCTTTCTTGCCGACCCCTCACCTTTTCTCTCCTGGGCATTAAGTGCAATTCCCTTATCTTTAGACTTGACAGATTTTGAGAACATATCAATCTCATAAGTTTACAAATCTCCTACAAATTCCTCTAATTTTAGCGTATTTAAATTACCCATAGAATTTAGCACAGTGACTTTAGGGATAAAACGCTTAGGGAGAGAACGGAGAATCTTTTTGACAACTCTAGCATTAGGAATGTGTTCACCAAGATTGAAGCTAGTGTTAACAATATCAGATAGTCTAGCATAAAATTCATCAAAACATTATGATTCAAGCATGGTGATTATTTCAAATTGAGTTGTCCAATTTTGCAGTTTAGACTCTTTCACAGCATTAGTACCTTCATGGGTAATTTTCAAAACATCCCATGCCTCTTTTGACGTGCTGCACGTCATTATGCGTTTGAACTCATCAGGTGTGACAGACCCAGAAATAGCACTTAAACCCTTAGAATTAAAAGATGACCATCTAAACTCTTCTTTAGTCCAAGAGGAGACAGGTTTTAAATTGGTCACATTTTCAACAGTGACAGAGGGAGGTATCCACCCTCTTTCAACCAAAATCCATACACGTTCATCAATGGCTTTTAATGCAGATCTCATGTGGGCTTTCCAATATGCATAGTTTGTCCCACAAAAACTAGCATTTTATTATATAACTTCTCCATTATGAACACACTCATTTTTAAAAATCAATTTTTTGGAAAATTCATATCTTAGAAAAATTTTGCGAAAAATTAGGAATACGCAATAGATTAGCGTAACCTGCTCTGATACCAATTTGAAAAGAGTGCGTGTGCGTTCAAATAGATATATTATTTAATTAAACACAGTTTTTATCAATTAAGTCCTAAACATGCATCTAGGTGTGATTGAATAAGATAATGAAACAAGCAAGAACATTCAAACACACATGTGAGGAAAAATCTCCCAAAGGGGCAAAACCATTTATTTTCAATATAATATTGTAACATACAATTTATCGGATTATAATGAAAATACAGTGACACAGAATTACCCGCAGGCATCGAATCTGTAGTCGGCGGCTGGAACTTTCCCTTTCCAGGAGGGCAACAATAAAGAAGAAGGACGGTCTTCTCCACAATGTTTTGAATAGACACACGGCTGTGTTCTTGGGTTGCAAACGGATTCACAAGGGTTTGACAAATTGTGTGAATCAAAACATGAGCCTTAGGACTCACAAAGATGAAGACTTAGAGTAATTTGGACTCGTCTATATAAGTCTTAGAAAACAAATCCCCGAAGTTGGTTTATAAAATAAAAACTGACCCTAAAAAACCTGAACACGATCTGTACGATTTTATCTTAGGCGAACCGGTCCGCTTCTGATCCGAACCGGTCCGATAGCGGATCAATTTTTTTTAAAAAGGGTATCTTCGGTTCGTAATCGGTCCAGGGTCTACTGGTTTGGAACATAGCGGATCGGTCTTACTTGAGGCGGACCGGTTCTGTTTCCAAACATGGCGGATCGGTCTGGGGCGGACCGATTCTTTTATGAGATAGGCGGACCAGTCCGGCTGTAGAAAACTTGATTCTATGAATGCTTTGATATTCGGATCCGTTGATGAAGATGCGATCTGGAATTTCTTCAACGATGTAACGCCGTATGACATATAAGTAAAAAATGGACAAAAATGTCCTTACAAGATGTGTATGACATACCTAGCTACTGGCTATTGAACGGAGGTTAGCGTGTTATGGACGACCATATCTTGTGTGCCTTTGGGGAATTTTGAGTCGTACCACTAGAGCATGGAACCTAGGTATGGGATCTCTGTGAGATCGATAGTGGTGACGGTTGTATGGGTGCGTAGGTATGTGCGTAGCCCATCGACTTGGGACTCTGTTCGCCTCCAATATGTGTATATGTTTTATTGGTTCTTAAGAGATTGAACATGTTGTCCTTTATGCGAGAGCGTTGCAATGGGACTAGATAGTCGAGTATGCCTAGCATCAGGGTTTTCTTAACCTTGGGTGCAGTATTAATAAATGTAGTAGTAACTATACATAGAGAGATTTTATATATGTATACTGAGTTCCTATTATGTGTTTCATATTGGCTACTTTATTAAAGTGTATACGTATTGGGTCACCAGTCGAGAATTAAGAATGCTATAAGAATGAGTTAAGTCATCTTTAAACATGTTCCCAAATAATGGAAATATATTACCTTCGGGTTATTTAGATATTTTATCAGGCATGGGGGTTAAACTACGTATAGTCAGGCAGAGTATCAAGACTAGTATGGGTAGTTTAGGCTCGCTAGGTGTGCACATTAGATGAGAGGTGAGAATCCCAAGAGAGTACGGTAAGTTAACATGAATAATATTGTGCTAATTAATCAATTTAAGAACTTGCTATATTTAAATTATTTTCTACTTGGGCTCTGACCTATTTTTCTGTTAATCTCTTTTCTTGTTTTATTCCATTAGGTGCTCAGCCACAGGGGGAACAGACTTAGGAGATTTCATTCATTTGCCGAGTTGTAGCCGATGTGGAAGTTACAAGATATTGCTAGTAGACGCTCCTGAGTCTATTTATCCTTATCTATTAGTCATTTATGTAATACCCCGTATTTTTATGACTTTTAATTTTGGGGATTTATTAAATTTAACTACAGATATTTATTTAATATTAATTCGAAAAATCATTTAAATATTTACTAGCGTGATGAGAGTTAGTAATTATTGGAATTTTGTTGTAAATTACTTTCTGGGTAAAGTAAGATGTGTAATTAAATTTAGTAAAATTATCACGAGAATCTAAATTGATAATTTTAGAAATTTATCGGGACGCGCCTGTGTCGTGTCGGGATTGAATTCAAACTATTAAAAGTGAATAAATTATAAGTCACCCGTATGATCATTTTGAGTACGTCAATGTGTTCGGAAGGGTCGAGATAGTCAAAATAATGTACCCGGAGGATTAGTTTGGGTCTCGGGGCGTTTTTAGGCCTAATTAACATCCCGGGAGGGCGTTTTAGACATTTGGTATTTTTGGGCATGGAAACCCACGAATTTTCTAAGGTTATATCATATGGTAGTAGTTGTCTTCTAGGGTTAGAATAACCAAAAACCAAAGACGACCATTGGAGAGGAAGAGGAGAAGCTTTCCAACGAGTTCTAGGCCAAGAACTCCACCGTTTGCACCGTCGTCGCCGCCAAATTGTAGATCGCGCAACGAGGATCACAACCATACCAATCTTTTCCACAAATCTGAGATAAATACTTCCAGGCAAGTATCTATCTTGATTTATTTTAGTTAATGCTTCAATTATATTAGTTTAGGATTGATTAGAACTAGTTTTCATGAAAGAAAGCATGTATTGGAGATTAGAAATCACATGTTGTAGAGGTGGTAATCATATTCTGGGAATCTAATTCATATGTAGAGGTTGAACCATGAATTTGCATTGAGTTAGGAGTAGAAAATATGGGAAAAGAATGGGAAGAACTAAGTTAAAGAAATTATTAGGGTTCTTGATATTTATATGAATTTTGGCCCTTTTAATTCGTTATACTTGATGAAAACTCGCATGTCTTACGTAGAATATTAATTATTTGGGTATATAACACTTGTATTATCAATTGTTGGGAGTTTGGGAATCAAATATGATGATTTGGATGAGTTTGGAATAGGATTCCCGTAACTGGTATTTCTGCAGTTTCGCCATAACTGCTTGATGGATCGATCGACTGAAGAGCATCGATCGATCGATGGATCGATCGATCAACCCCTCCCGGGAAAACTCATATTTCCCTTTTAAATAGTTTATCTCAATTTAAATGAGTAGAAATCTTTGGACATTATTGTTAAAACATTTTGGGACATAAAGAGGACCAGTAAGACTTTATAGAAATGGAGCATTTAATGTAAGACCAAATTAGGGTTAAGAGGGAGTGAATTACACTTAAGGAATTATGGGAACGCGTGTCTAAAGAAGTGAGACTCGTAAGAAAGTCACATTGTAAAATAAGGAAGTACCTACTGAAATTATATTTAGAAAGATAGGATACAACGAGTGTTACGAAGTAAGTGTGGAATAATCCCGTAAATAAGAATAAAAGAGACGAACCGTTATACGGGATAATCTAGTAATGTGTATTAAGAATGAATATCATAAAGTATGGGTCGTGGGTGTACCTAATCTAGAAATGGGAATAGTAATATGCATACATATGTCTGTGTTTGTGCATCTTGTATATACGTGTAAAAATCATGCCCATGCTACTTGCTATCACTGAGGTTACCTCGCCGGGACAGTCTTATCTCGATGGGACCTTTATGGGGGATATTGACTTGTACCCTAGAACATAGGAATCCTTGGTACAGGCTATCGGATCGATAGTCAGACGGTCCTAAGAGACGTGAGGGTATGTGCTGACCTCTTAGTGACTTGGACTATGCTTCGCCTCAATTTGTATGTGTTTTGTGTTAATACAGTTAGACAGTGATTCCGAACTAGTATTTCCCTTAGTACGAGTGATACGGGGACTTGATAGAAGAGTATGCCAGCACCATAAATTTTATGTGGGGTGCCGATAGTATATATATATTATGTTAGTGATTAATATATATATAGACTTGAAATTTGGAAACTTTCTACTGTGACTAAAAGTAGTTAAGTAGTGAATAAATATTTAAACTTTGATAAGAGCATTTGAAAAGTTTGAGGCGTTACTGTAAGATATTTTTAATGAAATGAAATCCCTATGAAAACTTTACTCTCAGAAATTAATTATTTTAGCCCTAGAAATTGTCGGCATGAAACCTTATGAGGATTTTAAGATAAGTTTAACATGTGGGGATTAATAGTGCGGAAGGTGTGCACATTAGAAGAGAGGTGAGAATTTTTCAAGAGAGTGCCGCATACTAATATGATTGTTGCATTAGCCGGTAAGCATTTTAAATACTTGCTAAACTAAATTTTAAACTGTTTTACAATCGGGCTCTGACCCGTTTTCTACTTTCTCTTCTCTCTTGTATATATATGTATATATTACAGGTGCCCAGCCACAGGGGCGTCATGCTTAGGATTCTTTGGAAGGAACGTGCTGCAGCTTAGGTGGGAGTTGCACGCCTTTTGCTTAGACAACCTCATTATTGATTCCACTCCTAGCTCTATTTTATCCAGTTGGGCATGTGTTGCCCTTTTTCCCGTATTCAATTGGTTTTATCAGAGATTGTGATTCGTTTATTTTCAGTATTTATACTTTGGGATTTGTTACTGTCAGGATGTTTTCCTTTGAAGTTTTAAAGATTGGAATTAGTATTTGAATGCTTAAATTGCTTGGATTGTCTTTTCCAGTCTAGTATTGTGTGACTCTTAAACTATGAATTATGGAAGGTTTTTATTATTGGGTTTAAATTAAATATGGAACTAATGTTTTAAAATGGTTTTGTCACTTAGCTTAATTATTTAGGGTGCTTAATTTGAAAAAGTTATTTTGTGACGGTGATGCTAAGAATGAACCAACCGTTCACGTTGGTTATAATTTAATAAAGGAATGATCACCCGGTATTTAATTAGGCGGGGTGTCACAGATGGTATCAGAGCATCAGGTTCTAGTGTCCTTTAGGATCTGTACGGCTTATTTCTCTTTCAGCTTAGCGTTCTTGCCGTAGAGCCCTATTTTAGGATTGTTGTATTCTTGCTTTTACACTTATGTCTTCAGCTATTTGAGATTTGCTAATAACTGTAGACTAATAAACTCCCTTTACATTTCAGATGCCTCCGAGACGCGCACCCAAGGATAGATGTGCCCAAGCCGAGCAGCCAGCAGCTCCATTTCAGGGAACGTTGAACGCAACCGAGGTAGCCGCTATCGTTGCTCAGGCAGTGAATGCTGCATTAGTAGTAGTACAGTAGGCTCCACCCCAGGTTTAGGCAGTGGCACCAGTACCGGCATAGCTTCCATCTGCATGGGAGCGAGTTAGGGATGCCTTCCAGAAGGCGCATCCCCCAGAGTTCGCGAGTAGTTCAGATATCATTGTATCCAGTAAATGGAAGAAAGATATCCAGAGGCATCTGCGCATGTACGAGTGCACGGATGTACAAAAACAGTTGTTGGCTTCCTTCAAGCTAGTAGGAGCCACTTTGCAGTGGTGGGAATCCACCACCACCTTGGAGGATAGGGACATTATCACTATTCAGTCATTTTGGGCGCGGTTTGATCGCAAATACTTTCCATCCATCATGCAGACTGAGATGAGGCAAAAGTTACTGAATCTAAAATAGGAGAATACGACTGTTGCTGAGTACGAGGAGGAGTTCACTAGACTTGTCACTATAGTGCCAGATGAGGCACCCACTGAGGGGAAGAAGATACTATTATTTATGGACGGGTTGGCCTGGAGGATCCGTCAGCATCTCATAGGCCATCTGTCACTGAGTACCTACACGGACGTACTCAATGCTGCTTTGTTACACTGCTAGAATCACCGCTTCCATCTGCAGGGAAGCAAACGAGAAGGAGAGTCCAGCCAGCAGGGCAGGACAGGGGGTAGTAATACTGGTGGAGCACCGACATCCCAGGGGCAAACTTGTCATCTTGAGCAGAGTTACCATCAGGGGGACCTTGCCAAGCGGTTCGGATCAGGTGACTCCAGGCAGGGATTTAGTTAAGGCCAGCAGGTCCAGTCTAATCAGCAGGGCCAACACCGTCATCCGCAGGGCCATTAGGGCCAACAGCATTTTCAGCAAGGCCAGCAGGGTCAATGGTGGGGTGGTAATGGCCAGCAGGGCTGTAATCAGTAGGGACAGATGGGAGGAAATTTCAGGGGCTGATGCTTCGGGTGTGGTAAAAATGGCCATAGGCTCCAGGATTATCAAGAGGGAGATAGGGACCCACAGCAACAGGGTGCCCGTAATGAGCCACAGAGGCCACTTTTTCCATCCACCCTCCCAGCACTAGCTCAGGCACCAGCCCTACCAGCCATCCCAACAACTCCAGTACAACAGGGGCAGTTACAGTATAGACATGTCTATAATGTCCACCAGGCAGTAGCTCCTCAGGCACAACTCACGATTGAGGGTACGTTTCCTATCCATGGTACTATGGGTCGGGTTTTATTTGATACTGGGGCGACACATTATTTTATAGCTACTCACTTTGCGAAGGCCTTAGGATGATTAGCCACAGCAGAGAGCACTGTGACATGCGTAGACTCACCATTGGGAAATGGGTCGTTAATCTTCTTTATATGTCGGGGTGTGGGAGTAGATATTGGTAGCTTAATTTTACTAGCAGATATGTTAGTCTTAGATATGCATGAGCACGATGTTATTATTGGCATGGATTGGCTCGCAGCATACAGAGCCATGATAGATTGTTTTGGTGGGAGTATTATCTTTGCTATTAGGGGGCAGGAGATGTTTTTAGTGGCGATGCCTCACCCAGAGGGAGGCTCTTTCACTCATTTGTATTACATAGAGGAGGATACCTCTAAGGAGGTCGTGATTCCCTTAGACTCGATCCCAGTTGTTCGTGAGTATTCTGATGTATTTCAGGAAATACCAGGCCTACCCCCCAGTCGAAAGATGGATTTTGTCATAGACTTATTACCAGATACTCGACCGATAGCACGCACTCCATACCGTATGGCTCCAGTAGAAATGAGGGAGCTACAAGATCAGATAGAGAAGTTGTTAGGTCAGGGCTTCATTCATAGGGGCACCTCACCTTGGGGCGCTCCAGTTTTGTTTATGAAGAAGAGAGATGTTCACTGAGGCTATGCATGGACTATCGGGAGATGAACAAGGTCACAATACGGAATAAATATTTGTTCCCTCGAATCGATGATCTGTTCGACCAGCTGAGGGAAGCAACTTTCTTTTTGAAGATAGATTTGAGGTCAGGATACCATCAGCTACGGATTAGGGAGCACGATGTTTCGAAGACTGCTTTCTTGACAAGATATGGGTCCTATGAGTTCAGAGTGATGCCATTTGGATTAACAAATGCCCCAGCCGTATTCATGGACTTGATGAATCGAGTGTTCAGAGAGTTCTGGGATCAATTTTTCATCGTCTTCATAGATGACATCATGATATATTCACACACTGAGGAAGAGCATGCTGAGCACTTGAGGCAGGTTCTTCAAACTCCACGAGAGCATCAGTTGTATACTAAGTACGAGAAGTGTGGATTCTGGCTACGGGAGGTGCAGTTTTTGGGACATGTTACTTCTGAACTGGGGATAGCGGTTGATCCGAGTAAAGTGTCAGCAATGAGGGAGTGGGGATAGCCCACGACATCGATGGAAGTGCATAGTTTCTTGGGGTTAGTCGGGTACTACAGGAGATTCATCCGAGAGTTCTCCAAGATAGCGGGTCCATTGACGAACCTGGCTCGCAAGGGGGTACCATATGTTTGGGATGATACTTGTTAATTGGCTTTCGATGAGCTGAAAGACAAGCTGACTTCGGCACCAGTTCTTGCTTTACCCAAGTCGGGCGTGGAGTATCTAGTTTACAACGATGCCTCCTTACGGGGACTCGGGGGAATACTTCGATAGGAGGAGAAGGCTATAGATTTTGACTCCCGCAAGCTTAATCCACACGAGAGAAATTACCCCACTCATGACCTAGAGTTAGCAGCGGTCATCTTTGCATTGAGGATATGGAGACACTATTTATTGGGGGAGAAATTTCGCTTATTCACAGACCAAAAGTCACTGCATTACCTGTTCACTTAGCGAGAACTGAATATTCATCGGCGCATGTGGTTAGAGTTTGTGAAAGACTATCAGTTCGATATACAGTACCATCTGGGGAAGGCCAACGTGGTTGCTGATGTGTTGAGCTATAGACCGATAGACGACGTAGCGGACATCTGGAGAGCAAAGTGGAAAGAGCTGGGTCACCAGGACACGGTATCCCTTTCCTTTATATCTGTCATGACAGTGACACCCGAGATTGTTACGAGGGTAATACAGGCACAGACAGCAGACTCATTTTGCCAGGAGCAGATTGTACGGATTTTAGTCGAGGGTGCTGAGTCCTATTCAGTTAGTTTTGATGGAGGTTTGAGTTTTAATAGGAGATTAGTGGTCCCAGAAGGAGCAGACTTGCGTTATGCGGTAATGACACAGTCTCACGGGTCCAGATTTATAGTACATCCTGGGGGAGATAAGATGTACCAGGATATGAGGCGATAATACTGGTGGAGTGGGATAAAGAAGGACATTGTTGAGTTCATGTCCAAGTGTTCTACTTGCCAGATGGTAAAGGTAGACCACCAGAAATCGTCGGGGTTGCTTCAGCCGTTGGAAATACCCACGTGAAAGTAGGAGAGTATTTCCATGGATTTTATTACTAGGTTGCCTACATCACAGCGGGGCCACGACTCCATTTGGGTGATTTTGGACCGTTTGACCAAGGTGGCTCATTTTTTGCCAGTACGGACAGACTATACCACGAGCCAGTATGCTTAGTTGTTCATTGCTGAGATTGTTAGACTACATGGGGTGCCCCTGGATATTGTGTTAGATTGAGATAAGATTTTCGTGTCGCATTTTTGGGAGAGATTTCAGGAGGCCATGGGTACAGAGTTGAGGTTGAGTTCAGCTTATCACCCATAGACAGATGGACAAACAGAGTGTACCAATCAGTTGTTGGAAGATATGCTACGCATGTGTGTCCTTGATTTTGGAGGAGGTTGGGAGACACATCTTCCACTGGTGGAGTTTTCTTATAATAACTCTTATCAATTCACGATTGGCATGGCTCCATTTGAGGCATTGTATGGAAGGCCTTGTCGTTCTCCAACTTGTTAGCTAGAGGTGGGGGACAACAAGTTGCTCGGACCAGAGGTGATTCAGGAAACCTCCGCTAGGATTGAGATTATCAGGAGTCGCATTTGAGTAGCCCAGGACCGACAGAAAATCTACGCCGATGCAAAACGGTTTTTTCGAGAATTTAATGTGGGGGACCAAGTATTACTACGTGTATCTCCTATGAAAGGAGTGATGAGGTTTGGGAAGAAAGGGAAACTGGCCCCTAGTTACGTGGGACCATTTCCCATTATCGAGAGGACTGGGCCGGTAGCATACAGATTGGGACTGCCAGAGCATTTACACCGCATTCACGATGTATTCCACATCTCGTCATTGCGACGATACCTTCGGGATGACATGGCCCACACCCACATCATGATTGAGGAGATTAACTTACAGCCCGATAGCTCTTACGAGGAGAGGCCAGTGGCTATTCTAGACCATAGTGAAAGGAGATTGGGGTCGAAAGTAGTCCCACTTGTACGAGTCCAGTGGGAGCATCATAATGTGGAGGAATCCACTTGGGAGCGTGAGGCAGACATGCATGAGAAATACCCAGAGCTATTCTTATCAGGTATACCTTCTCTTTCAAATTTTGGGACAAAATTTTGTTATTAGGGGGGAGTATGTAATACCCCGTATTTTTATGACTTTTAATTTTGGGGATTTATTAAATTTAATTAGAGATATTAATTTAATATTAATCCGGAAAATCATTTAAATATTTACTAGTGTGATGAGAGTTGGTAATGATTGGAATTTTGTTGTAAATTACTTTCTGGGTAAAGTAAAATGTGTAATTAAATTTAGTAAAATTATCACGAGAATCTAAATTGATAATTTTGGAAATTTTTTGGGACGCGCCTGTGTCGTGTCGGAATGGAATTCGAACTATTTAAAGTGAATAAAGTATAATTCACCCGTATGGTCATTTTGAGTACGTCAATATGTCCGGAAGGGTCGAGATAGTCAAAATAATGTACCCGAGGGTTTAGTTTGGGTCTCGGGGCGTTTTTAGGCCTAATTAACATCCCGGGAGGGCGTTTTAGACATTTTGTATTTTTGGGCATGGAAACCCACGAATTTTCTAAGGTAATATCAGATGGTAGGAGTTTTCGTCTAGCGTTAGAATAACCAAAAACCAAAGACGGTCATTGGAGAGGAAGAGGAGAAGCTTACCAAGGAGTTCTAGGCCAAGAACTCCACCGTTTGCACCGCCGTCGCCGCCAAATTGTAGATCGCGCAACGAGGATCAAAACCATACCAATATTTTCCACAAATCTGAGACAAATATTTCCAGGCAAGTATTTATCTTGCTTTCTTTAGTTAATGCTTCAATTATATTAGTCTAGGGTTGATTAGAACTAGTTTTCATGAAACAATGCATGTATTGGAGATTAGAAATCAGATGTTGTAGAGGTGGTAATCATATTCTGGGAATCTAATTCATATGTAGAGGTTGAACCATGAATTTTCATTGAGTTAGGAGTAGAAAATTTAGGAAAAGAATGGGAAGAACTAAGTTAAAGAAATTATTAGGGTTCTTGATATTTATATGAATTTTGGCCCTTTTAATTCGTTATACTTGATGAAAACTCGCATGTCTTACGTAGAATATTAATTATTTCGGTATATAACACTTGTAGTATCAATTGTTGGGAGTTTGGAAATCAAATATGATGATTTGGATGAGTTTGGAATAGGATTCCAATAACTGGTATTTCTGCAGTTTCGCCATAACTGCTTGATCGATCGATTGAGCCCCTACCATCGATCGACCCCTCCTGGGAAAACATCATATTTCCCTTTTAAATAGTTTATCTCAATTTAAAAGAGTAGAAATCTTTGGACATTATTGTTAAAACATTTTGGGACATAAAGAGGACCGTAGGACTTTATAGAAATGGAGCATTTAATGTAAGACCAAATTAGGGTTAACGGGGAGTGAATTACACTTAAAGAATTATGGGAACGCGTGTCTAAAGAAGTGAGACTCGTAAGAAAGTCACGTTATAAAATAAGGAAGTACCTACTAAAATTATATTTAGAAAGATAGGATACAACGAGTGTTACGAAGTAAGTGTGGAATAATCCCGTAAATAAGAATAAGAGAGACGAACCGTTATACGGGATAATCTAGTAATGTGTATTAAGAATGAATATCATAAAGTATGGGTCGTGGGTGTACCTAATCTAGAAATGGGAATAGTAATATACATACATATGTCTGTGTTTTTTCATCTTGTATATACATGTAAAAATCATGCCCAGGCTACTTGCTATCACTGAGGTTACCACGCCGGGACAGTCTTATCTCGATGGGACCTTTATGGGGGATATTGACTTGTACCCTAGAACATAGGAATCCTTGGTACAGGCTATCGGATCGATAGTCAGACGGTCCTAAGAGACGTGAGGGTATGTGTTGACCTCTTAGTGACTTGGACTATGCTTCGCCTCAATTTGTATGTGTTTTGTGTTAATACTGTTCGAGAGTGATTCCGAACTAGTATTTCCCTTAGTACGAGTGATACGGGGACTTGATAGCAGAGTATGCCAGCACCATAAATTTTATGTGGGGTGCCGATAGTATATATATATTATATTAGTGATTAACATATATATTGACTTGAAATTTGGAAACTTTCTACTGTGACTAAAAGTAGTTAAGTAGTGAATAAATATTTAAACTTTGTTATGAGCATTTGAAAAGTTTGAGGCATTACTGTAAGATATTTTTAATGAAATGAAATCCCTATGAAAACTTTACTCTCATAAATTAATTATTTTAGCCCTAGAAATTGTTGGCATGAAACCTTATGAGGATTTTAAGATAAGTTTAACATGTGGGGATTAATAGTGCGGAAGGTGTGCACATTAGAAGAGAGGTGAGAATTTTTCAAGAGAGTGTCGCATACTAATATGATTGTTGCATTAGCCGGTAAGCATTTTAAATACTTGCTAAACTAAATTTTAAATTGTTTTACAATCGGGCTCTGACCCGTTTTCTACTTTCTCTTCTCTCTTGTATATATATGTATATATTACAGGTGCCCAGCCACAGGGGCGCCATGCTTAGGATTATTTGGATGGAACGTGCTTCAGCTTAGGGGGGAGTTGTACGCCTTTTTCTTAGACAACCTCATTATTGATTCCACTCCTAGCTCTATTTTATCCAGTTGGGCATGTGTCGCCCTTTTTCCCGTATTCAATTGGTTTTATCAGAGATTGTGATTCGTTTATTTTTAGTATTTATACTTTGGGATTTGTTACTGTCCGGATGTTTTCCTTTGATGTTTTAAGGATTGGAATTAGTATTTGAATGCTTAAATTGCTTGGATTGTCTTTTCCAGTCTATTATTGTGTGACTCTTAAACTATGAATTATGGAAGGTTTTTATTATTGGGTTTAAATTAAATATGGAACTAATGTTTTAAAATGGTTTTGTCACTTAGATTAATTATTTAGGGTGCTTAATTTGAAAAAGTTATTTTGCGACAGTGATGCTAAGAATGACCAACCGTTCACGTTGGTTATAATTTAATAAAGGAATGATCACCCGGTATTTACTTAGGCGGGGTGTCACAATTTATTTCAGTTGGACATGTCGTCCTTCCTATTTTACAATCAAAGATTTAGAGTTGCTTCATTCTATCATTATATTTTGATTTCATGTTATTGGATTATTGTATAGGATTTTGACTGGAAGTGTTTACTCCAGTATTTTATTTAAATTTAGTTACTTCTTTCCTTATTGCTATTCTGATGTATGGTGATGATTAACGATTTCCCTTTACATATGATGATTAATAATAAGATAAAATTTTGACATCAACCTTTTTAAATATTAGGTGGTTAGTTTTTATTAAATAAAAATTCACGACTTTCGACAGTGATGCATAATCTAAACCAACCGGATATTCTCGTTTAATTTTATAAAGGACTGATCACCCGATATTTAATTAGACGGGGTGTCACACAAAAGTAAACTTCCTCAATGTTGTCTAATAGGGAGTTGAGGGTGACATTTGGCATCTTCTTGTGCCACCTGGAAAAATGAGCAGTACTTCGAGGAAATTAACGTGGCTCCAGATCAAAGCGAGGGAACTGATCGAAAAGAAAGCCCGTCAAAATAATATAGTTGGCAGAATTTTTTACACCACAGCATGTTCTCGATCCATCCAAGTGTGTATTATTCCCAAGGTCATTGCTACGAGTGGAACCTTCCTTCCACATGAAAGACAAATGAACAAATGGAATAAGGGCTTACGAGGAGAATCATTCAGCCTGCCAGGGAATAAAAACTTGGATAAGAAAGTTATAAAAAATGCAGTCAAGTGGCCAGGAGTATTGAAGCCAAGCCCATTCAAACTCTTAGGAGTTTTTCATTTTAATCTCATCCTTTAAAAAAGGTTCAAAAACCCTTAACTAATATTTATGTCAATTAGAAAAGAAGTTATTGCTCACGCCAGTGTGGATAAGGTCTACATAATATATGCACTCATCCATGCCTTTCACCAAAGCGTCGCACAAGGACTTTTCAGTACCATCCTCATTACCATCAAGAAATGTGTGAGTTCCCAAAACAGGTGACCCAGATGTTGGCCAGAAAACTGTCTCAAGAAGGTGGGTAAATTGGGATTATGACATTTATTTAATTTGTTGCCATTTTATACATATTGCCACTTAGTAGAAACCTTTTCTTAGTTTGTTGATAAAATGATTTTTCCATTGTTGTCTTTAATCCATATAAATTCACATTCACATTCAATTAGTTTAAGTATTAAGCATATTAAAGCAAAGCATGAATGTAAATATAGTATGGGACGTGTGAGTGTTTAAAGAACTTCGCAAATCGAGGTTTTAACATAGTTTCGCCCGCTTACGTCCACGCTCGAGACAGTACTCAAGAACTTCACTATTTTTGGTTCACTTATGGTGGAACCAAAACCTTACAAGGAATATCACCTTGCAAACCACAATCAATAATAAGATAGCTTCATCCTTGCCTAAGCGATACCCACGCAATATCCCAAGGACTTTAAACGCCTCGACTACCCGCAACAACAGCGCTATCGGTCGTGAAGACACAATGAAGTTTCTCGTGATCAATAGTATAAGATTTATAACTAAGCATAAAGAAAGTACTTTACTAAAACAAAGGTGTAATGGGTTTACTTTATTTTTTTAGAAAAGTAAACAAATAAGTAATCCCATGTGTTTTTCTCAAGGGGGTATTTGGGTTGTGGTCTATGTCTTAGGAGATTTGGGTTTTAATCTCTAAGAACATATGTTGGTTTGGGTATCTTGGTTCTCGAATGATTTTGTGTTTAAACCATTTTGAAACACAAGTGGGGGTTCTTTTGTATGGATATTTATCTTAGGAGAATTGTGTTTTAATCTCTAATCATAAATGGGCGCCTTGATTAAAGAGTGATTTTGTGTTTAAATCACTGTGAAACACAAATGGGTTTTTGGGTTATGATGGATTTGTTGCTTAAAAGTAATCTTGAAAGGTGGGTGGAACTTTCTCTTTCTAGAAATGGATTAAATCTAACATTATCAAGAACATGGCTTATATGGCTTTGGGTGTGTAATTGGGATGATATAGGTTTTCATTATTTGAACTTATGGGGTTCAGTCTGGAAATTGGATATCATAGGCTTTGATTCTTGGAACTCATTTGGTTTGGAACTTGGTACGTTCAAAGTTTCAAACTTTACTTTAATGGAGCTTTGGGTTTGAATCATATTTTAATGAAAAGATATTTAAGGGACATGGAAATCTAATAGGATGGCACAAGATTCAATTATGGCTAGGTGATTTTTTATGTAGATCGAAAGATCTATTTATAATGTTCAAAGGCAACCAAATGTTGGTAATAATTTTGGAAAAGGTTAGGGTATTAGGATAAAAGTTTGGAGATTTATACCAAATATAATGGGTGAGATCTAACACTTTTAGTCGACTAAAACTCCTTTCGGTGAGGTTGTCCCAAAGGTTTAGTTGAATGTCAAATGTTTAGATGGATAAAAAAATATCCTGGGACTTTTAGTCAACTAAACCTCAAGTTTGGTCGACTAAACCTTTCAAGTTTTAGTCTAAAAGTTATTTTGTTTTGGTCCAAGCTTTAGGGAAGGTTTAGGGAGCTCTAGAGTGGGTTTAGGTGAGTTGGTTTTGAGCATATACATGTTAAAACACATTACTTTACTTTTGTACAATGGTTCCTAAAGTACAACATAAATAAAGTAATAAGCATCATGGCATTTTAGCATTCTTTGACTTACTTGAATCATTAAATGAGGAATTGTGATATGTTGATTTCTTTGAGATTTATCCCGATAGGTTGTGTAATGTGTCTTTGAACTTTCTTATGTGACTGGTGATATTGAAGTGAGATTATGGTTTGAGATTTGATTATTACTAGGGTTTTATGCTAGCTTTGAGTCGCCATTTAAATAACTTGTGATTATGGTTATGATCTTCACTGTCTTGGTTGAGAGCTTGTATGACATGTTGATATTATATTGATTGGGATATTCATTGTGTTTCTTGGTCATGTTAGTATGGTCGCATGGTTGATGTGTTTCTAATAACATATCTCATAATGTTTTGAGTGCTTGTTTTAATCTCAAATACTTAAGAGATACGATAGTGAAGTTATGATCTTATATCAATTGTGTTGTCATCATAAAAATATCCTTTTCACTTGAAATACATTTGGTTTCACACCAGTTAATTCACAAACATCTTCCAAAGTAAGGGTGAACTCGCCCCAACTTGTGACAAAGGTATGTGTGTCCATATGCCAACGAGAAACCAAAAACATTTAAAAGTTCACACTTTTGGCTATTGTACAGTTTTGTAAAGTACGAAGAGTCCTAACCAAACCCAGATCATCAATATGGTGATAAACTTGCACAGATAAAACGTTATTTACCTAGGTTTCCCACTCCTCAGGTGCACTACTATAAATGTCAAAGTTAACGTTAAATAAGGGAAATCCATTCCTATCCACTTTAACCCTCAATATACTACCAGGAATCACAATAAGAGTACCAATTAAAGGGTTACTCTTCCATGGCTGCAGCAGAGATGGATCCAAACTAGTCAAGAGACGATATAAAAAATTCACCTTCCCCAAAGAAAGGGTCACATCGGTACAAGGAGAAGTTTTACTATAATCACTGCTCCAAATGGGCCCTCTTAGCACTATTCATGACAAGGAGCTCTGCCTTAAGAAGCATAAGGTTCGACACCACTGGTAGAGGTGCTAGTTTTGGAAGAAGTATCAACACCAATGGTTGAGACCTCAAAGATCGTGACATTCATCATAGGCACTATGCCAATCAAAATCTGAGTGGTGGTGGTATTGGCAATGGATGATGTGTTAACAAAAGAAGATGCCACTGAAATGGAATATTTCAAAGAATAAATATAAGATTGGTTTTCCGAAAAAGATGGAAACATACAAAACATAAAATACTATGTCTCTCTTTAAAATGATGAAAGTGACAAGGAATAGTTTTGGAAATAAGGTTTTGAAGTATATATACCCTCGTAATACAAAAAGGCACCATCAGTTCAAAAAGAAGGTAATGAATATCGAATCATAAATACCTTTCCACAACAAAACACGGGCTATTCAAAATACGGATAAATGTGCCTTATAATTTTGAGCATGCTAAAGCATTAAATGCAACACAAAACTAATGATGAAAAAAATCCCTTTAAGATCCCAAAAATGACATTTCGTCCACAACTCTCTCTTTTAAAATGAATGAGATATTTTCTCACTAGGGGACTAATATAGTGGGTCACACGAGCAACCCCTAAGATATTTGAGGGTTATATGAGCGATGCCAAAGATATAGGGAGGTTTCATGAGAAACCCCTCATCCACAAAGAGAAGCGTGTGCACCTCCTTAAAGAGAAGCTAGTGAACGAGCAACTAGTCCTAAAGAAAAGTATTAACACACGAGCACTTCCCTCATTAACACTCATATTGTTGTCTTTGGCGGGTTAACTTAGCAAGAGGCCTTAGTCGATCAAGCAGAGCTTGAGCAACTGGCGAGTTTGGGACCATTTGAGAGTTTTTACTTAAAGGCTGAGAGGTAGGTCTTATTGATCAATCTAAGGATCAACCACTTTAATACATCGAGAAATAGAGAATATTGAAGTGAGGGACCCAAGAGGTCACTCACAAAAACACATTTCACAAACATTTTACAAAACGATGAGCAATCATTTGAGGTGCTCACAGATAAATTTTGGAAGTCACAAAGTGGTGAGTGACCTTCAAGGTCACTTAAAGTTTTCAAAACTTGTCCAACAAGTATTTTCAATAAAAGATAAATAGCATTTTTTGGCCTACTAATCGATAAGGCCACCTTTTATCCACCATTTCACCAGGTGTCACGAGATAAAATGACATATCATGGTAGACAATAATCGACAATGTTAAGGAAAAAATGATTTCAAATATTTATCACAAAGGAATATTCGTAGGCGCGCAATAGCCACATCAGACATAAAAGTTTTGCCATAAATAGAGCACTAGGTGCACATTTATTGACAATTACATAAGAAGCATTGTTATGATGCATAAAATCCCATGCAAAGAAAAACATATCCTCTCCCTTCTATCTCTAAGATATTGAATTGTTTACTTTTCATCTCTCAAAGAATCATTACTCGTAAGAATACTCATTCCTCTTTTATTACAAAAATGATCGTTTGCGTAATAGAAAAGTTATGTATTCAATCATTAGGTGATTATTCTTATAACCATATTATCATTATTATAAAGGAAAAGTTTGGTTTTGTTTTTGTTCTAGATCTTGAAATATTATTATCTTAAAGAAAATTTTCCATTGGTGTGGGTCATGCTTCACCCATTCAAGAATACAAAGACCTTAATACCACTACCCTCCTGAAAAAAATATATATATATATATAAGGGAGAATGAAATATGTATAAAGTCGGACATGAAACCTAGAGAGGATCTGAAATTTCCATGTACCTGTAAGACCCCGTATTTTTGAAAGTTTTTAATTTCATTATGGGATTAATTAATTTAAATGGGGAAATTTATTTATAATTAATCCAAATTTAATTAAATAATTACTAGCGTGATCGGATTTAGTATTTATTGGTGAGAATTATGTCGAATATTACTTAGTGAGTAAAGTAATATATGATTATGAAAATATTAAAGTTGTCATGAGTGAAAAATACGACAGTAATGGAAATTAAGTTGGGACGCGCGTGTCAGTTGTGTCGGGATTTAAATAATGAAAATAAAAGTAACTTATTTATAAGTTTCTCAAATGGTCATTTCGAGTGCGCCACTGTGTTCGGAAGGGTCGCGATAGTCAGAAAAGTCTATTCGGGGGTTTTGTTTGGATTTCGGGGCAATTTCAGGCCGAACCGACATCCCGGGAGGGCATTTTGGTAATTTGTATTTTTGGAGTAAAATAAAGGAAGAAAATTAGAGAAATAAAAGGTCTCCAACATGGGTTAGAATAGGTTATCATCCGTGAGAAACAGTGAGACACAGAGAGAGACCAAAAAGGGGAGAAGAGGAAGAGAAGTTCTAGGGAAGAGCCACCACGAGTGCACGGTTTCCACCACCGAGACCACCATCGTGTAGATTGGAGAACTAGGGTTGTAACCATACCAACAACACCAAAGGATCATACCATTTTTCGTAAGGAAAGTGTTTAAATATTACTTTCTTTTAGCATTAAATATGTCCATGTTAGTGTAGGTGGTGAACCCCCTTGAATTACATATAAATTGATGAAAAATTTATGATTAAAGGATATATTAGGACTGATTTGAAATAGAGATTAATTGTTCATGTACTGAGTAGAATAACCTCGAATTTATGATGATTATTGATGATTAAATCTGGGATTATAAGGTTTAATTTGAAAGTTTATGAATTAGGGTTCTATGAATCTGAATTTGGGGATTTTGGAATTAAGGGTTAATTATTCAAGATTTAATGCTTTTAGGATATTAAAAATCATTCCTTCTTGTGGAAATATAGATTGGAATTAATTGGGGAAAATTTTGAACTGAACTGTAGAGATTTTTAGGGTGTTAATGGATGGAAAATGCAATAGTTAGAGGTTGGGACGAAACAGTGTATTTTCATTCAAACGAGAATGGATCTCTCTCGAACGAAGAATCCCTGTCGCACGATGATGTCATTATAATGATGTGCTATCTCATTCAAGTGAGATAGCTTTTGGTTCGAACGACATTCTGATTTCTGGGAAATTTCTTCTGTTTCAAATCTGGGTGGCATATTCATCTAAGAGTGATGATTAGGAGTATGAACTGGATTTCAGGGTAGTGCAAGATTATTAGGAAATAAATTGGGTATAATACATTATGATAATTGGAGTGACGATCTATCCCCAAAAATTACGAGCGAGAGATTATTCATAATTTAGTAAGTAGAATGCAAGTAGTAACGAGAGTAATACTACGTATAATTTAAATATTTGGATTGTGTGTATACATAATAAACTTGATAGGTTGCGTGAATGCCTATAGTGATATTTATTGTGTGTATGACATACCTACCATACTTGCTATCACGGGTGTGGTCATCCCCGATCCTCGCCGCGGAGGAAAAGGATTCTTCGGGTCCCGCGCGTCCCTCTCGGGAGAGCGCTTCGGTCGGCGTCGATTTGTGAGGTGTGAAAAATGTAGAGAGATTCAGAGTCGCCAGTCTATTTTACTCAAACAGACAAAAGAAAAAGGGGAAGCCACCCCGAAGGATGGCATCTAAAGACATACTGGTGCGTGCGAAACCAAAATGATTCGAGAAGGGTTCGGAGGCTTAGTTACGAAATGGGAAGGTGTTAGGCACCCATTCCGCCCTTTCGGTCTCTCATGAATATTTGCTATTTTCCTTTATGTTTCCCCCCATGATATGTGTGCATGTGTGTATATATAGAATGGAGGTAGGAATCCACGACTTGTATCATGGAAAAGATAAAGCGAGTTATCCGTAGGAAGATATAAGAGTAATATTAGAAAAATGAGATTTACGCGATTACCCCTACGTTGATCGTTATAAGGGAACGATAATGCATATGGGGTAATGCGTCACTAAGAACAAGTATATGTATAATATAAGAAAAATGGATTTAGAGAAGATAGAAAATGAGAGAAAAGGTGAGAAAAAGGACTCGAGTCTCGGGTTTTACCCCGAGATACCTACGTAGCCTATAAAGGCATCAAAGTCCACGTAGTTCGCATGTAAAACGAGGGGTGGGGTTTATCCCATAAATCCCAAATGGGGAATCTCTTATTTGTGAGTGTGTGTCTGTGTGTGTGTGTGTGTGTGTGTGTGTGTGTAGAAAAAGTGTTTTAGTTATGAGAAGAGTGTGGAAAAAGTGTGAGAATCCCTACTTGGAATTTATGAGCAAACCCTCTTTTTCTTGTTTTTTGGGTTTTATTTATATAAAAATAAGAGATGTGTGATAATACTAAATAAAAAGTATAGTAGGATGTATGGGATGAGATAATAAAAAGTGCTAAGTAATAAAGCAAGTTATTGAGAACTCAAGAGAATTTGAAGAGAAATGTGAGAAAGTTGGACCTTCTTGAAGATCTTGAGCTTGATCTTGAATGTTGGGGAGCAGCCCCTGCACTTGGATGATGATGGAGAGTGGCTAATTCACCAAGTTTGATGAAAAGGGTGATGAAAAGTGGAAGTAAAAAGGGGATTTGGATGTTGAAATCACGTTGCCTTCGAGAGAGGTTTCTAGGATTTGTTGAGAGAGGTTTTTATCAGATCTGGGATCTCCTTGCAAATGAGGCGAAGGCCTCCTTTTATAGTCCCAGGTGAGTGTCGATCGGCCTAGATCCCTTCCTGCCTATCGACAGGCAGGTTCTAGAACCTGCCGTTTGGTAGTGTGTTTCAGGCTTTTCCAGAAAATCGGCCGCCGAGGGCAAACCATTGGTCAGAATCGTGCATGGGACATACCGTTGGAAATTTAATTCAAAGACCTTTGAAAGTGCTTCGGACCGCTCCTGGGTTCGGGAGTTGACTTTGGGTCAAATATGGCTCAGAAGCGTTTGCCGGTCTATTGGACGGGGAATCGTGCGGACGCAAACGGATCATTCGTCCGCATGGTAAGTCTGAATCACACATGGGGCATACCATTAGAAAGGTTAGCAGATGTACTTCGACATTCCAAAGAGTTTGACCCGGTTTGGGAGTTGACTTTGGTCAATCGGGCTCGAGAAGCATTCGATGACCTCTCGGAGTTAAACGAATCGTTCGTCAACATGGAAAGTCAAAATCGCGTACGGGACGGACCGTTGGAAAGGGTATTCAGTGCCCTTCGAAGATTCATTTAGCCTTGGTTGAGATGAAGAGTTAATTTAGGTCAAACAGAGTTCGAGAGCGCCCGGTGGCCTCTAGGTCGGGTTTCGGACGCAAATGGATCATTCGTCCGCATGGTAAGTCAGAATCACGCACGAGGCGGACCTTTGGAAAGGGTATTCAGTGACCTTCGAGAAATTCATTTAGTCTCAGTCGAGACGAAGAGTTTGACTTTTAGGTCAAACTAAATCGGGGAGTGCTCGGTGGCTTTCAGGTCAGTGCTCGGGACATACCTGGGTTTGCGGTTATGAGTGGAGGTACTAGGGACCTAAGGTGAGTCAGGGGTAATAGAATGGGGTGTCTACAGAGCCCCTCGACGGGTGATTTTGGAAGAAATGATGACCATTGAATAGACACCACATGATGCTTTTGAGGGAGTATGACCGATTCAGAGGGTTGAGGTCGATTCTGAGGACCTAAGGAGGGTGCTGGGGATGATCAATTCTGTGGATCAAAGCCAAATCTGCGGGCTTAGGGTAAAGGTCTAGCGAGGTCAATTCTAACCTAAAGAGTGGTGACGATCGAGGACCGAGGTCAATTTTGACCTAACTTAGGTGACGATCCAAGATCGGGGCTAATTCTGACCCAAGAGTGGTGACGAGTGAGGATCGAGGTCAATTCTGACCTAACTCGGGTGACAATCCAAGACCGGGGCCAATTCTGACCCAAGAGTGGTGAAGACCGAGGACCGAGGTCAATTATGACTTAACTTAGGTGACGATCTAAGATCGGGGCCAATTCTAAACCAATAATGGTGACGACCGAGGACCGAGGTCAATTCTGCCCTAACTTAGGTGACGATCCAAGACCGGGGCCAATGCTGACCCAAGAGTGGTTATGATCAAGGTTAATTCTGACCTAACTTAGGTGACGATCCAAGATCGGGGCCAATTCTAACCCAAGAGTGTTGACGATCGAGGACTGAGGTCAATTCTGACCTAACTCAGGTGACGATCCAAGATTGGGGCCAATTCTGACCCAAGAGTGGTGACGATCGAGGACAGAGGTCAATTCTGACCTAACTCAGGTGACGATCCAAGATTGAGGCCAATTCTGACCCAAGAGTGGTGACGATCGAGGATCGAGGTCAATTCTGACCTAACTCAGGTGACGATCCAAGACCGGGGCTAATTCTGACCCCTAAAAGTGGTAACGATCGAGGACTGAGGTCAATTCTGACCTAACTCAGGTGACGATCCAAGACCGGGGCCAATTCTGACCCAAGAGTGGTGACAGCCGAGGACCGAGGTCAATTCTGACCTAACTTAGATGACGATCTAAGATCGGGGCCAATTTTGACCCAAGAGTGGTGACGACCGAGGATCGAGGTCAATTCTGACCTAACTTAAGTGACGATCCAAGACCGGGGCCAATTCTGACCCAAGAGTGTTGACGATCGAGGACCGAGGTCAATTCTGACCTAACTCGGGTGACGATCCAAGACCGGGGCCAATTCTGACCCAAGAGTGGTGACGACCGAGGACCGAGGTCAATTCTGACCTAACTTAGGTGACAATCCAAGATCGGGGCCAATTCTGACCCAAGAGTGGTGACGATCAAGGACCGAGGTCAATTCTGACCTAACTCAGGTGACGATCCAAGATCGGGGCCAATTCTGACCCAAGAGTGGTGACGACTGAGGACCGAGGTCAAATCTGACCTAACTCAGGTGACGATCCAAGACCGGGGCCAATTTTGATCCAAGAGTGGTGACGATCGAGGACCGAGGTCATATCTGACCTAACTCAGGTGACGATCCAAGACCGGGACCAATTCCGATCCAAGAGTGGTTGAGGATTAGATTTCGGTTTTACTGGGGAAAGATCTTTGTGATTCCGATTTGAGCTGGGGAGCTGATAGTTAGGGAAGATTTCTTAAGAGACCTCGCAGGGGGAACAACCTATTTTGGGTGTTGTAAGAGAATTCCGCTGGGGAAGTGATCAGGTGATCCTTAGGGATTTTTCGGAGCTTTGCCGGGAGGAGTTTTCACTTAGCTTTTGAGGATTCCGCTGGGGATAAGAATTGGATTTGAGGTTCCGTTGGGGAAGAGGAATTGGATTTGAGGTTCCGCTGGGGAACGATGAATGAGTTGGGGAAGATTTTGGATCGTCCTTTGAAAGAGATCGCCTGGGGCGAGTGATTCTTCTGAATTCCTCCAGGAAAAATATCATGCGATATTATTTCGCACTGGGTAGCCGAGGGCTGGGGAGGCTTTGTGTCCTTGATTCGAGCGGAGGAGGTGATTATTGGTGAGATAACCGGTTTGAGGTTGTAAACTCTACTGAGGAGGTGATTGCTTGAGAGGTCATTCGCTTGGATTTTGAGGGTTCCGTTAGGGAAAAGGAGGTTTCGCCTGAAGGAGTGCGAAATTTTCTTGATGAAAATGTTCTAAATCCTTCTTGGGATTTTTAGGAATTTTTGGAGGATTTTTCAGGGTTTCTGGCATTTTCTAGGAATTTTTGTACCAAAATTTAAGGGGGGTGCCGACCGGCATAGACTGAGGGGTGCCATTCGGCAGTGACACGAACTTTTGGACTGCCTCGGGAAGGTGAGGAGTCAATGACGATCGGTATGGAAAGGGGAGGTGTCGACCGGCATGACGCTTGGCTTCCTATATAAAGGGGGCAAATCCCTTTCATTTTTCACAGCTTCTTTCCTTCTCTCTTTCTACGATTTCTCTCTGCGAATTGTTCTAACGTTCCGATCTTCAAGAAATGGCCGCCTTTGTGAGCGCCGCTGTCCACCGGGAGTGGTTGACCGTTGATGACTGGGCGAATGTGGATTGGAGGGACAGGTTGCCCCTTGCTTTGGGGAACGAGAATGCTTTCGATGCATTTGAGCCGGTTGCGGATGAGCGGACCTTGCTGCGGGAGCCATCGCGTCATCGCTCTTCGAGAGTGATTCCCGGTGGTTATGTAAGTAACCTGACCTTTGGCATTCCTTTCTTTTTGGGTGATTTTTTCTTTCTTTCTTGACTTTTGATGAGATTTTTCTTTTTACCAGTCTGATATTTCCTTGAGGAACATGCGTGCCTGCGGGACGAAGGGGCTCAAGGATGTCTGGGAGCACCTTCCACTCGTGGTGTGCTGGATGGTATCATTAGAAGGTTTTGGGAGGTTATAGCTGTGCTGGATGAGACGCCTCGTTCGACAGCGGTCTTGTGTGCTTTGGGGGAGAGGTGGTGGGACACTACCCACACCTTCCATTTTTGGCTTCGGGGGGATGACGGTGACTCCCATATATGTGCAGCAACTGTTGGGGCTGGATTGTGATGGGGAGCAGATAGAGGTGGATCGCTCCTTGTGGGTGAGGCCGGAGGCGATGCATGCGGCACTTGGTGATGTGAGGAGGATAGTTTCTGGAGATTTTATCCGGCTATCCCTGCTGAAGGATGTTCTGTTGAGCAGAGTGATTGATGTGGAGGATGGGCTGCAGGTGAGGCAGATGTCCCGGTTATTTATTTTGCTGGTGTTGGGAGGTTTCATGGTGGTGTCGAGCGGCGACGTCGTCCATTTGTGGTTTCTGCCGTACCTGAGGATGTTTTCGAACATCCCTTTCTATGATTGGGGGAGTCTGACATTGGCGACCCTTTACTCTTCTTTGGATGCATTCAGCCGGTGCTACCGGAAAACTTTTACTAGAGCCATGTATCTCCTTAAGTTATTCTTCAGTTTGTGCATTTCTTTTCATGCATTCGCACTTTCCTTTCATGCATTCGCATTTTCCTTAAGTGTTTTTTTTGCTTATGAATTCAGACGTGGTTCTATGAGGTTATTGGGTGCAATACCCCGCTGATCGCTTTGAAGGACGACACTGTTGGGGACTTCTATCGCTTGTATCGATGGCATAAGGCCAATCGGCAGTCGAAGGGAACTCTCTCCCGGGAGGAGGTGCGTCAGGTTTTGAACGACCTGACCAGTGGTCAGGTAAGGTCCTTTCTTTTTCAGTCTTGATTTTTGCACCTTCTGATCTTGTATTGACTCATGCCTGCTTGGGGATTTTCAGGTGACCTTTTATCCTTGGGGGACAACCATTCAAGATACGGGGATGACTGGGGTGAACGCGCAGATGAGGCGTTTGTTAGTGCATGAGTTTGGCCATTCCTGGTATCTTGGGGAGAGAGTAGTTCGTCAGATCGCCGAGGGGGAGGTCGTGGTACCACCCGCGCAGTCTCCTATGTATATAAGGTGGGAGCGACAGCTGTTGGAGGATGAGAGGATCGCGGTGATGATCGGTGAATCCTACTCGTTGTACACTGATACGGCTGCGCCGTATGACTACATGGACTTTATGACGAGCTGGTTGATGGCGCCCAGCATACATGATACCCTGCCTTTCCCTCCTGCGGTTTCGAGTCGGCCAGTGGGGTCCTCTCATAGTGGTGGTGGTCTCATGCCTGCTTGGGGATTTTCAGGTGACCTTTTATCCTTGGGGGACAACCATTCAAGATACGGGGATGACTGGGGTGAACGCGCAGATGAGGCGTTTGTTAGCGCATGAGTTTGGCCATTCCTGGTATCTTGGGGAGAGGGTAGTTCGTCAGATCGCCGAGGGGGAGGTCGTGGTACCACCCGCGCAGTCTCCTATGTATATAAGGTGGGAGCGACAGCTGTTGGAGGATGAGAGGATCGCGGTGATAATCGGCGAATCCTACTCGTTGTACACTGATACGGATGCGCCGTATGACTACATAGACTTTATGACGAGCTGGTTGATGGCGCCCAGCATATATGATACCCTGCCTTTCCCTCCTGCGGTTTCAAGTTGGCCAGTGGGGTCCTCTCATAGTGGTGGTGGTCCGTTGGCATCTGCGGCGGCGGCGACCTCGGAGGTCCCTTTCGTACGGTTGCGCACTCCTTCGTACAACATCCGGAGGGCTAATGGAGGGATAGTGTCGATGCTGCATCGTCCTCTTACGATGGATTCGGAGGAGCTGGGTTTAACAGAGGAGGTCCTTCGACCTGCGGTATACCTTTCTGTTCCTCTCTTTCTTTTCTATTTTAGTCATTCCTGTTTTGATACTGATGTTGCCTTTTCCTTGCAGCAAGTCCGGGTGTCGACCACTTGGCTCAAGGACATTAGAGACTGGATATCTTCAGCGACTGCCCATATTCGGGATGCGGTTCCCGATCCTTCTTGCTTGGTGTCGTCTACTTCATCTGGAGAGGACTCGGGCTCGGGTAGTGGTGGTGCGTCATCTCGTCGTAGGGGGAAGAGAGCGCGTCGCAGGGGTGGAAGCTCTTAAGAGAGAGAGAGGGAGTGAAATGTGGGTTCGGGCTGAGTCCCGTTGTTTTTGGCTTTTCTTTCTATTTCCTGCAAAATGATGTAACACAGAAAACAGATATATGCAAGGCAATGGGAGTTCTTTTTATTATTATCTTTTATTAATGATGAATGAATGCATGCACATGCGCTTTTTACTTTGCTACTGAAACCGTAAAATAGGAATATTTTTGGAATTTTTGGAGGAAAGCTTTTATTTAGAAGGGGAATCCTATAAGGAGAAAACAGGACTCTTGAAATTCTTTTGAGAATATCAATTTATTTTTATTGAGTTTTTTGATTTGACAAAAGAGGAAAGGAGGAAATTTCCAAAAATGGGGGGTTGCCGATCGACAAGCACCCTAACCTGCCTATCGGCAGTTTAGTCCAGTCCCATCATTTGAAGGCTTTGATTGGTACCCTCTTCAGCCTTTGGTACCTTGTGGGGTAGGATTCCCTTCGATTTCTGCAGGGATTGTGTCTCTTGTAAGGGTTCTCAAGTATAAAAAGGGGTAAGGGTGGAGTGTTTTCATCACACCTTTGCAGTCTTATCTACCTACCCATTATCTTTTAGTCTTGCAAGATGGCTCTCCCTGGTAGCGCATTGAGTTTTTCAATTACCTCTAAGCCTTGGAAGCTATGTGCTCTTATAATGTCAACTACGATGCTTTCAACATGCGTCGAGTCTCCTTGTGGCGCAATCGGTCTTTTGAGTGGAATATGCTGATAGCGGCGGTACAATTCTGGTACCCCGAAGACCATGTATTCCGCTTTGGGTTGGAAGAAGTTTGTCCTACCTACGAGGAATTTTTTACCATACTAGGTGTAAATCCCAGTGTTGCTGTGGCTTTGCCCAAATTTTCCCGTTCTCCTAGGGATTTATTGGCCGGGCTTCTTCATATTTCGCCTTCAGCGGCCAGATAATTGGTTCTGGAGGAATGATCTCCCGCCCGACGGTGCTGCGGTCCGTACATTTACGGGAAGTAGGTGATGCTGGCTATGCTGGAGCCATTGTTCTGGGTCTGGTTTCCAAACTGTTGTTGGTGACTGGGGAATTGCAGGTGGACCCACAACTTGCAGCCATTACTTCATGGATGTCATATCGTCGCAATCCTGCGGCAGTGATACTGTCGGAGACTCTGAATGGCCTGAAAGCCTGGAGAGAAGGTCGTTCAGATTTTTTGAGGGGTAGCCCTGTGATGTTGTTCATGTGGTTGTCTGAAAGATTCCGCTTGTCGACTCTTCCAGAATATCCCTTGTCGGTCGTACACAACTTCTTTTTGCGCTACTTCATTCGCGTTGGCCTGTATGTTGAGAACTGGGAGAATTGGTTTGTGGAGCACAGGGCTCGTGGGTTGTATTGGTCAGTGCCTTGGTGGGGGCCATTGCAGCCCGTTCTGGAGCTAGGCGAGTATTCATATGTGCAGCTGGTTGGTCTCAGACAGACCTCTTTTTATTTCCCTTGGAGGCTCTTGCGCCAATTTAGTTGGGCGCAGGTCGTGACCCCTAGGACCTCAAATTTCTTTCCATAGCGCCTACGTCTGTTACTTGGGTCTCTGTGGGAAAATCGGCGTCCGTCAACCCGTCATCTCAGTCTGTCGGGAAGGTTTGCCATGTCCCCAAAGATTATATGAGGTGGTTGTGGAGGAAAGTAGTCAGCAAGATGTTGGCAGTAGAGACTGGTCGAAGATGGTTTGTTTTATCTGACTCCATGGAAGGGGGTGTTGTGGTCTTTTCGAATATGGTTAAGGCTCATCGATCCATGGAATGTTTGCGACACTCAATTTAGGCAGGGGACACTTGGGGTCCTCAGGATGTAGATGATGAGGGTGCAGGCTCTTCTGGTAGCTGTGGGTAGGACTCCTAGGGGAGTTTATTTGTGTAACAGATGTGGGGGATTTTATTTGGCTTTTTATGGTAATAGGGGGAAGGGAGTTATCTGCTCCTTTTTCTTATGTAATCCGTACTATAATTTCTTATTAATGAAATAAACAAGTTTCTGATCATCCAGCTGTGCCTTTCGATGAATTTTGTATTTTGAATTATCGATCGCTAAGGCATACATAATCCTTTTGTTCAAGTAGATGTTTAGAATGAACTGTCGTTCTCGGTGATAAGAAAAGAATATATTTTTGTGAAAAAGAAGGGGCCGCGCTCACGTGAGATGTATGAGCTGCCTACGTACCTCCGGGGTTTTTGAAAAATTATAAAATAGTTTTTGTAGAGGATCAGGCCCATGTAGTTCTGGGTAGAGGGAAATGAAGAGTTTTTTTTTTTTAGAATAGAAGGGGGATGAGAAGAGTCGTAGCGTGCCGAGATTTCGTACTAGGGGTAGAATTCCTTGAGGCGGTCCAGATTGACTGGACGAGCCATCTCTTCCCCATCCAGGTCAGTGAGCATGGCGGCACCGCCAGATAAGATTTTCTTCACAATGTAAGGGCCGCTCCAATTGGGCTTGAATTTTCCTCTGGAGTCCCAGATGGATTCTATTATCTCCTTGAGGGCTAAATCCCCCTCCCGGACACCACGGTCATTGACTCTCTTATTGAATGATCGCGCTATTCGGCGATGGTACCCTTGTATGTGGTATAGAGCCTTCAATCTCCTTTCGTCCAGGAGGGTCAGCTGGTCAAGATGGCCTTGGCGCTAATATTCTTCACTAACCTTGCCTCCGAGCATGACGCGTAGTGAGGGTATTTCTAGCTCCATAGGTAGGACGGCTTTCATGCCGTAGACCAGAGAGTATGGGGTAGCCCCAGTAGAAGTTCGGATTGAGGTTCGATAGCCCCAGAGGGTGTACGATATCCGGTCGGCCCAATCCCTACAGCTTTCGGTCATCTTGCTGATGATGGCTTTGAGGTTTTTGTTGGCGGCCTCAATTGCACCATTAGTTTGAGGTCGGTAGGGAGAAGATTTATGTATCTGAATCCCGTACTCGTTGACTACTTCTGTGACTTCTGCTTCGAAATGCAACCCGTCATCTGATACCATCTTGTGCGGGACCCCATATCGGCAGATGATATTTTTCTTAAGGAATTTGGCCACTTTCTTAGCGTTCAACACTGCATATGACTCAGCTTCGACCCATTTGGTGAAGTAATCGATGGCAACCAGGATGAACTCATGTTCGTTTGAAGCCTTTGGTGTAACCTTCCCTATGATGTCGATACCCCAGGTGGAGAACGGCCAGGGAGAAGTCATGTTGTATAATTCTTGCGGAGGCAAGTGTTGAAGATTGGAGAATTGTTAGCATTTAGGGCATCTCCGAACATAATCGGTGCAATCCTGGGTCATGGTGGTCCAGTAGTATCCCTGTCATATGATCTTCTTGGTAAGCATGTGACCGTTCATGTAGGGTCCACATTCCCCGCTGTGGATTTTCTACATTATCTTTTCAATGTCAGCCCCTGCGATACAGTGCAAATGAGTTCCATCGAAATTCCTCTTGAGTAGTGCTTTATGACAGATGATGTACTGGGCGGCCAACCTTCGGAAGGTAGCTCGTTCGTTCTTGTTGGAACCCTCGGGATACCTACCGTACCTGAGGAGGCACCAAATATCATAGTACCAGTAGTTGACTAGCTCAGAATCTTCTGTGGTGACGAGCTCAATGTGGTAGCAGTGGGTTAGTTTGTCTTGCTTTTGAACTAGGAAGTGGGTCATTGTTATTCCCTCGGGCATGTCGACCATGAAGGCCAGGGTAGCGAGAGCATCGGATAGGTTATTCTTTGATCGAGGTAGGTAATGGAAGGTGATATCTTGGAATTGGGAGGCTAACTCTTCTAATTGGGCGTGAAAGGGCTGGAGCTTTTCGTCCTTGACTTTCCACTTTCTGAGCACTTGACCGATGATGAGGGCAGAATCCCCATATACGTCAAGGTATTGAATACCTTTCTTGAGAGCGAACTTGAGGCCCACCGTGCATGCCTCGTATTCCGTCATGTTATTGGTGCAAGGGAAATCCAATTTGATGGCGATGGGAGTATGAGAGTCATCTGGGGCAACCAGGAGTATCCCAATGCCATATCCCTTTTTGTTGGCAGCGTCGTCAAAGAACATTTGCCATCGAAGGTTGTCTTCGGCAGTGCAGAGAATATTCTCATCTCGGAATTCGGAGATCCAGACATTAGCTTCTTCTACGGGGTAATTCGCGAGGAAGTAAAAAATGGCTCTTCCTTTAACGGTTTTTTGTGTGACATACACGATATCAAACTCGGTTAGGAGCATCAACCATCTGGCCATTTGGCTGGATAAGGCGGGTTTCTCAAACAGGTATGTAATGGGATCCATTTGGGATACAAGTTTGATGGGGAAGGCGAGCATGTAGTGCCGTAACTTTTGGGTGACCCAGACAAGTGCGACACATGCTTTTTCTAAAGCAGTGTAATTGACCTCGTACCCGGCCAATTTGCGACTAGAATAATAGATGGCTCTTTATTTGAGGGAGTCTTCAAGGTATTGGGCTAGCAAAGCCCGGGCTACAGTGTCAGTTATGGTTAGGTATAGGAGCAAAGGGAGACCAGGCTGTGGTGGCATGAGAACTGGAGGTTGGGTCAGATATTATTTGATTCGGTCAAAAGCTTCTTGGTAGGCCCCGTTCTAAACCTTGGTTGAATCCTTTCGGAGAAGATTGAAGATTGGTTCACAGATGGAGGTTAGTTGGCTGATGAAACAGCTGATATATTGCAATTTCCCAAGGAAACCTCGGACTTCCTTCTCTGTTCGGGGTGGTGGCATCTTAAGTATGGCCTTCAGCTTGGCGGGATCTGCTTCTATCCCCTTCTCACTGACCACGAATCCTAAGAGTTTTCCCTTTGTAATGCCGAAGACGCATTTCTGTGGATTAAGTCGCACCTGATACTACCGCAGTCGCTAGAAGAACTTTCGGAGAGCGGGAACATGACCTTCTCTAGTTTTGGACTTGATAATCATATCATCCACATAAACCTCGACCTCTTTGTGAATCAGATCGTGCAGGATGGTTGTGGCAGCCCTTTGGTAGGTAGCCCCAGCATTCTTGAGACCAAATGGCATAACGGTGTAGCAAAAGGTTCCCCATGGGGTGATGAATGCGATTTTTTCTTTATGGTCGGGTGCATCTTGATTTGGTTGTATCCGGCAAACCCGTCGAGGAATGACTTGAGAGCATGACTGGATGTGTTGTCCACGATCATGTCGATATTGGGTAGCGGATAATCATCCTTCAGAGAGGCTTTGTTTAAATCTCGGTAGTCCACACACATTCGAACATTTCCTCCTAATTTCGGCACAGGTACAATGTTGGCTAGCCATGTGGGATATTCGATTACTCGAATGAATCCCGCGTTTAACTGTTTGACCACCTCTTCCTTGACCTTGAGCGACCATTAGGTGCATAGTTTTCTCAACTTTTGTTTAACTAGCTTGTAATCTAGGAGAGTGGGGATCTCATGCTGAGCTATTTCAGGATCAATACCGGGCATATCTTCGTAGGACCATGCGAAGACATCCACGAAATCCTTTAGCAATTCTTCGAGTTGTGCGCGCTCATTCTCATCAAGGTTAGACCCTATCCTAATCTCGCGCAGTTGGCTACTAGAACCGAGATTAATAACAACAGTCGCTTCTTTATTAACTTGAATGCGGTTATGTTGTTTATTTTTAACCTTATTTAGATCAGTTAAGAATTGTTCATTTGCAAAATCATCATCATCAAAAGTTCGATTAGAATCTAAACAATTAATGTAAGGCACAGGAAGATACTCAAAATCTTCATTTATTTCATTGATAGGAAAAACAACATTTAGAACCTCATCAAAAGAGGTCTCGATTACATTTGAGCAAGGATAGACAATAGTTGAAGAAATAGGGTAAACATTGGGGTTAGGGGAGATTTCAAGAGGTAGAACTAGCGCAGCATGCCAGTTAAGGAGAGGTGTATCAGCAGCTTTAATCAGACGGGATGGGTCCATTGATGTAGTGCCTGAATGAACCATGCAGAGTGACAGCCCGAGTATCTGTAAGTTGAAGGAATCTTCAGGATCACTTTCCTCAGTCTCTTTGGTATCTTTGATGAGCGGTTGTACGCGGTGTGGGGAACTTTCGGTCCATGGGTAGCTATCTTGGAAAAATATCTCCATTCCAGGCTTCATCTTCTTGTCTGTGTGGTCGTACCATGGTTCTGGAAAATCGCAAAAGGGGAAATCCTCGCCTTCTTTGATGAATCGTCCATTTAAGGAGTCTTCTGAGTTGGTTCGAACGCAGTCTAACCCTCTTTTTGATCGAGTCTGGCGGATCATTCTGAGCTCTCGTTCTGATGGTTGATACCCCAAGCCACAAGGAGGGAAGGCTTTCTTCAGTTCGATGGTCTCAAGTATCCCTTGCTGCCTTCGCCCTAGCCCCAGTCCGGGTATGAAGTGCATGTTTCTGAACATCTGAATTACATTGACATTGTTATGAGAGTCATATTCTGGACAAACTCTTTCTTTGAAATCGTCCCCTGCCGGGAGTAGGGATGGTTCGACTTGGAATCCTGACAGGATCATATCATTTGACCCATGTTGTATCTCAATAATTGGACTGCTGGTGCTTGCACCCTCAGCATTGTCGTCGTCACCCAAAATGGTGATGACTCGCCCATTGGCGAAGAACTTCAATTTCTGATGGAATGAGGAAGAGACACCCTTTATACTTTGGAGCCAGGGTCGTCCGAGCAACAGGTTGAAACAGGCCGGGATATCAATGACTTGGAATTCGACGATAGGGTTTATAGGTCCAACCCCTATTGCAAGTTTTATGGATACCATCACCTCATGACGGGTGTTAACGTAGGCACGCACAGCGGCGGAGGTTGGAGCGAGGTCGCTTTCTTTCAGACCTAAATATTTAAAGTTTCTCAACGGGCAAACATTCAAGGCGGATCCGTTATCGACAAGAGAGAGTGGCACGGCCTTTCCCATAACTTCGACGGAGATGTTGAGTGCATGATTGTGACTCGGCCCAATTCTGGGGATTTCTTCTTCAGAAAATGACAGCATGCGGGTAGAGGTCAAGGATCCAACCAAATTTACTTCTTCTTCTGGTGTGGTAGAAGGAGGAACTGTGGGTCCTGTGAGCAACTTGATTTAAGCATTTCTGTGCAGCTGGGAAGACATGAAAAGCCCCCATAGAGTGATGTTAGCTTGAGTTTTCTTCAATTGATCGAGGATCTTTCTCTCCTCGATGGTCATTTCTGGCATAGGAAGGTTTTTAATGCCCTTCCCCTTATTATTTGCTGGTAGTGAACTCGAAATCTGGTAATGTCTCCCTGATCTGGTCATGTGATTTACCGAAGAAGAGAAAAATATGAATCCCATTTCTTCATCTATCTCAGGCTGCTCTGCCACCCTATTTATTTCTTCGAAGAGTTCTTCAAATGATATCATCCCACATAAGTCGGTTACTGGGCCAATTCTTCCTGAAGCTTGCTCTTTATTCAAATTCTAGAATTCTTTCCCCCACCCGGTGGCAACAATTCTGTTTTCCCTTGTAAGGTCAATGCATTCCATAAATTCAACGGCTTCCTCATATAGGTCTTCCCATTCTGTGGGGATGTGTAAGGGTGAAGGGACCAGATGCCCTTGTAGCTTCAAAGTGTCAAGTAACCCGGTGATACTGCAAATGTTATTGGTTTGCCTGAATGCCTCCGCCATGATATGGACAACATCATCTAAGCTGACATCATCGGTGGGTATCACCCAACTATATGATTCTCAGGCCCATTTCCACGCTTCCAAAAACAACGCACTGAACTTCTGGCAATCGATATTCATCCGTGACGGAAATTTCAACCCGAACTCTAGGAGTTGGTTTAACACCTCTGATAATTCCATACCTCCATTTTCAGAACGGGTACGGATAACGATGCATGCTCTAGTAAGGAGTGACAGTGCCTGATCAGCGGGGCTAGTAGGGTGTAGGAGGAAATATGGGAAAATTTGAAGAGGTTTAGGAGGGTATAGCGATATGATTTGGGTTGATGGATCAAAATTCGAGTTTTCTTCCAAGAATATGGCATTGGTGTGATTTGGAAGTGGGTTGTGCGTAGTGTTTGTCTTAGGATTGGCTGGTGGGGAGATGGTATCCCGATCGATGAGATCTTGGATTATGTTTCGAAGGTGGAAGCATTGGTCGGTGGTATGGCCAGCTGTTTGGTGAAAGGCACAATGAGCATCGGTCTTGAAATTTCTAGGAAGTGGATTGGGTAATGGACGAGGATCCAAGGGTTTTATAAGGTTTCGCCTTAACAGGGCTTGGTAGACTTTGGAGAGGGGATCATGGAGCTCAGTGTATTCCCTATGGACGGGGGCAGGGCGACTTTCTGGTGCCCATGATGTGGTTGGTTGAGAGATGTTATTGATGGTTGAGACTGCGGCACTGACAGGTTTGTCATATTTTCTGGGGGTGAACTGTCCGGACACCTTCTTCGGTTCTACTTCTGTTTTGGCAAGACCTTCCTCGATTTCTACTCCTGCTTCTCTAAGATCTCGAAAGTGGGGGTAGTATTATCCTCCCATGGTTGCTCGGACATGGGGCAAGAAATTCTTCTTCACTATGTTGACTTGTTCTTCCTCAGATGGTCGATTGGTCATGGTAGCTGCTTTTTCCCTCCATCGGGCTATGAAGTTACTGACTGAATCTCCAGAGTTTTATTTGAGCATCTCTAAATCACGGTAGGTGACCTCGAGCTCTTCGTTGTATTTGTACTGCGACATGAATTCTCAGGCTACATCCTCCCAGCTACGGATTCTGGATTCCTTAAGAGATAAAAACCATCGGAGGGCACTATCCTTCAAAGTTTTCTGAAACAGTTGGGCCATTACCTCTTCGGAAGCCCCTATGAGAGTCATGGAACAATGATAACTACGAAAATGGACAATCGGGGGCCCGCTCCCCCCGAACTGCTCAATATTTGGCATCTTGAACTTCTCGGGTAACCTCGCTTTAGGATAAGGAGACATGTGGGTGTAGTTCATGTAATTCCCAGAGACCCTGAGTTGGTCAAACTTCTTGGTGAGCATCTTGAGATCCTCTTTGACTTTATTCAACTCCTCCTCCTTTGGATCAACAACCACAGGCAGGTTATCCATAGGCTGGGCAATGTTTGGCATTGGAAGTTGGGCAGGCGGCGGCCCATTGGCAGGAGGGGCACGTGGAGCGTGCTGATATTCTTCTGGGACCCAGATAGGCTCGGGTGGACCCATATCACGAGGGAATAGGGCCTCAGGATCTTGAGGAATAGGAACTTGATTTCGTTGCATTTCTCGGACCTCGACTTGGAAGTTGTTAATCTTGGCCACGAGCTAAGCCAGGACTGTCGGCAGATCCGGTTGTATGACTGGTACTTGATCTGCATTCTCCATGGAATATGGATGGATTTTGAACTCGAAATAAGTAGTAGAGGAGCGGATGAAACTCCGGGGTGATTGACTGAAGACCGAAGCCAATAAGGAGCCAGGCCAAGGGCGTGCAATCGACCTGAGAAGGCGTAGGATAAGATTTATTTTTGAGAAAAAGAGAAGAAACTATTTTTGGATTTTTGATAAAGAGGGAGAAATGTTTTGAATTCTTTGATAAAGAAGGGAGAAATTTTTTGAATTTTTAATAAAGAATGGATAAATGCTTTTAGAGACGGAACTCAGCATGATTATTATGATTATTATGTTCTCACTTGTATTTAATTCTCCTAAATACAATGTCGGACGAGATCCGAGCCTGAAAAAGTGGGGTTTTTAATATATGCAAAGCTACGGTTTGGACTTGTAACCAGGCTCGCAGACAAGGTCCCATTTTAAAAAATGCACGAAAATTGGATGGCAGATCGACCCGGAATAACGGCAGAGTTTCAGGTTGAAATCGGCAATCTAAAGTGCGTGTCCTAGGTTTGACACCTATATGCGGGTATGCAGTTGGTTGGGTGAATCGTCATTGGTTCCCCCTTTGGCGTGACTTCCACGATATACGTCTTGCTCTTGTGAGCAATCGGTACATGTGGACAAGCCATTTGATATACCTGAGTGTACGTGAATTGCCTCACCATATACCTCGTGGGGACAGTACGTGTGAGAGCAAATTCGATATACTCGACGTACATGAACGAATTCCCTACGATATACCTCCCGTCATGACTTCGGTCAAGCGGTACGATGCGGGGGAACCGTTCGATATACGTCAAAGGTACTAGGCCAATGGAAGGTGAGAGTCATATCGCTTAGGCTAACTGCGACCTGCTGGACCAGCACCCATCACGAAGTGACCCTCCAATTACTGGGTAAAATTTGGTCAATATCAATGCTCTTTGGTGATATCGTGTGAATCATGCATGATTCTCTTATTAGTATCTTATGATGAGAATGTCTTTCTTGATTATGCCAAATAGGGAGCAAAGTACGAGTACCCAAAAGGTACACCAAGTATGGATGGGTGATGCGTGCAACATGGGGATATACATTTGATCCTAGGTGCACGTGGTGCAAAGTGTACATGGAGAATTTTCTACAAGTGTGTGAACATAAGCGTAAGCATGGGATACATGTGAGAAAGGGGAATAGGCAGATATGGGGGGAAACATAAACAAATATAGCATCCATGTAAATAGAGTCAAGCCCACAAGCAAAAACACATATCCCCAACGGAGTCGCCACTGTGGCCATCCCCGATACCCGCCGCGGAGGAAAAGGATCCTTTGGGTCCCGCGCATCCCTCTCGGGAGAGCGCTTCGGCCGGCGTCGCTTTGTGAGGTGTGAAAAATGTAGAGAGATTCAGAGTGGCCAGTCTATTTTACTCAAAACAGATAAAAGAAAAAGGGGAAGCCACCCCGAAGGATGGCATCTAAAGACATACTGGTGCGTGCGAAACCAAAATGATTCAAGAAGGGTTCGGAGGCTTAGTTACGAAATGGGAAGGTGTTAGGCACCCATTCCGCCCTTTCGGTCTCTCATGAATATTTGCTATTTTCCTTTATGTTTCCCCCTGTGATATGTGTGCATGTGTATATATATAGAATGGAGGTAGGAATCCTTGACTTGTATCTTGGAAAAGATAAAGCGAGTCATCCGTAGGAAGATATAAGAGTAATATTAGAAAAATGAGATTTACGCGATTACCCCTACGTTGATCGTTATAAGGGAACAATAACGCATATGGGGTAATGCGTCACTAAGAACAAGTATATGTATAATATAAGAAAAATGGATTTAGAGAAGATAGAAAATGAGAGAAAAAGTGAGAAAAAGGACTCGAGTCTCGGGTTTTACCCCGAGACGCCTACGTAGCCTATAAAGGCATCAAAGTCCACGTAGTTCGAATGTAAAATGAGGGGTGGGGTTTATCCCATAAATCCCAAATGGGGAATCTCTTATTTGTGAGTGTGTGTGTGTTTGTGTGTGTGTGTGTGTAGAAAAAGTGTTTTAGTTGTGAGAAGAGTGTGGAAAAAGTGTGAGAATCCCTACTTGGAATTTATGAGCAAACCCTCTTTTTCTTGTTTTTTGGGTTTTATTTATATAAAAATAAGAGATGTGCGATAATACTAAATAAAAATTATATTAGGATGTATGGGATGAGATAATAAAAAGTGCTAAGTAATAAAGCAAGTTATTGAGAACTCAAGAGAATTTGAAGAGAAAGGTGAGAAAGTTGGACCTTCTTGAAGATCTTGAGCTTGATCTTGAATGTTGGAGAGCAGCCCTTGCACTTGGATGGTGATGGAGAGTGGATAATTCACCAAGTTTGATGAAAAGGGTGATGAAAAGTGGAAGTAAAAAGGGGATTTGGATGTTGAATTCACGTTGCCTTCGAGAGATATTTCTGGGATTCGTTGAGAGAGGTTTTTATCATATATGGCCTCTCCTTGCAAATGAGGTGAAGGCCTCCTTTTATAGTCCCAGGTGATTGCCGATCGTCCTAAAGCCCTTCCTGCCTATCGGCCGGCAGGTGCCGATAGGCAGGTTCTGGAACCTGCCGTTTGGTAGTGTGTTTCAGGCTTTTTCGGAAAATCGATCGCCGAGGGCAAACCGTTGGTCAGAATCGCGCACGGGGCATACTGTTGGAAAGATAATTCAGCGACCTTCGAAAGTACTTTGGACCTCTCCCGGGTTTGGGAGTTGACTTCTGGTCAAATATGGCTCGGAAACATTTGCCGGTCCATTGGACGGGGAATCGTGCGGACGCAAACGGATCGTTCGTCCGCATGGTAAGTCCAAATTGCGCACGGGGAATACCATTGGAAATGTTAGGAGATGTACTTTGACATTCCAAAGAGTTTGACCCGATTCGGGGAGTTGACTTTGGTCAACCGAGCTCGAGAAGCATTCGGTGACCTCTCGGAGTTAAACGGATCGTTCGTCCGCATGGAAAGTCAGAATCGCACACGGGACGGATCGTTGGAAAGGGTATTCAGTTCCCTTTGAAGATTCATTCAGACTCAGTTGAGCTGAAGAGCTGATTTAGGTCAAACAGAGTTCGGGAGCTCCCAGTGGCCTCTAGGTCGGGTTTCGGACGCAAACGGACCGTTCATCCGCATGGTAAGTTGAAATCGCGCATGGGGTGGACCGTTGGAAAGGGTATTCAGTGACCTTCGAAGATTCATTAAGTCTCGGTCGAGATGAAGAGTTTGACTTTTGGATCAAACTGAGCTGGGGAGTGCCTGAGGGCTTTCAGGTCAGTGCTCGGGACATGACCTGGGTTTGCGGTGATGAGTGGAGGTACTAGGGACCTAAGGTTAGTCTGGGGGTAATAGAATGGGGTGTCTACAACGGGAGGTTTTAAAAAGGGGTACAGTCAAATTTTGAGGAGCCTTTGGGGGGAAATTTGACTTGTGCCTCAGAGCATGGAACCTAAGTACGGGCTATCTGTGAGAATGATAGTGATAACGGTCACATGGGTGCATTTGTATGTGCATAGCCCATAGGCTTGGAACTATTTTCTCCTCCAATATGTATGTTTTGTAATTTATGGTTCGCGGGAGATTTCGAACCCATTGTCCTTATTTAGTGCGAGATGTACCAGGACTTGATAGCAGACTATGAGGGCACGGTATAGTATATGGATAAGAAATATAATGAAAATTCCTGAATAACTTAAGTAGATGAATACTTAACTTGATTTATGAATACGTCCCAAATTGAGATAATAGTTGTAAAAACGTTTAACATGGTATTGCGTGGAAAATACGGGTTAGTATTGCGGGTAGTAATTGGAAGGATTATGTCTATAGTCTAGTTAGGTGTAATAGAATAATTAGAATGGGTTTAGAGGTGCGTTAGGCGTGCACATTAGTTGAGAGGTGAGAATCTCAAGTGAGTGCTCGAAAAGCTAACATGCATATAATATTTTGTTTACTACAATTTTTAAATACTTGCTAAAAAAAATTTAATACTTTACACTCGAACTGTGACCCAATTATTGCAAATCTCTTTCCTTTTGTCAAATTATTTAGGTGCCCAGCCATAAGACACCAAGCATAGTAGTTCCATTCATTTGACGTGTTGTAGCTGTTGTGGAAGTTACAGGACCTCGGTAGTAGATGCCTCAATGATTATCATTTCTTCATCTTGAGTTATTTACTTCAGTTAGGGCATGTTGCCCCTTTTCTATTTAAACATTCAGATTTTGTGGATTTAGTCATTTTACTCCTTTTAGTTGTTGGATTATTGTATTTAAGTTGGAAGTGTTCACTCCAATCACATTTATTATTCCATTTATTTTATTTCGTATGACATTGTTTTGAATGGTGAATGTTTAGTTATTCGTTAATTTGGTTTATATTAATTAAAAGATAAAATTTTGACATCAACCCTTTTAAATATTAGGTGGTTAGTGTTAATAATAAAGTTTGTGACAGTGATGCACATTTTGAACCAACTGGATTGTTGATGCAAAAAACTGGACCGAATCCCATTTTTATGATCACAGATAAATAGATAAAAGCAATCCAATCAAGCACATGAGAGACAAAGATTTTTAAAGTGGTTCGGCTATAAGGAAAAGCCTACGTCCACTGTTATTTTATTCCCAGGGGTTTACAATAGCACAATGTGGTGTAGAGAGAGAAAAAGGTATGGATCTTGTGTATTGTGTCTCTCGGTTCTTGGATCTCTTGGATCTCTCTCTTGGATCTCTCCCCTTGGCTAAGGGAATACATGTATTTATAGTGATGGGAGATAAAGAGATTCATTGTATGTAGACATTTATACATTATGTCTACATTCAACGAATCTATTTGCTTGGTATGCTATGTGTTGTCATCTACAATATAAATGTACATTAATGATCATTAAATGCGTAGTTATCCTTTGATATTCCTGGTTGGTATGACGACCAACTCTCCTCGGGTGCCAACTAACTCTCCTCGGGTACCGACCAACTCTCCTCGGGTGCCGACTAACACTCCTCGGGTGCCTACCAACTCTCCTCGGGTGCCGACTAACTCTCCTCGGGTGTTGAATATTGCCACGTAGGATGACATGTGTCCTTTTCTGATTGGTCCTCGTAGATGGAGAATTTTTGCGTTAACAGAAGCCCCCAATGATCCATGCTTGATGGTTTACTTGAAAGGATGGAGTATTTATTCTGCAGTGTTGCTCGGTGCTCGTGAAATTCTTGATCTACCTTCTTAATTTGTTCAACACAAAGTGCATTATCTCCTGGACGACATATGATGCAGGCTGATCGATGGTTGCTAATCTTTCTTTTGAGGAACTCTGTGTGCTATGTATCACCCCTGGGAATTTGGATGCAGCCATGCCATAGTATGCAACTTGTAGCTTGTCATAATCTTCAAGTATGTTGATTGGTTCGCCAGCCGACCAAATGCTTCCTGTGTCGAGCAACTGAATGCTAACTTCACGTGCTTGATTCTTCTGATTTATGATCCTCTGAATACTTTGTCGAGTAACATACTAGCTTTTGAACCCAACTCTTCAATCTGATTAGTACCAAGCTAGTGGTGGACTTCGAAACATTTTCACACAATTTCTTCTTCATTATTGGTCGAGACAGTAGTAGCAAATATCTCAGTGCTGTAGATGTTGATTTTGACTTCTACCTCTGCTCGGGGACGAGCAAGAGGTTCTCGGGAACGAGCAAGTGATTCTCAGGGACGAGCAAGAGCTTCTCGGGAATGAGCTAGTGCTTCTCGGACAGATCATCTGTGATGAATATCAGAATGTTGAAAGATCTTAACTTCATAAACTCCCCTTATATTTTAGATGATCCTCCTGCTGGCGAGGAACCTGTTTCAAAAGTAGAAGGAAAAGAAACCAATAGAATAGTAATCTCAATGTAATAGTTAGTATACATTTTCATTCTCAATGTATTTTGTTCTTTATTTTAATGAAAGACTTTCATTTTTGTTCGCAATCTTAATTGTTATTGTCTTGTAAATATCAAACACTTTATATTTATGCATATGTAAAAGATAACAATATTGTGTTGTTCATCGACCAACTTAGTAATAAAAAGTTACAAGTATTAAAAATGTTGCTCGATCACTTAATAATAAAGTAATGAGTATAAAAATGTTTAAATTTTTTCCAACCAACCAAGGTTGTTAAATTGTGCTCATCGACCAATTATAGTTAGTGAGAGTTTATCCCCGACTAACCATACTTGGTAAATTTTTGTTTTTTTCATAAAATGTGTCCGACCAACCAAGGTCGATAAATTCTCCTCGTCGACCAACTACAATTAGTGGGTTTTTATCCCCGACCAACCATACTTGGTTCAGTTTGGAATATTTTGTTCTTCGAGGAACTTTTGTAATAATCTTACCTCCCGACCAACATAAGTTGTAATGTGAGAGTATATTTTTATCTTACCAACCGTAATTGATCATGCTGGTGTACACCTCTTAACCAAAGGAATAGTAGTGGTTCTTTCGAACTATATGTCCACTAGATATCTTACCAACCGTAGTTGGTCACACTAGTGTACGCCTCCTAACCAAAGGAGTATTTTTTTGGTTCTTTCGAACTGTCCACTAGATATCTTACCAACCATAGTTGGTCACACTAGTGTCACCTCCTAACCCAAGGAGTATTTTTTTTGTTTCTTTCAAACTGTCCACTAGATATCTTACCAACCGTAGTTGGTCACACTAGTGTCACCTCCTAACCAAAGGAGTATATTTTTTGGTTCTTTCGAACTGTCCACTAGATATCTTACCAACCGTAGTTGGTCACACTAGTGTCACCTCCTAACCAAAGGAGTATATTTTTTGGTTCTTTTGAACTATCTGGTCCATTAGCTCTGAGGATATCCTGGCGCTGAATGAACCTTCAAAATGTTTGACTGATGATAATAGGCAGCAAACTCCTCGTTATCAAATTATGTTCCATGGTCTGTGATGAAGGCATGAGGGAGACCATATCGGCAGATGATGTTCTTCCAAACAAACTGGTACACCTTCTTTCTCGTATGTCATGTCAATAAGTGGCTCAGCTTCTATCCACTTAGTAAAATAATCTACTGCGATGATGAGGTATTTGAATCTTCCTCGAGTCGTCGCAATGGTCCAACCAAATCAATCCCCCATATGGCAGATGGCCAAGGGGAAGTTATGGGTGTCAACAATGCTTATGGAGTTCTTCGGATGGAGGAAAAGCGTTGGCACTTGTCACATTTCTTGGCATAGGCTTATATAGTTAGCTTTCATCGTCGACTAGTAGTATCCCTGCGTCATCACCTTTTGCAAAAGTGTCCGACCTGCTACATGGGCTCCACAGGACCCTTCATGTATCTCTTTAATCAATTCTTTCACCTCGGAGGGATGTACACATCTTTACAAACCTGCCATAATTCCTCGTCTATACAAAATACCATTAATTAGTACATACCGAGCAGCTTTAAACTTCCATTTCTTGGCAGCAATCTTATCCTCCGGTAATTGTTCCTCCTCAATATATGCTCCGATGGGATCCATCCAAGATGGTCCTAAATCAAGGGTAATAATATTCATCATCAGGTCTTCATCTATGCTCCGACTTTCTAATACTTCAATTGGTATCGTTCTTTCACAGCTTGGTACGAGTAGCTGATGCTAATCGGGCCAAGGCGTATGCTCTCACATTCTCCATTCTTGATATTCTTACCAGTTGAACAGCAACAAACTCTGATACTAACTCCATCACCTTTGCTTGATACTTGATCATCAATTCTCCTTTGGCTCATTATTAGAAGCTTTGAATTAGAAACGTAGGGCGTATTCCATGTCGACCTCGTCTGGGCTGTTCAAAACAATCCCTGCCCCACAGCCTGTAGTGCAAGATGAGCCATCTACATATAGCCTCCATATAGGCAACTTGTCTTCTAATTTATGGTCTGACAGAGTTCCTCGGTGGAATACTTATCGCTTTCTTTCATCATGTCCTGATACTTCTGAATACACCTCTTGAATTTCAATATACCTCCTGAACTTCAATATTCCTCCTGAACTTCAATATACCTCCTGAACTTCAATATCAAAAGTAATTCCTGAGCAAGAAAAATAACTCCTGAATGATGATTGGTCGGGGCCCCGATCATTTGAGTTTGTGACGTTGAATTTGATGATCGACTGCATGATGATATAAGAATGTGCCACCAAATGAACAAATATATCTGTAATAGAATCCCCCAACTGTGGAATGTGAACTTTGAATGAGATTTATCGACCAATACCAACCGGAGTTGGATTTTAGCTACCAACCGGAGTTGGATTTTGTCTACCAACCGGAGTTGGATTTTATCTACCAATCGGAGTTGGTGGTAATTGATAATAAATGATGAAGACTTCCTCGGAGCTGACCAGCGGATTGTTGGGAATAAGATAATATAAATGCTGGAGACCTCCTCGGCGCTGACCAACAGATTTGTTGGGAATAAGATAATATAAATGCTAGAGACCTCCTCGGCGCTGACCAACAGATTTGTTGGGAATAAGATAATATAAATGCAGGATACCTCCTCGGCGATGACCAACAGATTGTTGGGAATAAGATATGATAAATGCTGGAGACATCCTTGGAGCTGAATAAGATATAATAAATGCTGGAGACATCCTTGGAGTTGAATAAGATATAATAAATGCTGGAGACATCCTTGGAGCTGAATAAGATATAATAAATGCTGGAGACATCCTTGGAGCTGAATAAGATATAATAAATGCTGGAGACCTCCTCAACAGATTGTTGGGAATAAGATAATATAAATGTTGGAGATATCCTTGAAGCTGAATATATGATTATAAATATTTGTCGAGCTCCATGCTGAAATGAGAATAGAATATGCATCCAAATAGATATGAAGAATAATAATAAAGTGCCTCGCCGATCAGTCGAGGTAGAATCATATAATGCCGAACAAGAATAAGATCTTTCAGAACATAAGAATATGGCCGAGAACGTTGTCAGGCCTGAATATAAATAAGAATTATCCGAACGAATGTTGTAATTCTCCTTAAAGCTGAATAAGTATCTTGTCGAGGCATAATTGCAGAATGCCGAATAAGAATAATATTTTCCAGAACATAATAATATGGCCGAGAACTTTGCTGGGCCTGCATATAAATAAGAATTACCCCGACCAACTATCCGTTGGGGGTGAAATATAATAAATGTTATAGTTCTCCTCAGAGCTGAATATGATAATAAGTATCTCGTCGTGCTCCATATTGAGATGAATATAGAATATGAATCCCAATGGATATATAGAATCATTTGTGCTGGAGCAGATATCATAGCAATAATAAAATCAATAGTTCCTCGCTGAGGTGAAATTTCATACTGTCGAGCTATGATAATATTTTTCATAAGAGTAAGATTATTTCCGAGCATTCGTCGGAGTTGAATCTTGTACCTGTAAAAATTAATATCTTGCTCTACCATTTGTGTAGGCTGAATTGATTAGTCATGAGAATAATTTACTCATCCAATCAATATATGATATGTACATGCTTGAGAAAAAATATTAATAATATGCCAAATGTGTGTGAGATGGACAAATTATTATCAAATATGCATCATAAATAAGACGTAAAGTTTTTTGTAAATTTATTTAATCTCCAACAACTAATCAGGTATAAGTTGCTGTTTGAAAATTATTTATCACTTGGTTTTAAAAATATTTTTGGGGTGATCATAAGTTAAAAAAGACTTAAGCCCTCTGCTTGTCCCCAAGCCGAACTCGTGTTTAAAGAAATATCGGGGGTGCTTAGCATTTTTTAATACCCCAAGATTCTACTGCTGCCGATAAACAACATGGATGTTGCCGACCAACATTTAAGGATATCCCAAATTATAGAATATATGGTTGGATGACCAGAATATCTCGAATCTTTAGATCAAAAAATAACATTCAATGTAAAATTTAAGCCTTAAGAATGTTAATTAAATGAATAAATATATAACCCACTAGATCGTGTGATTTCGACAAAGAAACCTTGTGATGTGATGAACGAGGGGCCAACATATCAAATTTGTGCCCAGAGTCTTGATATGGTCATGATTATTTACTGATCCTCTTTTACAAGAGGTGGGTAATGATTTTTTAGGTGAGAGAAAATTACTTTTCATATTGATCCCTTCCTATTCCCAATTTGGAGAGATAAAAATATGGTGAATGATAGAAGTTATTACCAAATTTATATATAAAAAAAATCAATCAATGAGACTTTATTGGCATAGATGGAAGATGAACCAAATTAAGTATATAGTTCATAAAAGTGAATGCAAAGAGACTCAAACTTGAAGAGAGAGAAAATAGATCTGGGTCATGATTTTCATGAGAAGACTTTTTATTGTCTTTAACCTTTTCCCATTCTTTTATTAAAAATATGATGGGAATTTGAATAGACATCAAAGATCTTACAAAATTTATTTCAAAATCAACAATGAAAATGATTAAATCTTATCATCGTCGTATATATTGGTATATGTAATCATTTAAAATATTTAATCCATGATATAAAATTAAAACTTGAGAATCAAGCAAAAATTTATGATTTATGAAATCCACTATTTTTCAGATATCTAAATAAGACTTAATCTAGCAGTTATGATTTAAAAATCATGATATGCAACATTTTGCAGATAAAAATTGGACAATTAATTTATGTATATAAACATAAAAATCATGATTGAATCAAAAGATGTATGTATAATAAATAATTGATTATACATATAGAAAATAAAAACTTAGCTTTTGATGGAGAACAATGCTTGTAACACGTTCCCACAGACGGCGCCAATCTGTTGATGCAAAAAACTGGACCGAATCCCATTTTTATGATCACAGATAAATAGATAAAAGCAATCCAATCAAGCACATGAGAGACAAAGATTTTTAAAGTGGTTCGGCTATAAGGAAAAGCCTACGTCCACTGTTATTTTATTCCCAGGGGTTTACAATAGCACAATGTGGTGTAGAGAGAGAAAAAGGTATGGATCTTGTGTATTGTGTCTCTCGGTTCTTGGATCTCTTGGATCTCTCCCCTTGGCTAAGGGAATACATGTATTTATAGTGATGGGAGATAAAGAGATTCATTGTATGTAGACATTTATACATTATGTCTACATTCAACGAATCTATTTGCTTGGTATGCTATGTGTTGTCATCTACAATATAAATGTACATTAATGATCATTAAATCCGTAGTTATCCTTTGATATTCCTGGTTGGTATGCCGACCAACTCCCCTCGGGTGCCAACTAACTCTCCTCGGGTACCGACCAACTCTCCTCGGGTGCCGACTAACACTCCTCGGGTGCCTACCAACTCTCCTCGGGTGCCGACTAACTCTCCTCGGGTGTTGAATATTGCCACGTAGGATGACATGTGTCCTTTTCTGATTGGTCCTCGTAGATGGAGAATTTTTGCGTTAACATGGATATTCTGATTTAATTTAATAAAGGACTGATCACTCGATATTTAATTAGGCGGGGTGTTACAGGTGGTATCAAAGCATCAGGTTCTAGAGTCCTTTAGGATCTGTACGGCTTATTATGCTTCCAACTTAGCTTTCTTTAATATAGAGCCCTATATTTAGGGTTGTTGTATTCATTAATTGCACATTTTATGTCTTCAGCTATTTGAGATATTTACTATGAACTTAGAAAGCTTATCTCTCATTTCAGATGCCTCCCAAAAGTGCACAGCGAGCTCCTAGGAATGCCCAGCCCGAGCCCCAGCCATCTCTGGCCCAAGGCACGATGAATGCTGCATAGGTTACCACTATCGTAACACAAGCGATAAATGCAGCTTTGGTCGTAGTACAGTAGGCCCCACCCCAGGCACCGATGGTGGTCCCAACACTAGCTCACACATCCCCTTCTGCTTGGGAGCGAGTCAGAGATGCCTTCCAGAAGACACATCCTCCAGAGTTCGTAGGGAGTTCAGATGTTGTAGTAGCAAACCAGTGGAAGAGGGACATTCGGCGGCACTTGAGGATGTATGAGTGCACTGATGTTTAGAGGCAGATACTAGCTACTTTTAACCTAGTGGGAGTGGCACTACAGTGGTAGGAGTCTATTACCACTGAGGAGAGAGACAGCATGACTATTCAGGACTTCTGGTACAATTCGACCGCAAATATTTCCCTTTCGTTGTTCAGACTGAAATGAGGCGAAAATTACTGTATCTCACCCAGAAGGGGAAGTCCATTATGGAGTACGAGGAAAAGTTTACGAGATTGATTAATCTGGTGCTAGATGAGGTACCTACTGAGGGGAATAAATTAAGATGTTTATGGATGGCTTGACTTGGAGGATTCGTCAGCACCTTTTGGGTAATCTTTCATTGGGTATATATATTGATGTACTTAACGCTGCCCTACTACACTGCTAGGATCACTGCTTCCATCTGAAGAGAAGTAAAATAGTGGAGAGTCCAGCCAACAGGGAAGGACATGAGGTAATGGTGCCAGTGGGACACAACCAGCTCAGGGTCAGCAGAGACAGGGCGATCCCATCAGGGGGACCCTGCTAAGAGGTTCAGATTAGGTGACTACAAGCAGGGATAAGGAGGTTTTAGAAAGGTCCATCAGGGCCAGTCTGGCCAGCAGGGCCAGCAAGGTCAGCAGCGCTTTCAAGAGGGCTAGAAGGGCCAAGGGAGGGGTGGTAATGGCCATCAGGGCTGAGGGCAGAGGGGATGACACTTTCCAGGGAGATGATCTATTTATAGCAGCACTGGACACAAACATCTAGATTGTCCTCAGAGGGGTAGAGCCCCGCAGCAGCAGCAGTAACAGGGTGCTCGATAGGAGCCCCAGCGACCGATATTTCCAGCCGCCCTCCCAGCACCACCGCAGATACCAGTTTTGCCAGTCGTTTTAGCAGTTCTGGTCCAGAAGGGGCAGCTACAGTATGGGCATGTCTACAACATCCTCCGGGCCATAGTTCCCCAGGATCCACCCATGGTTGAGGGTACGTTTTCTGTCCAGGGGACTTTAGGGCGGATATTATTTAACACGGGAGCTTCATATTATTTCATTGCCACTAGTTTTTCACGTGCCGCGGGATTATTAGACACGGTAGAGAGCATAGTTACTAGTGTAGATTCACGGTTGGGCTATGGGTCATTGATATTCTTTATATATCGGGGAGTGGGCATAGAGATTGGGAGATTGATCTTACTGGCCGATGTGCTTATCTTAGATATGCATGAGTATGATGCTATTATCAGGATAGATTGGCTAGTTACGTATAGGATAATGATTGACTGCTATAGTCGTGGTATTGTGTTCTCCATACCGGGTCAGGAAAAGTTTTTGGTGGTGATGCCTCGCCCGGAAGGGGGTTTGTCCACCCATTTATATTATATAGAGGAGGAGACCTCTAAGGGGGTGGTGATGCCACTTGATTATATTCCGGTTGTTTGTGAGTTCGCTGATGTATTTCAGAACATACCAGGGCTACCGCCCAACGGGGAGATAGAGTTTGTGATAGATTTAGCACTAGGAACTCGACCAATAGCCCGTGAACCTTACCGTATGGCTCTGATAGAGATGAGAGAGCTACGGGATCAGATCGAGCAGTTGTTGGGTCAGGGCTTCATCCGTAGGAGTACCTTGTCTTGGGGTGCTCCCATACTATTCGTAAATAAGAGAGATGGCTCGTTACGGTTGTGTGTGGACTACCGAGAGTTAAATAAGTCATGATGCAGAATAAGTATCTGTGGCCCTAAATCGATGACCTATTCGACCAGTTAAGGGGGGATTCCTATTTCTCAAATATAGACTTGAGGTCAGGATACCATCAGTTACGTATCGGAGAGGAGGATGTGCCTAACACTGCCTTCTTGATGAGATATGGATCCTATGATTTCAGGGTTATGCCATTTGGGCTAACCAAGTCACCGGCCATATTTATGGATGATAAGCACCCAAAATGTACATTTTATACCCCAAATAGACGTATTTTAGTTGCTAACTCTCGGAAATTTGGGTCTTATGAGCTTTATTATGGATTTTGTAGGTCGAATACACGTTGCGGCGTCCAAACGCATATTTTAAGGCAATTGTGCAGATTATGCAACTAACTACCAATCTCGTAACCCTAGCCTACCATAACCTTGCATAAACTCTATCCCGAGACGTGTGTGTTTGATTAGTTCCCTTTCGTATTTTTTATATTTTTAATTTTTAGTTTGAATCTTTTTATTTTTAGGATTTTTTTTTTATATAATGTTGTTTTATCTTGATTTTTAGTTTTTAGTTTTTATTTTATTTTATTAGGATTAGTTTTTTTTAGGAATTCATTTATTTTTTAGTTTTATTTGGATTTACATTTTTGTAGGCCTTTAGTTTTTATTTTTAAGTTTTAGGAATTTATTTTTTTACTTTTAGTTTACTTTTTTTTAGGATAAGGGTGAAGCTCGATAGGTGTAGACACGGGCATTGTTTTGGATGCAGCGAGAGTGGGAAGGTGAATGGGAACCGCAAAGTGGGGTTCATATAGACGTGATGGGATTTGATTGGGACACCCCGACTAATTAAATACCGGGTAGCTACTCCTTTATTAAATTAATACAAAATGTCAAGTTGGTTCAGTTCATAGCATCACTGTCGAAAACGTTTTATTAATTACTAGTCACCTAATATTTAAAAAGTGAGTTGTCAATTTTAATTAAATCCAATTAACATGCAATAATTAAATTATGAAATGCTAACATAACCACCACAACATAATGACAATGGAATAACCATAAAATAGTAATGAGTCTGGAGGGATACTCCTCACAACAATCCAAATACAGGAATAAACAAATACTAAGTCTGCATCACTAAATTAATTACAACCCAAAAATCTGATATAACTGGATAAATAAAGTGTCTAAAAGAAATGGGGCGACCTGCCCAACAGATGAGGAAAATCTAGTAACATAGAGTCAAGATCGAAAGTGGAGGCGTCTACTGTCAAAGTCCTGTAACTTCCATGGCAGCTACAGTCCGTCACCTGAATGGAACTCCTATGCATGGTGTCCTTGTGGCTGGGCACCTAAAAGGTTTTTACAAAAATATATTTGAAAGAAAACGGGTTAGAGCCCGATTGTGGAAAACAGTTTAAAATATAGCAAGTGTTTTAATGACATAAAACAATGAATGCAAAATACATGTTAGGACGTGCTCTCACATGGAATACTCACCTCTCTATTATCTTTGCACTCCTAACGTATCCGTAATCGAATCTAGTTATGCCCGTATCTAACTGGTTCAATATAAAATCTAGCGTTACCTATACGATTCACGATTTAATTCCCGACATCTTATTTTAAACAGAGTGTTTTACTCTTCTACACAGTTTCCCATTTTAGTACTACTAATCACTAGAGATCTTCCATTTTATCTTTTACAAAACGTTGATATTATAGAGACTCACATTTATACATTACAGTTCATTTCAATTAATAGTATATTATTCTCATCATAAATATACAATACTAGCACCCCGAGACTAAGCTACGGTGCACACATACTCTACTATCCAATCCCGGTACATCACGTACATAAGGACCACGCATTCTGAATCTCTCAGGAATCGTTCTCAAATAACAACAATCACACAAAATGAAGGCGAACATAGTTCACATCACATGGGTCATGCACATACTTACGCTCCCATGATTAGAAGACTTATTAGCTTCTCAATAAGTCCTTCTCTGACCTATGTCCTCGAGGTACCAATCTAAATCCTCCCCCCCCCCCCCCCCCCCGTAGGCACACAAAGATTAGATGGCCCTAATCGAACGCAGACCTCCCGTGATAGCAAGTATGGTAGGTATGTTTTACACATAAAGCCACATATACTAAGCATCCGCAGATCTTAGATATCTTGAATTATTAATATAGGTATGCTTCTCGTTCTTATACCGTCATTTAATGTTATACGTTTACAAGTCCCCGATTCATGTATTTTAACGTTGTCAACTCTTCTCACGTCGTATTAGGTATTCATTTTCTATTCCACAAATGTCATCTGGATTACTAAAAGGTTCTAAGTTCTACTCCTCAACGTACCCCAATTCTCACAATTATACCCACTAGTCAATAAGGGAAGGTTAATTCTCAATTACTTAAGTCTACGAGACATTTGAAATAAAATCAGGCCAAAAAGGCCATTTTGTCAACTCGTTAGAAGTCTCGTTCGAACGAGGTCGTTCGAACGAGTGTCGTTCGAACGAAAGGCTTCGAATGAACTACCAACTCATTAGAAGGGATATTGTCATCTCGTTAGAAGCTCGTTCGAATGAGGTCGTTCGAACGACCTGGGCAGGTCTTCTAACGAGATGGCAGACTGCGCCCAGAATTTCTCCCATTTCATTTTTCTTCAGATTTCTCTCCTCTAAATCCCCACTAATATCATCCCAATTAAGTTTTAACATTTTTAAACTACTCTTAGTCCTCCTAAGTCACCTTCTAACATATATTTGGGGTCAATACCTCCTAAATTATCATGTAATCATCGAAACTCCCAAACCCTAAGAACATGAAGCCAGAATTTTAACGTCTGCAATTTCTCCTTATAAATCCATTTTTAAATCATCAAAAGATACCTATTGGATATGGAATTCATTTATTACCATTCTACATGCAATCCCTACATAAGATTATGAGTTCTATCTCCAATTTCATGGGTTTTTCATTAAACTTTCAATACAAGACATATATTTAATCCTAATCATGGAGGAAACATTCGCTTGAAATTATGTAATTAAACCACTTGCCTTAGATTTTATGATTCGATGTTGAAGGATGAAGGATGATTCTCCTCTCTCTCTATAGATTTCTCCCTAAGATGGTGATGGTGGCTAGGGGTTTCTTTTGGAACCTCTTAAGACTCTCCCTATAACTCCCGTAGCCCACTACTTGTTAAATGCTGATATTCGACTTAGTGGATTTATTTCTAACATAAAAATTAACCTATAAAATTCGTGGGTTTTAATTCCCCTATTTTTAAAATTACCAAAATACCCTTCTAGGTTGTTGGTATGGCCCAAAAATGCCCCGGGACCCAAACTAAACCCCCGGCTAGTGTTTTCTGACTATTTTGACCTTTTCGGACACGTTGGCGCACTCAAAATGACCATTCGGTTGATAAAAATATAATTCACTTTTTAATTCCAATAATTACATTCCTGACGCGACTGACACGTGCGTCCCAATTAAATTTCCAAATTGTCGTATTTCTGTCTCGCGATAATTTTAACATTTTCAATACATGAAATTTTCAATTTTAACATCATAATCAAATACCAACTCACATATCGCTAGTATTTGTACCCGAATTAATTCCCAATTAATTCTCATTTAATTTAATTAATCCCTTAAATAAAAAATAATAAAATTACGGGGTATTACATACTTCCCCCCTAAGAACAGAATTTCGTCCCGAAATTCGAAACTAAAGAGTACCTGGTAAAAATAACTCCGGATATCGCTCGTGCATTTCATCCTCGCGCTCCCATGTGGACTCCTCGGCATTATGATTCCGCCACTGAACACGTACTAGCGGTACCATCTTCGACCTCAGTTTTTGCTCGCTTCGGTCCAAAATAGCAATCGGCCCTCCTCGTAGGAACTATCGAGCTGAAGATCAATGTCCTCCAAAGCAATGTGAGTATGGGCCAAATCATCCTTAAGATATTTCCTTAGCGAGGAAATATGGAACACATCATGGATCCTATGTAAGTGCTCTGGTAACCCAAGTCTGTATGCGACTGGCCCAATCCTCTCGATGATAGGAAATAGCCCCACGTATCTTGGTGCCAATTTTTCTTTCTTCCCAAAACGCATGATCCCCTTCATCGGAGATACTCTGAGTAACACCTGGTCTCCCACCTTGAATTCTCTGAAGAACCTCTTAGCATCAGCATAGCTCTTCTTACGGTCCTGAGCTACCCGAATACGACTCCATATCATCTCTATCCTTGCCGAAGTATCCTGAATCACTTCTGGTCCAAGGAGTTTGTTATCCCCCACCTCTAACCAACATGCTGGGGAAGGAAAAGGTCTACCGTACAATGCCTCAAATGGATCCATGCCAATGGTAAACTGATAGGAGTTATTATAAGCAAACTCCACCAGTGGAAGGTACTGCTCCCATCCACCTCCAAAGTCTAGGATGCACATACGCAACATGTCCTCCAACATCTGAATTGTCCACTCGGTTTGCCCATCCGTGTGCGGGTGATAAGCCATACTCAGCCGTAACTCCGTACCCATGGCCTCCTAGAAACTCTCCCAAAATCGTGAAACAAATATCTTGTCTCGGTCGGACACGATATTTAGAGGTACCCCATGAAGTCTCACTATTTTCGCAATGAAAAGCTGGGAATACTGTCCCGTAGTGTAGTCGGTCCTCACGGGTAGAAAATGATCAACTTTGGTCAACCTATCCACAATTACCCATATGGAGTCGTGACCCCTCTGTGACGTAGGTAACCCCGTGATAAAGTCCATGGAGATTCTCCACCATATCCACGTCGGAACCTCTAACGGCTGTAGAAGTCCTGTCGGTTTCTGATGGTCCACCTTTACTAGCTGACAAGTGGCACATTTAGAAACAAACACGGCAATATCTCTCTTCATCCCGCTCCACCAATACTATCGTCTCATGTCTTAGAACATCTTATCCCCACCAGGGTGTACCGCGAACCGTGAGTCGTGCGACTCCGTCATTACCTCGTGTCGCAAGTCCTCCCCTTCTGGAACGACCAGTCTCCCATTGAAGCGTATTCCCCCATCTGAGCCAATAGTATAGGACTCGGCTCCCTCTGCTAGTAATCGAACTATCTGCTCCTGACAGAGAGAGTCATTTGCCTGGGCCTTTATCACTCTCGTAACAATTTGAGGTGTAATAGTCATCACAGACATGAATGATCAGGCCACTGCATCCTGGTGTCCCAACTCCTTCCACTTATCTTTCCACACCTCGGCCACCTCATCTACCGGCCTACGGCTCAACGCGTCTGCTACCACGTTAGCCTTCCCTGGGTGATACTGGATATTGAACTGATAATCCTTCACAAACTCAAGCCACCAACGTTGACGCATATTCAGCTCCTTCTGCGTGAAGAGGTATTGTAGAGACTTGTGGTCTGTGAACAACCAAAATTTTTCCCCCTGGAGATAGTGTCTCCAAATTCGAAGAGCGAATACGACTACCGCTAACTCCAAGTCATGGGTGGGGTAATTCCTCTCGTGAGTCTTAAGCTTACGGGAAGCATAAGCTATGGCCTGACTCTTCTGTTGCAGCACACCGCCAAGTCCTTGTAAGGACACATCGGTGTAAACTAAATACTCAACTCCCGGCCTGGGCAATGCTAACACAGGCCTTGAGGTCAACTTGTCCTTCAACTCATCGAATGCTAACTGATAGGCATCGCTCTAGATGAATGGTACACCTTTGCGAGTCAGATGTGTCAAAGGACCCGCTATCTTTGAGAAGCCCCGAATAAACCTCCTGTAGTATCCTGCTAGGCCCAAGAAACTATGGATCTCAGTCGGTGTCGTGGGCTGTCCCCACTTCCTCACCGCGGATGCCTTCCCCGGATCAACAGATATCCCTCAGTTTGAAATGATATGCCCTAAAAACTGAACCTCCTTCAACTAGAACCCACACTTCTCATACTTTGCATAAAGCTCGTTCTGACGCAACGTCTGTAAAACCTGTCTCAAATGCTCGGCGTGCTCCTCTTATGTCTGGGAGTAAACTAAAATGTCATCAATAAAGACAATAACGACCTGGTCTAGGAACTCTCTAAACACCCTATTCATCAAGTCCATAAATACGGTTGGAGCGTTGGTCAAGCCAAAAGGCATAACCCAAAATTCATAGGAACCATATCTCGTCAAGAAAGCAGGCTTCGAGACGTCCTATTCCCTGATACGCAACTGATGGTATCCCGATCACAAATCAATCTTTGATAAGAAGCAAGCTTCCCTCAACTGGTCAAATAAGTCATCGATTCGGGGTAACGGATATTTATTCCGTATCGTGACTTTATTCAACTCCCGGTAATCTACACATAATCTCAACGATCCATCCCTCTTCTTTACAAACAACACAGGGGCACCCCACGGTGAAGTACTCCTCCGAATAAACCCCTGACCCAACAACTGTTCTATCTGATCCCTTAGCTCTCTCATCTCCGCTAGAGCCATACGGTACGGTGCGCGGGCAATTGGCCGAGTGCCCGGCGTCAAATCGATAACAAAATTAATCTCTCTACTAGGAGGTAATCCAGGTATGTCCTGAAATACATCAGCAAACTCCCTCACGACTGGAATCGAATCAAGTGGTATCACCATTTCCTTAGAGGTCTCCTCCTCTATATAGTACAAATGAGTGGACGATCCTCCCTCAGGGAGAAGCATCACCACTAAAAATATCTCCTTCTCGTGAATGGAAAATATGATACTCCTACTGAAACAATCAATCATGGCTCGATACGCAACTAGCCAATCCATACCAACAATCGCATCATATTCAGTCATCTCTAATACTAACATATCAGCGGGTAAAGTAAACCTCCCGATCTCTATACCCACACCTCTACAAATAAGGGAAATTACAGAACCCCTACTCAACGGTGAATCTACACAAGTAATTGCGCTCTCTGTAGTGTCTAACAACCTAATAGTGCGTGCAAATCTCGTGGTAATGAAATAATGTGTGGCCCCCGTATCAAATAAAATACGCCCCATAGTCCCCTGAATAGAGAACATACCCTCAATAGTAGGTGGATCTTGTGGGACGGTGGCCTGCTGGAGCTCGTACACTCTCCCATACTGAAGTTGTCCCTGCTGAACTTGGACCGCTAGAATGGGTGGTAATGCTGCCACCTGTGGTGGTGCTGGGAGGGCGGCGGGAAACATAGGCCTTTGTGGCTCGTGTCGAGCACCCTGTTGTTGCTGGTGTGGGGCCCTGCCCCTATCAGGAAAATCCTGGCATTTGTGACCAATCTTGCCACACACGAAGCACTTCCCTGGGAAGTTTCCTCCTGGCTGTCCCTGCTGCCCTCGGCCCTGATGGCCGTTACCATTCCTACCTTGATCATGTTGGCACTGTTGAAACTGTTGCTGCTGACCAATCTGGCCCTGATGGCCATTATGACCCTGATGGCCATGTCTGAAACCTCCCTGACCATTCTCGAATCCCCCAGATCTGAATCTCTTAGGATCCCCCTGTTGGGAACCCTGATCACCCTACCTGTACTGACCCTGAACAGATTGTGCCCCGCTGGCACCATTTCCCCCTGTCCTCCCCTGATGGCTGGACTCTCCTGATCTCTTACTCTCAGATATGTGAAAGCGGTGATCCTGGCAGTGAAGCAGTGTCGCGTTAACCACGTCAGAGTAAGTGTCCAACGAAAGATTTCCCAACAAGTGCTGTCGGATCCTCCAAGTCAATCCGTCCATGAACTTCTGAATCTTCTTCTCCTCAGTCGGAATCTCATCGGGAACAATATTCAAGAGATTTGTGAATTCGACCTCATACTCGGCCACGGTCTTCCCCTCCTGCCTGAGGTTCATTAACTTCCTCCTCATCTCAGTGTGAACAGCTGATGGAAAATATTTGTGGTCGAACCGTACCCAGAACTCCTGAATAGAAAGGGCATCCCTCTCCTCCGCGGTGGTAATAGACTCCCACCACTGCAATGCTGATCCTACTAGCTTAAAAGTAGCTAGTATCTGCTTCTGAACATCCGTGCACTCGTACATCCTTAAGTGCCTCTGAATGTCCTTCCTCCACTGACTGGACACTACAACGTCAGAGCTACCTGTAAAATTCGAGGGGTGTGCTTTCTGAAAAGCATCACGCACGTGTTCCCAAGCAAACAGGAATGCATGAGCCTGAACTGGCGTGACTACCGGCGCCTGGGGTGGTGCCTTCTATACAACTTCTAGGGTGGCATTCACCGTTTGGGCTACAATAGCTGCAACCTCGGCGGCATTCATGATGCCCTAAACTGGTGCAGGCTGTGGCTCGGGCTGTGCATCCCTAGGAACTCGTTGTGCACGTCGTGGAGGCATCTGAAATGAGAGTAAAGTCTTATAACTTCGCAGTTATTATCTTAAAATAGCTGAAGAGCGGAACATACATAAAAGAATATAACAGTCCTAAAATATAGGGCTCTCAATCAAAGAAAGCTTAGCGGAAACATAATAAGCCGTACAGATCCTAAGGACACTAGAACCTGATGCTCTAATACCACATGTGACACCCCGACTAACTAAATACCGGGTAGCTACTCCTTTATTAAATTAATACAAAATGCCAAGTTAGCTCAGTTCATAGCATCACTGTCGAAAACGTTTTATTAATTACTAGCCACCTAATATTTAAAAAGTGACTTGTCAATTTTAATTAAATCCGATTAACATGCAATAATTAAATTATGAAATGCTAACATAACCACCACAACATAATGACAATGGAATAACCATAAAATAGTAATGAGTCTGGAGGGATACTCCTCACAACAATCCAAATACAGGAATAAACAAATACTAAGTCTGCATCACTAAATCAATTACAACCCAAAAATCTGATATAACTGGATAAATAAAGTGTCTAAAAGAAATGGGGCGACAAGCCCAACAGATGAGGAAAATCTAGTAACATAGAGTCAAGATCGAAAGTGGAGGCGTCTACTGTCAAATTCCTGTAACTTCCACGGCAGCTACAGTCTGTCACCTGAATGGAACTCCTATGCATGGTGTCCTTGTGGCTGGGCACCTAAAAGGTTTTTACAAAAATATATTTGAAAGCAAACGGGTCACAGCCCGATTGTGGAAAACAGTTTAAAATATAGCAAGCGTTTTAATGACATAAAACAATGATTGCAAAATACATGTTAGGACGTGCTCTCACATGGAATACTCACTTCTCAACTATCTGTGCACTCCTAACGTATCCGTAATCGAATCTAGTTATGCCTGTATCTAACTGGTTCAATATAAAATCTAACGTTACCTATACGATTCACGATTTAATTCCCGACATCTTATTTTAAACAGAGTGTTTTACTCTTCTACACAGTTTCCCATTTTAGTACTACTAATCACTAGAGATCTTCCATTTTATCTTTTACAAAACGTTGATATTATAGATACTCACATTTATACATTACAGTTCATTTCAATTAACAGTATATTATTCTCCTCATAAATATACAATACTAGCACCCCGGGACTAAGATGCAGTGCACACATACTCTGCTATCCAATCCCGGTACATCACGTACATAAGGACCGCGCATTCCGAAACTCTCAGGAATCGTTCTCAAATAACAACAATCACACAAAATGGAGGCGAACATAGTTCACATCACATGGGTCATGCACATACCTACGCTCCCATGATCAGCAGACTTATTAGCTTCTCAATAAGTCCTTCTCTGACCTATGTCCTCGAGGTACCAATCTAAATCCCCCCCCCCCCCGTAGGCACACAAAGATTAGATGGTCCTAATCGAACGCAGACCTCCCGTGATAGCAAGTATGGTAGGTATGTTTTACACATAAAACCACATATACTAAGCATTCGCACATCTTAGATATCTCGAATTATTAATATAGGTATGCTTCTCATTCTTATACCGTCATTTAATGTTATACATTTACAGGTCCCCGATTCATGTATTTTAACGTTGTCAACTCTTCTCACGTCGTAATTAGGTATTCGTTTCCTATTCCACAAATGTCATCCGGATTACTAAAAGGTTCTAAGTTCTACTCCTCAACGTACCCCAATTCTCACAATTATACCCACTAGTCAATAAGGGAAGCTTAATTCTCAATTACTTAAGACTACGGGACATTTGAAATAAAATCAGGCCAAAAAGGCCATTATGTCAACTCGTTAGAAGTCTCATTCGAACGAGGACGTTCGAACGAGTGTCGTTCGAACAAAAGGCTTCAAACGAACTACTAACTTGTTAGAAGGGATACTTTCATCTCGTTAGAAGCTTGTTCGAACGAGGTCGTTCGAACGACTTGGGCAGGTCTTCTAACGAGATGGCAGACTGCTCCCAGAATTTCCCCCAATTCGTTTTTCTTCATATTTCTCTCCTTTAAATCCCCACTAAGATCATCCCATTAAGTTTTAACATTTTAAAACTACTCTTAGTCCTCCTAAGTCACCCTCTAACATATATTTGGGGTCAATACCTCCTAAATTATCATGTAATCATCGAAATTCCCAAACATTATCCCAAACACTAAGAACATGAAGCCAGAACTTTAACGTCTGCAATTTCTCCTTATAAATCCGTTTTTAAATCATCAAAAGTTACATATTGGATATGGAATTCATTTATTACCATTCTACACGCAATCCCTACATAAGATTATGAGTTCTATCTCCAATTTCATGGGTTTTTCATCAAACTTTCAATACAAGACATATATTTAATCCTAATCATGGAGGAAACATTCGCTTGAAATTATGTAATTAAACCACTTGCCTTAGATTTTCTGATTCAATGTTGAAGGATGAAGGCTGATTCTCCTCTCTCTACAGATTTCTCCCAAAGACGGTGATGGTGGCTAGGGGTTTCTTTTGGAACCTCTTAAGACTCTCCCTATAACTCATGTAGCCCACTACTTGTTAAATGCTGATATTCGACTTAGTGGGTTTATTTCTAACATAAAAATTAACCTCTAAAATTCGTGGGTTTTAATTCCCCTATTTTTAAATTACCAAAATACCCTTCTAGGTTGCCGGTATGGCCCAAAAATGCCCCGGGACCCAAACTAAACCCCCGGCTAGTGTTTTCTGACTATTTCGACCTTTTCGGACACGTTGGCGCACTCAAAATGACCATTTGGTTGATAAAAATATAATTCACTTTTTAATTCCAATAATTACATTCCTGACGCGACTGACAAGCGCGTCCCAATTAAATTTCCAAATTGTCGTATTTCTTTCTCGCGACAATTTTAACATTTTCAATACATGAAATTTTCAATTTTAACATCATAATCAAATACCAACTCACATCTCGCTAGTATTTGTAACCGGATTAATTCCCAATTAACTCTCATTTAATTTAATTAATCCCTTAAATAAAAATCAATAAAATTACGAGTTATTACATTGATCAGGCTCACTATCGAAAGGGAAGTCAACACAATTGTCAACTTGAGGCTCGAACCATGGAATGGTTTCAACTTCGAGATTCTCGGGGTGGTAGGGTTGGTCACACTCAAAGTCAGTGGCATAAGACGACGCATCATCACTCCACGTGGGGGCAACAATGGGTTGACTTGGGATGAAATCCGACTCTCGCTCACACTCAATTTCATTTAACCTTTGTTCAAGCCTTTGGAGGGCTTCATTTTGAATTTGAGTGGCTTGCTTTTGCTCGAGTATGAACTTTTTCAAGAGGCTTTTGAGAGCGGAGGTGGATAATGGTGGTGGAGTGATGGTTGGTGGGGGCGGTGGTTGAGATGGACACAACTCGTTATAATCGGTACTATATGGATAATACTCATATGAAGTGTGGCGAGTGGGGCCACGTGCATCATACATGAAAGGATCGCTTTCATGATGGACAAACGGTTGATACTCATGGGGTGCGTAGTGAGGGAACTGATCAGGAATGGGTGCACAAGTTTGCCATGACGACTGTTGCAATGTATGAGGATCCACAACATCGAGTTGGGATTCGTATTGTGTGGAAGGGTGATCAGGCCTCCAGAATAGCTAGGGTACTCACACCACTCGGAATTGGGTATATCGGGATAATAGGCCGAGGTGGTTTCCGGAACAGTGTCATATAGATACACATGTTCCATGGTGGGTTCGTAGTGATATGACAAGTACGGACACTCATGGGACATGTGATCGGCATAATAACAGTGGGTGCCTAACAAAGGTTGAGACACGTCGACACTTGACACCGAGGGTGATGGAAAATGAGGTGCGTACATGGACGGGTCAAGAGTATCAACGGTACTCTTGAGAGAGCGGTGACCACTAAGAATATCATAAAGAGACGGCTCAGTATCACTCTCACATGTGTCACGTGTCAATGGAAAATGACCAAAGTAGTCCCGTAAAGGACGTTCTTCGGCCATGTTGAGAGAAATATTTTTTGGAGTTTTTTAAATTTTGTCAAAAGGAAAGAAAATATTTTTGGATTTTTTTAAAAATAATGGAAGAAAATATTTTTGGATTTTTCTAAAATGAAAGAAAGAAAATATTTTTGGATTTTTTTTTTTTTTTGGAAGAAAAGGTGGGGAAAAATATGGACTCAAAAATTTGGGACGAACTAACTAAAACCGACTACCTAAAAATGAATTGGACACACACAAGCCAAGGAGAAATCCTAACTAGCACATAGCCAATTTTTAACTTTGAATTTAGTCAAAGAGTAGTCAAATTTTAATTAAGTACGCGGGCGATAAAAATTCACAGAATAATATGAGTGATCGCCTTCGCAAAATTTTCTCCTAGTGGGCTACCTAGTTAATTGATTTTAAATTTAGTGATGGCTAGGGTAGCATACAATTGGTAAGCGAGTGAGTCAGATGATGAAATCCCTTCTCATGAGTGACCGGGTATAGGTCTTAGTCAATTAATTCATCACACCATTCGAAAATAAATGCGAGAATAAAATCAAGTAAGAGCACACAAAGCACAAAAAAGAATTGACTCGCTAACAGGAGAGGCGCGAGGGTTTGAGAATTATACCTCCCCCGGTTTTTAGGCCGTGGGGTGACGAAAATTTTGAGTCAACCGGGGGGAGATCATGCCTATCTCAGTCGACCCCGGGAGTCCTACCGACCCAAGGTAGAGAGGCTTCTAAATCCTCCCCTTGGATGCCCTCTCTCTACCTTGTGTCGTGTCGTGTGACGTGTCGTGTCGTGTCGTGTCATTTTTATTTTAGGTTAATTTTATTTTGTTTTACAGTGTGTCGTGTCGTGTCATTTTTATTTTAGCTAAATTTTTATTTTAGGTTAATTTTGTTTTATTTTATTTTTATTTTTAGTTATTTTTCTTTTTTTTTCATTTCTCTCTTTTGTTTTCACTCAATTTTTTTTTCCTTTTTTCTATTTTTTTTTAAACCAAATCTCTTTGAGTGAAATTGAATCCCACTCCTTGATTGTTCTCACGTTGATTTACCTCATTTATCTCATATTTTAGTGTTAAACTTTATTTTCCATTTTAGTCACTTTTAGTTTGTAATTTTATCTTCCATATAGTTTACTGTTATTTCACCTCACCTCACCTAATTGTTTTAATATTTTTAAAAGCTAAAAAAAATATAGAAAAAGCAAAAGCCCAAAAAGAAAATAAAAACTGAACTACAATTGAGTTTGTCTCTAGCTTACCCCCTTGATGTGGATTGACATCCATACTTACCGCCACACTTGATTTTGTTATATATTTGTAGGTAATTGAGGATTTTTATTAGAGGATCTTTTCATGCAACGACGAAAAATATACCGAAAAGTTCTTTTCTACCAAATGGCGTCGTTGCCATTCTTGGGAGCGTGAAGCACTCGGAGCGGATTTCAACTTGTAGTTCATTTATTTTTTGCACTTTATTCTTTTTTGTATCATTTTTATATTTTTAGAAGGCTTGTATTAGGATTATTCTATTCTTGGCTTGTATTGCGGTGCATAGAGACACCTTTATTTTATTTTTCATTTTAAAAATTATAATAATCGAAGACAAGCGTGATAGGGAAATCGAAAAAGGTAGAGAGAGGGCGTCTAAAGGCGAGGATTTAGAAGCCTCTCTACCTTAGATCGGTAGGACTCCCGGGGACGACTGAGATTAGCGTGATCCCCCCCGGTCGACTCAAATTTTCCGGCACCCCACGGCGTAAAAACCGTGGGAGGTACATTTCAAAACCCTCGCGCCTCTCCTGTTAGCGAGTCAATTCTTTTGTGTACTTTGTGTGCTCTTACTTGATTTTATTCTCGCATTTATTTTCGAATGGTGTGATGAATTAATTGACTAAGACCTACACCCGGTCACTCACGATAAGGGATTTTCTCACCGGACTCACTAGTTTACCATTGTGTGCTATCCTAGCCATCATTAAATTTAAAATCAATCGACTAGGTAGAGCACTAGGAGAATATTTTTGCAACGGCGATCACTCATAAAATTCCGTGAATTTTTTATCGCCCGCGAACTTAATTAAAATTTGACTACCCTTTCACTAAATCTAAAGATAAAAATTGGCTATGTGTTAGTTAGGAATTCTTCTCCACGTGTGTGTGTCCAATTTAATTTTTCGATAGTCGGATTTTAGTTAGTTCGTCCATTCAAAGAGTCCACCTATTTTTCCCACTATTTTCTTCCCAAAAAAAATCCAAAAATATTTTTTTCCCACTATTTTCTTCAAAAAAAATCCAAAATCATTTTCTTCCTTTCATTCTCTAAAAATCCCAAAAATATTTCCTTTCTTTTTCAAATTATTCAAAAACCACAAAAAAAAATCTTGAAAATAAAAAATAAGGCCGTGATCAGTGTTTCTTCACCCTCACCTTTGTCACATTATCCAACAAGACTCACGCTTCAGTCTTGTTTGGAAGTGATTCCCATCACCCAATTTTTCTATCTCCCCGTGCTCTCCTAGTTCTTATCTTTATGGTGAGATTGGATCGGTCTGGCTGAAGATATTAAACTTAGCGCTACCGGGAGGCAACCCGTCATTTCTTGTATGAGTCTCATTCTGTTTGGGGGTGGTGTTTCACATCAACCTGTGTTTTTTCATGTTTATAGACTTGTACACATTTTTTCTTATCACTCATTCAGGTTTCTTGTTGGCTTCATCTGTCCACTTCATTAGCAGTTGATTCTGGTAATATCTTTCCTACCTTATTCTCTCAATTTTAAAAATCATTTTACTTGACATCGAGGACGATGTTCCTTTTTTCTTGGGGGTGGGGAATTTTATCAAAATCGTACCTCTTTTGAAAAATTTTGATTTTTAAACCTGATTTTTAAAATTTCGTGCAGTTTCTTTCATCTCACTCATTAACGTGAATTTTCTATCATCCATCTTTTTAAGTCTAGGAATCAAGCTAGAGAATATTTTTCTCTAAATAGCTTATGTAATACATAACAAGGCATTTTGCACTATGAATTTCTAGACTTAACAAAATATGCGCACTTATCACGTCACTACGGTTAGAGTTGAAGAGTACAACAATTTCCAAGAGAACCTTAAGGATCACTAGTGGAGACTTTAGCTTGTGAGATTTATGCCTTTCACCTTTTAGAGTGTTTTACGCAATCTCCGAGTCACGAGTTGATTTAACTTCATTTGGGTCCGCACTTTAAATCTTTGTATGATCTCATTATTCTTAACTAAATTTTTGGCTTGATCACTGAGAACGACATCACTTTTGAGTTGTAAGAAACATGTGTCTTGAAATTTGTCTCGATCACCATACTTTCACCCATACACCAACCAAATTTCATTTATCATACATCCATATACCTTCCATTTTCCATATCATCACTATATACCATTCCGCCCATTTTCATATCCACTTCCATTTTCCATCCACAGAGAAGAGTGTTGAAAATAAAAGGAGAAGATTCGTCAAAGAGAGTGTTTGCATTTTTAGAAAATATCTCTCCCAAAGTCGATTCATATGGAGAAAAATTAAATACAAATCTATGTTGGGGTTATTTGTATTTTTAGAAGATTTATCTCATACATTGACGCGTGTTTGGAAAAGAAAAAAAAAATAGAAAAAAAAAGAAAGTAAAAAAGGAGAAGATCTGTCATAGAGAGTGTTTGCATTTTTAGCGAATATCTCTCCCAAAGCTGATTCAGATGGAGAAAAATTAAATACAAATCTATATTGGGGTTATTTATATTTTTAGCAAATTTCTCTCATACATCGATGCGTATTTGGAAAATAAGAAAAAGAGAAAGTTGCAGTCAAGAAATAAAGACATATGTTCGTCAAAGTGTAATACACTCTTATCGCATCCATTTTTTATCCATCATCCATACACCATTCATCCATCTTATCCTACCTCACCTCATCCCACATATCCCATTTCATTTCCCCCTCACCCATAATCATACATATATTCCCCTAGGTGTTCGGGCAAATAAAAGTCAACGTTGTGAATAACTCGACGTTCTCACTATAGTGATTAGCATTTCTTTCATGAGATCACTTTTCTTTTGAAATTTCGTTCTTTCTTATATATGTGTGAGACGTTTGAACTTGCTTACATTTACTCACCTCCTCGCACACAAGAGCGATACACTAACCCTAATCTCGAAAGTTCATTTGAGAGAGCTATATCTAGTGAGATTTGAAGTTGAAGCGTTGATTCTGATAAGGCAATCTAGGAATTACTCTTATGATACTCGACCCGTTTTGACTGATTCACACCACACACGTTGAGTTCTAGGAAGGATGTGCCTTGAGTATTTACTTAGCTAAAATTTTTACACATTCTAGATTGTATTTCTCAAATTATTTCTCTCATGATGGATTGTGCGATTATTTTATGTCTAATAAGATATTGACTGCATTTCAATAAATCTTTGCAAATAAGAATTTTGTGGGTATATTCCCTGCAAACTCTCACGAGATACAACTCGTCCTAGAGGGCAACCTATAGGTTTAAAGGTTTGTTGCACATGCTAAGTACAATCGCAAGTGCCCGCGAAAGTGGTACACTTTTGGTTTCTTATCTTTCTCTTTCTCTCTATCTTATTGCTCGAGGACTAGCAACGCTCTATTTGGGGGTGGTGTGATAAGCACCCAAAAGTGTACATTTTATACCCGAATAGACGTATTTTAGTTGTTAATTCTCAACAATTTGGGTCTTATGCACTTTATTGTCTATTTTGTAGGTCGAATGCACGTTGCAGTGTTCAAACGCATATTTCAAGGTAATTGTGCAGATTATGGAGCTAATTACCCTTATCCCGTATCCTAGCCTACCCTAAAAATGTCCCAAACCGTGTGTGTTTAGGTTGTCCCATTTTATTTTATTTGTGTCATTTTATTTTTAGGGTCTATTGTATTATTTTATTTTATTGAGTCATGTATATATTTTTAGGATTTTTATATTTTAATTTTAAACGCGTCGTGTATTAGTTTTTATATTTTCTTTTATTTTCTTAGTTTTTAGTTAGTTTATTATTATTTCATTTTTTTATTTTTATTTGTTAGTTTTTATAGTTTTCATTTCAGTCGTGTTTAGTTTTTTTTATAGTGTGTCGTGTCGTGTCATTTTTATTTTAGTTAAATTTCTATTTAAGGTTAATTTGTTTTATTTTATTTTTATTTTTAGTTATTTTTTTAGGGTACAATCTAAACACCACACACACCCCCTAAAACCTACACCTTACTCACACCAAAACAACTCACCTATCCACACCATTCTTACCAACCTACACACACTAGTTCTATGTTCCTTACTCACTAATTAAACCCAACTCATCTTCAACCTCACTCCAAGCCCACTTCTCTCTCCTCTATTAAACCCAACACCCATTTCCTTCTCTCTCCTCCACCATTAACAAACCAACTCACCACGGTCTTCTTCCTTTCTCTCTCATCACCGCCGGAACCCAAATCAACCCAATACCACAAGTTTGCCGTCAGCATCCCGACGCCAGCCCCCTCCTGCGTCATCCCCGGCGCAGCTCCACCCTTACCAGCCCACCAACCTCCTGCCTAGCCCCCCTCCTTATCTCCCTTCGGCGACAGCAGACCAAATTCCCAGCAACCCACTCTACCTCGCTGGCGACAGCCCAGTCCCGTCGACCCCTTATACCTCCGACCAGATCTGACCAACCCAAAACCCCCAGATCTCCTACCTGATCAAACCTCCAACTAACCTTGTCCTAGCCACAAAACCCATTTGACCTCACATCTCCTAGCCACGATATGACACCTGCGAAAAACAATACTAAAAGACCAAAAACCCAAATAAAAACCCATGTGTCCACTTAAACCAACTTAAACCAATTTAATCCCTTTTACCTATTATACCCCCAACTACCCCTCTACACTAAATCTGATTTTATCCCCACTTCCCACATCACCTCACACCTTTTCCATGCACATGTGTGCTTCCATTACCCAATTTACCCCCATGTGCACACACCCCATGCTCTTGCACTCCCAAATACCCAAACTAACCCTTAGCTCCATGCCTACTATAAAAAGAAGATGAAGACCATTTTGATAGGGATCTCAAAATTAGTTTTTAAACTTTGTGTGATAAAATTCTCTTCATCCCTCTATGTTGAGTATTTACATTTTTAGCAAATATCTCAATATAGAGGTGTGTAGTGAAATTTATCTCTAGGATAAATTCAACTCCACCCCTCTATAATGAATTTTTTTATTTTTAGCAATTATTTCAAAATAGATTGATGTAATTGAATTCATCCCTTATGGGAGGTAAATTCTAATCCATTCCTTTATGTTGAGATTTTTCATTTTTAGCAATTTTCTCAATATAAAGTAATGATCTAGAATTTATTTCTTTGAATGAGTTCTAATGTACAATTTTATAATGTTAGGATTTGCATTTTTAGCAAATCTCTTTTATTATTTAATTGTCCATTATGAATTCATCCACTATCCTTTTTATTTTTATTTTGTAAGTTTTTAGTTTAGATTTAATATATACATTAGTGAGAATCCATTTTTGAGTTTAATTTTTTATATAATTTTGTTTGGATCATTCAAATTGAGGAATGTTAATTTCAACTCATGGAGTGAAGTTCAATTAAGCATCAAGAGATTGGGTTTGATTGTTCTCTTCTCTTTTCAATTATTTTATGCCTTTGATTATTAATTTGTCAAATTTCATACCATGTTAGGCTAAATCCCCTTTCAAGGGGTGAACCCTTATTTGATGTTATTTTAATTTAATTAGTTTGATTACTTGAATATTAATTTTGATCCCTCACCCTTAAATTTACGCCTCGAGAGAGGGTAAATGATTTTCGAGAGAAAATCGAAATTCTAGTTATAATACTCATTTTAGATTCGAACTAGAGATAGGGGTTTCTTAAGTGGGGTATTATTACTTGAATTTCAACTCTAAATTTATTTTCTAAGATTTACATAAATTTTAATCGATCGATCCTAGCGGGTGATTAATTAAAAGGAGTGTAGATCTATTTTTCTAGAGTTGTGGGGTGTTAAACTTAATTTTCTGAAAGGTTACTATTAAAATTGCATTTGCAACGAGAGTTGATTTGTAATTTTGATATTAATTTGGAAGAATTCAAATAATTAAATTAATTAATTAGAATAGTTAGAATTTGTGGTGGAGACCCACTCCTTGATTGTTCTCACATGGATTTACCTCATTTATCTCATATTTTAGTGTTAGACTTTATTTTCCATTTTAGTCACTTTTTAGTTTGTAATTTTATCTTCCATATAGTTTTGTGTTATTTCACCTCACCTCGCCTAATTGTTTTAATATTTTCAAAAGCTAAAAAAAAATAGAAAAAGCAAAAGCCCAAAAAGAAAATAAAAACTGAATTATAATTGAGTTTGTCTCTAGCTTACCCCTTGATGTGGATTGACATCCCTACTTATCGCTACACTTTAGATTGTTATACTTTGTAGGTAATTTGAGGATTTTGATTAGAAGAGCTTTTCAAGCAACGACGAAAAATATACCGAAAAGTTCTTTCTATCAATGGACTTGATGAACAGGGTGTTCAGAGAGTTCTTAGATCAGTTTTTCATTGTCTTCATTGATGAAATCCTGATTTATTCCTGAACTGAGGAGGAGCATGCCGAGCATTTGAGGTTGGTTTTGTAGACAGTATGTGGGCACGAAGTTTATGCAAAATATGAGAAGTGTGGGTTCTGGCTAAGAGAGGTTGAGTTATTGGGGCACATTATTTCTGAAGAAGGGATAGTCGTAGATCCGAGGAAGGTGTCAGCGATGAAGGAGTGGGAACAGCCCACGACACTGACAGAGATACGTAGTTTCTTGGGGATGGTCGGATACTATAGGCAATTTATTTGGGGATTCTCAAAGATAGCGTGTCCGTTGACAAATTTGACTCGCAAAGGGGTGCCATTTATATGGGATGATGCCTTCCAGTTGACTTTTGATGAGCTAAAGGATAAGCTGGCTTCAGCACCAGTTCTAGCACTACCCAGATCGGGGGTGGAATATCTGATTTATACGGATGCGTCCTTACTAGGACTTGGGGGTGTGCTTCAACAGGAGGAATAGGGCTACAGTACTAGTGGAGTGGAATGAAGAAGGACATGGCAACTGGCCCCTCCCGTGGCACGTGCTGGTGGAGTGGAATGAAGTATAAACCAAGAGATTCTTCAGGGATTTCAGTGGGGGGGATGAGGTATTATTACGAGTATCTCCTATGCAGGGGATAATACAGTTTAGGAAAAAAGGGAAGTTGGCGCCGAGGTACATTGGGCCATTCCCTATTATTGAGCGAATTGGGCCAGTAACGTACAGACTTGGGTTACCAGAGCACTTGCATAGGATTCATGATGTGTTTTAAAAAATTTCACTGAGGAGATATCTTCAGGATGCTTGGCCCGCACTCATATTACTTTAGAGGAGATTGACTTACAGCCCGATAGTTCCTACGAGGAGGGGCCAGTTGCTATCCTAGACCATAGCAAGAGGAAATTGAGGTCAAAGGTAGTGCCGTTAGTACGTGTTCAGTGGCAGCACTGGGAGCACGAGAATGAGATGCGCAACAAATATTCAGAGTTGTTCCTACTAGTTATACCTTTATTTTTACTCTTTTTCAAATTTCGGGACGAAATTTCGTTATTAGGGGGAAGTATGTAATACCCCGTATTTTTGAAAGATTTATTTATGAATATGGTATATAATTTTGATAATGTTATTATTTTATTAATCGGGATATTGATATTATATTTATTTTTATTTGAAATGAATCGAATATTTAAATTCAAATTTAACTGGCCTTTGGACATTTTGTAATGGTTTAAATACGTAAAGTTAATAATTTTGAATTAAAGGGCAATATAGTAATATAGGTTAGCTTAGGATCCAAGCTAGGGTTTGAGAGAAGGACTATATAAGGAATATTATGGGTGATTATAAGGAAAGGGAGGTGAATGAGAGAGGTCAAAAACGAAATCCAAAGAGGCAAAAACGAGTGGAATGAGAAGAGCCAATTTGGAATGTTTAGATCTTCTTTTTGAGTGCATTCGGATGAGATTTGAGAAAAATCCAAAACACATACCTGACTCAATTTTTCGTGTAGAATCCAAATCTGAAGTCAGATCAGCGATTCGAATAATTTTTGGAGCTGATTTCTTTGATTTTTTAAAATAGGATTATTTAGGGTTATGTCGTGCTGGTGCTAGAACATGATTTGATTATTTTTGTGAGAGGAACGTGATGGTGCGATCAGATTTTGAGGCTGATTTTATGTAGATATTCATGCAATGATTTTTAAGGTATGGGGTTTTACACAATATGCTCATAAATCTCGAGAGTTATTCCATTGATTTCATGTTTAATTGAACTCATATTTGAATTGATAAATTCTTGGAAATCTGGAAAAATAATTGTTGAATTATTTTGATTCATGTGGTATCATTATATTGTTGTTGAGAACGTTGTCATGAGATTTTCATATGGCACGGATGTTGGGCACCCGCCAAAATTCCTGTTTTTTCGGGCTATGGCTTGATAAAGCATATGCGGATGGGGTGAGGCCTGGTGACCCATTGATGTGTTGTTGAGAAATTTTTTGATATATGCTATTTTGATTCGCATTTGATTTGAATATGTCGTACTCGTGTTGTTACGTTTTATTCATTGTTAACATATATTTGTTGAGCATTTTTCCTGTCGTATTGTGTACTTCCCCATATTTTCTTTTAGTGGCAGGTTAGCGCGGATTTTGGGGTGCTATGGAGATTGATTTTAGCTTGGATATTTTGGGAAGAATATTCGAGAGAAGATTTGTATTTGATGTATAGAGCATTGGATATTTACTTTAGTTGTATTTCTCGAGAGACTTGTTATATTTATTTGAAGAGATTTGAGATTAGTGGTTTCTCTTATTGTTGTGGGTTTTTAGATGCTCTATACCTGATAATTATGTCAAATATTACTTAGTGAGTAAAGTAATATATGATTATAAAAATATTTAAGTTTTCGTGAGTGAAAAATACGACAGCCGTGGAAATTAAGTTGGAATGCGTGTGTTAGTCGTGTCGAGATTTAATTAATGAAAATAAAAGTAAATTATTTATAAGCCGCTCAAATGGTCGTTTTGAGTGCGCCATTGTGTCCGGAAGGATCCATATAGTCAGAAAAGTCTACCCGGAGGTTTAGTTCGGGTACCGGGGCAGTTTTAGGTCGAACCAGCATCCCAGGAGGGCCTTTTGGTAATTTGTATTTTTGGAGTAAAACAAAGGACGAAAATGAGAGAAATAAAAGGTCTCCTATATGGGATAGAATAGGCTATCACCCGCGAGAAATAGTGAGACACGGAGAGATGGCCAAAATTGGGAGAAGAGGAAGAGAAGTTCTAGGGAAAAGCCACCACGAGTGCACCTTTTCCACCATCGAGACCACCATCGTGTAGATTGGAAAATGAGGGTCGCAACCATACCAAAAATACCAAGGGATCATATCGTCTTTCGTAAGGCAAGTGTTTAAATCTTGCTTTATTTTAGCATTAAATATGTTCATGTTAGTGTAGGTAGTGAATCCCCTTGAATTACATATAAAAATTGAAGAAAAATATATGATTAAAGGATATATTAGGGCTGATTTGACATAGAGATTAATGGTTCATATAGTGAGTAGAATAAACTCGAATTTATGATGATTATTGATGACTAAATATGGGATTATAAGGTTTAATTTGAAAGTTTATGAATTAGGGTTCTATGAATCTGAATTTGGGGATTTTGGAATTAAGGGTTAATTATTCAAGATTTAATGTTTTTATGATATTAGAAATCCTTCCTTCTTGTGGAAATATAGATTGGAATTTACTCAGGAAAATTTGGGACTGAACTGTAGAGGTTTTTAGGGTGTTAATGGATGGAAAATGCAGTAGTTAAAGGTTGGGACGGAACAGTGTATTCTCGTTCAAACAAGATTGGGTCTCGCTCGAATGAAGAATCCTTGTCACGCGATGACGCCGTTCTAACGACATGCTATCTCGTTCAAGCGAGATAGCTTCTGGTTCGGACGACATTCTGATTTCTGGGAAATTTCTTCTGTTTCAAATCTGGGTGGCATATTCATCTAAGAGTGGTGATCAGTATGAATTGGATTTCAGGGTAATGCAGGATTATTGGGAAATAAAATGGGTATAATACGTTATGATAATTGGAGCGACGAGCTATCTTCGAAAATTATGAGTGAGAGAGTATTCGTAATTTAGTAAGTAGAATGCAAGTAGTAACAAGAGTAATATTACGTATAATTTAAATATTTGGATTGTGTGTATACCTAATAAACTTGATAGGTTGCATGAAATTGTGTGTATGACGTACCTACCATACTTGTTATCAGTGGAGGTTTTAAAAACGGGAACAGTCCTATCTTGAGGAGGCTTCGGGGGAATATTTAACTTGTGCCTCAAAGCATGGAACCTAGGTACGGGCAATCTGTGAGAATGATAGTGATGACGGTCATATGGGTGAGTAGGTATGTGCGTAGACCATAGGCTTGGAACTATGTTCGCCTCCAATATGTGTGTTTTGTAATTTATGGTTCGTGGGAGATTCCGAACCCATTGTTCTTATTCAGTGCGAGATGTACCGGGACTTGATAGCAGAGTATGAGGGCATAGTAGCTGAGCCTAGAGGTGCCTTTTTAGTGTGTATATATATATATATATATACCTGTAATAATACTTACCGTGTGATATTATGTGGATAAGAAATATAATAAAAATTCATGAATAACTTAAGTAGATGAATACTTAATTTGATTTGTGAATACTTCCCAAATTGAGATAATAGTTGTAGAAATATTTAACATGGTATTGCGTGGGAAATACGGGTTAGTATTGCCGGCAGTAATTGGAAGGATTATGTTTATAGTCTAGTTAGGCGTAATTGAATAATTAGAAGGGGTTTAGAGGTGCGTTAGGCGTGCACATTAGTTGAGAGGTGAGAATCTCAAGTGAGTGCTCGAAAAGCTAACATGCACATAAAATTTTGCTTTATTGTAATTTTTAAATACTTGCTAAAAAAATTTAAATACTTTACACTCGGGCTTTGACCCGTTTATTGCCAATCTCTTTCCTTTTATCAAATTATTTAGGTGCCCAGCTACAGGGACACCAAGTATAGGAGTTTCATTCATTTGATGTGCTGAAGCTGCTGTGAAAGTTATGGTAGACGCCTCCATGATTATCATTTCTTCGTCTTGAGTTATTTACTTCAGTTAGGGCATGTTGTCCCTTTTCTATAAAACATTCAGAGATTGTGGATTTAGTCATTTTACTCCTTTCAGTTGTTGGATTTTTTCGTTGGATTATTGTATTTAGTATTTAGGCTGGAAGTGTTCATTCTAGACACATTTATTATTCGATTTATTTTATTTCATATGAGATTGTTTTGAATGGTGAATGTTTAATTATTCGTTAATTTAGTTTATATTAATTAAAAGATAAAAATTTTACATCAACCCTTTTAAATATTTGGTGGTTAGTGTTAATAATAAAGTTTGTGGCAGTGATGTACATTCTGAACCAATTGGATATTCTGATTTAATTTAATAAAGGACTGATCACCCGATATTTAATTAGGTAGGGTGTCAGAGTACCCTCTCAAAGAGATATCAAAGCCCTCATTATTCAAACGGGTTTTGAAAGGAGTATTAATATTGTATTTTCAATTTAGGTGTGCTTATGAGTTGTTTGTGAAAAGTGGGTGTCGAAACCCTTTTGTGTGAAAAGTGGGTGTGAAACCCTTTTTGTGTGAAAAGTAGGTATGAAATATCTTTTTGTGAAGAAATCAAGTTTGCAGCACCACTATATTATGAAATACTATGTAAATTCAATTTTTGGAGTTTTGGTTTTATGAAAAAATAAGTTTAAAACTAATGGATCTAAAATTAATATGTGATTAATTAGTACTAATAAGTTTTGAAAAAATAATACTATATTTACAAGAAGGAGAAAATGCAAGATATGAATAAAAATATGATTAATTAGAGTAAAGGAAAAAATTTAGGGGTGCTTTTGAACCTTTAAGAGAAAATCGTCTTGGAGGATGACCTCCAAAATACTTTATAACTTTAATGGTGTATGAAAAGATGCTCGGATGATGAATATTGATGAAAAGGATATTTGAAAGATAAGTTTTTTTTTAAGGAAAATGTAAGAATGCAAGGGTTTTTAGATATGGGCAACATTTGCATGCATTACGAGATCCTCAAAATGAGGTCATTCCTTTCCTTTTATAAAAAAATCTTGAAAGGAAAAAAAATTATAGTTTCAATCTAGGAGTATTTCGATCGATACAAAGGAAAGCTTGTCAATTAGCAGAGGGCATACTTTCCCAATAAGAAAAATGATAATTTGTCATTTGGCATAGGGGGGTCTGTTGAATGACACACACCATGACCCCAAACTTTTAATACAAATGGTGCACACCCTTAACCATTAGAAAGATGATTTATATACCTATAATCTTCTTTTTGTGGGAATTCCCAGACTAGAAAAATATCGAAATCAAATCAAGTTCGAAAGTCGAGTAATCACCTAAAACAATAGGTATATGAGGGAATAAAGGTCCCGGGGAGGGAGATCCTTACTGGGGACCCTTACGGAGAGAGAGAGAGAGAGAGAGAGAGAGAGAGAGAGAGAGGGTATAAGAATAAGGTGTCTACAATAAAATTAGGTAATAATAGTTGTTCAAGAGCAGTTGGAAAACATACGTTGTCAGGCGACAAATACAATACCAGGGAGAGTAAACTATGCCTAGAGCGTTGGAGTCAAGTACATTTCGTGGTGGAGAAAAATAGCATTGGAGCATTTTTGTGGAGAAAAATAATCCAATGCCTTGGAGATGCTCTTAATAATTAATGATTATTTATATTTATTAAGTAGATTAATCTTATTATTACCATTATTACGCGTTTAGATAAACTGCATCTACTCTACTAAAACCATCTCTAAAAATTTGGCTAAAATGTGTTAAAACTTAGTTTTGCGTGGCCAAAATAAATCCAATCGAAAAAAATTGGTTAGTGGTCGTCCTTGAATAAGCATTCTCTCACGATTCTACCACGGTGGCAACTTTTTTCTCCTACTACGCATGCATATGATGCGGCATAGAGAGGTCTTTATCCAAATTGACTTATTGTATTTGTTATCATTTTTTGTCGCGTGAGCAAAAAAATTTCTTGAAACAACTCTTAATTTATTTATCTCTTAGCATTGTAGTCAATAACCATGTAGGTGATAATGTCCTCGAAGGTAATGTCTATTAATTTTCTTTTCTCCTTCGACAGTTGATTCTCATAGGTCGAGACGCATATACGAGGTGGGGGATATCATCCACCAAATTCAAGTTATCCATCGAGCTAGCAATGACGTCGAGTGGGGAGACACTTGGCTCGGACAGAGCAATTGATGGAGGGTTAACAATGGTAGTCTCTATTGGCTGATTTGCACCAAGTAAACAAGTTGACGATCCACTTGGGAGCACAGTCTTCGGATTCTCTACATACCCCTATGTACCACGATCTAGGATCACCAACCTGAAAATGGTGGGTTCGCACATCAAATGGATATATGGGAATAAAACAAGCTTCCTATCTAAGTTTAGAAGAATGGTTTATATATGTTCTTAATACATTACATAAATTATACACGACACAATCTTATTGGAGCTTTGTAAATTGGTGAAGCGTATATATTCTTGATAATATACTTTTGGTTCTAACCTCAATCCGGTAATGGAGTCCCATGAGAGTATGCAGTTAATGCATACACGATTGAATGTTTTTGTGGCTCAAACCCTTTTATGCTGAGGGGTGAATTACACCTACCTCCTTTACTTACCACCCGAAATTCTAATTTCTAGACTTGCCCCTAAACTTTCAAAACGAGTTCAAATAACCTCTTAATGTTAATATCGTTAATATTTTGGATGAAAAATGGGTGATGTGCTTACCATGTGACTTTTCCAAGGGCGTTTTAGTATTTTAACCCCAAAACAACGAATCCATATTTCACCTCTCTCTTCAGCAAACAAAAATGGTTTCCCAATTCTCAATATCTCCTCCCTTGGTTGCCCAACTTCAACTTGATCTAACGCACACAAACTCACATGCACATGGATATGAACACATACGAGCGCACACACGCACGCACACGTTGAACTGCTGCCGAACAGTTTAGGCTGATGGAGGCTGGGCCACTACTGCACGACAGGTTTTTATTTGGACCGAAACCAAAACCACGTAAGTGTTCTAAGATCCGATTTTACATGAGATTTTTTGAGATCATATTTATTTTTGGGGGTTTGGGCGGAGATTTTTTGGCACGGGTGGTAGAGATTTTTTGCCCGGTGGGAGATTTTTTTAATTTTGCGTGGTGGAGATGGTTTAGTGGAGATTTATTTTGGTCGATGGAGGTGGTTTGCATTTTATTTTTTGCAATTTCAGTATTTTTTATTTGTTTCTATCAAATGTTTTTGTTTTAATTGTCCTTTACAGATTTTTAAAACTTTTTCAGTTTTTCCAACTTTTTTAGAGATATTATTAGTATTCTTCAAATTTTACTTTTACATTTTTAGTATTTTTAAATATATTTTTTGTCAAATGTTTTTATTTTATTTTTCTCCTTCATAGATTTTTAAAACTTTTTTCATTTTTCCCTATTTTTTGGAAAAGTATTAGTATCTTTTCTGTATTTTTAGTATTTTTATATATATTTATTGTTCTTTTTTAACTATTTTTGTAGTATTTTCAAATATATTTATTGTTCTTTTTTAACTATTTTTTGTCGACCACACATTTTCAAAAAATATATATAGTTTTTACTTGTTTTTAGAATAATTTTTACGTTTTTTTTTCATTTTTCAGTATTTTAATATATGTTTCTATCTAATGTTTTTTTGTCATTTCCAGATTTTTAATTTTTGTTCAACTTATCCTCGATTTTTTTTTATATTTTTCTAACCTTTAAAATATAACTCCATGTAAACATATCTCCTGTAAGAAACTCATGTAAACATAACTCCATGGAAACTATTTTTTTTATAATGGTAAAAAATTGAATTTTATTGTAAAATAAAAAGGGCATATAGAGAACTAGGAGAGATATAGATCTTCATTTCATTGGTATACAAATACTCAAGAGGTATAATTCCTATTTATAGTATAATCCTTATTTATAGTCTCAAATAAGGTATCTCCTTTAATAATTGTGAACTATCAATGGACATGCACTAAAAACATATGTTTTAAAACTCCCCCTTGGATGTACACTATATCCATCATCCAATGATTGTTGTATCATTAAAACATTACTAAAGAAAAACTCAGCGAGAAAAACCAACGTGAAGGAAAACCAGAAAAACTTTTTTTGATCATTGAATCGGTGTTGGATGCGCTTAGTGTTTCCTCATTAAGATCTTTAACTGAAAACTCCGATAGAAAAAAACGTAGCTAAAGAAAAAATATTGTGACGCATATATGCCAAAATATCATGTTTGTAAAATACTCCCCCTGATTATGGCATTTCTTTGATGATTGAGTCGATACATATCAATCTCATACACAACCTTCTGAAATGTTATTTTGACTTGTTGAATAGATTTGATAGATTGTTACTTCGATTTCATTTTTCTTCATAAGCTCGAGTTCCATAAGACTTGGATGAAAAAGGATGAACAAGTCACTTTATCCGATCTGTTTTACTTCAATAGCATAACTCTTCTGAAGTATGTGTTGAATAACTCTTCTTGAGTTCATGTATGTAGAAGAACCGAAATGTGTTACTTATATCTCCCTTGATGTAGCCTCTTTGAGTTTGATATATACAAGCACCATTGCCTTCATAAGTGATAGTAGGACCATATATCGTTTGAGAAAAGTCATAAGTGCTTTGATTGTTCCTTGTGTGGATCATGGAGATAATCTGCATGTACATTACTAATTTGACGTGGATCATTAGATTTAAAAAGTATTACACCAATAATTCCACGAGCGTATCACATAATGTTAATATTAGTCACATGCTTTGCAAGTCAATGGTAAACATTTCTTGCCCAGATATGGACTGCAACCATGTTATTCAGTGTTATGTATATAAATATACTAATAGAGTACAAGTATGGTACTTCTGGATTAAATACAATAATAACATACACATATGGTACTTGGGGCCAAATTTATATCAGTTATTCTCTTTAGGAAGATATGGATGATTTGGTATCTAAATATCGAAGACCGTGGGTATACTAAAATTGTATGCTTTCATTTTATAATTCCTTATTTGGATATTTTGCATATCAATTGAACTCTTCAAGATCGCATCCTTTTTAGGATATTTTATAATGCATATATGATTATTTTCATACATTTCCTTAGACAAATATTTACTAAGACGGATGTATATATATCCATTTGGATTGCTTATTGTACGATGAATGTCTTAGTGAATTTGAGTAAGTACTCCTAATATTCGCTTCTGGCAAAGAAAATTTGTGTAGCGTTTTTATATGTATTTTTTGTCTACGTCCCCATTATATATAAGCAATTATAATATTCATGAGTCTCATATGATATATTTCAAAAAACTGCAAAGCTAGTTAGATATCTAAAAAGTATTTACGGTCATAACGGGATGGTATGTTCATATATAATCAATTTTAGTTTTTCAAGAAACCTAGTGCCATAGGTCATGTAATTTTTAGTGAGTTTTAACGCTTCACATTCTTATAAACACTCATTTGTAACCTCCAAGATTAACATCTTTTGAGCTTTCTACTACAGGTTCAAATATATCACGTATATTAAGAGACTCAACTTATGCCATCATGGAATTTTCTCATTTTTAGCTAATATATTATTTGTCGACATTCATTTATAATACGTGAACCACCCTGGCTTGGTCCAGTGGTAAGGGTTTCGCTCGGTTGGCCAGAGGTCACGAGTTCGATCCCCCCAGCGGTTACCTAGCCTGTGGTAAGGGCGGGCTCTGGGCGGTGCGGGTTATCCATATGGCTTTGGGTTAGATTCCCCATGGGTATGCCAGTATTTAAGCGGGGCTCGTGTGTGAGGTGGTCATGCGCAGTGTCCCCCCTGTTTAGCTTGCACGAGGGAGTCCAAAGGGCTCGTTCGTGTGGAGGTTCAGGGTTATCAAAAAAAAATATTATAATACGTGGATTTTTATCATCATTGTCCTTTTATTTGTGCAAATACAACATATATAATTATATCATCGATGATCATCTTTGGCGATCTCACTTTTCTCTTGTATATGTATAAAATATAGAGATCTCATTTAATATTGGGTGCATTTATCAACTTCGAGAGCTTTATAGTCATTTCAGGGACTTGTCTCTATTCATAAACAATAACCTCTTCTGGGGTTTCCAGAGAAAGTGAATCTTTTGTCCATAACCTCTTCTGGAGCGTTATGTATAACCTCTTCTGGAGCGTTATTTGGGCATGATTTTATTTTCCCTCCACTACTAGGGAGTCAAGTAGTTGGAACCTATAGGTTTTCCACACTTTTTGAGGTGTAATAAATTTATTTTCTATCGAAATTATTTCGTCATTAATGGGACAATGATTTTGGCAAGCACATTTACATTTAGTCCATGTGACCACATCTCATTTGATGTTGCAATATCATTCTTTACTTTATTTTCGCATTGAGCAATATAGGGGATTAGATGAGACAGAGTAGAAGTATTGCATGATAATTCTCGTTGTTCTTCGGGAATTGACCGTTCTTAAGGAACAATTTGTACTTTAGATACATTTTATCCTCCCCTTAATGGGGGGGAGATTGTCACATCAATAATAAAATTTTATAAAATATATAATAAAAACTACATTTGCCAATGGTTCAATAATTATGGAGCTTCAGGCTTATTACATAGTACATTTCTTACAACAATAAATATTATATAGTATAATCCCGTGAATAATGAAATGAGAGTTTTGCTAGTGTAAGCTTTTGACTTTCAACACTAGAAGTAATGCAAAATTATTTTTGTATTTATTAATATGGTACCCAAGTATTTTGATGCACATAAAATGAAGCGAATTTCTTCAGGCATTGCTTTTATATAACTCGTCACATATGAATGGGTGGGTGCCTCATAATAACATCACATAGACTCTTCTGGAGCCTTAGGTTGGATAATGGTTGACACCTTTAATATTACATACCAAGTCTGAAATATTCTGCCTTTTTAGTATAGTGTGCGTTTTTCATTGTCTGTTAGACAAGTGTCCTTATATAATGACAGTTCACAATTTTTAATGACAAGATTCAATATAAATTATGAGTCCAAATATATATACAAACAACGATAATTTATGTTACAGTCAAGTGTTTGGTGAACAAACTTAAATAAATGGAAGTATTTTAAAAAAATCTCATATCAAATAATTATCAAATATTCAAATAATGGGATGGATAATAAAAACTTAAAATTGTGTAACAACGAATCGTAAAATACTTAATAAAAAGAATTTCATATTTGAGGATATCGATCGTTTATGGAAAAAATCCGAAGAAATATGTCTAAAAATAATGCATTTTGATGACTTTGGATCAACACAAATCATAATTTAATCATTATGTATTAGGCACAAAAAATCTTAACTATACGTATATCAAATCAAGATATATATTCTAATTGAGGAGAAAAAATTAACCAATTAAAGTTTAGAAAATTGATATCATATAAACTATAAAAACAAAGCTAAGGATTGCAGGTTCTCAATAAAAATAATTCACAATGCGCGTGATGCGAATTACGGGAAATATAAAATTTCAAGTTTCATCATTTGTGTGCGAGAGAACTTCTAGATCTACACAAATAATAGAACTTTAGGTTGAATATCATAAATGTCAAAGGACATTAAAGTTTCTACCCTTTTTCAGGTTTGAATATGGGTAAAAATGATAGAGAATATTTTAAACTAGTGATAAATATGTTTATCAACGTTGACTGATGATAATACAATTTACCTTTAAATTGAGGGGCTTATTTTCACAATCTTTGCACATTCCCAAGACTTCAATGTGTATTAAATGATTGGATGTGAAAATGAGTTAAAATTAAATACCATTAAAGGGGTAATTCAATACTCAAATGAAGTGAAAGATAAAAGAAACAAATGTTTAATGGTGAACCCATTAATATAATTATTTAAGAGACGTTTAACCGTTCAAATAGTATGTAAAAATGTCTTTCATTTATTAATGAAATGAAAAGTGAAGAAGTTGAAAAGACATGCTCTAATGTCCAATTTATATTTAAACTAATCCCAACAAAAAATGAGCTATTTAAATAATTATTTAAGAACTTTCAAAATTCATACTCCCGGAATAATCAAAAGTTTAAGTTTTAATTTATAGTTATTTTTGTTGGAGCCTCAGGGCCAAATATTTTGAAATACCATGAGAACTTCAGACCCCATATTTTCAAAATTAATTAGAAAAAATTATATTCCAATTACAAACAATAATTTGTAAACTTCTTATTACAATAATGATAATGGATCTTCATATCACAAATATAATTGGCGGAATCTTGGTGTATACCCTATCAATTAGATAATCAAACATTTAGGTTTGATTGTGATATTATTTTCTTTAACACTTTAGGCCAAAATAATTTAGGTACTCCAAATCCCAAAATTTGAACGGATAAAATTTAATTTTCGTATTTGAATAATTATTGAAAAACTTCAGGTCCCAATTGTAAATAATAAGGACAACCTCATAACACAGCATTAAAAATTTAGGGACTTTAAACACCCACCCAGTTATATCCAAACTTCAAATTTGATAAGGGGTTTATTTTATTGGTATGCAAATACTCAAAGGGTATGACCCCTATTTATAGTACAGAATAAGGTATCCCCTTTAATAACTGTAAAATACCAGTGGACATTCACTAAATACATATTTTAAAACAAATTTTTTGATATATGATCTCACTTTGGTGGTTGCTACGAAAAATCTCAAAAAATTCATTTGTTTACTATTTAAAAAAAATGGTTATTTTGGCTAAACCTCAAAATTTTAATGCATAATTTGACTTAACCCCTCGTTTTCATAATCCTTAGACTTTGCCTCCCATATAGGATGTTAAGTCTAATTTGATATTATAAATAGGGGCAGGGTCAAATAAATCCTTGGACTTAACCATCTATTTTTATTCAAAATTTGGAGATAAGCATAAAAAATGTGGGGGTCAAGTAAAAGCCTTTAAAAAATGAGACGCAAAATGATGAATGTGTGCATCTTTATCCGTTGAAATATTTGATGATCATCTCACTCATTTTTTTATTAAATTTTTGGGTTAATTACACCTACCGACTTCACCACCCAAACTTTTATTTTTTATAACTAATCCCCTTAACTTTCGAAACGACTTCAAGTAACCCCCTAACATCAACACTATTAACCTTTTGAACGGAAAAGTGGTCATGTGTCATGCACATTAGGACACATAAGGGTATTTTCGTCATAACAAATTTTTCTTCTAAATTTTAAGAATTATAGCAAAAACATTTTAAAATTATGAAAATACTAAAAACAATTTTAAAAATCTGGGAAAAAATTTTAAAAATATAAATCAAAATTTTGAAAATTAAAGAATAACATTTAAAAAATATGGAAATACTAAAAAAATATATTAAAAACATGAAAATATAAAACAACTTTAAAAAAATCTGAAAATGACAGAAAAAAATATTATTCGTGATAGAAAATATTTTGAATTTAAAAAATTATAGGAAAACTTCGAAAAATAAACTAAATTTCAAACATGACAAAAAAAAATATTTATAATATATGACAAAATATTATATATTCCAAAAATTATAGGGAGAACATTTAAATTTAAAACCTCCACAGTAAACCTCTATTGTAAAAAAAACTCCACAAACCTCGATCTTGAAAAATCTCCACGGTAAAAAGCCTCCGAAAATTAAAATTGAAAACCTCCATCAAAATTTTAATAAACTAGAATTTAACCAATAATCTTAAAGAAAAAAACTTCAATACATGAAGAAATCCGAGCATATCTAAGATTTGAAAAACCCATTTCAAATTCAAATCAACCTCTAGTGTATACTCATTTGTATTGTAAACCCATTCAAAGAGTTCAAATCCATCTACCCACCTCCACCCTCCTCATTCACTATAATCCCACAGCCACCCGCCTCCGCTTAAAACCCATATCAACCCAAAATCGAGAGGACATAGAGAAAATAAAGAGAAAATGTCGAAGGAGAGAGGGAGGGAGGAAGAAATGGTGTCGGGATAGTAATGAGGGTCGAGGTTTGAGGATGACTGAGCACGAATCATTTTGAGATTTGAAATGGCTCGTGTATGTGCGTGTGAGTTGGTAAGAGAAATGTTGCCCCAGGAGGTGGGGGTGAGGGTGGCAGTGACCGGAGGTAGCCTAGAGTTGTTGGGGTGGGGTGATGGTTAGGGTGTTGTTAGTGGGAGATGGGCTAGAGAGAGAGTGTGTGTGTTTGGGGGGGAGGGGGGGGGGGGGGGGGCTACCCTTAACTCATTTACAAAATATCCTCATGTGCATAACGCATGATCACTTTTTTCGGCCAAAAAGTAACAGTAGGGGTTACTCAAAGTTATTTCGAAAGTTAAGGTGGGTAAGGATCAAAAATGAAAGTGAAGTGAACGGGGCGGGTACTTTTTGGAGAAGACATTGAGATTCATCTCCAAAAAAATCATTTTTGTTACTATTTTGAAACAAAGTTCGCACTTCAGACGAACTATATATATATATATATATATATATATATATATATATATATATATATATAGAGAGAGAGAGAGAGAGAGAGAGAGAGAGAGAGAGAGAGAGAGAGAAACTCATACATACCAAGTATACATACTTGCTGACGCAAACCTATTTTTTTAAAATATTAAAAAAAATTGAGTTGAATTTTTTTTATGTGATATTTAAACATTTCAAGATAGCTATGAAATATAATCAACTCAAAAGAACTTTTTTTGCTATTTTAAAAAATGGGCCAAACTTTTCCAAATTTTAAAGTGCTTTAAAAGTCGCGAAAGTTTGACTTATTTTTTTAAAATAGCAAAAAATGTTATTTTGAGTTGATTTTTTTTATATGGGTCCGCAAAATTGTTTAAACGTCGTACAAAAAAATTTAGCCAAAACATAATTTTTTACTATTTTAAAAAAATAAATATGTATACTTAGTATGTACTGGAACATGTTTGTATATATATATATATATACAGTCCTGCTCTTGTGCGAACTAGTCCGCATTTTAAGAATGCAGACCGGACATGTGACAAACTTTGATCGATTTTTCTAAAATAGTAAAACAATTCATTTTGAGTTGATTTTTTTTATGGTCCTACTGAAATGTTTAAAAATCATAAAAAAAATCAATCGAAAATTATTTTTTTACTATTTTAAAAAAATGGTCCGCACAGAGGGTATGCATGAGATCCTCTCTCTCTCTCTCTCTCTCCCTCTCTCCCTCTCTCTCTCTCTCTATATATATATATATATACACACACACACACAAAATCAATCTCAGCAACATACTTCATTAAAGATATCTTAAAACGTACCAATTTTTTATAATACTAAAAAATTGAATTTTCCACCAAACTTCTTATAGATTATCTCCACAGTGAGAAGGTCATCTACAAAAAAAAAAACATCTCGGGTTTAGGGTTTAGGGTTTAGGGTTTAGGGTTTAGGGTTGTTGAAAATGCACATGTAAACCCAATTTTCATTTCACCCACGAGTAGTGCTAAGTGTACAAAATAACTCCACAAAATCTCCCCGAAAAGTCATAATTTTTTGTGCCTTGACGAGACTTCATACCACAAGGCAATATTTAATAGGTAGGTGAGAGAATATATGAAATCCACATCAGATTTGAGGGAGATTTTGTACTCGTATCATTATTCTTTCATCGACTTCCAAGATGAATTTTTTTTTGTAGATGATCTCCTTCATCATCTATACCTAGCTTGGTTGAAATTTCCAATTTTTTAGTATTTTAAAAAATTGTTGTAAGGTATGTTTAATATGGTATATTATACCTAGTTTGGTTGAAAATTCCAATTTTTTTGTAAAAAACTGAGTTTTTAACCAAACTCTGTACATGGGATATATATAGTAACGAGACCATCTACAAAAAATATCATCAAAAAATTCAACCGCCAAGCAAGTGAGATGATAGCAAAAATTTAAAAGGCCAAAAATGCTCATATATACCCATTTTTCATTTCACCCATTTTTGGATCGAGTTTACACACATACATCGCTTGAGAAGGGGTAAATTACTAGTTATATTGGAGCGATTTATAGTTTACAAGGTCACTCGAACAACACGTGCAATTACTTGGGTGGCAAGAGCCTGCCACCCTAGAAAAGCTATGGGACCAATGAAAATGCCCAAAGGCTTGGTGATGGTGAAATAGTTCTTTTTTTTTCTTTCGTTCTTTTTTGATTGAGGTGGGTAGATAGGGTCTTCACAACTAAATGTTGGTCAAATTAAAATGTAAACCCACAAGTTTTGTGGGTTACTTCAAATCACCCATAAATAAAACCATTTTGGAGCAAACAATGTATACTCACAGCAAGTGGCATATAGCGCACACTGACGAAACATTTGCCCAACTAAACAACAAAAAAATCATGCATCTTTTTGCATTTTGCATGAAAATTTGCGTAAACTGCATTATGCAAAGTAATCTAGTTCATATGCTCACAAGTGCCATTCACTCTTGTCCAAAATTCGGCTCAATTAGCAAACAAACTTGGACAATAAAATGAAAGAATATAAACTATAGATAACAATTCTGGCAACACTTAATCGAAAAGACAAAAAGGTCAAAATAATGTACAACCATGACATAAGGGACAGAACCTTGATTACAAAAGTCAGTCATGAAGCAAACGGGATACGAACCTACTCTTGGGTAATTGCACAAAGTGGATATTCTCATTCTCAAACCACCGTAAACACTAGAATACATCCCTAAGCTTTTCAACTGCACCAAGCAATGACCCCTAAACAATTAAGCACTAGTGTAGGAGAACTAATCGAATTGGGCTCCTCTGCATTGACTGCACTAGTGCAGTGCACTTTGGAGCCTTTAATTTTGCATTGGGATTATAAATCTATGATCCCAATGCAAGATTAACCGTTCGAAAGTGTATGCACAGTACAGTCATCAGTGCAGAGGAGCCAAATCCAAACTAATATCCTTCAAATGAGTTCATTAACTAAGAATTGGTAAACGCTTCAATACATTTGACTCCCCCAATAAAGCAGATTGGTGTCGATCCACTTCCAGGTAACGCGGAGAGATATGGAGACTATAGGATACTCACAAGCAAGTATCTATTAAGCAATTCAATGAAACTAGGAAAAATAACTGTAAAGTTTGTTTCCAAAATGTGATCTTCATTATAGGATTTGGAATTGTATTTGGGTATAGGACACAACTCACGGATATACTATGTAGATATGGGAGGTAAATTGTTTTAAAGCAACATTGTGGGTAGTACAGAAGGTTAATAACAGAATGGGAGGTCATCCGTTGGAGGGGGAAAGTGAAAACATAGAAAGATGTGTTTCACCGCCAAACCAATGTTTTAAAAGGCGCGAGGCGAGGTGAGGCGCGAGGCGAAGCAAGGCGTTTTGGCTATAACGAGGCGAGCCGTAAGCCTCAAGGCGTATTGAGGTGTAAGCCTCACCCAAAAAAAAAAAGCAAAATAATATTAAAAAAATACTAATAAAACCCTAAAAAATAAAGTAACAAAGAAATATAAAATAAAACTGAAAAAAAAACATCTTTGAGGACTTTATCACATAGTTATACATTTTTCCCTTCCCCCGAGATGACTTTTTTACATATTGTTAATTTTATAATATGACAACAAATTAATCAATTCAAAATCAAATTTGACCAAATCATTTTTTTTTAATTTCATTCACATTAGTTATATTATAATATGACAATAAATAAATCAATGAAAAATAAAATTGACAAAACCAGTTTTTTAAGTTTCATTCACATGTTGGTTATTTTTTTAAAATTTCTTTCAAGTTAAAATAGTAAATAGTATAAGTTCAGTGCAATTTAAAAAAAAAAATAAGAGTTAGTAGATTTAAACAACATTTTTTTTTAGTTAAGTGAAACTTTAGAAAAATGAAGAACTTTAACATTTAAAAAAACAGACTTCGTGATGGAAGAAGAAAAAGAATTTTTTTTTTTTTTCTCGCCTCAACAAAAAGGCGTGAGGCCCATCGAGGCGTAAGCGTCAAATTCAACCCTGAGGCTTAAGCCTCGAGGCATTTTTTGCCCGCCTCGCCTAGAGGCGTGCCTCGAAGCGTAAGTCTCAATCGCCTATTTAAACATTGCCCCAAACGTGAAATATTGATTCAAGCTTACAACTTATATGATTGATCATGAACATGCTAAAGAAGGTATACTTCACAAGAGTTTCTGCAGTAGTATATAACAAAGAGAGAACATTAAGAACGAAGGTTTAACTTAAAGAAAAAATGACTGGAGTGTTATTCATTAATCTGTTTACTAATTTTACACTTCCGCAAAGTGAAGTAGATTTTCCTTCTCTAGGTGTATGTATGACTGTACAGAAAGGCTTACCAGATCATCGGTTTAATGTTTTATCATGGGATGTTAATAGTTGCCTTTAACAAATTTGAAGGCAGATTGATGTTCTTTGCCCTGAATCCATTTTCTGCTGACTCTAGTGCTCGCGAAGCTTGGAGGGCCATCTCAGCATGGAGTTGGAGACATGTCATAGCCATCTGTGGTTGGATGGGGGTGGGGGATGGGGGGTGTCAGTCATCTAGTAGGTCACGCGCGTGTTGAAAAATTTAAACAATTTTAAGAAAAGCAAAGCAAAACACATCAAGTACAAACTACACAAGTAATACGAATTTATCACAGCAGCTTCTAGAGTAGGTAATGGAAGGTGGAAAAAAAGTAATAACCATTCATCCCAAAAGAAAATTTAAGATTAATTAGAAGTTGTGGTTTTCACATTCTATTGGTTCCCCAAAATGAATAATTCCGTTCAACTCAACAAAACATCTATGTTAGCCTTAGTTGAATGGAGGTTTTACTTTCTGTATCCTGCTCAACAAGCTTAACAGAATTTCAAAGCAGCCAAACAGATGCAGGAAAATCCCCTCGCCAACAAAGATAATTAAAATAAGTAAGACTTGGAGAAAGAATTGCAATCATTTTTCCATGCAATATGATTGTGATAACAAGAAAGGAAATGAACAAGCCATGCTCCTGCTAATTCTTTTCATCTTCCTTTATTATTCTGGCGAATGTTTTGAGTAGATTAATGGAAAACGAAATGACCTTTCTTTGATAAATGGCTTTGAAATGGGATAAGGATAAATAAGGATTTCTCATTTACAGTTCGCGGATGACACCATTTTTCTCTATGGATAGGGATGCAAAATAAATTCGATAATCTTGTTGGAATTGTGGAAATTTTTGACAAACTTCCAGGGCTAAAAATAAACATGACAAAAAGTGTTTTGATAGGCATACTGTTAAAGAGGATAAATTAACAAAAACAGAATTGGTTGTGCCGTTGGTACGTGGCCCATAGAAATACTTGGGTATTCCCTTTAGGGGAGACTCAAGATCCTTCTCTTTTGGGGGAAACCAATAATGGAAAGACTTTCCAAAAGATTGGATGGGTGGAAGGAAGGATGTATATCTAAAGGTAGGCTTACTCATGTACATTCAGTCCTAGAAAGTCTTCCCATATACTTTATATCTCTTTTTAGAAGTCCCATCAATTGCAAAAAATAAAAATTAAAAACATTAATGAGAAATTTTTAATGGGAAGAATTGGAAATTGGTATTTATTTCAAAAAAGACAGGTGGGTTAGGTGTGCGATTTTGAATAGTCGAAGCATGTATGTGGTTTAGAACGACGGAGTCCGAATTCATTCATCCAAAGTCCAAGCCATCGTCAACTGGCCAACCCCCACCTCGATATTCCAGGTGCGCAGCTTTTTATCATCAATTCTTAACCGAGTTCAGCACCTTAATGGCTTGGCTCTGATCACCAACCTGCTCAGCTACAGTGTTTCGTTGGACAAATGCGGTCGATCGGGCTTTTCGATGCATCAAAACCCTCATAACCACAGCCGCTCCAATACTAGCTCTCTCATATTTCACCCAAGTTTTTGAGTTGTTATGCGACGCCTGCAAGACGGATATCGATTCCATCCTAAGACAAAATGGCGAGCCAATCTCCTTTTTCAGCCAGAAGATCTACCGGGCCACCCTGAATTACTCGACAGAAAACTTGAAAATTTTATGTCATTGTCAAGGCCCTAAAGTTTTGGCAGCCTTACCTTCTACATTGGGAGTTCGTCATCAAGTCAAATTATGAGGCGCAACAATATCTACACAGACAGCAGCAAACCGACAAGCTAATTGGACGACTACCTCCAGCGGTACACATTCCACCAATAAGGGAGGGAAAACCAGGTGGCGAATGCTTTTAGTCGTCATAGTAATGGTTAGTTTTTTGGGATTGACGAGGTACGTGTCCTCTATATGGCAAATTCATGCGTTGGCCCCATCAACGCTAATTGTCAGTAGTAGCACAGTGGTGCTTTGGGGGACGTTTTTCTCCAGGACGGTTTCCTAGGAATCCGGTGCACAGCTCTTGCATACCAACTTCTTCCCTTCGGGAGAAGATTGTTGCAGAGTTTCACATTGTGGCTTAGCCAGACACAAGGGAGTTGTGCATACCCATTCAGCACTTTGAGATAAGTTCTTCTCTCCTAACAAGAGAAACAAAGTTTGTTCCCATTCGTCAAGTAGGTAAAGTAGGCATACGAACCACTTTAGCTTTCCCTTGGACTCTATTGGAGCAAAGCTAAGAAGGCGGCAAAATGGCGAAAGGAAAGGGACAAGGGCGTCTTGCTTGGCGCGAAGGCCGCTGGTTCGGTTCTTCTCTCCTAACAAGAGACGGGATACAAACGACTTCATCCGATGCTGTTACACGTGCTAGACGGTTCAGGGGAAAAACTCCAATGCTGGCCTTTACACCTCTTCGCCCATTCCCAACCGACCCCCCTAGAGGACATCTCTATGTGCTTCATTGTTGGCCTCCTTCATAGTTCACTAGCCCTGACTATATATTCATCGCCGTCAACCGATTCTCCAAGATGGCCCACTTAATTCCTTACTCGCACATTTCAAATGCTCCGCGGCATATTTAGGAGATTGTTCGGTTACATGGCATGCCCTGCAGCATCTCATCCAACAAAATGTCCTTTTCTATGGCCACTTTGGCGAACACTCTGGGCCTCGGATTTTCACCCCAGAACGAGGTCAATAGGAGCGTTGGAGATTTGCTCCGATGTCTAACCACAGATACCCCATGACATTGGAACATTGTGATTGCTCAAGCTCAATTCGCTTTCAACAATCCGTCGACTTAGAGAAGTTCCTCCCACAGTTTCGGCCAGCCCCTCAGTGGTTTGAGTTCGCCACCCTCATAGCTGACATAAACGAGGATGTTCCCACCCGCCTACAGCGTACGTGTGCAATGTGCAAGGATCACGCGAACGCCCACCGTTGCGTGCTCGTTTTCCGACCCAACAACTTAGTCATGGTCTATCTCCAGAAGGCTCATAGCCAGGACAAGAACCACAAGCCCAGATGCACCGTTTCGGGCCTTTCCCCATGGTTCTCTGCTGCGGGGACAATTCCTATGAGTTCGATTTGTCAGTTTGCATTTGCGTGAATCATACGTTCAAGGTCGCTGACTTTCACCTTTTCGCGGCACGCACATCCCTTTGATTCCTCTGCCCGAGCTAAAGGCCTCCCCGTTCGCTCTCAAGCTCACCCCGTCGAAGACATCTTTGACTCCAATTTTGTCTTCTCTTCTCCAACCAATTGTTGCACCCGATTTCTCATTGTGTGGCACGACCGCTTGCCAAAGATACAATATAAGGCCAATCTGCAGTGTATCCCTCCACACTTGTATAGGGACTATATGACGCCTTTTCATGTAGGGAGTGATGCTGGAGCACAAGTGTCGGGGATATTTTGTACTTTCTATTTTATAATTCCAGAGCCTTCCAGTAATGTCATGCATGATTCCCCAATGTAGCGACCTCACTCAAGACTTCGCCAATGACATCACTAGACCTAGAACCCTCCCCTTGCACATGTAAAAGGGACTACCTCTTATATTGTACTCGGTACTAATACTTTGAAAATGAAATTAGAGAGAGAGTCCATTTCATTAAATGTCGTTGTTATGCTATGAAGCACGGACAGTTCGTCAAAGGCGGCGTACCCGTGTCGGACACTCTCGCGGACACGACACTCCTCCGACACTCCACGTGGCGTGTCGAACTGATTTGGTATTTAAAAAAAGTCGGACACTTTTGTGACACTCCGCAAACACTTGTAGAGCAGTTATGGGAGTGATGACAAAGTTTTTGGTCTAGCCGGAAATTTTGATAAGTGAGGAGCAATAAGCACTTAAGCGCATTGAAAGTATTAATATTTATGTTTAAAATGGGTTCTTTTTGTATAATGATTGTTACTTGTTACTTTACTAGCAATGGAGTTAGTTGTGATACAAGACCTTATGTATATATGTAACTATTGACTTATGGTTCAAATGATTTTATAACATATTTGATCATGTTATTTTAGATAATTAGATAATTAGTTTGACTACTACTTTTTTTAGTGCAGATCGACACGTGGAATATTATTAAAAAAATCTTTATGTGCATCCGTGGCCCCAGCGTGTCGTGTCCTATTTTTTTAAAATTTTCCGTGTCGGCGTATCTGTCTCGTGTCAAACACGACACCCGTGTCCATGTCCGTGTCTGTGTCCGTGTCCGTGCTTCATAGTTATGTAATTTACTTTAATTGCCTCCACTCAATTGTATATCAATTTTAGCTAGTTAAAAAGGCAAAGCAAATGAAAGACTACAAGAATAACTTCCTTAAGGAGAAAAGGCAGGTCGAATTTTGAGAAAACAGCAGGTAATCTAACAGCATGGTCCTATGAAGAGAAACAAGGGGAAGGAGAAACGGAAACGGTTAAAACCAATCCTCATAATTTTGGTTAATTATGCTGATTTAGGCTGTACTTTAGATGTTTCTTCTGTCTTCCAAACTCTCCTCAAGTTGTATCCTATAATATTTTCACCTGTCACCTTAAGTTGTGATCCGATCATTAACGCACTGTAAATTAATTATATGCGGATCGCGTTGTTTCTTAAGTCAGGTATTATTGGCAATGAAATTTACAAACATTGTTTGGTGCATCATTCACAGGTTTAACTAATATGGACCTACAAAGAGGAAAACAACTGGAATTTGGAGAGAAATAGGAAAGAAATCTGGGACAGCTTACTGTGTAGCACTCTCTATTTGTGTCCGATTCAGCTACATAAAGAGCCCATGTGCGAACCCACTCAAGCCCTTTTGAAATTTCGGGATTTCCTTCGGCCAAGGCAGATGCTATATAAGAGGGATGGAGGGCCACCAATATGCATGAAGCTGCAAAAAGGACAGATTTTCTAACATATGATTCCACGTGATGGCATATCTCCCTGCATGAAAATAAGAGCAAGAGGCTCAGTGACATCTGTCCCAAAAATGGGTATGCCAAACAAAGTAACAAATAAATTGAATCTACAAATACACAAAACCAGCAATCACATACTGAGGCATGGGGGTATATATATATATATATAGAGAGAGAGAGAGAGGCAGGATCAAGTGAGGTCCTAAGTTGCGGACCAATTTTGAAAAAATAATAAAAGAAAATATTGGCGGCTGAATTTTTTTACAGGGTATCTAAACATTCCATGGATGCCCTCAAAATAAATTCAGCTCAAAATAAATTTTTTAACTATTTCAAAAAATTCGGTCAAACATATGTCAGTTTTTAAAGTTAAAAACTGACTTGTATTGACCGATTTTTTTTAAAATAGTAAAAAAATTGTTTTTGACTCATTTTTTTTACAGTGTCAATAGAATGTTTAAATACCCTGTAAAAAAAATCAGCCCCAAAATATTTTTTTTACTATGTTTTCAAAATTGATCCGCAACTTAGGACCTCACCCAGCTGCGGATCCAGGATTATTTTTCACAGGGGGCCAAATTAAAAAATAAATTAAAAATAAAAAAATCATCAAAAAATATAAAAATTGAAGCATAAAAAGAGTCATAATATTAGGATTGGGAAAATGTCGTATCATTTCATACATAACCAAAAATCGAAAATACAAGTGATTGTTTACAATAATTCCTTTCGCGGCTTCATTTTCTGAAAATATTCAAGGATATCTTCCTTGTCAATATTGTTGAAATGTCTTGTTCAATGTACGTCACCATAAAATCATTCATAAATTCATCTCCCATTCTGTTACGTGGTGAACTCTTGATAATCTTCATTGCAGAAAATGCCCTTTCGACAGTTGCAGTTGCAACGGGTAAGATTAAAGCAAGCTTTACAAGCAAATAAACTAGTGGAAACAATTCATGCTTCTTAATTTCCAAGGAAAAGCATGATTGCCTGCAAGTATGCTCGTCGAACAATATTTATCCGCTTAGAATCACCACTCGTAAATATTTTTCCTCAAAATGGCATCTGATGGGAGATCATCTAAATTGAACTCTATAGAAGGGGAGTCATTTGTTGAAGGTTGTGTTTTTTCTTCCATTTGTACATTATTTGACCCCACATTTTGTGACTGCATTTCAGATTGAGAATAAGTTTCATCGCCCCTTTTTCTTTTGAAGTATTTTTCCATGTCCCCTAAAAATACATTTTAAATAAATTAACAACAAATATTTATGTATATTATTACAACAGATATTAATATTATAAATGGTATTATTTGAGTCTTGACTCTTGACTACATAATTTATAATTTATAAATAATAGTAGGTATATAGAATAGAATGAATGGGGATGTTTTAGCAGCAACGCAGGGGAGAGGAGGGGAGATACCTGGAAGGCTGGAACGGGCAAGGCAAGGCAGCAGCGGCCGCCGGCAGGGGATGTTAGCAGCAAAGCAGGGGCTGCCGCTCCCAGCTTGAGGCAGATTTGGGCGAAAATGGAGAGGGGAGGAGAGGGGAAATGGAGAGGAGAGATGAGAGGGAAAGGGTTTAATATTTCGGGGGAGGTGCTGTTCGTGTGAGAGAGAGAAGAGGCCCCGTTTTCTAAGGTAGGGTTTAATATTTTAAACTATTTTATTTTATCCTAAACTTCTAAAACCTTATTAACATAACCTTTAACTTTCTACTTATACATTTAGCACCCTTAGAAAATTATTCTCGGTAATTTTTTTTTTTTAAACTCAGGAGGGACGGCCGCCCCTCCCCCCCCCCCCCCCCGATTCGCCCCTGACCTCACCTGATCTTGTTTGTATATTATCTTAGGGACTTAGGGTATCCGGGCATTGTATGGGACCTAACTAATCCCCAAAGGTACTTTTAGATGCTCCAATCCGCATGCATTCCGTGCCGACTAGATTTTTTTATTAACCAAATGCATACTTTGTGTCATATACATCCTCATGACCCATATAAAGAAACAATACCCATGTAAACTGATTTTCAGTACCTAGAGCTTAACATGTCCAAGAGGGGAAGAGACAAAGCAGATGCTTCTGGATGGTTGGCTGCACACTTCATACAAACGCCAAGCATGTAGATAAGTTTCCCCAGGACTATAAAATCCCTACCAAGCAAGTCAAGGCCCTGCCTTTTCTTATCAAATCCCTGCATGGCTGGAAGCATAAACGCGGCTGCATATTGAGGAAACTTATTCTGAGACCATTCCAACTGATTTTCATGTCTATTATCTGATCTGAGGCTCCATCGGCGTGACTTTCCTTTCTTGATCTGACCTCGTTTGGTGGGAAGTTCTCTCTCGTAAGAGTAAGACCAATTCAATGGAGTCCCTGTTGTTGGGACCTCTCTCCAGGAACCTGCTCCAGGTGGCCCTATGCTACTGGGCATAAACCATGGCTGCGTCTCTGAAACGGTTGATATGAGGGATCTTGACAAATGTTTCGGTTTTATAGTTCTCATGTCAGCAAGCTCCTGTGCTGCATCTGTCATTACGTCTAGAATCTGTATCCGTTGGCTGACATCTACATTAGGTGAATATAAAAGTTTGTTTAAAGCATCAAGAGATTCAAAAGGACAGGTGGCAATCAGCGCAACCAGCGCCTTTTGCCTCTTTTCTTCAGCTGACTCGTCTTCCTCTTCTACAGCAGAATCGGAGCAACGGACTTGTACGAGAGTTCTAACCAGATCACCTGCTACGAACCTAAGTTCATCCGGCGATGCTCGAACGAGCTTTTCAGCAACATCAAGAGCCCTTTCAACCTGCAAAATAAGATATGCATAATTAATTTTATAGGAGGAATCTTCTTTCACAAACTTTTCTAGCCCCATAGGAAACCTGATTAGTAAATGAATTTATTAGGATCCGTTGCCAGGAACAGAAGAATTAATTAGGTGATTTTGACATTCGCAATTTCAAAGTGGGAATCCAAAAACAGGACCTATTTGTCATTTGGACCAATCATGACCACCAATCAGTTGTCCTATTCAACAGAGTAGAAATATCAAAAAATGGGATTTCGTAGTTGGGGAAAACAACTAGTTAGAAGACCCACATTGACCAGATCCAATTTTTTTGGAAGAACTTTGAAGAGGAAAGCCATTAGTAAACAAGAAAACTTACGCCATCCGCATCATCAGATTTTCTTAGTGCTGCAACCACATCAACCAAACGTGAGAAATTTCTTTTCAAATCTGCATCGTCATCTGCTAAATCATAAGGCTGTAAAGATGTGTCGCTCGAGGTTTCAGATTTCTCACTATCACCCTCATCCTCATCATCATCATCTTCATTGAACACCGATCCATTATTTAGAGTTGCTGGATCAATAACCTCATCTGGATCAATCAACTTGAACTCTGACAAAATTTTCTTTCTAACTTTCACATTTTCGGCCATCTGGCAGTCAGACATGCTCTTAAATTCAATTTCTGCTGCCGAGGTATTACACCCTTTATCTTGACTAACATCCTTTTGCGTGCATCGTGATGCAGACAGAGTCCCTTTCTCAGGAATTGCTAACCCAAACTCCCAGTCAATACGCTCCTCACTGCAGTTATCATCTAGATACAGAGGGTTTTGGGGGTCAATTACTTTAGAAAATACTAAAGCAACAGCACTAGCCATTTTGCGAACCATATAGGAAGGACTCTCCAGTCTACCTGCCAAGAATAAAGGAAATAACTAAGCAAAGCAACACAAGTCTGTCACACAGCAAGATAGGCTATCAGAGTAGCAAGGAACGAGATTTTACAACTAACTCCTTGCAGAATTGAGTGCATTGCATCCTTAGTTGCATCTAAATCTGCTTTTGACATATTTTCCAGCAAAAGGCCTACGGCGGCAGTAATGTCTGAATCTCGTATTAAGGAGTCACATAAGCAGAAAAAAAAATGCTAAAAAAATGAAGCATGGCCCAAGCTCCGGGATATCCAGAAGAGAGAATTATAGAAAAATTGATGTGTTTGTCTTTCAATGGGATATGCGAGAGAAACAGTAAGAAAATGCCATTCTAAAATATGTAAATATATCACAGCTCAGTCCACTCCCAAAACTAGTGGGAATGTTTTGTTCAAAAAGATAAGGGGAAAAAAGGATACAAACTTGTTGTTCTAATGGAGCGGACTGCACAAACTCTCGTTGGGACCATACTACTACAAGACGTTGAACTGTCTCAATTAGACCACGAGTAGTATGATCTTTCGTGACAGAATCAGGAGGGCATTCAAGAACAGCAAATTGAAGGACCCATCTAAGGCAACAGACAGGAAATACTTTCCAAAGTAAAAACTTCTCCACAAACATTGCTCTGAAAAACAAAAAAGAAATGTTGAAGATCAAAATTTAGTATGATAAAAGGCAACACTAACGTGGTCATGGAATGGCAAAGACTCCTCTGTTATTTGCAAGTGGAAAGAAAATATACATAATTTGATGTTGAAATTAACCAAATTAGACTCAGGACCTGGATATTTATTTTAGTCTTCTAATGCATATTCAAGGAATCGTAGGGCTCACACAATGAACATACTGACTAACTTATTTTATTGATTGGTACTCTTTCAATTACTCAGGCATGGGTGTTAACAGAGCAAAAGTTATTGAGCTCATAAAATAAAGTAATGCTCCACTGGAATTTTGCTCCTTTTACAAGAAATAATTAATGTTACTGAATCAAAATTTATGCAATGTAGAGGCACAGTGGGGGGAGGAGATCTTCCCATCACAAACCTTACTGATGTTTGACGCTTGTAACTCCGATGAAACAGTACCCAGAAAATCCAGTAAACTTCAACATCACTGGCATTTTGAGCAGCTAGCTGATGCAAGAGTTGTTCAGATATTCTTTCTACAGCATAGGAGTCTTTAATTGCCTCCATCATCTTTAACCAGAACCGGAAACCAGGTTCTGACTCAATTATTTCACTAACAATCGAATCAGTCTTTGGCAATACAAAGAGCCTAACATGATTAAGAATCTGTGGGATCACTACACTTAGCAGCACATCTGCAAGCCATGAAATTAACTTTTTCAAAGCACTATATTATCCAGCATAAAATGATGGGAGAAATAAAGTTATTGAAGAATATTTTTATTTATAATAAGCTATGAAGCGCGAATACTATACCTAGGGATACAAATCCATATCCGATGCTTATCGAGTATGGATAAGCGTCCCATGCGCTCTGATACGTATCGGATATGCATTTTGAAGTATCCTGATGTTAATTGATTTTTTACATATTTTGGATACGCTCGGATACATTTCAGATACACTCGACTACATTTCAGATATGCTTGGATATATTCAGATACGTTTTTTCCCCTCTATACTTTTTTTTGAGTTGGTGCTCTATTTTTTGTGACCAGTACTCTAGAGTTACCCTGTTGTGATCTGTTGTCATTAATACTCTGTTTTTGATGATTTGAGTCGTTATTCATTTTTGTTGAAAATTATTGTGGCATGTTGGATTAGCGAGAGACTGCATAGTGCTAGACAGAACTATTTTTGTGTGATAAATATTTCATTTTCTACTCATCTGTAATATATATGTGGACATCATTGTTTTCGGTAAGAAACAACCCTAATCTTCATCTCCATTATGCGCAGTGTTGGTCTGCTGGATAACACTGTTTTGGGGAAAAAGACCGTGAGTAGTTTAGTTGAATCATTTTCAAAAAAGTATTATATATATATAATACATACTGAACAGTTCTGGCGCGGACTGAAAAAACAGAGTAATTTTTTAAAATACCAGAAAAATAAATTTTAAACCAAACTTGGTGAAGATGATCTCCAGTGAGGAAATCATCTATAAATAATTTCATCAAAATATTCAACCGGGGAGTGGGTGAAATGCAAAGTTGAAAGTTTATATCATCATACCAACCACTCCCGTTCAAATTTTTTGAAGAAACTATTTGTACATGATTATAGAGATCATCTCCACCAAGTTTAGTTGAAAAATACTTTTTTTAGTATCTTAAAATTTGGTCCTTTTTATGGTCCGCACCGGAACGGCGCTGTGTATATATGATGTATTCCAACATATCCATATCCTAGCTTTTTGGAATAATGCGTATCGACATATCCGTATTTTATCGTACCTGTATTTCGTATCCATGTTGAGATTGGTTCTTCTTAGACAACAAGTCATTCAAAATCTTGGCCCAAAAATAATTAGTAGTTTAACTGACTTAAGTGTCCCCAAGTTATTACCCCCGCAGAAGAGGCATCAATTGTGTTATTCATGAACACACACAATACAAATTACTCTACCGGTAATTCCACTGAAGCATCAGGACAGAAGCATCAGTAAAAGAAGAACTACGTCACAAGCCATGGCTTCTAGAGTCCACCAGAAAAATAAATGATTCCTAGAATCCACAAGGAAAAAAGGTGATAAAGTTATCTAAATAGGAACAACAATTCAAAGCACCGATTAAACTTGTGTCTGCTTACAAGTTACAACGAAGCAACATAGATCCATTTATAATATTAAAATCCTAAAACTACAATAACTAGGATTGTTCATAAGATACTCAAGTGAACTCCATTAAGAGAACCAAAATTAATTGGTAACAAATTATATAACAAAACCATCCAAAACTAATATATTAGACTCTTAAGAAAACAATGTCCCTAAAAATAAAATCCTAGATTACATAATAAAAATACTAAATTAATATAAATTTATGTTGACGACGCAGCATTAATAACCCCTCTCAAAACCCTAGTCTAAAAGTTAAATGGGAAGATTAAAAACTTGGAGCATTTATATCTTCTCATATTGATACTCTTCAAATCTTGACACTTTATAAAAATGAAAATAAAAAATAGTACTTTCAATTTGCCGATGAAATGTACAAATTGAGAACTAAGAGCATTGCCAGGAATTTTAATTACCAAAAAAAAAAAGAGTGATGTATAGTTTAGTGGGGTGGCAATTTGATCTAAACTACCAGAGCCCAATTTCTCTTTTTAATTCATCTCAAAAGTAATAGTATTGTTTACAAAAAGAGGTCAGTGGCCTTATTTATAGGCCAAGTAATCTTGATAGCCAAGATAACCCTAATTGGGTAAAATGACTAAAGAGGACACACTAGAATATTCCAAGGAAATATTACCATCAACTACATGTACTAACTAAAAGAGAAAAAATTACTAAACTAAAAATGAATATAAAAATAAACAAAAATACAAATAATTGCCAAGAGCCCGTGTACATCATTCTCCCCCGCTTGAAAAGGCTTGTCCCGTTCGTTGGAGGTTGGCGGCAAGGGAGGAAAGCAACCATCAGCGGACTCCCCCACTTGAAAGGGATGGCATCATCTGAAATGTCCCGAGTATCGACTAGCTAAAAGCAATGGGGAGGAGTCATGAAGTACAGCCACAGTTAGCGAGCAAGAACACGACCTCAAACTTTGCCACAATGAAAACTAACCAATGCCTCAGGTTGGGCCAACAGTGTCAAATGTGGTCCGAGTCTCCTAAAATGAGCACCCTCGAGGCTAGGCACTTCATCAGGACCTCCGAACGATCCTTAAAATCCACCCGCAATGGATCCACATGCCCCCGATCAATCGCGTCCACCCAGAGCAACATCCCATCCTAACGAGAAATAACCGGCAAACTATCCCCATCAAGGTCGTCTCATCATCATCCACAAAGAGTGGAAAAAAATTAGTCCTACATTCATATGACCCCACATCGTGAAAATGTGTGTGAGTCACCCAATCATACTCAACAATATATTAAAGGAATCTCCAATGCACAACCCAACCTCTTCTTCTATGAAGAGATGTTAGAAGTCCTCAAGTTCAAAAGCCTTTAAATCGCGAAACCAAGTACAAGTAATCCATTTGTCTCCTCAAAAATGGGGAAGAATTCACAAGGAAGGTACTTGGGGCCCATGCCATCCTATGACTAGTCCTCGGCATCCTCGGGGAAGTCATCACCAAGCGTGATCGAGTAGCTAGCATCATCGACGTACACGAAAATGACGACGGCCGAATGGGGATACCTCACGGCTGAACATAGCCAATACATCGAACCTAACGCCTTGCACATTCGCGCACCCAATGATCACGCGTCACTTCTAACTCAAGGAACGAACAACAAGCGCTGATTTAGGAGGCGGTAACACTCCTCATACTCGCCGAGAAGATGGCGTTGAATTGGAATCTTCGAAACTCTCTATATAGACTGTCACCTACCCGGTCCAATCGTCGATGTGAGCTTAAAGTTCTTCAATGATGGTCAGCTTAACCGCTCAAATTCGGCACAAACCTACATATCATAATCATGATTAATATCACCACCTCCATTCCACAACAAATCAAAACGTGAATAAGTGTCAGGGAAGGACGTCAGGCTTGAATTGGGGGTTGGGGAAAATGCAAGGGTTGAATCGTGATTTTGGGGAAATGCGGTGGCTCAAATGTGAATTTCAAAAGTTGGGAGGATGGTACGATATGATGGTAGCGAGGGGTTTACAGCAGAGATATCTTTGATGAATCCAATTCAGGACTAGAGTTTTCAACTACTTGAGGGGACTGTATGCGCGACACTGGACAGGCAGCCACGAGGCGCCCTCCGACCGATGTCGATTTTGGAGAACGCTTTCCAACTCTAGCAAGCATGGTTTAAAGTTGCGGTATCGGTCTATGACGCAAACGCTCAATTTTTGACTCGGTATTGATATCGGTCTCAGTCTCGGGCGATACGCATCTATACACTATTTAGAGAACTAAAAAATTGAAAAAAAAAACAAAAAAGTTTGAAATATAAGAATAATAACATAGCTCAATTAGAAAAGTACAAAATCATCATTTAATATGCATAACATTGTCTAATTGTTTATACCGAATCATCATTTAGTATGCATAACATTGTCTAAATCAAAATATATATTTAGTAATATATTCTTTGTGAATGTTATAATAGCACCTATTACTAATTAAGGATATATATAATGTAAATAATTATACACTTTAAGGATAGATGAATAATGATACATTTAATACAAATTAAGTATATACAAAAATAAGGTTAAATGGGAGATAACCCCTTTAGTAATACTACAAGAAAAGAAATGAGAGAGATAACCCAAAAAACCCAATTTGTAATCACGAAACATCATATACCCTGTACCGAATTGAAAGCGATTGCTCCGATCGTGACATGGATGCAAAATCAAGGTTCAATTGAGTGAGTTAGAAGCTGAGATAGAGAGATCAATGCTTAGTAACTTATACCATCTCGATCGATATATCATCGAAATGGGTCGAAACTACCGCGATATCACCGAAATGGGTCGAAACTACCGCGATATCGCCGATATGGGCCGATTCTACCACGATATCACTGATATGAGTCGATACTACCGAGAAAATACCGATATCGGGTCGATTCACACCAAAATCGAAAACTCAACTCGTAACTCGGAATCGGATCGGTGGGTACCGATACCCAGTCAACTCGGTCGTATCGTCGCAGTATCGGCCTTGACTTTGAACCAGGCTAGCAAGACTACCAGGTGGTCTCACCTGTGTTTAGGCGGCCATTTGGGTGGGTTTCGACAGTATATAGGGGTCAGATTTAGAGGAGTGGATCGTCGGTTCCCTCAAGTATTACCGATAGCTCTACAATAACTACGACGACCACATCAAGCACAAGCATCGCTCTGATACCAACTTGATGTGTAATTAGGAGTGAAAGCGATTTAATCTAAACTACACAACAACAACATGATTTGGAGGCCAAGGGCCTAATTTCTCTCTTCAGTTCATCTAGTGATTAGAAAAATGAGGTCAGTGGCCTTATTTACAGCCTAAATAAATCTTGTTAGTCAAGATAGTCCTAAAAGGTAAAATGACTAAAGGGGACACACTAGAACATTCCAAGGGCATATTACCCTCAACTACCTATGCAAACTAACAAAGAGGAAATTACTAAACTAGACATGGAAATAAAAATAAACAAAAACACAAATAATTGTCGGGAGGCTCGTGTACATCATTAATGATGGGTCTAAACACTTACCATTGTACTGATTTATTCTCACATACACAAGAGGTGAGTCTGCCTCGTAGAGCCCAAGCCCAACGAGCCTTGGCCCATTCAGGTTATAATATGCTCTTCATTCTCCAAACCTGAAAGGGTTGCCACTCATGCAACTCGAACCCATGACATCTCTAATACCAAATAATGGGTCAAACACTTACTGTACCACAAGCTATAGATATAAGTAAAGTCGCAACTTTATTCCCATATACACGAGAGGTGAGTCTGTTTCATGGACCCAAGCCCATGGGCCTCGGCCTCTTGCATCATTCTCCCCACCTGAAAGATTGTCACTCTTATGACTTGAACCCATGACCTTACTCTTATCAATGTTTAAAAAGGCACGAAGCGGAGGTGAGGCGAGGCCTAAGCCTCGAGGCGCGCTGAGGCGTAAGACTAACATTTTTGGAAAAAAATCAACAAAACATTATTTAAAAAAATCAAAAAATAATGTAACATTACAATTATCATTGAAAAGATCCATAATTAATATCGCTAACACTAAAAAAGGTATAAAATCAGCTTTACCATCAGAAAATAGTGTACCATCATCACATAATAAATCATTTCATATATGTTGATTAATGATTGTGTACCAAAAAAATATTTTGTAATTATATTTAATTAAATAATATGTATATATAATCAATACATATATATAATATTAGAATATATTAATCAATATATATAACTATTTAGTATATTTTGATTAATAATTGTGTACAAAAAAATGTATGAAATAAATTTATCGATTACATAATCAAACGGGTAATATATATTTTTATCAATTGCATAATCAAATTGATACAGATTTTAAATTTAAAACACTAAATTCACTTTAAAGTACTAAAATTTAATAGTTTATTTTAAAAGTAGTTAATTATAAAAAATTAATTTAAAATAATAAACAGTAGCAGCTAGGTTCACTATTAAAACAAAATGAACGGAAAAAAAGATTACAAGTTGATAAAAATATTAAAACAGAAGAGAAAGGGAAAAACAGACTAAGGGTTACGAAAAATATTAATAAACTCTTTCGGAAAAAAAAACATATCAATTAAAACAGAGGAAAAAGGGGAAAAACATATAACGGTATTAGGGTTTTTACATAAACAAAGGCACAAATAAGACACTGAAAACAAAAAGTCCAAGAAACAGAGTCGCAAAGACCATGAAGGACCAGATACTCAAAGAAACTGGTGAACAAAGACCATATTGAGGAAACAGAGTCGCAACGAGCATACAGAGTAAATTCAGATCAAATCGACCATCAGAGATCAAATCGAGCAGTAAATACAACTGCCGACAGGTAGGTTTTGATGTTTCGTCCTTTTTTGTTTAGTTTTTTTTGTTCGGAACCCACTATGCCTTGTCTCTACATTCCTTAAGACGGACCGACTCTAACTCTTAAGGCGTAAGCCTCTTCTGCAACAACTGACCTCAGGTCGCGCTTTTATTGATTTTTAAAACATTTGCTCTGATACCAAATGATGGGTCAAACGATTACCATTATTTATATACACAAGAGGTAAGTCTGCCCCATGGAGTCCAAGCCCAGCGAGCCTCGTCGTTAAAATATGCTCTTGCATCATATAAAGAGAAAGAAATCAAGGAAACAAGAAAAAGCCTATCCTAAATACACAACCACATCCCTTCAATCATAAGCAATACAACGATCATTTCAAATTGCTAAAAATGTTTTGAAGAAGATGCCTAAAGCTGTCATCCACTTTTTCCTAAAAACTAAAAAGTTCTTATATTTCTTTCCCACCACACTTTCCACGCTAGGGCCGACAAGACACACCTCCAAATAGTCCCATCCTTCTTCTTGGATCCATAATCGATAGCATTCACCATTATAGCCTCCTTCCAAGAATTGGGAAATTCGCCCTCCACACCAAGTTCCGAAAAAATCTCTCTCCACAAAAACTAGTGAAGGCCCGATACCAAAAAAGATGATTAGTATTCTCACCATCCTCTTTGCATCAAAAGCACCAATAAGGAGGAAGATAAATATTAAAAACAAAAACCACCATATGACTATAGACAAAAACATTAGGCACCTTTTCTTGGTAATAACCATGTGTTAACCTTTTCCTTAGCAATCAACCAAACAAAATTTAAAATTTGGCCTGAACATCCACCTCGTGTTCAAAAACTGCCACTAAAGAAGGAGGATCAATAATTCAAAGAAAGATCTACCGGAACGGAACGTACTCCCAAAGAAGACAAGGAAGCATTATGATTCAAAGATCATCGATAAATATGAGCATAAAAAGCGTGCAAAACAGGACACCAAACCATTTGTCCTCCCGAAATCGAATATGGTTCCCAAACCCACATGAACTAATTAAATAAGGAAATAATTGTTGATTTGTTATGCACTAAGTGCAAACCCAACATCATAAGATGACATCGTCAAGGCTTCCTATAATACCATGGAAACAGAGATAGACGCCGCTTTCACAAGAATGTGGAAGATAAGAAGTCAAACATTTAAGAAGGAAAAGAAGCCTGTTGGGGATGCCTGACACTTCATATTGTAATGCTTGTAATATTTTGGATTACCTGTAGACCCTCGCCGACAAATGCGGGCAAATGCCTCCCCGACAAACATCATGGTACCATCAACATCACTATTGTCAAAGCTAGCTGTGCCATCAGATAAATTTTTGTCCCGTTCTTCTGCTTCAGCAAGAAGTTGAATAGTAATCTGCTTGAAGAACAAACTGAGATAATCTAATTAAGAATAGACAATATCTGAGGAATAGACAATAATTAATAAGGTCTAAATGATAAAAATGTAACTATCTCTCTCTCACGCTAGCACACACGCCCGCAATCTTAGCAAAGTTAAAAAAAAATGAGGATACTAGGATGTAAGTGAAGTTGGGGCGTCCCCTCGTACTTTGTCAGGAATAGATGTAACAAGCTGTACCATCCTAGAGATAACAGGCTTGAGCTCGTCATTGCTAAGATCTTGAGCCTGGAAGCCAGAAAATTCTCTAACCATCTTAATTACACCGTCATTTTCAAGCAAGCAAAGTGCAAGTAATCTGTCATCAACATAAAAAGCGGAATTTAACACTCTATTAGCTTACAGTGGTACCGTACTAATATGACACCAAAAGGAAAAGGAGAAAAGAGAAACTAACATGGCTATATTGTACTATCATTGGACATGTCATCATCATTTATGCTGCATACAGTAAATATCTTTGCACACAGCATCAAAATGGACTAGGAACTCTACTAAAAAAATAACAAAAATAAAAACATAAAAAAAAGAGAGAGAGAGAACAGAAAAGCTCATGTATCATACGAAGTAGAAGCATTTCTCAAACCGAAATAAATATATCAAATATAGGTGTCCGTACCTCTGACAATAAACAAGAAAGTGGAAATAAAATAAATCACTTAACCCTTTTTTTTACAAGTAGAACCCTGTTATTACATGGATAGCTCATGTATTACACTTGATCATATTGTTACTTGACAAATCAGTACAAATAAACAACACCACATGATATGCCGAATAACTTCTATACATTCATAGCATTTACATAGATCCACGGCTTTATAAATATCTTACAGGTATTCTTCGAGAGAAACAGTATTATGAAATGGACCATATAACAAGGTCAAGTATAAATTTAAAGAAAAAACAATTCTTTCTTGTGCATTGTTTCGCAATACACCACTAATAATTGGGAAAAAATGGGTTGTATTGTTGAGTAGTGCTTTATTAAGAAAAAAAACACTTCTAATTGCAATAATCCAAGTCAGGTGTGTAAAATGAATTAAGCAACCGGGATTTTGGGACTCATGATAGACATTATGGGTGGAACAAGTAATGGACTACAAGTTTTTGCCCAATACCTCTCAGCATTTGAGCAGACAGGACTGATGCCGAGCCTCTCATGTCCATTTTTCTGTAGACAAGGGACTAATGTCTGAAGAACCTCAGTGGCAAGCCCATTGACGAAGAACGCATCATAGACATGTTTCCTCGCAGAAATCGGAAAACAAGCCAGCCAATTGGGAGCAACATCTGCACGTTATGAAAATTAATATTAGAAAACTTGGACAGGGATTCACTGGTATCAAACATCTGTACATGAAGAGTTCAATGCTTAGAACAAGAAACCCTTTTCACACGCAGGGATGAAGCCAAGACACAGATGAGATCTTATGTTACCTCAATTTATATACCACTGGCTAGAAAACCTTCTACAACCCAACTAATGTTCCCAAATTAAGATTCCTGTTTTCCTTTTATATTAGTACTGAATTAAGACTCTTGTTTCTAAAATTAGTATATAAAACTAGGTGAGATAAGCTCTCAATTCTCTTTTCTTCTTCCTTTTATTTTGTAGATATTATAATCAAAGGCAAAAGAAGGGCTCGTTTGGTTCAAGATTTGAGAAGATAATGGAAATTTTTATTCCAGGAACTCTTGGAAACTTGAATTCCTTTCCATTATTTGGTTCATACAAGAATTCTCTTTTCCCGACATTTAAATTTCATTTCCCACATTTGGTATAACAAAAATTGGAAAGGAATAAATATCATTCAACTAAAATATACTCCTACTTGATTTGAGTGTGTGTGCGCGTGCGCGTGCGAGCGTGAGTGTCTGGTGAGTGTGTAAGGTTGTGTGTGAAAGTGTGCGTGTGTGTATGTGTGATGGAAAGAGAGGGGGGGGGAGTGTGTATGAGAGAGAGAGCGTGTGTTCGTGTGAATGTGTTTTGTGAGAATGAGTGTGTGTTTATGTGTGTGTAATAGAATGTGCGTGCAGGTGTGTGTGAGAGAGAGAGAGAATGTGCATGTATGTGTGTTTTTGTGAGAGAGAAAGAGAGTGTAAGTGTATGAGAGAGAGAGAGTGTGTGTGAGTTTATGTAAGAGACGGTATTGCTGTCTCACCACAAAAGTAAGCTAGAATTTTCAAGAATATAGCATTCCCGCCATTATAGAGGGGAGAGGAAAATTCCAATTTTGTGGGTATTCTAAATACAAAGAATTCTAAATTCTCCCCAAATTTCCAACCAACCATTGTAATTCTAATCCTAGAGGAGGGAAATTCTAAATACTTGGAATCCTAAATTCCCTTTCCAAATCTCGAACCAAACGAGGCCTAAAGGTTTTAAAGGAGGGGCATAGGCCCCTAACCAATGGTAAACTAAAAAAACTATCAGCTCCGAAGCCAATTGCAACAAACTGGTAGGTTTAGAGCAAAACCTTGAAATTAGAGGCAAAAAAAAAAGAAGATTACAGGAATTTACTGCAGAGAAGTAGAAATGAGATGCACTAGACTCGGTAAACTTACCGTAGAGCAAAACTCTAGCGAGTGTGGCAAAGCCAGTGCCTCTGTAAAACAGCTGCCAGCAATGATCCCTCTCGTGGGTAGAAGGCACTTCCGCATTAAGTACCTAGTTACATCAAATTATCATCACGACTTTTGACAACATAAATAGATAGATTATTAAGGTTAATCACAAACCTCATCTCTGTAACGCTTATCAATGCTACCTGCAAATTCCAACAGCCATTAGTTTAGTGAGGTAGAATTTGAGAGGTAAATGAGAAGTGAGGTGTTTGGCGTTGAATGACCTGAGAAGGCTCGGGAGTGGAGAGGGAAGAGGAGGAGGGCGAGGGAATGGAGGGCGCAAATGAGTTGATCCACATGTTTGGCGTCGTTTATTGAAGCGATCACTTGTCTAACCTTTTCCATTATTGATGTCTCCATTTCTATCCTCTTTTTCTCACTCTCATCTTCACCTTCCATGTTCTAGGTTTGCTTTTCTCAACTAAAATCATTCATCAATTTCAATTACAGCCGTTTTTAACGGTGTCGTTTTCGGAGGGGTTTAGCGGCGTATCTAATATGCAACAAAAAGATGACAAATATATTGTAAATGTGAAATGCTTTGTGTCCCAAATAATCCTCTAAATTCTCCTCCAAATAGCATTAAGTGTTATATCATTGTAAATATTAGAGTAAACTAATCCATTACTCCTCCCCACCTTTTTATTTATCTTAATTTCATCCTTTTTTTTTAATTTCATCATCAATATTTGATTTTGTCTCAATTTAGTCCATATATTAACTATTTTGAATATATTTAACTATTTTATCCTTCTTTATTGAAAAATAATAAAATGGATGTCATAAATTTTGAAAAATAAACTATTTTATTATTATTATTTTGGGATAAAAAAATTATTCGAGAATAATAATAAAAAAATATTTTTTTTTATTCTATCTCGGTTGTTTTTAATTTTATAACAAAAAAGCAGTAACAATCCACGATATGACCAATATGGTCCCCTGCCACGAAAGAGATTGACAAAAGGCTGCTGCCATTGAACAAGGTGGTAGCGGCCTTATGCTTATATCCCCCCCCCCCCTCTTTTATCAGTCACTTGTCACTGCCTTGTCCTAGATAGGTCGCGGCACGTACCGGGTTGATCTACCCAGTAGGCCACAGCACCTTCAGATAGGGGTGATAATTCACTACACCAAAACTGTCAATCTGGCACGCTTGGACAAAGAGAATCTGGCACGGTTTTAAACCGTGCCAAAATTTAGCACGGTTTCTTAAAAATCCGGCGCAGTTTTTAACCGTGCCAAATTTTGGCACAGTTTAAAAGCGTACCAAAATAGTCCCAAATTTAATAAGATTAAATAAAATAAAAAAATTGTTAAAGTCAAAGACTTTTCATTTTGATTTGGTCCCGCTCATTCTCACGCCATTCATTCAATTATCCTCTCCTGCTCTTCACCTAATCTCGATTGTTCGACGAACCGAGATCTCTGCTCAACAGATTCCTAAGCTAAAGCTCATGATGGTATAGGGGATGAACATAAGGGAATTTGTTTCGGCGAACAAAGATCGTCTTCCACCATTTTTCGACGATCTCTGCTCAACAGAGTTATGGACGACACCAGAGATATAGGGGATGAACAGAAGGGAGGTGATTTGTCGCAGTTCCGCGCTCGTCAACTGTTGTTCTAGGCCTTTGCTCCCGTATTGATGGCACCAAAAAAACAGTGGCAGACTTGGCGCTATAGGTATCTACCAATACCCTTTCGAGATGGGAATCAAAGACAGCGTCTTCAGAGGTATCTACTAATACCCTTTCGCATTTAAATTCTCCTTAATTGTTTGGAATTTCTTCTTCTTTGGTTTGGATTTGGAATTAGGGTTAAGGTTAAGGTTTAGTTGAGGTGTAGGGTAAGGAGATATTATACGTTAGGACCTGAATTTTTTTTTTGTTTTAATTGTACTGTTTGTTTAAGTTATGTTAGGGTTTGTACTTTTTAAAATCATATAGGATTTGTATGAGAGAACATTGGAGAAAGATGAGTCAGGGAATTTGTTGAATCTAATATCACGAAGACAAATTCAAGGCACAACACGACACATGCGTCAGTTATTCGTGTAATATTTTCGTGTTTGCATCATATATTTTATCAAATAAATAATTGCTTGAAAAGGTCAGGTTCCCCTTTTTTATGTTGTGTTATATACGTAGTGTTCGTTGAAATGACACAGAGAAATTTAGAGCGAAAAAAATTATAGTTTCTCTATGTTTTGAGTTTCTATATAGAATCTATATTGATAATTTTGTTTTCAATTTTTCATTTCCCCTTTTATTATATCATGTTTTTATATGTTTTGTTATCGAACCACAAAACGCACTGATGTAAGAATTAATGACATCCTCGCCATACACACTGATGTATTTCTGAGAATTAATCATGATATAGGATGCATAGTATATGAATAATGAATTTTCTTAATAACCCACCAATGCACAAGTAAGATATGGAACAAATAGCACAGCATAAACCCACCTTTATGCTGATCAAGACACGTGACGCAGAAGTTGCATTATTTAATAAAGCCAAAAACTTTGTGCTAATGTGAAGCTACAATATATGATTGAAAGAACCTGTTTTAACTCTCTAGTGAAGCTCTATTTATTTTGGAATCATGAGTTGCTTCTATGCAAATGATAGGTGATATTTTTGTTGTCACAGCGATGCATCTAATTTTAGTAACTTGGTTATATGATTTATTTTATGTTTCCCATATCAGTCACCTCTGTACTTTGGTATATGCTACTGCTTGCAACTTTGTTTCTCTTTTGCAAGGTTATGGTTCCTACACATATGCCACACGGCTGCTTCTTATTATCATCAAGTCTTGAAATTTCCATTGTGGTGTTTGGTTTTATTTGGGTATTTGGACTTTGATCAGACATGAGTTGAAGACTATTGATAGACATGGCTTTCCTCACATGACGTGCTTCACTTGGGCTTATGCTTGTATCTCTTCTTATCTTACTAGAGTTTATGATTATATTCATATGTTCAACATTTAAAAAAAAACTTTTCTTATTTTTCTTCTTAAAGTTAGGAGTGTGACCAACCTAGAGCTATTGTATATTTGCATTTGGATGTTAAGGGAAGTACAGTGAAACACGGTATGTTATTTTGCACACTTATTCGCAAGAGTACAGATCTTCCTGGTCCTTTTTTGTTGGTATGTTCACATATATATTCCGACAAGAGCTTTTATGTGGATGTTCTTTGGTTTTCTCCTTTGAAAATTTTGGTGTTCTTAACTCTTTGATGTGGACCATATTGTACATCTAGATCACAGGAGATATGAAAGGTGCTATATTTGGTGCGCTGTTATAATGCCCCCTAAAACCTACTGCTAAGAGAAAGTTTCAAGTAAGTCTGCAATTATCATTATGAAATTTGTATAGAAAATTGGTATACGTAAAGCCTATTCCTCTACATTTCTCATCCTTCTTTGTTTTTTTATATTCAGTTGTGCTAAGGTTTAACTCTTTGGAAATTATTTTTTTCCTAACAGGGGACAAATGAAACCTTTGTGTTCACGACAATATATGGTGAATCAAGGCTTTTTAGACCAACTGGTAAGCATATTATTTGCAGGGAGACCAAATTTTTTAGTTGAAATGGCAATAAATTGGGTTTCGGATGGGACAACTTTTTCTTGAATCTGACATGTGAAGAAGGAAAACCATCCCAAAGCTTGGTTAGGGTGGGATGGGGCAAAGTGCTAAGAAACTTGAACACGTGTTAAAGAGTTGTACTTGCAGTGAACACATTTAAATGTTGGCATTGCTCGAATACACCTAAACACTTGGTAAACTAAAAGCAGAGTTCTTCATCTTCAGGGAAAGAGAATTTTCTCATTATAAATATAGATTATGACTTAGTTTTTGTTAAACATCCTAGTATATTAAGTCAATGTCATTTTGAAGACTTAAAATTTGTCACAATCACGACTTCCCCATATAGCATAGTGTTGGTTAACTAGGACCAGGCTATGTATACTTGGAGTTATTCCAAGAGAGAGTCTAAAGCGCTGCTACAATTTCCAGCACTTACTTGAGTCCTCATTTAACTAAAATATAATAGTGGTATTACCACATATGTGGCCTTTTTGAATTTGTATTCCGTATAAAATTTCATCCGCTCATTTTCTAAGTTGTTTTTATAGTGAATAGCCTTAACATGACATGCATGAGTTGGTCACTTTTCACTTTGAAACTGTTGATCATTGTAGCCACGCTTATAAGGCTTTAGGTTTATTTCCTTTTCTAATTATTTTTTTTTTCTGTTTTTACTCTTCTTTTTTGTTTTAATAAATTTGGTCTCTACTTTCTTTTCATAGTTTAAGGCGTTCCTTTAATTGTGTTATTTGCACTGTTTGAGAGGGTTTGAAATGTGACTTACTCGGTTTCTTAAAATTACAGTTGGAGCTTATATTACTTCGACACCACTAAAGTTTAAATCGAATCAAACGTTTGTTCTACTCCTACATTAGTTTTTTGCTATGATCTCTTTTGTGATAATATGGTTATTCTAATCATGTTTTGCAAGATGTATTGGAAACTGAAGCTAAAATCACTATTGGGAAGATGAAGAAAAATGAAACCTTAGACGCAAGGTAAGGGTATGTATATAGTTTTCTTTGGTATAAAAACTTAGTGCATGATAATATTATATAGAGAGAGTAATAGGAAAGTTCAAATAATAGTGAGGGTGAAAGTAAAAAAATTATTCATATGTCGATCTATGTTTTCCTTGTGTGGATTGTATCGGAGATACGCAAGACGATGGAATCTATAGGCTTTCTTCAAATCGATACACCGGTTCCATAGATTTTAAATTTCTTTATGTTCATGTTTGATTGATTCATCTTATGGTTATAGTTGTCTAATTAAAGGAGCTAGAAAGATTAGAAAACATACACGTTTAATAAAAAAATTATTTCCTTTTAGATAAGTGAAAACTCAAACCAGCGCCCAAATGTCCCTGTAAGAGGCACGGACACCTCGCACGGGACCCATGCAACTAATAGGAACTAACCGTGTAGCTATTGGTCTCCCATTTTGAGAATATGACGATAATTTAAAAATATTTAGATTGTTCTTAAAAACATGTCGTTTGAGGGTCAAAACTCAAACCAGCCCTCAAATGGCCCCGTAAGAGGCACTAACACCTCACACGGGGTAAATGTAACTTGTAGGAACTGACAGTATAGCCACTGGTCTCCCGGTTTGAGAACATGATGATAATTTGAAAATATCTAGATTAGGCTTAAAAACAAACCATCAAAGGGTGAAAACCCAAACCAGTCCCCAAACAACCCTGTAAGAGGCACGAACACCTCGCACGGGGCAAATGTAACTTGTAGGAACTGACCGTGTAGTCACAGGTCTCCCGATTTGAGAATATGATGATAATTTGAAGATATGTAAATTAAGCTTAAAAACAAGCCGTTAAAAGGTGAAAACCCAAGCCAGCTCCCAAACGGTTGCGTAAGAGGTACGAACACCTCACACGGGACCAATGTAACTTGTAAGAACTGACCATGTAGTCACGGGTCTCCCAATTTGAGAATATGACGATAATTTGAAAATATCTAGATTAGGCTTAAAAACAAGTCGTTAAATGGTGAAAACCCAAATCTGTCCCCAAACGGTCCCCTAAGAGGCACGAACACCTCGTATGGGAAAAATGTAACTTGTATGAACTGACCGTGTAGTCACGGATCTCTCGATGAGAATATGATGATAATTTGAAAATATCTAGATTGGGCTTAAAAACAAGTCGTTAAAGGGTGAAAACCCAAACCAGTCCCCAAACAGTCCCGTAAGAGGCACGAACACCTCGCACGGGACCAATGTAACTTGTAGAAACTAATCGTGTAGTCACGGGTCTTTCGATTTGAGAATATGACGATAATTTGAAAATATCTAGATTAGGCTTAAAAATAAGTCGTGAAATGGTGAAAACCAAAACCAGCCCCTAAACGGTCCCGTAAGAGGCACGAACACCTCGCAAGGGACCGATGTAACTTGTAGGAACTGACTGTTTAGTCACAGATCTCCCGATTTGAGAATATGACGATAATTTGAAAATATCCAAATTAGGCTTAAAAACAAGTCGTTAAAGGGTTAAAACCCAAACCGGACCCCAAATGGTCCCGTAAGAGGCGTGAACCCTCACACGGGACCAATATAACTTGTAGTAACTGATCGTGTAGTCACGGGTCTCCTGGTTTGAGAATATGATGATAAATTGAAAATATTTAGATTAGGCTTAAAAATAAGCTCTTAAAGGATAAAAACTCAAACCAAGTCCCCAAACGGTCTCGTAGATGCACGAACACCTCGCAAGGGACCAATGTAACTTGTAGAAACTAACAACATAGTCACGGGTCTTCTGGTTTGAGAATATGACAATAATTTGAAAATATCTAGATTAGGCTTAAAAATAAGCCGTTAAAGGTGAAAACCCAAACCAGCCTCCAAACGGTCCTATAAGAGGCACGAACACCTCGCACGGGACCAATGTAATTTATAGGAACTGACCATGTAGTCATGGGTCTCTCGATTTGAGAATATGACGATAATTTGAAAATATCTAGATTAGGCTTAAAAATAAACCGTTAAAGGGTGAAAACCCAAACCAGACCCGTAAGAGGTACGAACACCTCGTACGGGACCAAATGTAACTTGTAGGAACTGACTGTGTAGTCACGGGTCTCCCGATTTGAGAATATGACGATAATTTGAAAATATTTAGATTAGGCTTAAAAACAAGTCATTAAAGAGTGAAAACCCAAACCAGCCCCCAAACAGTCCCATAAGATGCACAAACACCTCGCAAGGGACCAATGTAACTTGTAGGAGCTGACCATATAGTCACGGGTCTTTCGGTCCGAGAATATGACGATAATTTGAAAATATTTAGATTAGGCTTAAAAATAAGCCGTTAAAAGGTGAAAACCCAAACGAGCCGTTAAAGGGTGAAAATTCAAACCAACCCCCAAAATGTCCCGTAAGAGGCACGAACACCTCGTACGGGGCCAATATAACTTGTAGGATTTGATCGTATAGTCACGGGACGTATGGTTTGAGAATACAATTATAATTTAAAAATATCTAGATTTTGGCTTAAAAACATGTCGTTAGTGGATGAAAATAACAGTTGGAGCTTATATTACTTCGATACCACTGACGTTTAAATCGAATCAAACATTTGTTCTACTCCTACATTAGTTTTTTGCTATGATATCTTTTGTGCTAATATGGTTATTCTAATCATGTTTTGCAAGCTGTATTGGAAACTGAAGCTAAAATCACTATTGGGAAGATGAAGAAAAATGAAACCTTAGACGCAAGGTAAGGATATGTATATAGTTTTCCTTGGTATGAAAACTTAGTGCATGATAATATTATATATAGAGAGTAATAAGAAAGTTAAAATAATAGTGAGGGTGAAAGTAAAAAAATTATTTATATGTCGATCTATATTTTCCTTATGTAGATTGTATCGGAGATACGCAAGGCGATGGAATCTATAGGTTTTCTTGAAATCGATACACCGGTTCCACATGTTTTAAATTTCTTTATGTTCATGTTTGATTGATTCATCTTGTGGTTATAGTTGTCTAATTAAAGGAGCTAGAAAGATTAGAAAACATACACGTTTAATAAAAAAAATTATTTCCTTTTAGATAAGTGAAAACTCAAATCAGCCTCCAAACGTCCCCGTAAGAGGCACGGACACCTCGTACGGGACCCATGTAACTAGTAGGAACTGACCGTGTAGCCATTGGTCTCCCGGTTTGAGAATATGACGATAATTTAAAAATATTTAGATTGTTCTTAAAAATATGTCGTTTGAGGGTCAAAACTCAAACCAGCCCTCAAATGGCCCCGTAAGAGGCACTAACACCTCACACGGGGTAAATATAACTTATAGGAACTGACCGTGTAGTCACAGGTCTCCCGGTTTGAGAACATGATGATAATTTGAAAATATCTAGATTAGGCTTAAAAATAAACCATCAAAGGGTGAAAACCTAAACCATTCCCCAAACGGCCTTGTAAGAGGCACGAACACCTCGCACGGGGCAAATATAACTTGTAGGAACTGACCGTGTAGTCACGGGTCTCCCGGTTTGAGAATATGATGATAATTTGAAGATATGTAAATTAAGCTTAAAAATAAGCCGTTAAAGGGTGAAAACCCAAACCAGCTCCCAAACGGTTGCGTAAGAGGTACAAACACCTCGCACGAGACCAATGTAACTTGTAAGAACTGACCGTGTAGTCACGTGTCCCTCGATTTATAAATATGACGATAATTTGAAAATATCTATATTATGCTTAAAAATAAGCCGTTAAATGGTGAAAACCCAAATTAGTCCCCAAACGGTCCCGTAAGAGGCATGAACACCTCGCATGGGAAAAATGTAACTGTATGAACTGGTCGTGTAGTCACGGGTCTCTCGATGAGAATATGATGATAAATTGAAAATATCTATATTGGGCTTAAAAACAAGTCGTTAAAGGGTGAAAACCCAAATCAGTCCCCAAACAGTCCTGTAAGAGGCACGAACACCTCGCACGGGACCTATGTAACTTGTAATAACTGACCGTATAGTCACGGGTCTCTTAATTTGAGAATATGACGATAATTTGAAAATATCTAGATTAGGTTTAAAACAAGTTGTTAAAGGGTGAGCCCCCAAACGGTCCTGTAAGAGGCAAGAACATCTCGCACGGGACCAATGTAACTTGTAGGAACTAATCGTGTAGTCACGGGTTTCCCGATTTGAGAATATGACGATAATTTGAAAATATCTAAATTAGGCTTAAAAAGAAGTCGTTAAAGGATGAAAACTAAAACCAGCCTCCAAACGGTCCCATAAGAGGCACGAACACCTCGCAAGGGATCGATGAAACTTATAGGAACAGACCGTTTAGTCACAGATCTCTCGGTTTGAGAATATGATGATAATTTAAAAATATCTAAATTAGGCTTAGAAATAAGTCGTTAAAGGGTTAAAACCCAAACCAGACCCCAAATAGTCCCGTAAGAGGTGTGAAACCTCACACGGGACCAATATAACTTGTAGAAACTGACCGTGTAGTCACGGGTCTCCTGATTTGAGAATATGACGATAATCTGAAAATATTTAAATTAGGCTTAAAAACAAGCTGTTAAAGGGTGAAAACTCAAACCAGTCCCCAAACGATCCCGTAAGATGCACGAACACCTCGTACGGGACCAATGTAACTTCTAAGAACTAACAGGGTAGTCACGGGTCTTCTGATTTGAGAATATGACGATAATTTGAAAATATCTAGATTAGGCTTAAAAATAAGCCGTTAAAGGTGAAAACCCAAACCAACCTCCAAACGGTCCTGTAAGAGGCACGAACACCTCGCACGGGACCAATGTAATTTATAGGAACTGACCATGTAGTCACGGGTCTCTCGATTTGAGAATATGACGATAATTTGAAAATATCTAGATTAGCTTAAAAGCAAACCGTTAAAGGGTGAAAACCCAAACCAGCCCCCAAACAGCACCGTAAGAGGCTCGAAGACCTCGCATGGGATCAAGGTAACTTGTAGGAACTAACTGTGTAGTCACGGGTCTCCCGGTTTGATAATATGACTATAATTTGAAATATTTAGATTAGGCTAAAAAATAAGTCGTTAAAGGGTGAAAACCCAAACCAACCCCCAATTAGTCCCGTAAGATGCACAAACACCTCGCACGGGGCCAATGTGACTTGTAGGAGCTAACCGTGTAGTCACGGGTCTCTCGGTCTGAGAATATGATGATAATTTGAAAATATTTAGATTAGGCTTAAAAATAAGTCGTTAAAGGGTAAAAACCCAAACGAGCCGTTAAAGGGTGAAAACCCAAACCAACTCCCAAACGGTCCCATAAGAGGCACGAACACCTCACACGGGGCCAATGTAACTTATAGGATTTGACCGTATAGTCACGGGACATATGGTTTAAGAATACGATTGTAATTTGAAAATATCTAGAGTTTGGCTTAAAAACATGTCGTTAGTGGGTGAAAACATAAACTAGATCTCAAATGGCCCCGTAAGAGGCACGAACACCTTATACAAGACCAATTCAACTAGTAGGAATTAACCGCATAGTTGCGGGTCTCTCGATTTGAGAATATGATAATAATTTGAAAATATCTAGATTAGGCTTAAAAACAAGTCGTTAAGGATGAAAACTCAAACCAGCGCCCAAACGGCTTCGTAAGAGGCACAAACATCTTGCACGAAACCAATGTAACTTGTAGGAACTTACCGTGTAGTCAAGGGTCTCCCAATTTGAGAATATGATGATAATTTGAAGATATTTAGATTAGGCTTAAAAACAAGCCATTAAAAAATGAACCCAAACTAACCCCCAAACGCTCCCGTAAGAGGCACTAACACCTCGCACGGGACCAATGTAACTCATAGGAACTGATAGTGTAGTCATGGAAAATATGGTTTGAGATTACGTGGTAATTTGAAAATTCTAGACTTTGTCTTTATAACATGTCGTTAGTGGGTGAAAACCAAAATTAGACCCCAAATGGTCCCGTAAAAGTCATGGACACCTCGTACGGGACCAATGTAACTCGTAGGAATTGACCGCGTAGTCACGAGTCTCTAAGTTTGAGAATATGACGATGGTTTGAAAATATCTAGATTATGCTTAAAAACAAGTCGTTAAAGGGTGAAAATCCAAACCAACCCCCAAACGGCCCCGTAAGAGGCACGCACACCTCGCACGGGACCAATGTAACTCGTAGGAGATGACCACGTAGTCACAAGAATTTCGATTTGAGAATACAATTATAATTTTAATTCGATTATGCAAATTTTTAGCTTGAATAAGATTTTTTTAAAAAAATTGCTCGGTTACTAATATCATCTCCTTTTTATATCTTATTTTTTTACAGGATAACATTTTGTCGTTAGCTTTTATCGAAGTGGAACACATGAAGTCAATGGTTTATAACAAGGGGATTATTTACTTAATGTCGTTAATATTGAGGATTCTATTTTTTTTTGTTATGGTCGTGCGGGCTTTTGTAATTTTATTATTATATTTTATGGTCATGCGGGCTTTACATTATGCAGGTTTCATATTAGCAGGTTTTAGAATGTCCATAAAATAGAGGAAACTCTACCCAAATTTTTTAGTATGTGAACTATTAATATTTGTAATATTTTGAAGTTTGTATGTACATTAATTTTTCAATAACTTTCGAGATTCGCAATTTGTAAATTTTCTTGTTTTCAAATAATAATTTTTTTTTCTTTGATTCAAAATATTTGGCACAGTTCAAAACCGTGACAAAAGTGTATCAAATTTTGGTACGGTTTTGAACTGTGTCAAGAGAGTACCAAAATGTACTCAATCAGGCACAGTTATAAAGTGTGCCAGAAATATCAAATTTTGATACATTTTTAAAGTGTGTCAGAAGTATTCCTGTTTGGTCAAATCTGGCATACTTTTAAACTATGCCAGAAAAAAATGGTCATTTTAGAACACCTGATTCTAGCACAGTTCAAAACCGTGCTAGATTTGATCTGGCACAGTTTTAAACCGTGTCAGATTGTTGTTTTTGGTGTAGTGATTCGGGTTAGTCGTGTCATTTTTGGATCGCGTTGATTTTGATTTGGGAATAAGTTTTGGGTACTCTTAATTCTATACAAACTAATCGTGTCATGTTCGGATTATTTCGAGTTATTACCATAAACGAGTTATCATGTCAAAAATTGCCAACCCTACCTTCAGATCAGCTGTTGCATGGGACCAAACAGGCTGCAACCCTTATACACAACTGTTGCCCATCAAATGGATTGCTCTTCAGACTTATTTACACGTCACGTGCTCAGGGCATGTGACACAGCTTACATACCTCCTATAAATAGAGGTCCACACCTCAAGATTGGGATTCGAGACCCAGATCCGAAACAATCACTCTGGCGAAGCCCTACCAAACTCTCTACACCCCCCAATACAGCTTAGAGGGTACTCACCTACCTCGTAATCATCTCCCCGGCTTGCCCAAAACCGCTACTATCATATATTCTCCTCTCTTAACTCTATTGTACGTCATTCATGGCTATGTAAACTTGTACTGCAATATGTATATAATGAGAGTGGGGTAACAAAGTGGATGTAGGCTCATTTTAATAGTCGAACCACTCTACATCTTGTGTTTTGTCTCTCTTTACTTACTTTATATTTATTTCACACTTGACTTGTTGGTATAAGAACGACGTGTGTTCGATTTCTCGTATCAACAATCTGACGCTGTCTGTGGGAACAAGGTATTTTTATCTTATTTATCTATATTTCGGGTTCTTAGCACCTTATTTCACTCATGGGGGGCCTTGGGTCTTCATCTCGTATATGAGGTTTGGTTATTGAACTCGTATTTTGCATATACACCCTTAACTGGGTATTGCATACTTTCAGATCTACTCACTAGTCTCCTTTTTATGATCGTAAATTTGTTTTGTTTACCCCGATGATGCTACCTTACCTAGAAAGTGTTGAAAAGCGTAAAAAGGTTATAGCCTTACAAAGGTGGGTAGTTAGGGATAAATTTTATTGACCTTTCCTGCTTTCTTAGCCTATGATCTACAATGTTCTACCATAATTGTGTAATTCTTTGTACTTGATGACTGTTTTGTCCCTGGTAGACCCCAAGTAGGCTTATTGTTCATAGTACTAGATGGATTGACCTAACTTGTGGATCATTGGATCGCATCACGCTGTAGCAAGCAGGATGCGCGCGTGGCAAGTAAATTGCTCGAGTGCCGCAACCTTTTTAATTTAGGATGTTGCATAGCTTCATTTCACCACCTGGAGAAGAGACATGGTAAAACTGTCATCGAACTTATCTCTGGTGAACTCCCTTGGAGAGGCCTCGGCAGTAACCTTATATGTTTTAAATTCCGTGGCCACGGTAATATTAATCGGCAGATCACCAAAAACTATATCCTTGCTAAATTTCTTTCATTACTCACTCTTGCTAGTTTTGTCTCAGAATATATATCTATATAATTAGTAGCAAAAGGTTTTTACTATTCCATAAGTTGATAACTTAATTAGGGGTTAGGATTGAACCAACAAGACAACGATCCAATGGTTGAGAATAAAAAAATATTTTTCCTCTTTTATCCCTTTTCTATTTCATTTCCCCCTCTTTTTTACCCCTTCATATCATTTTCCCCTCTTATCCAAAATTCAAAACTAAGGTTAGAATAGGAAATTCCACACTTCAGTCATCTTTTTGGGCCACGACACACAAAGACAAACTCTCTCTCTCTCTCTCTCTCTCTCTCTCTCTCTCTCTCTCTCTCTCTCTCTTTATCTATCTATCTATCTATCTATCTCTCTCGCTCTCGCTCCTCTCTCTCTCTCAAAGCAGCATGGAACTCTCTCAAACTAGATCGAACTCTATTTTAACTTTCTATGTCGTCGATCTCACTTCCACCACCAGTAACGGTTGAACCACCACCTCTATCAAAGATCTCCATGACTGAACCACTTTCGAGAACCACCACAGTATAACCATAGGGTACATACCTTTATACATTTCGTTTTCTTACTTAATTGCTTTTTTTGTGTTGGAATTTTGCTCTACATCTTACTCACAGATCTCTATGACATTAGTATTTGGGGTAAGTTTAAGTTATTAGTTTTAGGTTTTAGATATTTGATATTTTTCTTATTATTTTTTCTCCATCTATTTCCCTTTTTTTATACCCATATTTTTTGGGTGCAAATCAATTTTCGTTTAAACTTTTAGATTTTTTCATGTTTCTTTTTATTTTGTAGGTACTCATTTGATTATATACCTGTGATGATGAAGGGTTCAACCAAGTACAACAATATGTGCATCCTGCATCCCAGGTGTTTGAGAAATTCTCAATATGGGTAATTTTCTTTGGTTGCGATGAATGTATGGATGCCCTTCTTTTTGTTGATTATGTCACTCTCTTGCTTAATTGTATGATTAATGTTACTTATTTTTTTACAGAACTTTTTGTTAAGTTAAGCACTTTTGTTTGAAATTTTTTAGAATGTATAAGTTTGGGCTTCAATTTTGGTTAGGCTGAGTACACAAATGAAGAATTTTGTGTTTACAGGTTCTCATTTTTGAATATGAACATGAATAAAGAAAAAACTTCTAAACAGGTGAACTGATCTTCTGGCCATTTTTCAGTCCTTTTTAATTACATTTTTTTGTTGTTTTCATGAAATTATGGTTATTTCAATGTCCTGAAATTTCCAATCGTTGCAATTTGAATCCAAAATTTACTCCAGGGATGCAACGTTATCCCTATTTCTAACCCTGCCTAAATGTTAAGTCAAGTAAGTGTTGCGATTTTTGTGTTTCATATTTGACTAATGCGGAAGGAATTTAAAATCGTGCACGATTGATATCAAATTGTTGAACACTATACAAACTTCGAACCTTGAAAGTATAGCTCAAAACCCAATTAAAAACAAATGAATGTGGACATGCCATGTTCATAGTAGACTACGAGGCATGAACAAATCTAATTAGTTTAATTGTTTATCTTAGATGCGGGTTAACACGCGAGCTTAATTTTCATTTTTGATATAGCTTTTCCAAAGATTCATTTTATAGTGAATTGTAGTTATGGATGTTAATTATTACAATTTTTCGAAACAATACATGGGGTTGGGGTTGTGTCATTTGTGAGTACAGATTACATAAGTTATTTCTACACAATTTGATGTTTGGATGAATTTAATGTATGTTTGTGGTTCAAAACTGTAATATTATTTAATATTTTTTGCATTTAACATTTTGTCATTTTTATCCTTTGTTCATGGGTAGAAATTAGAAGGAAACATGAAGTATATGAATCTTTTGATATGTTGGGGATTTGAATTATTCTAGACTGACTTCAAATGGGTAATACTCCATTTGTTATGGTTTAGGGCAGTAGTGCCGAGTCGATTTCTTCAACTTTTGGTAAGATTTATTTCTTCTGAGTTTTTATTCCGACGTTATAACATTTACTTTTTGGGGTTATAGGATATTTTGTTTTGCAGAACATATGGCACTTCAAAGGTCCTTGCTTTATTATGGCTAAAAGGAAAATGCATATTCTTGATGTATGGAACCATGTTTGAGGGTTTAATGGGATCACATGTATGGTGGTCTTGCGTTGGCTTTTTTATTTTTTAATTTGTATCTACTTTAGATATTTTATGTTGTTTTAATTTACCGCGATTTGGTTATGTCCTTTACAGGAAGTTGTACACGTGAAAGGACTTCAAGATGATACAGCATGCATTGTGATTGATATACAACCTCCAGACAAGGCAAGTCCTCCTCCCCAAGCACTAAAGAAGTTAGGCAAATGAGTGTTCAAGTCCATGTTTCACAAGAATAGTTGTGAAACGACTTCTCATATAGAGAAATACTATTGTGAGCTAGATGTGGTGGGGGAAGGATCTTCTATGCGTTCGAAAAGGTTTGTACAATATGACTGTTCATTTAGTTTTGATGTTTATATAAAAAAGTATTAAGGCATATAAAACTTTATTAATTTGTCTCTATCATTAATTAATAGTTTCTATTGTTAAAAATGCTTCAATGTTTACACGTCGTGTACAATTTATATAGTTTTGTCTGTAGTACGGTGAATTTTAGTTTAATGTAACTTACTTCCCTGCATTTTGGCATATATCCCATAAATATATAATTTGATATATATGATCACCAAACTTGGATTTCTATTCGCTCATGTCCTCGAAACAGCTACTGCAGCCTATAGAAATAGCCTTAGACCAAATCTAATATTTTTTACAGCAGAAGCTTCGTCTGTTGGGGGTTTATGCCATTAATAGGCAAGGTCAGGTATCGCTTGCTAATCTAAATGAAGCAACAATTGTGCCCTTTGTCAGTAATCAAGTATGTTTGTAAGCTTTCTATTATATTTCGTACTAAAATTATTGAAACATAACAATTGTGACCTTCGTCTGTTGGTGAATGCTAAATTTGTTCAAAGGTCAACTTTGAGTCTAACAAATCTAACAATCTATGAATTGATCTCGGACTCCCATCTTTTATCGGTCATGGTGATCAGTGTTTGGGCAATTTTTTTGGTTAACTAATGAAGCTATCATATGTGGTAAAAGTAAGAGGGCAGAGTACCAATTGTCATAAAACTTTTTACCTTCTACATATCCCCAAAATAAATCATGGGCATTTTGGTGATTTGTTATGATCTATAACGGTCAACTAATGAAGCTATCATTTGTACGGTGTATATATAACACAATGAAACCCATGCTACGTACTTATTTTCTTCCTTGAGTCAGGATTTATGCTACTGACCACGTAAAGCTTCCAAGACTTCAGCAACTGTGCTTCCTTTTACCATGACCCCTGTTACCAAAGAAAGAACTCACCATATACCGAGAATTAGCAAGCTCCCAAGGCATAGCAGCCCCAGATGATTTCAGTATTTCAACCAAAACTGGAAACATTATCTTATCCTCCTCATTTACAAACAGAATTGAGGTACCCTCTCAGACTTATCCTCCTCATTTAACGCTTTCTTAATATTGAGCCTCAGTTCAGTTGAGAGGTGAAATAAAGCACCCTCTTATACTTATGCTCCATCTCAACTATTTGGGCTTTTTTCTATAGAATGGTATAGTTTAACATCATATAAATTGAATTTAAATATGAGATTACTGTTAAACTCATTATCTTGATGGATAGATTCCCAATTTCTATTTGAAGCACCAATGGATTATTTCACTTATTTTTTATTGTTATAATGGATACCTAATCTATTGGACTTCATATTTTGTTGTGAATGCATGAGCTGACAACAATGACCCTTTTTGTGACTTTCAAATGTAGACGTGAGTTGGAAAAGAGAGTCATAGAAAATGGACAAGTGAGCTGCAAAAATACCATAAAACTTCAGGCTTCCGTTTTCTAATTTCATAATGAAGGTAAAGCATGTGCAGTTATGTTATTTAGGGCGTAACATTATTGTATGGACATTTTTCATGTGTTGTCGACCCATTGCATATATGTTGAAGTACTATTGTATGATTGTAATATATACTTCAAAAAAATTTCGACCCTTTTTTTCATGCTGATGATTGAGGTGATTGTGCAGATTTTTATATGGAAGATGTCTCCAAATATCATATCACCGGTTCTTATATGTTGCAGCTATATTTTTGGCAGAGGTTAGGAGAAATAGAAGGATTAACTCTTATCAGTTTCATTCTTCACATTGAAATTTTTAAGACTGATTAGCTTCATATTACAGATGTTCCATTGTGTTTCTAGCTTAATTTTATAGTATTTTTGTGTCTATTTGAGTACTTGGAATGATAATGATATTGGTGTTGGAGTACTTGGAATGACAATGATATTGGTGTGGGAGTACATAATGAAAGATGTCTTTCTTGACGGTATTATATATCTCTTCTTATTAATATTCATATCATAATATGATGTATTAATATATGTTGCCAATATTTTTCTGTGTTCGAGTGGATTGCCTTTGTTAAACTAACCATCCTTTACTGTACCCTTTACTCCCCTTCTTCATTTTAGTTAATATTGTTAGCTATATACCTTGATTAATGTGTTTTCCTTCCCTTATGTTCAGGTATGTGATAATGGATGACAATACTATTTTTTCAAGAATGTAAGCTGCCATGTATTTTATTAGAAGTCTAGATATTTCATAGTTAATTTGAATTTATGAGGGTGTTTTATTAAAGTTTTACTTGATAATCCTAGGGTGAGTTGTTAATATAGTCGTAATTCATTCACATGGTTAAAGTTATACTTCATTTTCACCTTCAAGTTTATTGTGGAATATTCATTTCTTATTAGTTGATTGATGTGTACTTTCATTTTGATATAAGGATCTGAATGTTAAATGGGGAATGCTGACCTATTTTTAGCCATGGGGTGGGGTATATACATGAGGAAGACACGTGTTTTGCGTTTCGCTTGAGAGTGTTGCTTTTCAATATACACCAGTTAATTTAGTTTTGCATTTTTGCATTTCTAATTTCGTATGACAGTTTGTAATGAGTCATGAATCCTTATGTTTAATGTGTTAGTTTTACATCTGAGACGAAGTTTTAACTTTTTTTTTTGCAGGTCATATATAGTGGATTGTTTTAAATTGGCTTGACTCTAAATGCAGTGGTAATTTATAACACTTAGTTTTTGAATTATTTTATTCATCATATAATTTATATTGACACTATTTTGCTTGATGGTGCTCAACGGAAGGATATATTAATCAGATGTTTTTTGTTTTACATTGTTGCATTTATCATCAATGGTATAATATCTATGAGTTCTCTTACATTTATTTCCACGTTTGTTTCCCGATGGTTGTGGTTGTATTACAAAATACTCAAAACTAATCATTCGTTAGAGATGGAATACATTTGAACTGAACTTTTAGAACTCAAACTAAGTTGGGTTTACACTTGACCCGCTTTGTATTGTATAGGGATTTTGTGTATTTTATGGTGTCCCAATATACTTATTGTGTTAAACTGTGGTGGAAATCAAAGCAAGGTATGTAAATAGTTTGTTTCGATATTTTAAAGCGGGGTTGTTTTATATATATAATGTTCCATTGTGTATGTTTGGAAATATGTTCGTTATGTATGCACTTTGTCCACTTTTAGCATGAATTGCTATGGTGAATTTGAATTGAAAATAGTGAGTTTATTATTTGGATTGTTTTCTTCTCCCATTTATAAAAGTCTAGGATGTTGATCACTCTAAGAGGTACTTACAGGCTTGAATAGTGTAATCATAAGAGACGAAAAGTATTTATATGCAACATGTATTTATATGTGACAACAGGTAATTATATGCTCAAAAAACATCTCTTTTGCAATTTGGTTGTTCATTATTCTTAATTTGTGCAGATGGCACATGTGTATATTATCGCAAGCATGGGTGTGCCTTGGGACCCGAACTGGACATGAGCAGACACATTCGGAATGCTTTAGGCCCAACATTTGACATGCTTTAGAAAGATCTGCTGTGAGTACGTAAACACACTTTGGCTTGGGGAACTTCCCCTAGTATGATCTTATTTCCTTCCAAGTTAGTTATCTGTTTTGCATATATATAATGCATATATACAGTAGAATAACTTTGTTCACACGAGTATCTGCACGGAAGATCTTCCACGGAGCCTAACCCGAATTTTCAGTGCACACTCCATGCGGACAAATTTCACATACATGAATGCATACCATGTAACATTATTATTTGTAACGGAATTACCACGAGTCGGCCAGTCTAGAAACTCCAGGTCAATACAAGCTGCACACAGACATATAGTGACATCTATATGTTGAATACACCTGGAAACCCACACACATATTTATATACTCAATTTTATTTTTTATTGTCCCATTTTTTATTCATTGGCAATCATAGAGATATTGGTTGATTAGATACCCATTTGTAATATTAATGTCCAAGGTGTTGATACATGAGCAATGGTAAAAATATTCGGATTCTCAGATACCCATGTGTAATTTTATTATCCATTATTTTGCTCCAAAATGAGATGGAGTATCAAAACAACACCTATATGATGTTTAATGATTTTTTTAATAATTTTATTTGGTAGAAGCTACAGAATGGTTGAATGTAGAGTTTTTGGGGTCTAAAAATTAGAGGGGATCTTTAAGGTACTTCTCAAATGTTTTTTGTAATTTTTTACGCTTGAACATATTTTTTTCCATCTCCATATAGACGTGCTTGAAAAATTGGAACATAACAGGCATTACAAGTGTATCCATACAATCATTTGATTTTTTTAATGAAATAAGACCCTTACCTTCAGGGGTCAAATTGTGAAGTGAATGCTAAATTGAATTTTCATGGTTGTAGGTGTTAGGCTCTTTACTTGGTAGCTACTACTTATGCAGGTGCTGCAGAACTCAGATCGCGTGTCACGCATCTAAGGGAGACACTGAGTTCAAATGTTAAAATCTCTATTGTTGGCATAAGTGGGTCCTTACAAGAAGCTGAAATAGGGTAGTTAAACCAAAAGAAAAATATAATGCTCCTTCCAAGCTGAACAAAAATGCCAAGAGTTGGACTTTTAAGAGTCAGAACGTTAATAAAGTTGGGGATGGGGAGAATTTTAATGTGGACCTGGGTGGCAACGATTTTGTACCCTTGATGGTAGCAGTTATTTTTAGTTAATTTTCTTAAGGTGTGTCGTGTTTCCATGACTTAGTATGCCTCAGGTATTTTTCCACCTTAGATGGCAGCAGTTGCTGCTCCAAAAGAAATGCCAAACACTTGAAATCTGCATAACTGAACCGACAACTTCTTTTTCCTTCATAGCCTCCTCCACAGGTATGTTGTGGTTTGTATTTTCAGTTATTACTTCGCCCAATTTTTATGTTATTTATACGATATTAGACCTATATACAACGATGGTCTACTTAATATACAAAATAACCATTTGATAAATTGGTACAGAGTTTGGTGTTAACAATGTTTATTTTTGTGCTACTTTTCCCCAAATTTCTAAGAAGTCTCGTATTCATTATTTTAATTAATTTTGAGTAGTTTTTTCATTTATATTGATGTTTGGCGCTACAAAATTGCATTTCCCGTGATTGTATGAAATGTGTTTTTTTTTCCTTAAATGTGGCTAGGAATTGTTTTACACCTCAAATCTTTTACGTGATTAACATGTTGTTAACCATATGCCAAGTTACATTGTATTTTAACATATTACTAAGTTATACCAATGAATTAGTTTATTAACTTTCTTATCCAGCCTCTGCTATTAGTTTATTAAGTTTTACCAATATGGAAAAGATTCCCATGGATGAGATCACGAAAGAGTTGAAGTCTGCTGAGTTATCAGATGATGCTATTGAGCAACTATTAAAAGTTCTTTCTGTGAAGGCCCTGCCAAGTTGGTAGAGAAACTTGGAGCTGTAGGGGAAGCAGTTAGTCAACTTTAGATGTATAGAGGCTTCTGGTCAATATTGCATGCAATTTTATTTAATTTTATGTATTTATTTTTCAGGATAGATTGGGTAATAATCATTGTAGATTAGGATTTTTTAATTTTAAGTATTGTCTTAATCAGGTCTTATTTTTGGGATTTTATTAGTTTTCGTTAGTCCTCATTGTTTGAGTTTAGCGTTGGTACCCTTTAAGGTATAAAAGAACTACACAATATGGTAGATTATCCTTCTAGATGTCATGTTCAATGATCTCATCTAAATCATTAGGAAATTGAAATGTATATATGAGTGATATTTGGCACGGTTAACAAATGGATTCTATTACCTGTTGCCTTTTGCTCTTTTTAAGTATATATATATATATATATATATATATATATATATATATATATATATATATATATATATATATATATATATCACCTTGAACCATTAGACAGTTTTATATATTAATAACTTATGATATCCAGGCCTCATAGAGCACCTGATTAATCGAAAGGGTATGTCATATTGAATCTTTTTATTGAAATATAATTTTTCCCCACTTTCTTAGTAGATGTATAGCTGCTCAAGGAGAAAGGGCTTATGCCAGAACTTAGGAGCTGTTATGGAAGAATGAACAGGGAAGTGTTCATAGATCTAGGAGTTGTACTATATACATACACCAACATAGCAAACTGTAATGGAAAGTCTAACTTGGTTGGCTGGAATCCTTGAATACAAATCCAGAGTGCATATGCTTTGTAAGAGAAATAGCAAAAGGACTCGACTCAGTTGTAAAATATTCTAGGTCAGTCATTCTTGGAGTATGTCTATACATAGTATCAATTATTTTAATGCAAACTTAAACTCCCAATGTTGGTACACTATGTTTTTTTAAAGTCTTCTTTTTTTAATTTTTGTTATACCATGTTATTCCACGAAACAAAAGTCCATCTCTTGGTTAAATGTTGGAGATATATAACACAACATTCGGATAAGATAAAATTGTAGTGCTTATTTTAATGTTTTACATCAGCTATTTAAACATTCATTTGTATTTTATTTTTGACAACCTTACATTATTTGTTTACAAACGCAGAACATTCCAAAGTTATTTGAATCGGTTGATAAGTCGTTGCCGATAAAGTGAGCGAATCTCTAAGGACCGTAAGTCTGACCGTGGATAGGCAGGCCTCCAGCGTGAGGTCATAGCAGGAGCAAACGAGGCCTAGGGGGTTTATTTAGGTTGAGGTTGGGATTTTACGATCGCATTGGCATATGCGCAGCATGACACAAAGCATAGGAGGGGTCTGCTACTGCAAAAATCTCAAGGCCGCATGGTTTTCTCTCCTTATATGTTCACATATTGGTTTGAGTCTCATAAAATTGGCTTACATGTGCATGTTGTATGTATGTCATTCTTCTGCTATTGTCTTTATATCATATTTTTCATTAAAATTGTGTTATCTTTTCATTTTACGACATTTGATCACATTGTGACTTTATCATATTCTCTATTTTTTTTTATACTCTTTACTCCATAGTTGATTTACGTTTGTATTGACAATTATGTTTTCTAATCTACAAAGATGGTAGTTTAATACACGTTCTGATTTATTGAATTTATTATTTAATTTGATTTTGTCACCATCAGGGCCGGAATTGCTCTTGGTGAGTTGCGTTCGATGGGTGACCTTTACAACTTTCGGAATTGCGTTCGATGGGTGACCTTATTGAATTTATTATTCAATTAGAACATGGAAGGCATAATGATTCTGAATCTAAATGATAAAGTACGTTGCTTCATGTATATTTTATTCCCGGCAAGAACTTGAAGTAGGCATGAACTAAGGTTTAGAAAAGAACCTAAAGTCACTACTTGAATTTATTACCTTACCAATGGCCTATAATAGGCCAGTTGATCGGGTGTGTTTGTTGGCCCGCATGCTTGCACATTTTGATGCGTGTTGAATGTTGGAAAAAATTCCAACCACGACTTTTGTGTATTGATTTTCTAAGTTCGTGATTGGAGATCCATTATTTATTTAATTGGTTGTTATTTGTTAACATTTTAAACCTGAGTGCGTTGTGTTGCCAGGTATCATTTGTGACCAGTGGGCCAAATATCATTCACAACGTTCAACCCCATTTCAGCCTCGATAAGCCCAACATTTTCATGAAACGGATCCATAAGATGCTGAAGCTTGGTCTTAGCATTGATGATGATGCAAGTGAGGTTGTTGCGGACATGCCACCATTGTCGGAAGGAAATGCAAATAATAAGGGTATCAAGATGGAGGAAGTTGACTAAATTTAAAGCTTTTGTAAAGTCTCTTTTTAGTTTTTCTTTACTGAACTATGGTTTTCTTCTCTCTTTATTAGTTTATCAGTTTAGTCAGGCAGTTTTGGTGATACAACTGAGTACATATTTTTTTCCCATTTAGCTTTACTATTCAAATGCTATGACGAAACGGTGTATTGATGTTTAGTAGTGGTGTACGCGAAATTAGGTTCTTTATATGTACACATTTGTTGATATTTTACATAAGCACATCTCCACGATATTAAAGTGCTGTAGGCATTTCCAATATTACACACACATCTTTACTCGAGGAAAATTTTCTTCGTGCCTTTAGGCACGGGCATTCCGCTAGTACATATATATATATATATATATATATATATATATATATATATAGAGAGAGAGAGAGAGAGAGAGAGAGAGAGAGAGAGAGAGAGACTAACAAAGCAGAATTGGAAGGAGAATCCAGCCAAAGTGCATAAATGAAAGATGGGATTGCTCATCTGTAAACCACCTCAACCATCTATATGGCAGTCATGCCTTACTCCAGACTCAGGTCAACTTTCTGACCCAAAGAGTTCTTATGTTGGAAGCTTCAGCACCCAAGGTTGTTATTCCAACCATCGTGGTTGTAGCCGTAGAAGCCACTGTCTCAGAGGCCGCAGACAAGAACCAAAAGAGGAAGATGGAGAAGGCAGAAAAATGCTTCGAAGCCTACACCCCGTTAACTTGTGAAATTGAATATATTTTTGAGTTCATCAAAGAAAACAAATTGCTCAAGTGGCCTGAGAAGATGAAGGCTCCTTCCCACAAAAGGAACCAGGGGTAGTGATGTGATTTTCACCAAGACCATGGCCACAACACTGACAAATACTTCATGCTAAAAGATGAAATCGAAAGTCTTGTGAGGCAAGGGATGCTGCAGCAATTCCTGAAGACATCATGAGGGATGCAACAACTCTCATAATCACTATGCTTAATTGACTGACAGGACACGTGCCTCATATCTGCCTTAGTTTCCACTCTATGTTTTTATTTTATCTTTGAAAAACTCTATTTAGATGTTTTCTTCAGACTTTGCATTTTTCTAACAAGGTCATGAACACATGAATATACGAAACAAGGCTTATTTGGCCATATCTAATTTCTGTTGTTTTCATTATCTGTTATCTCATAAAAGGCTTTCATCTTAAACAATTTTCGAATTAAGACAACATATTATCTTATGAATAACTATCTTAGTGGGCTCACAATGCCCCTCATGGCGCATATGCATATGAAGGCATATGATATTTAAAATCACAAAGGCAACTCTCGGGGTGATTCGACTAACCACGAGGGATTACAATGCCCATTCACAATTGTCAGTGTGCGTCATTTAGCCACGAGGGCTTACAATGCCCGTTCTAAGTTGTCGGCAAGCGTCATTTAGCCACGGGGGTTTACAATGCTCGTTTTAAGCTGTCGGCGTGTGTCATTTAGCCACGGGGGCTTACAATTCCCGTTCTAAGCTGTCGGTGTGCGTTATTTAGCCACGGGGGCTTACAATGCCCATTCTAAGCTGTCGATGTGCGTCATTTAGCCACGGGGGCTTACAATGCCCGTTATACGCTTTCGGATGCTCTTATTTGACCACGAGGGATGCTAATGCCCATTATTTTCTTCCGGAATGCTTCAATAAGCCAGGGATGGCTTAATACATATCCAATTATAGCTTGGGAAAACTTCATAATACCTAGCTCAGGGAGGCCTCGTAATAATCCCATTAAAGTGACTAAGAGATGTTGCGGAAATAGCATCATGAACCATATTAAAGCTACAAAGAGAAGGGTCGCAACCAAGCATAAAGTCCACCAGAATGTCACCTCGGATGCTATGGCAGGCATACAACCCAGCCACAGCCCCAAAATTTCCATTAGCACCAAGACTTGGGGGTACACAAGTGTGAGGAAAATCAAGCAGCACGACAAAAGGATTAAGCTGCAGCCCCAAAGTCATTTTTCTTTGGCACCACGGCTTAGGGGCTCATTGTGTGAAATGAAAAATCATGAGAAAAGCAAAGGCAAAAACACAGCCCTGTTCAAGAATCCTTTTAATGAGAAGTTATCTGATTAGGCATAAATTCTTCCAAATTTACCCCTTAATTTAGAGGCTTTTATTACCTCGAACAACGTAAAACGAATTAATTTATCTCATATCTTGGCTAACAGTTTCGTCTAACAAGTACCCCGAGTTTCGTGTATTTCTTATTAATTTCACAGGTATTTATTACATGAAAGGCATAAAGAAATCGAAAGAAGCAAGAGAAAAGAAAGAAGACGAATCAAAAAGGAAAAAGCGTCATTTTTACCAAGAATCCAGTTGAGGACCCAAAATAAAAGTCAAAGATCTTCCATTCGTGAACACATAAGAAGAAACGACATCTCAATCCGAGTTCTGGATTAAAAGTTATGAAGACTCGAAGATGTGAGATAATCACGAGATATTAAAGATAAGTGAAAGAAGGCAACCCGGACTAATCCGATTTCTTAGAAAAACGGACCAGTCCGGGGTCCCAAATCACTGAATAATATGATGTTTAGCGGACCAGTCCGATTTTCTAAAAAAATGGATTGGTCCAGCCCTCAAAAATACTGTAAAGATGGACGTCTAGCGGATCAATCCGATTTGTTTAGAAAAGAGATCAGTCCGGTTGTTGACCAAACCAGTCCGGTATGTCTTGACCGAATCGATCCGGTGCTTGAGATTTGATTTGATCTTCTTATTCTTAGAGTTTTGCATCAATCTAATTATTATAAATTACGCAGGATATAAATTTAAAAGAACTCCCAGAAAAAGGGAGGCTTCTAATTCGTTTTTTTAGAGAAGCTTTGTAATTAGCTTAGAGAAGAAACAACAAAAACCCTAGTTTTGATTCCAGATTGCAATTCAAGTAAATTTATTCCAATTGTTTCTTTAATTATTGTAGTAGTTCCTTCTTTAGTAGTAATTTCCGTATTCTTCATCTTCACTAGTTAGTAAAAATATTTTCTATCGTTCAAAACATATTTTCTTCTAGTTTTAGTATGTTCGGCTAAGTTTTTAGGGGTTGGGGTGCATGAACCCCACCGATGTAATTCATGTTAGTTGAAATAGAAGTTGGAAATAAAATTTTAGGTGAATTGTATCGTAGTTCCTACGATAGTACTTTAATTCAACCTTTGCTTACATACTGTGCGGGCTACGTTCCGTCATATATGTAATACTTAGAAGAAATAAAGACCGAATTTTTAATTCAACCTTTGCTTGCGTACTGTGCGGGCTACAATCCCTCATAAATATAATACTTAGGAGTATTAAAAAGTCGGATTTGGAGTTTTAATTCTAAATCTAGTATCCAATGAAGTGAATTACTAGGGTGTGGGGGATTGTAACCCGACCTATCTTTCTCATCTTATAGTCAAAATTTTAGTTAAATCATCACCAGTCTTTAGTTAATTAGAAGTAATTGCATTTTATTTAGTCCTTATTTCAGTTTTTAATCATTTTCAAAATTGCATCTAGCTATAGTCATTTCACAGTCTAAATCACCTTTTCATTCTTTTTAGAATCAAAATTTAGTTTTCCTTCGTCTTTCCAACGTCGTAACGACTCTGTTCGTCTTGTTTCCCTGAGGATCGATACCCGACTTATCGGATTTTTACTTGAGTGACAAGGCTTGCACTTGAGCCTAAATAATATGCACACTAGATACATTTGTGGTCGCGTCAAGTTTTTGGCTCCGTTGTCGGGGAAAGGAAAGAGGGGTGATGCCCTTTTTATCTGTGGCGACGAAGAATATATCTTTGTAAATGCACGTATCCAGGTTAATGGGGGTGTTATGGTCGAAAAGGTGGTAGAAGAGAGTGGCTTGACGTGGGCGCATCGCCAATTGATTGCCTGTGGGGAGACTGTTGGTGCACACTATTTTGAAAGTGAGGCTCGCTTTATCACTTAGCCGGCCCACCGGGTAGGTTTCGATGCTCCAAAGAGCATTGGGGTCTATGCGAGACATGCACATGTCTTTTTCAAGTGGAGTGAGAGGGTTTGGGTAAATGTGTGGATGTGGGTTCGGGACATCTTTGGCAGTCAAACTTCTGGGACAAAAGTTCCGAAGAGAAAGGAACGCGGCCGCCGCCAATGTAAGCTTGAGCCATGTGGTGGCCGGTGCGAACAAGGGAGTCGTAGAAGGTGCGCACCATGTGGGGCCAGACCGCTTCATGGGGTTCGTCAAGGAAATGAAACCAATCGTGGGCCATGTAGAGGGAGGTGATAACATTAGGCATGCCATTCCAAATGACTTGTCGCTCTATTTGGAGTTTACGATGTTGATCGAAAAAGCGTTCGCACCACCGTTGCTCTGGACGGGAGCGGTCGTCGGTGAGAATTGTGATGGGATCATATTTTTGGGGAGGTGGTTGGTTGGACATGGTGATGGAATGGGAATAAGTGTGTTTGAGCAGAATAAGAGAAAAATAGGAGAGGAGTGAGTAGCGGTGGTGAAATAGGGTGGGGAAAGGTGGAATTTATAGGTGGTGAGGGGAGAGGGTTGGGTAAGATTTGGAGGGAAAATGGGGAAGGATTTGGAGGAAAAATGGTTGGTGGGAAGGAAGGGGACGAAAATGGAGGGAAAAGTAGGGATTGGGGGAAAAGGAGGTGAACGTAGGGAAGGGGAAGAGTTGCAGACACCAGACAAATCCGGGTCTCCAGGACCGGATCGATCCGGTCCCTGTATTTTTTATTTCAAAAATTACCAAACTGAACCAATTCGGGTGCCCAGGATCGGACTGGTCCGGTCCCTAGAAATGTTCAAGTTCCCCTATGGGCTGGTATAACCACCTCCGATGACTTTCGGTTGCTCCTTCTTACGATCCGACACCTGTTTGACTTGATTACCTCTCTCCTCAAAATTTACGGCTCTAAAATTCTCGCCTCGTAAGACGACTTTGTGATAGATTTCCTCTCCGCTTGTGATGTGATCATACGGACTCCACTTATCTTTACGTGTAGCTACTATACACAAGAATTCACCCCATACATGTCGGGGGTGAGACGACCTCTCAATTCAAGCTCACTCGACCCCGTAAACGGGGTCCGACAACTAGATGGTGTTAATCTCTTTTACGAATGCCTCAACATATAGCTTTAGGCGCTGTCCATTGACTTTGAATGCTCCCCCCCTTTAGGATTTTCCAATTCTACTGCTCCGTGGGGGAATACGCTATTCACAACGAATGGACCAGTCCATCGAGACCACAATCTACATGGAAACAGATGAAGCCGGGAGTTATAGAGGAGCACCTTTTGTCCCGGTTGAAACCCTTTTCGTCGAATAATCTTATCATGTGTGAGTTTGATCCGGGATTTTACAATCTTGACATTCTCATACGCGTCATTGCGTATCTCCTTTAACTCATTAAGTTGAAGCTTGCGAGCTTCACTGGCTTTGTCCATATCGTAATTTAATATCTTAATGGCCTAATATGCTTTGTGCTTAAACTCAAAAGGAATATGGCAAGGTTTTCCATACATAAAGCGAAATGGGGACATTCCGAGTGGGTTCTTGTATGCGGTACGATAATCGTTCAATCAAAGGGACCAATCTTTCTGGTCGGGATTGGGGGTCATCTCTAATATGTGTTTGATTTTATAATTAGCCAACTCGACCTACCCATTAGTTTGTGGGTGATATGTCGTTCTGACCTTATGAATGACACCATACTTTTTATAAGTCTTTAAAACGGCTTGTTGCAAAAGTGTGTGTCGTTATGACTGATTATCGCCTTAGGTGCTCCAAAACCAGATAGTATGTGTTCGTGCAGGAACTTTATCACCACTTTATTGTCATTAGTCTTGGTAGCTATAACTTCCACCCATTTAAAAACATATTCTATCGCGACAAGGATGTATAGGTATCCAAAGGATGGGGGAAAAGGGCCCATGAAGTCAATACCCCAGCAGTCGAAAATCTCAATGATGAGAATCGGGGTTAATGGAATCATGTCTCGTCGGGTGATCGCTCCCATCCGTTGACACTTGTCCCAAGATTTGCAATAATTATTAACATCCCAGAACATTGTGGGCCAGTACAAACCTCATTGGAGAATTTTTGCGATTGTCTTTTTCTCGAAAAAGTGGACTCCATATACTTTTCGGATGAGCAACTCTTTGCCACCTCTTCTTTGCCCTGGTTTACGGGTATAGTGAACTATCTTGTCACGGGAGTCGTCCCTCCCGATTGGACACCGCAAGATAAGAAGAGGTTCATCATTCCTTTATAAATATTGCGCTGATCAAATCATCCGACGATGTGTACTGGATGACGAAATTCGGCTACCCCATATTCCATACATTCATTATTGAAGAGGAATACTTAAAAGTTTCATTGCTATGTTTTGAAATAGTCAAGAGCATTCAAGCAGTCAAATCAAAGTAAAGCATTCAAACATTTAAGTGTTCAAGAGGTAGAGACAAGAGAAGCATGCGATAAAAATTAAATATATTGATTATAGCTAGAGTTGGCAAAAAAAGGCACAACCCTATCTGAGAAAAGCTAGAAGAATGGTCACAGCCATGTATGAAGTTTAATTCAATAATTAGTTCATTCAACCCAAAAATGATTAAGAGATTAAAAACTATGATGTTGCATCATCATCTTCATCTTCTTTTGCACCATCCACAGTAGTCTCAGTTTCATCATCACCTGCCAGGGTCGCTGCTTCCATATTCTCCTTGTCCCTTGCCTCTTACACGACCCTTATCTCCTCCACGCATGCATCGTGCTCGGCATCACCCAACTTCTAAGATATGATGAGCTCCTTCGATTCAGGAAAGTTTTTTAACACCATATGCCTGAGCTCTTGGAAGCCGCGGAGATAGGCTTTGTTATTTATCATAAATAAATCCTTGGATTTCTTATACGCAATTACGGCATCGTCTGCAGCTTGAGATGATTTAAAGTCGTAGCATGAGACTCTTTCATCTGAGCAAAGATGTGTTGCACTGATCCGTCTGTTTATAATTTTATTAAAGTTGATTTAGTTGTCTCTCAAAGTTGTTGGCCTGTTTGGCACCCTCTGCAACCTTGGCTTCAGAAGCTTGAAAGATGATGCCGTTGTGGTAAAGTTCTGTTCGGTCTCATCATTTTCCTTGATGGCAGCCTCCAACTCCATATGTGCAACTTTGAGTGTCGTGATAGAAGATTGTTTTCCCGCCTCAAAGGATAAAGTTTTGGCATTCTCCAAATCAGCCACATGAACTCTCTTTGCTGCCTCTTTCTGTTTTTATAGGCCTTTATATTTGTCCCTCTGGGACATGACTACAGTCGCAGCTAGAAATTTAGACTGTGTTAGAAAAAACTTTCAAATAATTGTCAACAAAAAGTGAATATAAGGATGCTTATCCGCAGCAGACTATGGAGAGCATATTCCTTCAAGTGCTCATGGTCTTCATCAATTAGGAAATCGAGATCAATCAAGTCTGGGGCCTTTCTCATTCTATGGACTGCCCTGGCAATGGTGTCCCAGGAGGAGTGAGGAGTTGGCTCCCTTAAGAGAGGTCGTGGACGTTCAATGGGGCCTATAATTAGCCTACTTTGGGGTGGGGGCAAGTTGGAATTTACTGCCATTATATTCCGCGAAAGTGGTGGAGGAGAACCAGAGAGAGATACATATTGAGGGTTGTACCCACCGGGGAGGTCCCCAGATGACATTAAACTTGCTGCGGTAAGTTGAGAAGCTATGTCATCGTTAATCTGTGTCTCTACTACCGTAACACCATCAACCTATGATCCCCCTGCGGCATCATTACTGTTAACTTGGGTTTCCCTTGCCGCAACACCATCCATTACCACAGCATATAGCTCAGCTATGGGCTCAGTAATAGGGGATGTCTTCTTAGGTCCCTCTTTCTCCCTTTCCCCTTCTTGGGGGCTTGGTTGAGCGTTGCCGGGTCCTCTCGCCCATTTAAGACAATTAGGCCTTCTAGAGCTCACGGTCAATTTCCTCACTTGGAAATAAAGGAAATTGAAGAAGGGTTAAAACGAAAGCATCAACAATATACTGCCCGCGGACAATTGAAGTTATAGGAAAAAGATCACTACTTGTCGCAGTCATTTTCTTTGGCAATTATTTATTGGGGAAGTAACCTTGACTATAGATATCATTGGAAGTAGACAGTACACTGAACCGCTTAGACTTATTGCTAAAGCCCGCGATGTCCTCAACTCGTTTGGCCGCTTTACTATTTAAAGGAAGATTTTTAAGAGTTGCACACAAAAATAAATGTTAGTGCAAGCCGCGGCAAAAAAGTTATAAAAATACATATATGAAGGTTTGTGGCAAAAATAATAAGACTTATCTTGGAAGTACACCCCCATGTCCGCGACAACCAAAAGGTCTTCTCCCTCTCACTCTCTTCAAGGTGCATTTCCCAACTGTCCCCAAAAATGAAGAAAAATTTGCCTTTCCAGTTTTTAACACTGGAAGGAATTTTAGTGTACAGGTACTCCTTATTGTTCCATAGCATGAAATAGTAGTACCACGGAAGATCCACAGAGTTCTCCTTGGGCATATAAAAGTGGAAGAACTCCGCTGGAGTAATGTCCTCCTTGAACTTCTTATTCCCAAGTAGCATGGACCCAAGAATGGCCCTCCAAGCATTCGGGTCTAATTGAGATGGGGCCAAATTCATTAGACCCAAAATCCTCCTGACTGGGCTTGGAACTGGAAGTTTTAGCCCTTTGAGGAAGGCATGCAAAGGAAAATAAACTCCCCCATCTGGTGTCGCAGATTATGACCTCTGTTCCGCGGACGGGAGTGTGCAGACAACAGATTGTGGGAATTCAAGCACTGCAGCCACTTAGGAAACCCACTCTTCGCTCATTATGCACTTGTACTCCATTGACGAGGGATATTTGTCCTTAGTTCGACTAGAAGACTCCCCAAGTATATTTTTAACTTCAATTGGGCTAGTAGAAGTCCCATAAGCTGTTGCAGCAATTCCTTCAGCCTGAGGATTTGAACTGGAATTTGCATCTTCTTCCATAGCTTCTACATCCTTAGTAGTGTCCCTACCATCCAAGGATTTCATGAAGTCAAAATCAAGGACTACACAGTTTGGGCAATCTTTAAGCATGCGGGGCCCAATAGCCTGGAAAGGCTTTATTAGAGGAATCTCATGAGGGGAAGTGTCGAATTTCCTTCTCCAGAAGTCATTTAGAAAAATTGAAGGATCCCAACTCATAGAGCTGCGATGTAACCTGAAAAGTAGAAGGGCTCTGCAGTTAGGTGCCACAACCACTATGGTCAGAAGAGCCTCTTAAAGGCCGTAACATTTACTAGTAAAATAATAAAGGAGTCCAGAGAAATTCTAAAATAATTGAAGCAAAGGAAAAGACAGGGCTACAACCAATATGAAAGATGCAGCCATAAAAAAAGCTCCTAACATAAATTGATGCCTCATTCAATCAGTTTAAAAGGACAAACTGCGGCCAAGTGCATTTTGACGGGTTTAGTAAAAGCTACAAGTATTGCCGCAGAGGCCTTTTCTATGGTAATTATTGGCAGAAGTCAAAGTATGGCCGCAACAGATATATAATATGAATACCCTAAGCTTATCGTGGTCAATGAATAAACAGGTCAGATGTTCAAACTCTTAGATTGAGAGGATTTAAAACTAAACCCTAAGGTTTTTGCCCAAGAACACCATAAATGGGTGTTATGTTCTAACCCTGGTCCTATTCAAATACCTACATTATCCATAAAAACCATAACTTCTACACAAATCATAGAAATTTAAATTCCACAACAGTGAATTCAAGTATAACGAGATTCAGTTTCATCTAAACATCACAACAATTGATTCAATTATAGAGGGGTTCAGTTCAATCAATTTATTAATCATGGATTCAAGCGGAGATCGCTTAATAAGAATTCCAAAAAATACTAAAGAGAAATGAGAGTTTGATTCAAAAAGTTACATAAATATCAGAAGAACGTGATTGTTCAGCCTCTGATAGCCTCAAATCACCGATAAAAGCTTCCCTAAAAACTCAAAGAAAGGAAGGGCAAAGATTCGCTCTCAAGGGTTTGGAAAAAGTAATGAAGGCCACGGTCGTCGCTTGGCAAGAGGCTGCACTGTAAAGATTACACACCGCGACAGCCACGGTATCACATTAAGCCATAACACCAAACTACCCCTTGGCACTACGGCTTGGGAGTTTATTGATACGACCAATATGGTCCCTTGCCGCGGAAGAGACTGACAAAAGGCTGCTGCCATTGAACAGGGTGGCTGCGGCCTTATGCTTATATGACTCCCCCCTTTTATCAGCCACTTGTCGTTGCCTTGTCCCAGACTGTGCGTAACACTTGCCGAGTTGGTCTACCCAGTAGGCCACGACACCTTCAGATCAGCTGCTACTTGGGACCAAACAGGTCGCATCCCCTATACACAGCTGTTACCCCATCAAAGGGATTGCTCTTGAGGCTCATTTACATGTCACGTGCTCAGGGCAAGTGACACACCTTACATACCTCCTACAAATTGAGTTCCACACCTCAAGATCGGGATTCGGGACCCAGATCCGAGACAATCTGTCTTACCGAAGCCCTGCCAAACTCTCTACACAACCCCAATACAACCTGGGGGCTACTCACCTACCTCGTAGTCATCTCCTCGGCTTGCCCACAACCGCTACAATCATATATTCTCCTCTCTTAACTCAACTGCACTCCATTTATGGCTATGTAAACTTGTACTGCAACATGTATATAATGAGAGTGGGGCGGTGGGCAACAAAGTGGGCGTAGGCTCATTTTATTAGCCGAACCTTTATATTTATTTCACACTTGACTTGTTGGTATGAGAACGACATGTGTCTGATTTCTCGTATCAATAATCCCAAAAAGGTTTTTTCTTTTCTTTTCAGTTTTTTTTAAAAAAATTTATAGATATTTTTAATAGAAAAACGATAAACATTTCCAAAATACTTTTTATCGTATTTTTTTAATTATTCTTTCATTTTCTTTATAAAAAAAATCAAATGATTGTTATAAAATTTGACAAAGAAAATTATTTTTATCCTCTTTTTTATAAAAAAAAAAATCTTTTATTGTCAACCCATTTGATTTTTTTTAATAAAGAAAAGGAATTAAGAATTTAAAAAAATCCCAGTGAATATTTTTACTGTTTTTTCTTTGCTTTAATAGAAAAATTGTAAATAAAGAAAAAAATATTTGGGGAGTGTTTATAATTTTCTATTAAAATATCTAAAATAGTTTTTAATAGAAAAGGTAGAAATAAAAGGAAAACTATTTTGGGATTGTAACCATTATCTAAAAAAAAATAATCAGAGTTTTTTCTTTTATAAAAAAGGGGTTAAAATTATTTTTTTGTCAAATTTTAGAATGCCCATTTGATTTTTTAATAAAAAAAATGAAACAAGATTGTAAAAATTCCAAAATGTAAATAATAATTTATTTATAAAAAAAGGATAAAAAACTGTTTTTATCCCCACATAATAGTAATAAAATAGTTTATTTTTCAAATTTTAGAATACCCATTTCATCATTTTTCAATAAAGAGGGGTAAAATAGTCAAATGTATCCGAAATACTTAACAGAGGGACTAGATTGAGACAAAATAAAAAGTTGAGGATGAAATTGAAAAGAATAATAGGGACGAAATTGAGATAAATGGAAAGGTGGAGGACTAATGGGATAGTTTACTCGAAATATTATTACTAATATCCAAACATAAAAGTGGTTATTTTCTTAGGATAATGTTAAAGTCATCACTTTTTTCCGACACCATTCTGAGAAAAAAAATGTGGTGTCTTTAACATGATTCATTTTCTTATTCGTCTAAGGTAGTTATCAGTCGATGTGGTTAGTATTTGGCATAATACCATACTAATTTTTTTTAACTACAATTGGTTTTGATAACTTCACTTTACAGTTTTTCAAAAACTCTTACCAATACCAAATAGTTTGGTATTTTTGGTGATTTTGATATTATAAGTTTCGATTTTCTTTCATTTTTTCTTTTTTTGTTTTGTATTGATTATTTTTTAGGTATTTTCAATTTTCAAATGCAATATATGATAACTACTATATAAACTAATTATATGTTATGTGTCGTACATACAAAATATCAAATAACCTAGGTCTAGACCCAGATTACTCACATGAAACTCAAAAGAGTTGATCTTGGAGACAAAACAAATGAATAAGCGTATGTTCTTAACTTCAAGATTTATATATTTTCAAAAATTAAAATACAACCCATCTTTAATATTAACTTTTGGGATAAATGAGTCCAACTAATGTTATAAATCTAGAGATATAAAATTTGTATTTTTGGCATATTAAATCAATATTTTAGCCGGAAGTTTCAGTATTTAATTTGGGTACAATAATTTTGATAAATCGGTTTTCCAAAATGTATAAACCAAAACCAACCACTAAGTTTTCAGTAATTCCAGTATTGGTAATTTACGTTCTGCAGTAATAAAAAGTAATTAACCAAAATCATAGTTTTTCGAACGCAAACGGTACGATACAGTAAAAAATTGTACCACTACCCCTGACTGTGTCAATTTATTGTATAAAGTGAGCAAGTTACCTTGAATTATAAATGAGCACCGCGTCCTTCCATTATAAACATACCAGTGAAATGAAAAGTTTATTTTCTCTAGAAATTCTCTATATTTCATATTTTCACAATACGTTATTAACACAGTTCCCTAGTTATATTTTGGATTGTCCAACATGGAAAGTCCCTTTTATAACTCGATTTACATTAAAGATTGGAGAATTTTGCTAACTTTCTTAGATCGAAATTTCGAAGAATCACAAGTTTGTTTTCTAAGGTCTATATCAATCCAAGAGCCATAATAAATTGAAGTGATTATATTGAATTTTAACCATGTGGTTAGTTCTTGACCAACTTACCATTAACCCACAAATGTTCATCACGATTATTTTGCGTTCACATACATATAAGCTCTTATATACATATAATAATATGTATACATCATACGCATACAAGTTAATTGAAATGAACATATCTTTTATATTTCTCATCGCATGATATTATGACGATTAAATTCAATTTCTACTGTGTTGTATGATAATCAATTTTAATATGACCTTTTGATGGAATTTAAAGTTTATAATTAATTAAATTAGGAACCTAAAGTTCCTTATTTTAATTAGTACCCGAAGTTTCTACTTATTATTCGATGTTGGGACCCGAAGTTTCATAATTAATTAAAATTCGGATAAGAAGTTCTCACTTACTATTCAAATTTTAACACCTGAAAGCTCTATCTAGCCACTTTAATTTGTGGTCTGGAGTTTTCAACAACTATTATAATTTGGGATCTCAAGTTCTCATATAGCTATTTTAAATTGGATCCTGAACTTCTCAAATCATACAATATTAAGACATAAAGCTCTTTACATATTTAAATTAGGGCATGCAGTTCTCTTAATTTTTTATAATTGGGATACGAAATTCCCCAATAATTATTTATTTTTGGAATTATAGCTCTCTTTATTCAAATATTGCAACATGAAGTTCCCAAATTACTTGAACTTGAAGTCTAAAAGGAAATATATCATAATCAAACATGTAGTATTGATTATTTAACTAAATGGCTGTAACACCCCGTATTTTTGGTGCATTTAATATTTAATTAATTCGGAAATTCTAAATTACTAGTGTGTTGTAATTTAATGAAGTAATTATGATAGAATAATATATATATATATTAATCTGGGGATTAATGGTTAATATTTAGGGAAAATTATTTACTAAGCGTATAGTAATAATGTAATTTTGTCGTTTCGAGTATTAATGACGAGATAGGTACTTATCACATCCGGAAGTCGGTATAGACTATATTGGGTGGGGGATAAATATTTTTATAAATTAATTCGGATGCAAATTCTGAGTGTACAGTTGAGTCCGGATGGGCTGAGATAGTCGGAAAAGTGTACCTGGGGATAGTAAACGGGTCACGGGACGTTTTTAGACATAGCCGGGCCCACTCGGGGGCATTTGGGTCACTTGGGCTTGGCCCATTAGTCAAAAAACGGGATTTAAGTTAATTAACCTAATAAAAAGAAATAAGGGGGTGGCTGAACTTAATTAGAAAAAGCAAATTAAGGGTTAGGAAACCCTAACAGCAGCCAAAGCCAAATTGGGGATCAAAAGAGAGCCAACAAAGGTCATCTTCAACCTTGGGATTTAGCCCCAACTCAGACTCTACGAACCTTAAGGCAAGTGGATAACTTGCAATAGCATTAAATCTGTTTTCAATTCATATTCATGTGTAGTGATTAAGTAGAAATTCGTTTTTGGGTGTTAATGGTATGAACATGGGATTTGGAAAACAACAATTCTGATTTACGAAATTGGGTGGTGATTCTTGTAAAATCTGATAATTGTAAGTTAATGCATATCTGGTAGAATGATATCTGAATATTTGGAAACGAATTTGATGATGAGATTTGGGGTATAAATGGGTTTAGGGTTAATGATGAAACTTTCCCAAATTTAGAAATTTGAGTTAATGGACGAATTAATAATGTTGATGAATGTTCTGGAGATCCCTAATGAGTTCCCTAATATGTACAATTGCTAAAAGGGATTTAGTTTTAGTGTAGAAGGAATTAGGGCTTGAAAATTTTCGTCCATGGCTGCTCTGTCTTCGCGAAGAAGACGAAGACCTGCTCGATCGATCGATCGACGGTCTGGGTCGATCGATCGACGGTCGCCAGAATCTGGCAGTTTCGCCAGTTGGGTATATAAGAAGGAAAATTTATATAAAAATCCTATGTAATTAATTATTGAGAAATTAAATAGATGAGTTTAAATCTAATTAATTGTAGATAAATTAATTAGGGTTTGAGGCTAATAAATTAGAGTCGGGAATTGTGACTCGGGTAAATTTATTTTGGGCTACGGGAGTAAGTCCAAATTTATGGTGGGGGCGACACCAACAATAACTAAATTAATTAAAGTGCAATTCAATTAATACTTAGAGTTGGACCATAAACTCTTAATAATTTTAATAGGCTTATGTTACGGATTTTAGTGAACGGTATAGCCGAGACTTTTATATTTATATATACGGAGGCGTTAGTATATATATATATATGGTGTGCTCAATTAATATCAGTGATTAGATATTTGTTACTATAGTGCTATAGGGGGAGGTTGCGCGTAGTGGATGAATCCCCTAGCTTGAGGAGTAGGGTGAGTATATTCCCGAGGTCATAGCGTCCGTTATATGGGTGAGGGACAACTCACTTTCAGGGAAGGAATATGACCGCCCCCAATTATTTATTTTTATCAAGTTGGTGTGAAAATTCTGACTTGGGATAACTAGGCTATGTGAGTATACCTAGTGGAATAGCACTTTATAGAATTTACATTCCGGGAGTATTTTTACTCGGGAAGTTGCAAGTTATTATATATTACAGTATGATTGTGAATGCTGGAATATGATTATAAGTATATAATTTTATAATTAATTATATACGGAATATTAATGAAAGTGGGTGATTTCACAGGTATAACGAATGTAGAAGTTATATGTATATAAAAAAGGAAATGATTTAGTTAAGTTGATGTTACCAATAACTTATATATCAAAATCACTACATACTCAGTTAGAGTAGGGTGGGTATAAAGGAACCTTGTTAATTATCTAGCCATGAGATGAGTAACTAGGTAATTAAATTAAAGCGTTCGTAGGATATAATAGAGGAAGGGTAAGGAAGTCCTCAAGAGAGTGCGATATTAACTAAAGATACGAAGAGCATGCATATTTATTTATTACTGTAAGTTAATCATTTGTTAAATGTTTTTTTTTTCAAATGTTTTGGGTACTAACCCTTGCTATAAAAACTTTTAAAAACCTTTTAGGTGTCCAACCACAGGGACGCCAGCCTTGACTATATTCCAGGGATCCGTTGCTGCAGCATATGTGGATGTTGCGGGATTTTGATAGACGCCTCATTCTTCATTCTTAAATGTAGAAGTTTATAATTAGCATTCGAGCATGTTGCTCACTTTCCATTTATTTGTATTAGACTTGTTGAGAGTTTATTCTTATCTTTATGGGATTTATTATTTGGACCGTTGGTTTATTCGGTCAATCATTTTTACTTGTGAATGATTATTTCAGTTATCTATGATTGTTATATAGTTTTATTTCCGCATGGGTGTTTGTTAATTAATGAAAGATAAAAATTGGCACCAGTCTATTTTTTCACTTAGGTGGTTAGTAAATAATAAGACGACAGTGATGCTAAGAATGGACCAAATGAGAAACCTGTTCTAACTTGATTTAGGACTGATCACCCGGGATTAATTAGGCGGGGTGTCACAGATGGTATCAGAGCATCAGGTTCTAGAGTCCTTAGGATCTGTGCGGCTTTCTACATTTCAGCGTAACGTTCGGTTGTTATAGAGCCCTATTATTAGAACTGTTGATTATATTTTCCGCTTGTGAGATATCGTAATCCTGCTACTAGTTTTTGTATAAATTGTGTACTTATATAATTCAATCTATTTCAGATGCCGCCAAAGAGACAGAGAGCGGAAAGGGCTGAGGCTAGAGATGAGGTGAGGGAGGCTCGCCAGGAGCCACAGGTACCGCCACCACCACCCCCACCCGAGTTGATTTCTACCACTCAAGTGGCAGTGATAGTGGCCCAAGCGGTCGAGACAGCGATGCGAGCTATGGCAGCTCATTTTCCACAGCCTCAGGCACCGCCTCCATTGGCTCCAGCAGTTCAGGCTCCAGTAGGGCCACCATCTTGGCAGCGAGTGAGGGAGACCTTTCAGAAGGGTCACCCACCTGAGTTTCGAGGTAGCACCAATGTGGTCGAGGCTTGTGACTGGAAGAAGAACATTCAGCGCCATCTGCGCATGTTAGAGGGTACAGAGGTGCAGAAACAGATGTTGGCTACCTTTCGTCTGTCGGGGGCAGCCTTACAGTGGTGGGAGTCCGTAACCACCGCTGAGGAGCGGGATTTGATGCCGATTTCTGAATTCTGGGTGCGGTTTGACCGCAAGTACTTCCCTCCAGCAGTAGAGTCTGAGATGAGAAAGAAATTCAGCGAGTTGGTACAGGGTGACAGGTCAGTAGCAGAATATGAGGAGGAGTTCACCCGTTTGGCAAACTTTGTGCCAAATGAGGTGAGCGATGAGGAGCGGAAGAAGTCAAAGTTCATGGATGGCCTAGCCTGGAGAATCAGGCAACACTTGATTGGGAATCCGGTGTTAGTGACTTATACAGATGTTGTTAATGCCGCACTTGTACATTGCCAGGATCATCGTTTCCGTGCTAAGGGTAACAAGAAGGCAGGTGAGCCGAGCCAGCAGGGCAAGGCGGTCACTAGTAGTGAGACGAGTGGCACATAGCAGCAGGTTATCATTCAGCAAGGGAATCAGGCTAAGAAGTTTAAGCCTGGTGGGTTCCGACCGGGAGGACAGGGGTTCAGGCAGGGGCAACCAGGCCCTAATCAGCAACAGCAGGTTCCTCAGGGCCGTCAGGGCGAAGGGAACAACGGGGGAGGCCAACCGGGCCAGCAACGTCAGGGCTAGCAGGGCCAACGGCAGGGTGACGATCAGAAGCGCTGTTTCTCCTGTGGCCAACCAGGACACTTCAATAGGGAGTGCCCGCAGAGGGGCAGAGGCCAGCAGCAGGGTGCCCAACAGGGGCAACAGGGTCAGATGCCGCCAGCAGCACCAGCCCCACCCGCCCCACAGCAGCAGGGGCAAATGCACTACGGACGTGTGTATAACGTTCGGGATGTTCCTAATCCCCCAGCATAGTAGGCGCCGCCCGCGATAGAGGGTACGTTTTCTATCCATGGCACTATGGGTCGGGTATTGTTTGATACAGGGGCTACACATTGCTTTATAGCTACACATTTCGCGAAGGCTTTAGGGTTGTTAGCCACCGCAGAGAGCACTGTTACGTGTGTCGACTCACCATTGGGGAATGGGTCGCTTGTATCCTTTATATGTCGGGGAGTGGGGGTGGATATTGGTGGTTTGACATTACCTGCGGACATGTTGGTATTAGATATGCATGTCCACGATGTGATTATCGGTATGGATTGGCTCGCTGACTATAGAGCCATGATTGATTGCTTCGGAGGGAGCATTATTTTTGCCATTCCGGGATAAGAGATGTTTGTTGTGGCGATGCCTCGCCCAGAGGGAGGCTCAACCGCTCATTTATATTACATTGAGGAGGAAACCTCACAGGAAGTGGTAGTTCCTTTAAACTCTATTCCGGTAGTGAGGGACTTTGAGGATGTATTCCAGGAAATACCAGGATTACCACCCAGCAGAGAAATCGAATTTGTTATCGATTTGGCTCCGGGGACAAGACCGATTGCTCGGGCACCTTACCGAATGGCCCCTTCAGAGATGCGGGAATTGAGGGAACAGATTCAGTAACTACTGGGTCAGGGTTTTATTCGGCAGAGTACATCGCCGTGGGGTGCGCCAGTATTGTTTGTAAAGAAGCTAGATGGTTCACTCCGCTTGTGCGTGGATTATAGGGAGCTGAACAAGGTGACGATACGGAATAAATATCCGTTGCCTCGGATTGATGATTTATTTGACCAATTGAGAGGGGCGTCTTACTTCTCCAAGGTAGACTTGAGGTCAGGGTATCATCAACTGCGTATCCGAGAGGGGGATGTTCCTAAGACCGCTTTCTTATCGCGGTATGCATCATATGAGTTCAGGGTGATGCCCTTCGGGCTCACCAATGCACCAGCAGTGTTCATGGACCTCATGAACAGGGTTTTCAGAGAGTACTTAGATCAGTTTGTCATCGTGTTCATTGATGACATACTAATCTACTCGCGCACCGAGGAGGAGCACGCAGAGCATTTGCGCATGGTTTTGCAGACACTGAGGGATCATCGGCTCTATGCCAAATTAGGGAAGTGTGGATTCTGGCTTCAGGAGGTACAGTTCCTAGGTCACGTCGTGTCAGATCTGGGTATTGCAGTGGATCCAAATAAGGTGTCGGCGGTGAGGGAGTGGGGACAGCCCACGACACCGACCGAGGTGCGCAGTTTTCTGGGTTTGGCCGGTTACTACAGGCGATTCATTAAAGGATTCTCTAAGATTGCAGGACCTTTGACTAATCTGACTCGGAAAGGAGTACCTTTCAAGTGGGATGATAATTGTCAATTAACGTTCGACGAGCTAAAGGACAAGTTGACATCTGCGCCCGTGCTTGCATTGCCAAAGGGAGGGCTAGAGTATCGGGTTTACACAGACGCATCCTTACGGGGTCTTGGGGGTGTACTCCAGCAGGAGGAGAGGGCTATAGCTTATGCTTCCAGGAAGCTAAAGCCCCACGAGAGGAATTCCCCCACTCACGACCTAGAATTGGCAGCGGTCATTTTTGCTTTGAGGATATGGAGGCATTATCTTCTAGGAGAGCAGTTTACTCTATTCACGGATCACAAGTCACTTCAGTATCTCTTCACTCAGAAGGATCTGAATATGAGGCAGAGGCGGTGGATAGAATTCGTGAAGGACTACCAGTTTGATATTCAGTATCATCCTGGTAAGGCCAATGTGGTAGCAGATGCATTGAGCCGAAGGCCGGCGGGGGAGATAGCAGAGGTATGGAAAGCGAAATGGAGAGAGCTTCAATATGAGGATGACGTGGCCAAAGCTTGCATGTCAGCTTTATCCATCACACTCGAGATTATTATGCGAGTTGTGAAGGCTCAGGCTGAGGATCAGATTTGCCGGGATAGGGTGGGCCAGTTGTTAGCTGAGGGAGCAGAGGGTTACTCGATTAGCTCAGAAGGAGGCCTACGCTTTAATGGGAGGTTAATGGTGCCAGAGGATGAGGATTTGAAGCACGCTGTTATGACAGAATCCCATGGTTCGAAATTTGCGGTACATCCCGGTGGGGATAAAATGTACCAAGATATGAGGAGGCAGTATTGGTGGGCATGAATGAAACGGGACATTGCGGAGTTTGTCTCGAAATGTGCCACGTGTCAGCTTGTAAAAGTTGACCACCAGAGACCATCAGGGATGCTACAGCCGTTAGAAATTCCCGTGTGAAAGTGGGAGAGCATCTCCATGGACTTTATCACAGGGTTACCTGTATCGTAGAGGGGTCACGACTCCATATGGGTTATTGTGGATCGGTTGACTAAGGTGGCCCACTTTTTACCGGTACGCACAGACTTCGAGACGATGCGTTATGCACAGCTATTCATAGCAGAGATTGTTAAGCTGCATGGAGTACCTATAAATATTGTATCCGACCGAGACAAAATCTTTGTCGCCCGCTTTTGGCAGAGCTTTCAGGAGGCAATGGGCACGGAGTTGCGCTTGAGTACAGCATATCACCCACAGACGGACGGACAGACTGAGAGAGTTAACCAGATGCTGGAAGACATGCTCAGAATGTGCATTTTGGACTTTGGGGGAGGATGGGAGAAATATCTTCCTTTGGTAGAGTTCGCGTATAACAACTCTTACCAATTCACGATTGGCATGGCACCGTTTGAGGCACTGTACGGGAGACCTTGTCGTTCACCCGTTTGTTGGTTAGAGGTGGGAGACAACAAACTCTTGGGGCCGGAAATTGTTCAAGAGACATCTTCCAAGATAGAGCTGATTCGAGGAAGAATTCGGATAGCTCAGGACAGGCAAAAGAGTTATGCTGACGCTTCTCGACGACATGTGGAGCTTGAAGTTGGGGACCAAGTTTTAGTCCGGGTATCCCCAATGAAGGGGGTGATGAGGTTCGGCAAGAAGGGTAAGTTAGCACCGCGATACGTAGGACCTTTCCCTATTATTGAGAGGGTGGGACCGGTGGCGTATAAGCTTGGGTTACCAGAACATCTTCAGCGGATACACGATGTATTCCATGTGGCATCACTGAAGAAATATCGAAGGAGAAAGAGAGCCTTTTGGCACATTCCACTCGAGGAGATCGACTTACAACCAGACATTTCGTATGAGGAAAGGCCGGTAGCTATTTTGGATCATAGTGAGCGGAAATTACGATCCAAGGTTGTTCCATTGGTTAGAGTACAGTGGGGTCATCACAATGTTGACGAGTCTACCTGGGAGCGAGAGGAGGATATGCGGGAACAATATCCAGAGCTTTTCAACGCAGGTACAATCTAATTTCGGGGACGAAATTCCTTTATAAGGGGGGGAGTATGTAACACCCCGTATTTTTGGTGCATTTAATATTTAATTAATTCGGAAATTCTAAATTACTAGTGTGTTGTAATTTAATGAAGTAATTATGATAGAATAATATATAAATATTAATCTGGGGATTAATGGTTAATATTTAGGGAAAATTATTTACTAAGCGTATAGTAATAATGTAATTTTGTCGTTTCGAGTATTAATGACGAGATAGGTACTTATCACATCCGGAAGTCGGTATAGACTATATTGGGTGGGGGATAAATATTTTTATAAATTAATTCGGATGCAAATTCTGAGTGTACAGTTGAGTCCGGATGGGCCGAGATAGTCGGAAAAGTGTACCTGGGGATAGTAAACGGGTCACGGGACGTTTTTAGACATAGCCGGGCCCACTCGGGGGCATTTGGGTCACTTGGGCTTGGCCCATTAGTCAAAAAACGGGATTTAAGTTAATTAACCTAATAAAAAGAAATAAGGGGGTGGCTGAACTTAATTAGAAAAAGCAAATTAAGGGTTAGGAAACCCTAACAGCAGCCAAAGCCAAATTGGGGATCAAAAGAGAGCCAACAAAGGTCATCTTCAACCTTGGGATTTAGCCCCAACTCAGACTCTACGAACCTTAAGGCAAGTGGATAACTTGCAATAGCATTAAATCTGTTTTCAATTCATATTCATGTGTAGTGATTAAGTAGAAATTCGTTTTTGGGTGTTAATGGTATGAACATGGGATTTGGAAAACAACAATTCTGATTTACGAAATTGGGTGGTGATTCTTGTAAAATCTGATAATTGTAAGTTAATGCATATCTGGTAGAATGATATCTGAATATTTGGAAACGAATTTGATGATGAGATTTGGGGTATAAATGGGTTTAGGGTTAATGATGAAACTTTCCCAAATTTAGAAATTTGAGTTAATGGACGAATTAATAATGTTGATGAATGTTCTGGAGATCCCTAATGAGTTCCATAATATATACAATTGCTAAAAGGGATTTAGTTTTAGTGTAGAAGGAATTAGGGCTTGAAAATTTTCGTCCATGGCTTCTCTGTCTTCGCGAAGAAGACGAAGACCTGTTCGATCGATCGATCGACGGTCTGGGTCGATCGATCGACGGTCGCTAGAATCTGGCAGTTTCCCCAGTTGGGTATATAAGAGGGAAAATTTATATAAAAATCCTATGTAATTAATTATTTAGAAATTAAATACATGAGTTTAAATCTAATTAATTGTAGATAAATTAATTAGGGTTTGAGGCTAATAAATTAGAGTCGGGAATTGTGACTCGGGTAAATTTATTTTGGGCTACGGGAGTAAGTCCAAATTTATGGTTGGGGCGACACCAACAATAACTAAATTAATTAATGTGCAATTCAATTAATACTTAGAGTTGGACCATAAACTCTTAATAATTTTAATAGGCTTATGTTACGGATTTTAGTGAACGGTATAGCCAGGACTTTTATATTTATATAAACGGAGGCGTTAGTATATATATATATATATGGTGTGCTCAATTAATATCAGTGATTAGATATTTGTTACTATAGTGCTATAGGGAGAGGTTGCGCGTAGTGGATGAATCCCCTAGCTTGAGGAGTAGGGTGAGTATATTAAGTTGATGTTACCAATAACTTATATATCAAAATCACTACATACTCAGTTAGAGTAGGGTGGGTATAAAGGAACCTTGTTAATTATCTAGCCATGAGATGAGTAACTAGGTAATTAAATTAAAGCGTTCGTAGGATATAATAGAGGAAGGGTAAGGAAGTCCTCAAGAGAGTGCGATATTAACTAAAGATATGAAGAGCATGCATATTTATTTATTACTGCAAGTTAATCATTTGTTAAATGTTTTTTTTTTCAAATGTTTTGGGTACTAACCCTTGCTATAAAAACTTTTAAAAACCTTTTAGGTGTCCAACCACAGGGACGCCAGCCTTGACTATATTCCAGGGATCCGTTGCTGCAGCATATGTGGATGTTGCGGGATTTTGATAGACGCCTCATTCTTCATTCTTAAATGTAGAAGTTCATAATTAGAATTCGAGCATGTTGCTCACTTTCCATTTATTTGTATTAGACTTGTTGAGAGTTTATTCTTATCTTTATGGGATTTATTATTTGGACCGTTGGTTTATTCGGTCAATCATTTTTACTTGTGAATGATTATTTCAGTTATCTATGATTGTTATATAGTTTTATTTCCGCATGGGTGTTTGTTAATTAATGAAAGATAAAAATTGGCACCAGTCTATTTTTTTCACTTAGGTGGTTAGTAAATAATAAGACGACAGTGATGCTAAGAATGGACCAAATGAGAAACCTGTTCTAACTTGATTTAGGACTGATCACCCGGGATTAATTAGGCGGGGTGTCACAATGGCATGGATCGAAAGTACCTTATTCATGAATACTTTAGGAACTAAAGATCCATAATTATTATTGTGACCAAAAGTTCACAAATTACTAATGAAAAATTGAGGCACGAATTTTTTAAATTATTTAAATATATATGGATTTGCAGTTCCAACAAATATATACCATATATCAAAACATAAAGTTTTATGTAGTAGGGTATGGACATATACAAAATTTAAAATGATAATCTAAAATATGGACCTCGAGCTCTAAATATACTTTTGTTAGAATTAGTTTCAAAATAAATTAGTTATTAAAATATATTTTTTCAACTTCTCTCCTTTGAATTTATTTATTAAATGTAACATATTTTTAAATACTCTTTTAATTGTTGAAGGTCCCTTTAACTATCATATTAATGATTTTACAATTTAAAGTTTGTAACTTGACCTTTTAATTCATTTGAGTGCTAAATTATATAAGAACCATTGCTTGTGAGGATTCTTATAAAATTAATGAGAGATGCAATGGGATGTGTTGCCCTAAGCGAGGTGGAAGTTACATTTGGCAAAATACTTATAAATGTGCTCATGAGAGCAAAACATGAAATATTTATGCAAAAGCATACTCTTAGATAAATAAAAAGAAAAAAATATTTAAAAAGAACACTTTTGAGGAAATATAAATTAAAGACCACGTGCATGCACTTATTTCGTCTAACATATTTTTTTAGCCTTATTGACTTTTTAAACTTTCACATGCTGACTTTAGGGCTTAATCGACATGAACCGTTTTATAAACTTAACATCTTTGCAATATGATTGGTTTTTCTTTATGTTTAACTATGAGTTGAATCTTGGGTTCTTGTAAAACATGGATGTGTTAATCTACTTTTTCGGGTTTTGATATCATTCTTTTTTCACTAGATAGCTTGTGCGGGATTACCTATTTTAGATATTATTAATGTGAACTACTCGTGTTTTTTGTCATTTTTTTTTGTTTGTTTAAAAATATGAAATTTGAATCTTTTGTGCTTATATGAATATACGGTTATATTCAATGCTATATCGTAATTATTATATATCTATATATTTTATAAGAGTCATATTTCTTTGTATATTTTTTCATATTCCTATTCTAGCACTTTTAAACTTGCATGGTCATATCTTTAGTGTTGCTTGGTTAGGTTAGGTTGGAAATTTATACTTTTGTTTATCCCTTAGTATATATCCTTTGTCTTTCTGCCTTAGTGAGATAATATGTGGTGCCTGTATCTTTCGTCTTTCGATTTTTCCTTTGTCTATTCGTGACTAAAATGGAGAGAATGTGTCTACATTAAGGGGGAGAGTTATGTGATTATTTTAAAGGGTAAGATAGAGTCGAGGGGGAGAATTTTTTTTAGGGGAGTAATTTCTTAATGTGCATGTATTACACTTTTAATTACTTGTTTTGATTATTTTAAATCTCTCTTGTATCTCTTGTACTACACGCGATATATTTTACATGTGTGCATGTGACAGTGTTCGTGAGTACTTTTTGAAGATGGATCAGGCCTATCATGCATATCGAGTCTCGAGGGATGGGGTCTGGAAAGCAGTTGATGTATATGATGATATATTTATTTTTTATCGTGTTGCTTTTAGTTTTGTCCCGAAATTGACAAAGGGAGAGATTTATAAGTACATAATTCTCCTTGTTATTTAAATTATGGGTTCAAAACTTGTTTTAGGTTTATGTTAATGTTATTGAAGATTGTCTACATAACTAAATTTTATGTCAATAACACAACGACATCGATGTGACATGAATGATCCATCACACCAAAGTTTCAAGCCACACAAACAGGTATAACATGTGGGGAAATTATTTTTCGAAATATAATATCAATTTAACTTTGGTGATTTTTTCAAAAGAATTTAAAAAACATATTTTTTTCGAATCTTGAATTTTTTTTCATTATCATGATATAAGTTGTGCATGTCCTCTCATGATAAAGGGTCATTTCAGAATGGGGGAAATCTCGCAACACCTTTTATAACACCAAAAAATGCCCCAAATAATTTTTCAACCTGTTGCACCTCGTGAGTACACCGCAACCAACTCGCAAATTGTCCAAGCCCATGGACGCGGCTAAAACTCTTGCGGTCGTGGGTAGCCCTACCATGGTTGCGGGTCTGTACGGGGTCCTCCGAGGGTTGACTGGTCACATTTCGTTTCTAAACCTTTTTAAGAGTTTTTAACTTGTACAACACTCTTAACTTATCTTGTAAAACCTATTTAAAGTTTATTTCGTGATTAGGTTTTTCAAGACCTCTTTTTAAGCTTGCAGAGAACTTTAGTAAGCCTAAAAACCCTTTAAAGCTCCTAATCCCAATGCTTGAGGAGGTTTTCGAGATCAGTGAGTCAATTGACTTGGGTTACGATCCGAGACAGATTTGTGAGACTGGTGAGCTAGGAATCAAAGTTGTAATGGAGATTCGAGAAGGCACATTTGTTTCAATAGATCAGTGGATACTGAGACCCGGGGGTTGTGGATATCAAGTCAAAGTTGCGATGGAGATTAACAGAACTAGTACTGTTGAGGTCTAAGGTTCAAAACGACGATAATTTGTGGCTGTGATCAAATAAAAGGTTGTAAGTCGTGTCTCTCTTTTGTAATCCTTGATTTTTGGTACTAGTGGACTTGTGTGGGGGTGTGTGCATGTATTTTTTAAAAGGGTTTCCACGTTAAATAACCTTGTACCTATTTATGTGGTTGTTTTTATTCTTTGCCATTGTTAATTGCTATCACCACATATGAATTTTGACCTAATTAATAAATTGGTAAATTATAAAAATTAACTCAATTAATTTAGATAGGAAAAAATTAAAACTAATTATTAAATCTGCACCATATTTACTTTGTTTCACATTAATTCTATTTTTAATGAATATATTGATCTAAGATGCCCTACACCATTTTGGCCTTTTTGTCATAGTCAATGACCCTGACAAACAAGAGTTGTGATGGTCAATGATCGTGATAATCTGGAGGGTGACAAAGCCCTGTATTACGGTCATTGACTGTGATAACCGTCCTTTGGCACGGTCCTTTCCCCTTACAACTCAATAATTGTCACGTCCATATCATGGTCCTTGACCATGACAAGTCGTGGTGTTATCACACTCTGGTTACGGTCCTTGAGCGTAGGCATGGACCAAAATTAAGGTCCATATGAATGGATAAGTTTTTATTCTATAATATTGCCACGATCTTTGACCGTGACAATTCCTCTTTATTACAGTCAAGAACCGTGACAATACTGTAGAAATCGAAAAAAATTTATTGGGAAATAGCTACTACCCAACAGTAAACCTATTTCAAATAAGTCATGTTTTCGTTCAAATCAACATTAACACGATCAATAATATAATACACATCAAAACCAAAACACAAAAATTCCATATATCAAATCAAATTGATATTTTAAGTTGATTAAAAATACATCAATTTCAAATACACCAATTCCTATAAAAACTTAATAGCGCCTGAGGAAAAAAGTTGATCAAATGATGTACGCCCTAACATGGCGTCAGTATGTCAGACACCGATTGGATCGTCCAACCATAATACCTAGTTATCTTTCCCCACCATAATATCAGTGACCCACACATGGGAATCAAAATCTTACATTGGACGGCTATGTATAATAGTACCGAAAGTGATTAACATGTCCTTCACTCCCTTTGAAATTGGGGCGCCTCCACACATGTCAAGGATATAAACTTCCTCCACTGCTGGCTCAAATGAAGTCGTGATTGATGGGTTGGGAGTAGAGTACATGTCGTACGAGGATGATGAGTTATTCGGAGTCGGTGAGGACGATGGAGTGGTGGTACCTTACCCAACCTTCTCCTTGCCCTTTACTTTATCCTTCGCCTTCCCCTTCCCCTTCCCCCTCCCTTTATCCATGACAATGCGTTTAAACCATTCGAACATTTTCCCATCATTTGTTAGAGACTTTTAAATGTCAATATCGTGTTAAATTTGTATGTCTCGAACTTACAAGCCACGCCCATCAGCTTCAACTTTCCTATCTGAGAGCTGACACCTCGAGTACAACCTTCTCTATCTTGGCTTAGTGCATCCATACATAGATATTACTTGTTGAAATTACTCTAAGTGATGTGCATCGCCCTTATCCTCTCCTAAAATAATATAAAAACATGTTATTATCCTTGAAAAAGAATATTAATAAATAGCCTGAAATTGACAATATAATTTCAATTATAACTTCCGATGGTCTGAGCGACCTGTGGATTAGCAAGCTCACCTTTTTTCATCGAAATCTGGATATAGGAGTCGATCATATGTGGCTTCCCCCCAATTCCACTACCAGACTCCTGCAAAATGCGACCAAATTAAAGCAAAATGCGACAAAACTAAAGAAATTTACTTACCACTAAACAAAATGTAGTTTAAATAAATGTACTTACCATTTTATGCTCTACCTCCGTATAATATGTTCGCCCGGAGTAGTGCACATCCACCTTCTTTGACCAATTGATCTTTCCCGAACCACGGGAGGATAACTGTCTCTCAAACACCTCATTGTCCATAAACCTCTGCCAGTTGATCAATGTGATTGGCTCCCTCTCTGGGATAGTGTCCCACACGTAAGTACGGACTCTCAGTCCTTCTCGAAATAACGAGCAGACAATATCTTCTTCCATGTCTTCCATTACCAGCCTACACTCACTAACACACTATCCCGTGCTTCTAGGGGTAAGTTGAATTGTTCTTATCCAACAAACATATAATATAAGAAAGTTTGTGAATTAACATTAAAAAACCATAATAATACAATCTTCTACGAAATTCATATATTTGATATAAATATTGATATTTATGAGAAACCGAATAGGTTCGGTGCGTGATAATTGATTTAAATTAAATTAAATTCGTAAGATTCTAAGTAACCCTTATTTAATTCGAGTCTATTTAGAAACAACCCATAAATAAACAACTACGTGTGTGTGTGTGTGTCAAACCATAAAGAAAGCATGCAACACAAAGTTAAGGAAAAATCTCCGCAGGGCAAAACCTTTTATTTCACTATAATAAGTAAATCGCAACTTACACAGATTATAATGAAATACAGTGACACACGAATACCCGCAGGCGTCGGTCGGTGTCGTCAACAATGAATCCACACGCAGCGAACCCACGTGAACCTCAGTCCAATCAACTAAGGAAGAACCGCAGCACTCCTCAATGACACGCAGCCATAAAACTTTGTAGAGACTCGCTCAGCAATGACACGCAGCCCTCGGTTGCAAAGATCTCTCCACAAAGGTTTGAACAAACACAAGGTTGTGTTCTTGGGTTACCAAAAAGATTCACAAAGGATTGGAAATCGTGTGAATCAAAACATGAGTCTTGGGACTCAAAAAAAATGAAGACTAAAGGTATTTGGACTCTCAAAAACGTCTTCTAAAGTCTTGCCAAACAACTCTCCCGAAGTTGGTATTTATAGGGAAATACATGAAGAGACCCACGATTTTAAAATGCTGAAATTCTATCCAGCGTACAGGTACCCCGAACCGATTCGGGTACCCCTGCGAACCGGTTCTCCCCCCCGAACCGGTTTCAGGTTGGGTTCGGGAAAGTGTGCTGGGAACAGGTGCTTAAACACTTAGAAAAATTCCCAGAATTTTCAATGAACATATCTCCATTTTCAACGGGCCATAACTTGTTCACCGTAGCTCGGATTGAGGTGTCGTTTCTTCCAGTATCTTTGTTGCGGCAAGCTCCTCAACTTTACAGTTGACCGGTCCTCCGGACGGTGGCTATAAAATTACCAATTTTCCCTTGAATATCCCTATCATGCCTTGTTTCACTGATTTGACTTCTCTAGCGTACCACTTGCATTACGAGCCTACAATCAAGGAACGTGAAGTTGTTGATGCAGATGAGGGACACATTAATGGAGATAATGCATGCTTGATTCCCAGAATTTGGATAGAGGCCGTCATGTGAGATCGTGAGGTGACGTGCCAAATGTAGCGACGTACGACATAAAGAAATGTAACATTTCGGATATGAGAAAAATGTCCTTACAAATCTCCCCCTATGTCTATGCCGATATATACATAAAAATCCGAATTATCAAATATGAAATTGCTTATACAAATCTACCCTTCCCATGAACCCAAAACTGGAAAAGCTACAAATGGATAGTCTTCATCGTTTGTTATTCAAATCTTCAGGAATCTCAAATCTTTTCTCATCTGGGTGTGCAATTCAGAGATCATCAATGTAGTACCTACACACATGAGATAAAGAAAAATACCAAGTGATGTATCGAGTTTGAAATGAGATAAACATAGATACCAATATATGATAAGCGTAAGTCAATTCTCAAAAACTCCCCCAAAATTCAAACTCCCCCAGAATAAGATAATTCTTTCTCCCCCTTTTTATGATGTCCCCCAATAGACAAATAATAAGAATGAATCAAACAAGCAAAATCGGGGTGTCACGGTATTCAAAAGCAAAGCATCAATCAATATGGTAAACTTGCTCTAGCAAGGAGATGCTAAAAAAAACTTTCACAAACTATTTTTGATTTTTCAATTTTTTGAACAAAAAAAATTGATACCATTTGAAAAAAAATGATACAAAAATCACACCATGGATTTAGACTCAAACAACCAAGTCATGGAAACGGAATGAATGGGTGTGAACACATTCGATAGGTAAATCAACTCAATCAATCATATGTGCACGATGCATATGTGTACCCCAAACGAATGAGCGTCAAAAGTATCCTTAGGTGTAAAAGATTGTTGAATTTAAATGACATCGTCTTATGCAAATCAACAAATCAAAGTCAAATGATTTCCACACCAATAACGTCCAAAACTATTTAGCGCATTTTCAATAATTTCAAGGGCGTGCAAACCCGTTTTAAATACTCCAACCAAACTCCCTCACAAATATTTTCTTTTAGAGGTGTTAAACTAAATTCTCAAACTTTGGAGAATTGGTGCAAAAACCTATATGGCCCATAATTGGCATGAATTTATTTTTATTGCCTTTCAATTTTTTCGGGCTCTTTTAACCTCTTTGGACCCCGGATAATAAAATTCCTCCATTTTTTAGGTCCAATTTAACGGTGGCTTTTGCGCAAAGGATAGATGATTACCTTTCGCAGCCCCTCCCCGTTCTTAAACAAAGCACACAATCTCAGAAAACGGTTCTTATATGCACAATTTCCTTATCAAAATTTATCGCGCTTGGTTCATTTTAAGGACATGATTGAAGTAAAAACACCCAACCAACATGTGATAAGACAAGCACAATAATCAAACAAATCCGTGCATGTGTGCAATAAAGGAAACAAGAGTCAAACATGTAGGAAGTAACACTTAATTACATCTTAATGACTCCAAACATTATAAAGCACATGGATGAATTGACTTATTGTCTCAAAACACTATCAAATAGTCACATGAAAATGGAATGATGTTGTGACTTGGTCATTCAAAGTGTTCATCCATAAACGGTGCAAACAAAATACAAAAATCTTTTTGGATTTTTCTAAAAAATTTTGTCAAAATAAAATCTTTTTGTATTTTTCAGAAATTTTCAAACAAAATATACAAAAATGATACATACTAGCAATAGGCAAACAATGTCATCATGAAAATCACCCTATGCTAGTAAACAAGTCAAACCTCAATCATTAGGTGCGGAGGGGTTTTCCAAAGGTGGTGACAGCTTATGAAAAACCTCCATCAATTCTTGTGAAGTTTTGACTAAAAACTTAACTTGCTCACCTAAATGTGCAAACTCTCTCATGTAATCTCCGGGAGCATGTAAAGTATCATGTGTGGGTGCATGTGTGCCAGAAACACGTGTAGAAGCAAAACGTGACACATACCCCAACTTAAAGCAAAATTCCCCAAGGTGTCCTCTCCTCTTGCAATGTGAGCAAACATAAATAGGCCTAGGAACACCTCTCTCAAAAACTCTAGGACGCACTCTTCTAATGGGAATGGGACGCCTAGGTGGGTTAGGGTGAGACATATGTGAAACTGTCACTAAAGTGGGAACCGGCCCGGGTGCAAATTGGGAAGAAGAGGCACCGTCATAACTTATTCCAAACTTCTCACCTTTACCCTTAAGAACCACCTTTTCAACCTTCTTAGGTGCGTTCTCAAACTTGACTTTGACCTCCCGGGCACGTTCGAGATCACTCTCGAGTTGGGATACACGTGTCGTCATACTAGACAACGTGTCGGCCAAATCACACTTCTCCTTTCTCAAAACCTCCTTCTCTTTCTCCAAATCTAAAACCCGACGACCTAAATCACGATTATACTTCTTAGTTTTCAAGGTCTCGGTGTACAAATCTCTAAAAGCTTTTTGGAGCTCACTTTCATCTCCACTCTCACTTTCACTTTCTCCCTCACTCGAAGAACACAAATCACCATCATCGCTTTCGTGTGCACTTTTGTGAGATAAAGTGGGTGTGCTCACACGACTAGAAAAAGCTACAAACTTCTCACCACTAGTCTCATCACCCTCACCTTCACTACTATCACTAAGTGTGGCAGGCATAGCTACTTTAGTTCCTTTCTTTTTAAGCCACGTAGGACACTCAAACGACTTATGTCCCTTACCCTCACATTCAAAACAAGTGACGTTCTCAAAATCTTCCTCACACTCCTCATCGGATTTATTCTCTTTTTCCCTCTCACCACTTTCTTTGGCCTTTCCTTTCTTTTTATTTTTCTCAAAAAAATTCCTTTTATTGGAAGAATTATTTTTGTTCATGTTGAGAAATTTTTTAAAATTTTTCGCAAACAAGGCCATATCATTAAAATCAAAATCTCCCTCAGAATCGGACTCACAAACTTTTTCTTTCTTTTTCTTAAAATGAGTCTTTAAAGCAATGCCATTATCCTTAGCCTTAATGGTTTTGGGAAACATATCAATCTCATAGGTTCGAAGATCTCCTACAAGTTCTTCCAACTTAAGTGATTTCAAATTTCCCAAAGAGTTCAAAACAGTGACTTTAGGAATAAAGCGTTTTGGGAGAGATCTCAAAATCTTTTTAACGACACGCGTGTTATCAATTACCTCACCCAAATTAAAACATGTGTTAACAATGTCTGACAAACGAGCATAAAAATCATCATAGCATTCAGACTCAGACATGGTGATAGTTTCAAATTGGGTGGCCAAATTTTGTAATTTTGACTCATTAACCGCGTTCGTACCCTCATGTGTCAATTTCAAAACATCCCAAGCCTCTTTAGACGTGGTGCACGTCATAATTCGGCGAAACTCATCAGGAGAGACAGCTCCAGAAATAGCACTCAGACCACGGGAATTAATATTGGACAATTTATAATCATCTTCAGTCCAGGCTGACACGGGTTTTAAAGTGGTGATGTTATTAACTGTGACCGTGGGAGGAGTCCAACCATTTTCGCAAAGCAACCAAACACGCTCGTCAATAGATTTTAAAATCTATTTCATACTAGCTTTCCAGTAGGCATAATTAGACCCATCAAAAATAGGCATCTGATTATATAAGTGCTCCATAAAAAATGCGAATTTTCACAAAACTGATTTTTCAAAAAAAATCAATATCACACAATTTTGCGAAAAAAAGGAATACGCAATAAATTAGCGCAACCTACTCTGATGCCAATTTGAGAAACCGAATAGGTTCGGTGCGTGATAATTGATTTAAATTAAATTAAATTCGCAAGATTCTAAGTAACCCTTATTTAATTCGAGTCTATTTAGAAACAGCCCATAAATAAACAACTACGTGTGTGTGTGTGTGTCAAACCATAAATAAAGCATGCGACACAAAGTTAAGGAAAAATCCCCGCAGGGCAAAACCTTTTATTTCACTATAATAAGTAAATCGCAACTTACACAGATTACAATGAAATACAGTGACACACGAATACCCGCAGGCGTCGGTCGGTGTCGTCAGCAATGAATCCACACGCAGCGAACCCACATGAACCTCAGTCCAATCAACAAAGGAAGAATCACAGCACTCCTCAATGACACGCAGCCATAAAACTTTGTAGAGACTCGCTCAGCAATGACACGCAACCCTCGGTTGCAAAGATCTCTCCACAAAGGTTTGAACAAACACAAGGTTGTGTTCTTGGGTTACCAAAAAGATTCACAAAGGATTGAAAATTGTGTGAATCAAAACATGAGTCTTGGGACTCAAAAAATATGAAGACTAAAGGTATTTGGAATCTCAAAAACGTCTTCTAAAGTCTTGCCAAACAACTCTCCCGAAGTTGGTATTTATAGGGAAATACATGAAGAGACCCACGATTTTAAAATGCTGAAATTCTATCCAGCGTACAGGTACCCCAAACCGGTTCGGGTACCCCTGCGAACCGGTTCGGGTACCCCTGCGGGCTGGGTTCGGGAAAGTGTGCTGGGAACAGGTGCTTAAACACTTAGAAAAATTCCCAGAATTTTCAATGAACATATCTCCATTTTCAACGGGCCATAACTTGTTCACCGTAGCTCGGATTGAGGTGCCGTTTCTTCCAGTATCTTTGTTGCGGCAAGCTCCTCAACTTTCCAGTTGACCGGTCCTTCGAACGGTGGCTGTAAAATTACCAATTTTCCCTTGAATATCCCTATCATGCCTTGTTTCACTGATTTGACTTCTCTAGCGTACCACTTGCATTACGAGCCTACAATCAAGGAACGTGAAGTCGTTAATGCAGATGAGGGACACATTAATGGAGATAATGCATGCTTGATTCCCGTAATTCGGATAGAGGCCGTCATGTGAGATCGTGAGGTGACGTGCCAAATGTAGCGGCGTATGACATAAAGAAATGTAACATTTCAGACATGAGAAAAATGTCCTTACAATTTACATACCTTTTAAGCCCCCCAAACGACCATCTTCAGTTCCAGGGGCATTATCCTCCAATCTTCTTGCATCGGACCCATTACTGATTTTAGTAACTATAACGCCCTCATTTGTGGACTAGTCTTGTTTTTAACTATGTTTCCATACTTTCCAAACTTAATGGGCTCATTATTAGAAGTCCCCATAATCACCCTCGTTTTTCCCCGAGGTGTGATGGCCTGATGAAGTCATATTCTGCAAAAAAATGGCTTTAGTAGCATAATATATAACATAAATCAAATTGAAATACTCAAGTTCAGGATATAAGAATTCAAATAATACAAAACTATTCTACCCACTTGTTTTCATTAGTGAAACAAACGAAAATACCCAATCGGGATATAAGAATCAAATGGAAATACTTATACGACTGTTTTAATATGGCAACCAATATTAGAGTTACTGAACAATAAATAATGTTTGTGATTGTTTCAAACTATATATTATAAATTATAATCCTCAATACATTTATAATACAAATTACTCTACTCATTTAAAGTACCTAGAAATTATTTCGAGTTCAGGTTGTCATCCAAAATGGATTGATATTCGGTAGGCACAACAAGGCCATCCATGCTACTAATTAGACTCTTTGGCTTGTGCAAGACAACTGACCGTGGCTCGTTGTAGATGTAGTCTGAGTAAAACACTTGCTTGAGCTTTTCACGTGCAAAAACAAATGGCTCGTCATTTATATGCTCCTTGCTCTTCATCATGGACAAGTCTATCATTATCAAATTGATACCCAAATCGACTTTATAATAATTTTTATCCTTAATTTTTACTTAATCACAATAAAACATAACCTCTCTGAAATATATATATTACAGTAACTTGTATTATTATGGACTATGAAAAAAGTCAAAATTACTGTTGATCTTAGTGTTCCTCTTAAACTTGTATCACAACAGTCTTAATACGATACAATTATATATTAATAATATTATCTAACGAAAAGAGTGGAATAAAAGTTTATGCTTTCAGAAAAAGAATTTATTCGACTTGTATATTCAATAGACAACAAATAATCGAAGTTAATCAGAGCATAAACTGAAATTTATAATTAGGCTAAAGAAGAAAGAGATTATAATAGAAATACAATATGTACTTGGATAATAAAAAGTAAAGAAGACCAAATATATAAGTTAGGGAAAAGTAAACTATTGGTTATGAATAATTATATTTTAGAATAATTAAAGAAAATAGAAAAAATCAAGATTATATTAAAGCGCAAGTAAAAAGTATAAATAGAAAAATAATAAACATAGAAAAAGTAAATAAGACATTAAAAAACCTAAAAAATAAAGATTCCCCTCAAATAGAAGAATTAATAGACAAATTTAAAATAATTAAAGTAGACACAAAAGGTAACTAAAAGAAAACTAAACCTTTTTTACTTAAAAAATGGCGTCAAGCACCAAATGGAAATAAATATATAAGATAGAAAATATATATGATAATGAAGAAGACACTAGAAGATATATAGAAAAAGGCATTCAGAAAACTAAAGGATAACAAGTATATAATAAAAATATTTTAGAAGTTAACAAAAATAAAATCCATAATCACACTAGTCAAAGAAAAATAACAACTATAAATAGTCAAATATTATTAGACTTAATCACTCCAAAATCAGTAAAAGAATTAGAAAAGAAAAATTTTAAATTTATGCATTTAGGAGTAATCGTAAATAGGACTTGTTGGACTTACTAGATTCGAAGCAGGAACAAAAGTACTAGTGCGTGTGTGTGTGTGTGTGTGTGTGTGTGTATATATATATATATATAGGATAATCATAAACAAGCACAAATAGCAAGCGCTGAAGTAGATTTAGCAAAGAATGCAGCAATTATCGGATGTATACCTAATTTTTTTATGGACATAAATGGATTTAAATAACATATAAAAATAACAATAAGGACGATAGGCTATAATATGGTAGGAAATTATAATTACTTTCTAATATATAAGTTATTTGTAGGAAAATTATTTAATCACTATAAAATAAGTGCTAAAGCGGAATTCGATTGTATAGTAAAATCTTTTAATAGTAAATATGTAGAAATGATAGAAGAATAAAAAATATATAGTAGCATATATGAAGAAATAGAATGAAAATTACCACAATTAACAATAAATGCAGAGAAAAATCCTGAAAGAAACAAAATATATGAGAATGCAATAGAAGAAAGCAGTATTAGATTTAGTAAATTAAACCTTTAGAAGATAATAAAGAAATATTAGAAGAAATTAATGTATTAATAGTAGAAGACCAACTAGAAAAAATCTATGAATTATTAGAAGATAAAATATTGATGTAATTCTAGAAAATTGTGATAATATGACAAAAGAAGAGCTCACAGAAAAATATGGTAGCGAAGAGGCAAAATAAATGATAGTATCTATATATTGTGCAGAAGGTACAAATGAAGATAATAAAAGAAAAATATTAGCAATGGGAGTAGATAAATTTATAAATAATAAAGAAATAAAAGAAATAATAGAATAAATAAATCTAGCAGAAGAAGGAGAAACATCAACATCGACTACAATTAACCCTATGCATGGCTATTCAACTCATCAAAAATTAAAAGCAATAAAAGAAAACTATAGTGAAAATAATAGAAGGATACCAACATATAAACCATGAGATAAATATATTTTTGACACAAATCCTAATATTATAAGATATATGAAAGTATATTAAACCTAGATAAAATAAATCACCAAGACAGGGAGACAACAATAGAACATTTGGAAAAAGGATATTTTAGAACATGTACAATGACAAGCTTTGAAAATAAAATTAATACTGAAACATATTTTGAAAACACATTACAAGGTAGTGTATCTAATTGGTACTTAAGTTATAAAAAAAATTTAAAGACAAATTTCGTGTAGAAATATTTCATAATTTAATTAAACAAGCATTTATACGAGAAAATAGATTATTATGGATATCAGAAAAACAATCAGAAACTTAAAGAAATTTAGAAGGATTACAAATATGTATATTAGAATACATACGAGAATATACTAAAAAATTACGAAATACTGGACGCAAATAGGTAGAACTTCAGATGATGCATTGTTAGATAGATACATAAAAAAAATACTAGGAACAATAGGCGAGAAAATATGGAAAAAAAATGGAAAGTAAAAATGATAAACCAACGTGACTATTCAATAGGAGCAAGAGTCAAAACATATGCGATACATTAAAAGCAAATGTGTAACACCCCGTATTCTTGAGCATTCAATTTAGTTAATTCGGGTACTTTAAATTACACGTGTGACATAATTTAATTGAATTAATTATTACATGTTAATTAAAATATTAATCGGGAGAGATAATGGTTAATATTTATGAAATATAATTACTTAGTGAATAATAAGTTATTAATTTTATATCCTAGCGAGTGATAATGACGTGATTATATTTTATCTTAACCGGAAGTTGGCATAGACTACTTGGGGTCGAGATAGGAATTTATTGCAGAGTAACTCGAATGGCGATTTCGAGGTCATGGTTGATTTTGAATGGGTCAAAATAGTCGGAATAGTGTATCCGAGGGTAATAGTTGGGTCCTGGGACCTTTTTAGATATAACCGGGCCCACACGGGGGTGTTCGGGTCATTTGGTCTTGGCCCATTAGCTTAATTAAGAGTTTTAAACCTAAGTGTTGGAGTTAGAGGCACTTATAACTCAATTAGAAATCCCTAGAAATTGAGAGAAAGGAGAAGGAAGAAAAAGGGAGGGCCTTAGAGCCCAAATTCAAAGGGGATTTGGGTGTGCTTTGCCAGATTATTCATCTTTTACATAAAATCAAACCCTAAGAATACTATAAGGCAAGTAATTAAACTTGCTTTCGATTTAAACATCAGAATTGCATGTTCATATTATAGTATGTGTTGATAAATTCGTTTTGGGAGGGGGACACATGTGAAATTTGGGCTTGGGGGCATTTAAGCATTAAAAGTGAAATTGATGTTTAATTAATGTGAGAATACTATCATGTGATATTAGAATATTATTTAGAATCGAAACCCAATAGTAATTGTTGTTGAATTCTTATTATTGAATCAAATTGAATTTGTTATTTAAGAAATTTTGAGAAAAATCAATTCGAGAACCCTAGAAGTTTTCATGAGAATCAATGATAATTGGTGATATAAATTTGTGTTAGAACCTTTTTATTGATGTAATAAACATGAGGTATCAATTAGGTTGAATCCATGGAGGTTTAAGGGTTAAAAATGGAGAAAAATGATTTTAGGAGAAGAGCACCTGTTTAGGTATCGATAGATCGACCTAGGGATGATTCGTCAGAAACTCGTTTGAACGAGTTGAGGTTATCGTTCAAACGAGATTAGTATCTCATTCGAATGAGGTTGATATCTCATTCAAACGACTCTAGGTTTTGTACATGGAGATAGATCTTTTCGTTAGGAACGCGTGGCCGTCAGTTTCATATTTTTCTGATTTTTTAATTAGTTATGAATTTTCTATGAAAGGGTGTCCGAGATCGAAATCTTTAGTCATAAATAGCATACGGGTATGGATGCCTGAGATTATTTTACCTACGGATTATAGGTGGATGTATATGAGCCTAGAAAGGCGAGAAAAATGAGGGACCTAAATAATGAATTGAGTGATATAAATTCATAAATGTTTAATTACGGGGTCGATTGGGTGAGTCCGGGTACATTATCAAGTGAAGCTACTTTAAATTATTTAATGGATGTGAAATTAAATTAACTAATATTCAAGGATATAGACTCGGGTATTACGGGCTAGTGCTACAGGAGTTAGGCACGGGTTAGCCGAATGTTATTTTATATATATACGAATTGTGTGATAGTATATATATACTCGTGTTCTTTATAAATATAGACATTAGATATTTATGTGAATACATACCCCTCTAGTGCTATCATACGAGGTTGAGCGATGTGGGTGAATCCCCTGGCTAGTGAATGCAGGGAGAGTATAGTCCTCGGGTCATAGCGTTCAGTATTTATTTGTGTGTTCTTTTCGAGTTGAGATGTTTTGGGTATGATTCAGTCTCACTCTCGGAGAACTATGACCACCTTCACTACGCTTACGATTTTATTACCTAATTCGATGTGAGTTAATCGTGTTATGGTATCCGGGTTGGATTGAGTATACCTAGAGTGATAGCATTTTAGAGAAAGCACTAGGTGAGTTATTACTTGGAAATGGATGGTTATTATACACGACATGTGTGTGAATGTTGTAGTATATTAGTACGTATATAATGTATAGATAATTATATACGGGTTTAATACATAAAGTGTGATTGTATCTCAGATATAACTAGTGTGAACGTTATATGATTAATTGGTACTTCATATATAACTAGTGTGGATGTTATATAAGTAATCAAAGTTAAAATGATTATATAAGTTAATAAGTAGATAGCTTGTAAATCAAGGTAAGAAATACTCGGGTTAAAGTAGTTTGATAGAAAGAAGTGTAACAATGCTAGTTAGGTGGGATAGAATAACTAGTTGATTTAGAAGGTAAGCGATACGTGTGCACATTAGATGAGAGGTGAGTTATTTCTCAAGAGGGTGCGACACCATCTTAAATATGGATAGTGTTCTTGCATATTTAATCATTGCATTTTAATTGCTTGCTAAATATTTTCAAAATGTTTTACTTAGGCTTTGACCCGTGTCAAAATATATTTTCCAAAACCATTTTAGGTTTCTAGCCACAGGGATGCCCAGCTTGAGGATTCTATTCATGGATGCATAGCTACAACATGTGTGAAGGCTTGCAGGATCTTGTTATTGACGCTTATTTTATTCATTCATAGTTTAGGAATTTTCATTCCGTATTTACTCGGGCATGTCATCCCTCAGATTCAATATTTTATTTTATTCACTGGACTTTGTGTATTCAGTTTATTATTTCAGATTTATTATTGGATTATATTGTTGAGAACCGATGGTTTATTCGGTCTTATTTATTTATATATCTGTTGTGTGTTGAATTCAGATTTTATTTGTGTGGATGGTTTGATTATTATTTTATTTTTGCATGCTGTTAATTTAACGAAAGATAAATTTGGCACCGGTCTATTTAATTACTAGGTGGTTAGTAACTTTAAAAAATGTGTTTTCGACAGTGATGCTAAGAATGAGCCGTATGAGACTAACGTTTTATTTTGATAAAGGGATGGCCACCCACTATTTTAATAGGCGGGGTGTCATAGATGGTATCAGAGCATCATGTTCTAGTGTCTATAGGATCTGTGCGGCTTTTTATTTTTCAACGTAGCGTTCTTTGATATTGAGCCTTATTATAGGATTGTTGTATTCCTTTACATATGCGGCTTACATTCTCCTGGTATTAAGTATAGTTTATGCGATTCATATACGAGTTCGATTGGGATTCTTTTACTGAACAATTTTGGACGACCAACTAGGGCCATTAGAAGGACTGCAGGGGGAGAAGCGCAGCAAAAGCCATAGAATATTTTGGGAACAATAACCGTGATAGAAATCACCATGATTATTATTCTGGCAGATGACGTTGAGATGATCATTAGGGCGCAGTAGTGTCCCTAAGCACCTTCGTAGAAAGTGGTGGTGCAAATTTAGACTCACCCAGCATAGTTGTTAAAGGGTGATGGAGTCGGAGGAAATTTTTCGAAGAACCATCCGAAAGGATTCGAGGAAGATAGGGAATGTGATGGGTCAATGGAAAAAAATAATCCAAAGACAATTGTGTAGGGTGCAGTGCAGTGACACCCATGATTAAATTTTGAGCAAAATTTTGCTCATAGGAGCGGTGTTGTAGTGATAGGAGTCAGTTCCCACAACCATGGAGAGATACCATGAATAACGAGGAATTTGGGGTGCGGTTTGATCGCAAATCCTCTCATCCACTATTTAAATAGAGAGGTAAAGGAGATTTTAATACTTATTTCAGAATGGCCATATAGTGGTAGGTTATGAAGGAAAGTTGACGTGTTTAGCTAACTTCGTACCCGACGAGATAGATACGGAGAATGAAAAAGGTCCATAAATTAATAATGGACCCATAGGTAGAATATAAAAGCATGGATGGGAAACCTGGCTAGAACGTCTGGTACCATTGTCATCAATATCGTACATTTACAATTTGATATCAACGCTTCCATGAGAAGGGAGCTAAGAGAGTTGGAGAATCTAATCGAAGGGAAAGACTGGATTTAATACTGCTAGTGAGGCACCACAGGAGGGGATACCTAGTAGAAGACCTAATTTAATGATTGAGATCGATAAAACTCCTACCAGGTGATGGTGGATTCAGTCAGGGCTATCAAGGACAACAATGAGTCCCATAGGGCCAGCGAAGTCAAAGGGATAACGGGGGTAGCCATCAGGGTCAAGAATACTAGGTTCATGAGAAGGATAACCCCGATATGTCCAGTGGGGATAGAGAAAGGGGAATGACATAAAGAGGTGTCTTATGTGTAAAGAGTAGGAACACATGTATGGATCTTGTCCGTAACGAATTAGGGGACATGAACGCGATGCCCAATAGGGGAAACAATTATAAGAAGTTTTTGGTTTGGTTGGGATGAGGGTGTTATGTTCGGGAACTATTTAAATCGCCAGTGATATTGGCAATTAAAAGTATGAGTTTTATCCCAGGGTGACTGGGGTCTATTTTGTGTGACACGATCAAGTCACAGTAGTTTGTTAGTACTAGATTCACTTGTGAAACGGGTTTACTAGTGATGTCATTAATATTAATATAGTGTGTATATATTTATCGTTGAGTAGCAGGGCTCTCTTTGGTTCCATCTGCAGGGGAGAATGTGTGGACACTAAGAGGATGTTTTACATTATATGGTAGTTTTTTTATCCTTATGAGGGTTATGAGAGGAGAGACTGTTATTCTTTTGTGTAGTGACTGGATACCGACGGTTTAAGCGGTAGTATACCATATGGTAAGACTATCACACTCGCTATGCCAGGGTGAGATATTTTATTTTGCGAGGCACCACCTAAAAGAGGATTGATCCTGCATATATATATATTGTAATGTATCGTAGACTTCGGTGAGTATAGTTGTCTCATTACATTTGATCCTAGTGCGTGGGAACTTTTACTGATGTGATTCAGGGTATATCGGGTTTACCGTTGAGCGGAGAGATTTAGATCATAGTTGTTTACGTGTTGAGAACTTAGTGATAGTGAGAGCGTCGTATCGTGTGAAGCCTTAAGAGACATGGGCATAAACAACTTGATTTATGTGTTGCGAGACAGGATTTGTGATATTTTATTCATGTTCTTTGGACCCATAAATTTGATGATCGACAATGCTACGGAATAACGCATTGGGAAAAGTTCTTTTGAGCTTCGTTGCAGTATGTTACACACAAGAACCCTAATAAATGTTGGGAGTGGTGAGACATTATTGGATGCTAGTGCATCGATTTTAAATGTTAATTATTGAACGTGTAGAGGAAACACTTTAGGCTGATAGATATTAAAAATATAGGGCCAGTGGAGTCGGGTAGTGCTGTATAGAAAGCATTAAGAAAAAATTTTCACCACAAGTTAATGGGTGGGGCAATCTCGAGAAATTAAATTTTAATTTGTAGGGTGATCGCGAATACCCGTATAATATAGCCACGTCGAGAATTCGGGGGCCGAGCTTGATATAAATATGTTACGTATGTGACGTTTGTACAAATATGCACGGGTTATAGGGTGTATGGGCGCCCTGGTTAGTTTGACTTCCAATATCGTCCCAAATAAGGGGAGGTGATTACAAGCGTTTCGAATATATGCCGGTAGGGCATCAAGAAACATAGGTGGAATGGTATGATGGACTGAACTTCATTGAGAAAAGAAGATAATTTAACTATATGTATATCAAGTAGAATTATCACAACTGAGGGGAGTTGGAAAAATGGTAGGGGAACACCTGTAAAAAGATATCCTTTGACAAGATAGGACCCCACAATCTTAGAAAAGTAGAGCAGAGTCTCCCTTAGTCAAATACCTAGAGTGTCTTACGCAGAAATGACATGTTGATTACCACGAGACAAAAATGTTCCCAAGAAATGCACAGTTTGGAGAAAACGCAAGGGCAATGAGTTTGGTACATCAAAGAAAAAAGGGAGTAAAATGTTCCACTTGATGTGACACGTTAGGCATGGGTATTGGTGTTAAGTAAGATACAATGAAATTGACTCCAAGTGCACCATTTATGGATGGGAAAGTGTTGTTCCAAAGTTACCAACCAAGATTTTTGTAATAGATTGATGATTCCAGTGACGGGATGGATACACAGAGAGGTCAGGATTTCCTCTAGGTTTGTGGGTTGAATTGACCAAAATGGAAAAATTGTTATTAATTAGAGTGGCTTATAATATCGGACAATATGCTCAACATGTCATTAAAGTGGATAAATGAACCAGAGCAAGGCACCACCCAATATTGTCAGATAGATAGTGTCAGGAGGCAATGGGGACGGAGTTACATTTTGATCTAGACATGTCAATAGTACGCCGATGGGTAGACATGATGTGACTAGGATGTTGAAAAATGCAAGAAAAGCATATTCTGGATTCATGGATAATTGGGAGTATTAATTATCGTTGGTAAAGCTACGTGTGATACCTTGTAGCAGTTTATTATCAGCGCGACGCCTTCTAAGGCTTCACATGTATTGATGTAAAAAACTAGATTTGATCTAATTAATTAATCATAGATAAATATGAAATAAAAAATACGATAAAGGATTTTTAAAGTGGTTCAGCCTTATGAAAATGGCCTACGTCCACTGTTTTGTATTGCTGGATGTTCTTGCCTTAATATTGATCACAATGGCTAATGATCAATTACCCCGTTATGGAGGGTGTTATAATGTATTTATAGCCTTAGGGTTGTCCGTATGAATAGACGATATGCCTTTATTTAATAGACATATACATCTGTACAATAAGAATGTTCATTAAATTCGATGTTCATTGAATGTACAATTATCGCTTGATCTTCTTGGCCAGATGCTCTGCACGTTGAGTAGCTCGGTGCATTAAGTTGCTCGGCACGCTAAATAGATCGAGGTGATGAGTAGCTCGGTGCTGCGAGTTGCTTGATAAGTATAAGCATCTGCTACGTAAGATGACACATGTCTTCATATCATTGGTCCACATTAGCTGACTAATTTTCGTATCAACAGAAGCCCCCAATGTTTCACAGTTGAGTTTTGATATGAGAGTGTGGAATATTTTACTCGAAAGTTGCCCGGGCACTTTTTTATGTCTTGATTAATTACAGATCTCCAACATTTAGGGTTTTTTCCTTTAGTCTTGTCGTTTGAGCGCGAAATGGAAAACTTATAAATATTTTGAATCTACGATAGACGCTTGGGTATTTGCATCTTTTTCATCATCTAACCGTCGAAAAAGCAATCGTCTTTTCTAGTAATCATTTATTTTCCTACTTCCCGATTTAAGGCATTTAAAAACGATAGATACGGATCGTCATCTACTTTTTACCTCCAGATTTCTAAACTCTTTATCTTCTCGTTCTATCTTTGTATTGTCATTATTTCTGTCATCTGCCTTAATATATTTCTCAATCCCTCTGTAAGAACTTATTCTTTCTTCTTTCTTCTTTCTTTGCTTTAGCCACCATGGTTTATATTATAGAATCATTGGATAAGTTTCGAGCTGATTTTGCGATTCCCTCTTAGGTTATTCTAGAAGAACCTCCTTGCCCTTCGGATTTATTTTCTTTAGCTGAGGAACACTGGTTTCCTTCCCTTTTTGTAGCGGAATGTGGCTTTTCTTTTTCGCATAATCCTTTGTGTTTAGAGTTTTGCCAATATTTCGATATTGTGCCTGCAAGAGTAACTCCAAATACATGGAAGGTAATTAATGGCGTACATAGGTTAAACCAGATTCATGGGACTCATTTAGGGATCCTCGAAATTATGTTTTATTATAAATGGGTTACTAGTGATACCACATTTTATTTAAAAACTAGGTTTTCCAATAGAGATTTAGTGGTTAATCTTCCCGATGCTAATAGGGACTATTTTGATCATGGAGTTGTGATGAAAAATTGGCAACACCCCCCATTAAAAGGAAATGATGTTTACCAAGGTCCCAGATGTCCACTATATGGCAATGGGATAGGTTGTTTTTAATTCTTCGATTTAGCTCCGTTTATATTTGATGAAATGCGTCACTAATATATATTTTTTTATTTTTTTGCAGTTGATAACAAAAGAAAGACCCCAAAAGAGAGTGACGTTAATATAAAAGCTTTGAAACTCATCTGGGGTTTGCATTAATCAGTTAATGGGGAGCACGTTAGAGCTGCTTCTTATTTGTTGAGATACAAATATACTAATTCCTCTTTTATTGCTCGTCCTCTTGCCCCTCCTGTGATAATTGATCTTGATCAAGTTCTTCATCTAAAGCCGGCGTAGAAGAATCTTCTTCTGATTTGGGTACCTCTATTGCTGATTTGATGACGAAGAAGAGGAGAATGCCTGAATTCTTTTCCAAGGATTCTCCTGGCATTGATGGGGTAAAGAAAAGCAAAGGGGATGTCCCAACTGAAGGGACGAAGAAAATGGATAGTACTCCATCCAAAGGAATAATTCCACCTGTCAAGGAGGTCGGCAGAAAACCACCTGCTGTCCCAAAAGAGGCAGCACGTTTGATTGAAGATGTTGTAATTACGCAATAAGAGGCAGTACCTTTGATTGAAGGTGCTCCTTTAAGGAGATTGAGGAGAGGTCTTGCAGAAAGACCTATAAAAACTGTTGCTCAGCCTTCTGGTGTAGAGGATCCTTCTTTGAGAGCGAAGACTCCAGCACTCATTGCTCCGAGCTCAGCCAAAGGCTTGATCAAGTCTTGGGACATCCCCGAATATCGAGCTGCTGAGGGTTCCCTTTCTCGAGAGAAGGTCACTGACTTAGCAGCCCAATATATTGCGTCAGTAAGTATCACCATCCTTGCTACTTTACCTCTATATACCGTATTCATATTCTGATCCGAGCTTCTTTTATTTTTCAGTTTATGATATGTTTTAATAGTATCCTGGAGAAAGATGAGGATATCAAGGCTTCAACTTCCTCCGGTGGGGCGAAAGAAGCTTTTGCTGGGTTATCGTAATCTTTGAAGAGCTCCCATCGAAAGTACGAGGAAGATAAAGCTGCTTGGGAGAAAAAACTTATATCTACAGAGACAGCTCAACAGTAAGCTGATATAGCTCGGGACCAAGATATAAATGCCTCCAAGGAGTTGGAGGAAAAATTAAAGGTCGCCATTTCCAGCAAGGAAGAAGCTGATGGCAAGCTTGAAGAGGCTGAACGACGTAAGAAAGACCTGGAGGTGAAAGTGAAACTTGTTGAGGGACATGCTTCTTCTGAGAAAGCGAAGCGAAAAGTTACTGTGAAGAAGTCCTTCAGCTCTAGAAAGGACAAAGGATGGAACAAATCCCTGACTACTATTACTTACCAGTTGGAGTATGCAAGTTTGAAGTACTTTAGAGACGGATGGGTCGCATCACTGAAAGAGTTGAGTGTTGCAGACGATTCTGAATTATTTCATAAACACACTCATGGCCCTCCTCCTACTATTGACAAAGAAGAAGAGGATGAAGCTGCATCTAATGAATCTTCTATGGTGATAGTAGAACAAATACCTGCAGTTACCTTTCCTCAGCCCTCCGACCAAGTTCAGTAGGCGACGACTTCTATCGAGCAACACAAACTGCCCTTCGAGCAGCCAACTTCTTCGTCCAAAGCGACTGATGATGTTGTAGGGAATAAGGATAAGGTGTAAAGTTATTTGTCTCTTTAATTATGTTATTATTTTGCTTTTCCCTTTATTTTACCTTTGGTTGTACTTGCTTCTCTCGTTGATTAATAAAAAGGACTTTGTCATTTATTCTGAGTTTCTCCTTTAATTGCGCTGTCCGTATCGTTGTTAATGCATTTTTGTTTTTCCTTGCTAGTTTATTGCCAGGATGGAACTCTTGTCAGCTCATGATACAGAGTTGATGAAAAAATGTAACGATTATTTCAAAGTTGGTCATATATACTTTACTGAAGCTCAAATAATTAATATCCTCAGACCTGATGCTTCTGAGCGAGCAGTGGATGCATACCAATATTTAAAATGTTTACTTGATCGTGCTGTAGCCAACAATGTGGCTTATTATGAAATGATTGAAGGCCTTCAAGGAGTGATCGAGGAGCTCTAAATTCAACACAAAGCAACTACTGCACTCCTACATGAAGGTTATAAGATAAAGTACCAACAGTTGAGTGTTGATCGGGGCTATGACAAATATATCTCGGCCCATAAAAAGAGGGAAAGTGTGCTGAAACTTGAAATCGAGGAACATAGGAATATTACCAAACTGTTAGAGGAAGAGAATATTGCCTTATAAGAAGAAATAAAACAACTCAAATCTGCTGCCTCGACCTCTTCGGGAGCTTTAGTCCTAGTTAATAATGAAGGTTTTTCCTTTTTGGAAACTGAAAATGTTGCCTTGAGTGAAGAGTTGGAGACTTTGAAACGAACCGGACCTACCTCGTCTGCTCGTGGCAGAGCAAGGCCTTCTACCCGTGGTCGAGCAAGGGCTGGTCGAATTAATATTGAAGAGACGAGGACCCAACTGGCTTTAAAAAATCATTCCGTTTAACTGGCGATAAAAAATCAATCCCTAACAGAAATGTCCAGAAATATTCAAAGTCTTACCGACCAACTTTCCAAGAAAAGTTCTTCCTTGGAGAGTAAAGAGAATTTTGTGAATAAACTTCATCAAAACATTGAGAGATTGACATATCAATTCCATAAATAGCCTAGGGAGTTTTAGAATGCAGGATACAATGAAGCTTTGTTCTATCTCGATGCTCGATTGAGACAATCAAACAATGAAGGGTACAAGCAAGGATGGTTGAATGCTCTTGGTGTTATGCGTCTTGAGGAACGAAATTCCCTGTGGGATTGGTTTAAACTTGGGTTTCTTGACTTACCAGTACCTCCTTTCAACTTAGATGTTAGTTAGATTCCAGCTCGTGCCATACCTCAATGTTTGATCTCCAAGTACCTTGGTGATTACAATATTTATGAAGATTATGAGATATCTCGTCCTCCTCATATGCTTGAGAGACCAAGTTCGAGCAACACTAGGATGCTACGAGATATAAATTTTATCAATTCTCCTTATGCTTCAAATGACCCTCCTGCTAGAATGGAACCTGTGCCAAAATCAGAAAGAAAAAAGCCAATAGAATAGGAAATTTGTATTGAATGAAGAAAACTTTATCTTTTGTAATTTATTTTCCTGTGTTTAAGATGTCTTTCTTATGCATATCTATCTATAGAGGGACGATTTGTCCTATTTTATTTTATTTTCCTAGACAACGGAGCTTGCCCCACCTGCTACCTAGTTGTAGTGACTTATCACCCATAAATGCCTAAGCAATGGAATGATTTTCATCCCATGATCCTGCTTAGTTGTAGTAATCTTTTTAGGATTACCTTGGTGCCTAGATAGTGGATGCCCCGTGAGGTCACCCATCTTCTTTCCTAGTTTGGGATGCCCCTTGAGGTCACCTGTGATCAAACAGGCTTTGCCTTGTATGATTGTTATGCCAATATTGTTGGTAAAGTTTATTGATGCCGACCAACCGTGGTTGGTGGTTGTTTATATGCCGACCAACAGTAGTTGGTGGTTACTGATATGCCGACCAACCGTAGTTGGTGGTTGCTGATATGCCGACTAACCGTAGTTGGTGGTTTAGTGTGTAGCACGAGTACTCCGGGAAAAAAATGAACAAAAGGAATATGGAGAAAATCTCATCTTTATTCATACTGAAAGAAAAACTGAAGTACATATGAATCTGTGTTACTGATAATATTTACGCAGATGCTCCGCATTCTATGCGTTTTTGAATTCTTCTCCCTCCAAGGTCTCTATTCTGTAGGTCCTTGGTCAAATAACTGTAATTACTCGGTAGGGCCCATGCCAGCTGGTTTCTAACTTGTTATGCTTCTGAATCACCTTCTTGAGAACATAATCTCCCTATTTGAGTTCGCATTTCCTGACTCTTTTATTATAGAACGTGGCATTTCGTTGCTGGTAAGATGCGTTCCTGAGTGTTGCATCTTCCCTTACTTCTTTGAGCATATCCAAGTCTAAACGTCTCATCAAATTGCTTACAAGAGAGTTAAAATTAAGGACTCTGTGTGTGTGTAAGCCCAGTTCAGCTAGTATGACTGCTTCACTTCCAAAGGCTACCATGTAGGGAGATTCCCCAGTTGCTGTTTGGGGTGTTGTGCAATAAGCCCATAACACATAATGTAGCTCATTAATCCATTCTCCTTTTGCATCATCCAGACGTTTCTTCAACCCGTTTAGCAGAGTTCTATTTATTACTTTAGTTTGTCCATTGTTCTGGGGATGACCTAGTACATAATGGATTTTCTGGACATTGGATTGATGACAATGTGCTGCGAACTCCTCATTATCAAATTGGGTACCATGATCAGTGATGGAATCATGTGGTAGACCATATCGACAGATAATATGCTTCCAAATAAACTGGTACACTCTTTCATAGGACATGTTAATGAGAGGCTCTGTTTCAACCCACTTGGTGAAATAATAAGCAACGATTACTAAATACTTGAATCTCCCTTTGGTAGTCGGCAGAGGCCTGGCCAAATCTATGCCTCACATGGCAAATGGCCAAGGGGAAGTAATGGGCGTTAACATGCTTGCGGAGTTCTTCGAATGGAAGATAAACGTTGGCACTTTTCACACTTCTTAGCGTAAGCTGTACAATCAGCTCTCAATCTTTGGCCAATAGTATCCATGCGTCGTTATCCTTTACAGGAGAGTCTGGCCTGCTACATGAGCTCCATATGAGCCTTCGTGAACTTCTTCTATCAAATCGTTAACTTCTAAAGGATGCACACATCTCTGTAGACCTGCTATGATACCCCTTCTATACAAAACACCATGGTTCAGTACATATCGAGCAACTTTATACTTCAGGCTCTTAGCTGTAAGGTGGTTAGTTGGTACAACTCCTTTTTCGACATATGCCCTGATGGGGTCCATCTAAGATGTTCCCATATCCAGGGTGATAAATCTCACCATTAAATCTTCACCTATGCTTCGGTCTGTCAGAATCTCAATAGGAATCGTTCTTCGTAGCTCGATACGAGTAGCTGAGGCTAATCGAGCTAGTGCGTCAGTTCTCGCATTTTCTAATCTCGGTATTCTCATCAACTGAACTACAGCAAGAGTAGAAACAATCTCCATAGACTTGGAGTGATACCTTGACATCAAATCTCCCTTCGCTGCATATAATCCAACAATCTGATTTACGATTAACTATGAGTCGCTAAACACAACAACTTGTTCTGCATTTAGTGTTTTGGCTAAACTGAGGCCCACGATCATAGCTTCATATTCAGCTTCATTGCTAGAAGCTTTAAACTAGAAACATAACGTATATTCCATATCCAATCCATCTGGGCTATGAAGAATTATAATGGCTCCGCTGCCTGTGGCACACGAAGAGCCATCGACAAACAAATTCCATATAGGGTTGCTATTGTCAAATTCTTGGTCTGAAAAAATTCCCTAATGGAATATTTGACATTGCCTTTTATCATCTCCTGACACTGGGCTGTTGTCTGATGGTTCTTGCTGCTCGACATTTGTTCCATTCGTTGCATCTGCTGATAGGAGTTGATCGGGGGTAGTCTCTGATGATTCCCTAACATTCACTGTTTGTTCTGTATTAGACCCTTATTGGTCAGCAGTATCTGGGTAAGTGAATTATGTGATGAAATCTACTACCGCCTGCCCTTTGAGTGAGGTCCTTCGTTCGTAAATAATATCATACTCTCCTAGCTCGACTGGCCAATTTATCAGTCTTACATTTTCTTCTAGCTTGTTCAAAGCTTGTTTGAGTGGCATATCAGTGTACACCACTATGGTATGGGCCTGGAAATAAGGTTTTATCCTCCGACTTGCCTTTATCAATGCTAAGGCTAGCTTCTCCAACCCAGGATATCTTACCTCTACTCCTCGGAAAGCTTTGCTCGTATAATACACAATTTTTTATACTCCATCTTCAACTCTTATCAACGCTGAACTGACTACGCTCTCCTAGATAGCCAGATATAATTATATCTTTTTCCCATCACCGGCCTGGAAAGTAGGGGTGGCGTCCCCAAGTATTTCTTCAAAGCTAGAAATTCCTGCTCGCACTCGTCATTTCATTCAAAAGTTTTTCTAAGCACCTTGAAGAATGGGAGGCATTTATCCGTCGCTCTGGATACGAACCTGTTTAGAGCTACAACATGCCCCATAAGGCTTTGCACTTCCTTCTTAGTGGTTAGAAATTTCAGTTCTAACAAAGCCTTAATTTATCAGGATTTGCCTCAATACCCCGCTAATTCACAATGTATCCGAGGAACATGCCTTCTCGTACACCAAAAACACACTTAGTCGGGTTTAGCCTCATCTGATATTTCTCCAGTTGATCAAAAGTTTGGCTCAAATTAGCTATGTGGTCTGCGGCTTTCTTTCTCTTCATCAGCATATCATCGACATAAACCTCCATGTTATTGCCAATTTGTTCTACGAACACCTTATTCATCAATCGCTGGTATGTTGCACCTGGATTTTTGAGACCAAATGGAATAACATTATAGCAGTATGTACCCTTTGGGGTGATAAAAGAAGTACTTTTCCTGTCTTCTGGTTTTATCTTAATCTGGTTGTAGCTGAAATAAGCATCCATAAAGCTCAGCAATTCATGCCCCGAAGTAGCATCCACCAGCTGATCAATTCGAGGCAAGGGAAAATGATCTTTTGAGCGGGCTTTATTGAGATCTGTGAAATCTACGCACATTCTCCATTTGTTATTCTTCTTTTTTACCATCACCACATTAGCTAGCCAATCAGGATATTCGACATCATCAATAAAAGAATCCTTTTGTAGCTTCTCCACCTCCTCATGAATATCTTGGTTCTTTTCAGGGCTAAATACCCTTCTTCGTTATTTCACTGACTTGATCTCTTTATTAACATTTAACTCATGGCATAAGAAGGCTGGATCTATCCCTGGCATATCTTCATAACTCCACGCAAAAGCTTGCTTTCTATGCTTAAAAAATGCCACTAACTCATGCTTTATTGACGGGTCCAGTAAGGCGCCAATTAGAGTTATTCATTTTGGACATTCGTCGTCCAGAATGATGTTCTCCATGGTCTCCATAACCTGACCCTTCACAAGCTCGGACTCATCTCTGGGGTCCAGAGTCTCGATCTCTGCATCTTCAGAATCCTCCACTTGGTACGTGGTGGTCTTTTCCTTTGCTTCATCGAATTCTTCCTGTTCAGTAGATGAATAGTAATATTCCCGAGCTACTTTCTAGTCACCCTTCATAACTCCAACTCCGAAGTTGGTCAAAAACTTCAGGCATTGGTGTACCATTGATGGCACTGCCTTGAACTTTTTCAAGCCTACCCTCCCCATGATTATGTTGTAGGCTGATTGGACGTTTTTATCCATTACGAAAAAGCGTACTTTTTCTATTCTGCAAGCAGGCCAGGTACCAATTAGCATATCCAACTTCATCGTCCCAAGTGGAAAGAATTTCTCGCCAGTGAAGCTAAGGAGGGGCTTGTAATATGGATCTAATTGGGCTAACTTCAAATTCAAGCTGTCAAAGCACGAGTAGAACATGATGTTTGTAGAGCTACCATTATCTACCAATACTCGTGAGATCACCAAATCCTTCATCCTCATCTTGACGACTAAGGGATCATCGTGAGGATATAAGACACCTTCCAAGTCATTTTTAAAAAATCCAATGACCAGTTTATCCTTATTCACCTTCCTCGGGTGACCATCTTCCGTCAGATTTATGCTCTGTATATAAGAATAAGCTTGGGCCTCATTGAGGTAAGCCTTCCTTTCTGCTGTGTGATCCCCACCTCCTGCATCTCCACCTGTAATCACATTACATTCAAATGATCCAAAGTGGATTGAAAATACCTCCCGTTCGGGTTGCCTTGGTCTTTTAGGAAGGTCGGGATCATCTTATGAATCATCTTCATAGTCCCTTTTCTTATTATCCTTTGCTCGACGAGGAGATTTAGACCTTTATCTTCTTTTTTGTTAGCCTTTTCACCATTTTGACGATTAACAAACCTGCTCAATTTTCTTCGTTGAATAAGTGCTGCGATCTCATTCTAGAGAGCTATACAATGCTTGGTCGTATGGCCGTGATCTTTATGGAACTCGCAATATTTAGACTTATACCTCTTATCCGGGGCCATCCTCATTTTCTCCGGCCAATTTAATTCCTCGCTATTTTTAATCTCCTCTAGAATGTGGTTGATATCCACCTTTAAGGGAGTATAATTTCCATACTTCTTCAACTGCTCTAGAGTTTCCTTGCCTTTTGGCTGCTTACTGCCCCCATTATGCTTTTGGTATTTCCTCTCAGTTTTAACTGTAGCTTTCGTCTCTGCTTTCGCATTAGTATTCTTCTTCGCATCCATGGCCTTTTCGGCGTTCATGATCTTAGCTGCCTTTGCCATCAGTTCTGCCATGGTCATGGGAGGGATCTTTGGCCAGTGTATAGTACAACTTATTCGGTAACAGACCACTCATTAGAGCTGTAATGGTTGTCTTCTCCTCGTAGTCGATTACCTCAATTTTCTCATTATTAAAACGAGTGATGATGATGCTGAGATTCAGCACCATCAGGTAAGTGATAGTGAGCTCATACAGTAGTAGTATGGCAGCCATAGAGATGCAGGTATATAAGTATGTAAGTGTGTAGAAGGGGATGAGTATAAGAGGAAATAAGACAGTGATGTATAGTGGTTCAGCCAATTTGGCCTACATCCACTGTGAGTGTGTGATCCACTAAGTATGGGCACTAATGGCCTTGGATACAATGCACATAAGCTCCTCTCTCTCTCTCACTACTGTGTGTACAAGCATAGTTTTAGCTAGGACTCCTGTTCATGGATCGATCCCCTATAAGGTTGTAGGTGACAAGTATATATAGGTCTTGGGGGGTGTAGTGTACCCCCCAAGTAAGCATGGTGCATGTGAATAATGATCTAGCCAATCCCCTGTTGACACCTGTAGATGCCAAATGATGACTTAATATTCCCTCACGTGAGGGTGTGATTCTGTTATAACGGTCTGCCACGTGTCATATGAGCCTGACGCGCACTATTCCACGCGTGTCCCAAACCACGCGCTGTCATGATGTCACCCTAGGCCTATGAGCCGAGGCCGAGGGCAAAGTTTCTTCCGGTAGGGAGTCTGGCTTGATTCTGGCCTCGTACTGTCGTACCCTCGTAGGGTCGTCCGGAGCCTGGGGAAGGGTCGTACCCTCGTAGGGTCGTCCGGAGCCTGGGGAAGGGTCGGCCCCTCGTAGGGTCGTCTAGAGCCTGGTGGAGGGTCGGCCCCTCGTAGGGTCGTCTGGACCTGGTGGTGGCCAGCTGGGGCCTGGTTAAGGGTCGACCCCTCTTAGGGTCGTCCGTATAGGAGGTAGTCCTCATCCAGGCTGAGGGTATAAACGGGTATATCAATCACACCCAGCCCTTAGCCATAGGTGCTGCTGAGATGGCTGAGGGATAGTGTTTTAAATGAGATGCATGTATGATCAGTTAGATGAGTGACACCTGGGCAGATACTCATTGCTGTGTCAGTTTCCAAGGCATGGCGGCTGCGCAGTGCACTTGGGGCCTTGTGCCCTAATTATACCTTTCTTGGTAAATGGGTCCACTCATTACCAAAGTATTTAAGAGATTTTCAAACTCTCTCTCCTTCTTCTTCTTCTTCTTCTTCGCGCCTAAGCATTCTCTCTCTAGAACCAGTCGCCATTTGCAGCCTTCAACCCTTCAGGCCTAGCAGCGTTCTTGTTCTCTTCTCATCAGGTAACCTCTTTCACCCAGCGCTTTCTTGTCTTCATTTCTGATTGTTTTTTTTAGGGTCGTAGGTCGGCACTTTCTTTGAGTTCCCTCATAGCTTTTTCCGGTGTCTTCTCCGGTTACTAGTTCTTGAATGTTCTTGACAAAAACCTTTGAGTTCTTTTGTTTAATCCAAAAGTCAAACCTGGTCAATTCCCCACTTGTTTGTATCTAAATTAGTCAAGTCTAGTGTAATTTCTCCAAGTGTAGAGCCTTCTCTTTAATGCTTAGGAGGCTTTACAACTTAGTGTCTGAATTCCCATCTTTGAGAGAGAAACTATTTACCGAGATCAGACGAATAGAGGAAGAGGAAGAGAGGAGACGAGGGGCCGACCCTAATTGGGTACGACCCATCTTTCCCATTCCTCTTGCCACCATAAGACCATCTGAACCCTCTGAGTCTTGTGGGTCTTCATCTCATCCGACCGATACTCCCAAACCAAGTGAAATGGACGAGAGAGCCTCCTCGCCAACTGGTGCTGGAACGTCGGGTAGAAGGGACACGTCTGACCTTAGCCCTCCCCGAGAGGCCGAGGGTACGGTCCCCTCTGATGCCGTTCCTGTGACAACCCTATCACCCAATGCCTTCCAAGTGGCTTTTCCTCAGGTTCCTCCTGCAGGTGATGAGGGGGAGAGATCTGAGGACGAGGATGATGATACAGATGATGAGGTTGATACCTCCCATGCCTCGTCTTTTATCTCCTCCGTTAGGGATAGGGACCTTCTGATATGGAGGCATATTTATGGAGTGCCCTCTGGGGTAACTATGAGGGTTCCCTCTGAGGTCGAGAGGGTCTTTGATTGCCAAGAGGGAGAGGTTGCAGTCTACGAACAGATGTTCAAGGTGGGAGTCAGGCTCCCTCTGCACCCTGCCATTGCAGATATTCTGGTTGCCCTCGGCGTTTCCCCCTCTCAACTTCCTCCCAACTCTTGGAGGACGATCTTGGGCTACATTTCCTTGTGGAAGAACGCCTTTACCGACGAGCCCTCGGCTGACCTATTTTTGGGCTGCTATAACATCACCTCTTCATCTAAACAGCTCGGATACTATCATCTAGGGGCGAGAAGGTCTGAGAAGAAACTTCTCCACGTGGCTAAAACTTCCAATCATGATTGGAAAAAGAGATTCTTCTTCATATCTGGGGCGTGGGAGTGCTCCGCCGAGGCGTCCCCTTCTGCCGATGGTCCGAGGGTCCCTAACAAATGGTCTAATCCCTCAATGAAAGCTAGGTCAGACCCCGGACTTAGCCTAGAGGAAAGGGATATTGTTGAGTATCTGAGGGGACGAGGGAGAGGGGGTGAGATCCCAAAGTTCGAAGATTTGATGACCCCTCGGTACCTCAAAGAAGCTGGTCTGAGGGTCGGCCCTTTGACAGAACTATGTGAGTTATACAACACGTTTTCCATTCTTTACTTTTTTGAAGTGTTTCCTGTTTATCTCTGTATTTTTCTGATGCATGGTACCCTTTTCAGGTCGTCCTGTAGGTGTGTCAGATTACCTCTGGGAAATGACTGCTCCAAGCCTACTTGCTGGTTTGTCAAAGAAGAAGGGGAAGGAGCCACAGCAAGCTCCAAAGAAGACGAGGGCCTCAGGGCCGACGGTTGTTGAGCCGACAGCCGACAGCCACAAAAGGAAGGAGCCTGAGGCTCCAGCTGAGCATCGGTCTGACCCTAAGACAAGGGCCAGGGTCGAGGCCTCTGAGGGGGCAACCTCTTCATCGAGCATGGGGGCCTTCTGGTCTCAAAATCTGGCCCATCTGAGGGCCGACCCCTCGTCGCTGATCGCAAACTTGAGGGCAACCAAGGCCTCGATGTTCTCTGCACCGTCGGCCTCTGACTTCGAGTTCTTGGCGAAGATGCCCCCTGCCAAAGTGTACGACTATGGTTTGCACTCCCTTGCTCAGGTATTGGTCTTGACCTTTTAATTTTATTCTTACTAACTGTTATCTCAGCCCATCTTGATGTTTGTTCATTTTTTCTTGCAGTCTGTTTGTGCCTTGACCTCAGCCACCAAGTGGATGGCCGAGAATCAACAAAAGTTTCACGAAGCTGAGAGGGCCATTCAACACGAGGCTGAGTTGCAGGCAGAGCTAGATACAGCAAAGACTGAGCTTGATACTGCGAGGGCTGAGCTTAAGAGTGCTAGGACCGAGCATGCTAGGGTCCTAGATGAGCTGATGAGGCAGCACGATGCCGACCTACAAGCCAAGGACTTGATCATCAAGGATAGGGATGAGGCTCTGATCAACCTGGAGGCCCAGCATAAGACTGATCTGGAAGTAGCCCTCAAGAAAGCTGAGGCTGATGCTGTTGAGGCATACAAGACTTCAGATGAATTTCAGGGCTTCGGCCTTGAATATCTAGAAAGGGGAATTAGGACGGCCTGCTGATGGGTCGTCCTCAAATTTGGCGATGTCGTCTCCTCTGTTCTTCCTTCATTGGAGGGTGTTCAACTGGACGACCCCCTAATTGCCGAGGCCCTCAACCAAGTGGAGTCCCAAGTCCAGATCGAGGGGGTCGGTACATCTGAAGATCATCCAGTGCTGGTAACTGAGGAGACCATTCCCATTGATGTTGAGGCCTTGCCCTCTGATGTCGTTCCATAGGGTGGCTGCCTGTAGCCCATACCCTTCAAGTGTATTTTTGTTCAACGGTCTTGTAAAACACTTAATATTTTGTTTTATTAATACCAGCCTCTTCCATAATTGCTGTCTTCCATACTTAATTCTATTATGGCTTGCTCATTGTTGATGCTACTAACCCCTCCCTCGTCTTGTTTGAGGACCAATGTGGGGTCGTCCCCTAATGTGGCCTCATTATAGCCGAGGGATCAATTTTCCAAATTAATGGATTTTTAAATAAAGTCTACCCTCGTCTTTCTTGAGGACAGTGGTGGGGTCATCCCCTCCACTGGTCCCCATTATAGCCGAGGGATTCACTTTCCAAATTAATGGATTTTAAAGTCTTCCCTCGTCTTTTTTGAGGACAGTGGTGGGGTCGTCCCCTCCACTGGTCCCCATTATAGCCGAGGGATCAACGTTCCAATTTAATGGATTTTAAAGTCTTCCCTCATCTTTTTTGAGGACAGTGGTGGGGTCGTCCCCTCCACTGGTCCCCATTATAGCCGAGGGATCAACTTTCCAATTTAATGGATTTTAAAGTCTACCCTCATCTTTCTTGAGGACAGTGGTGGGGTCATCCCCTCCACTGGTCCCCATTATAGCCGAGGGATCAACGTTCCAATTTAATGGATTTTAAATTCTTCCCTCGTCTTTTTTGAGGACAGTGGTGGGGTCGTCCCCTCCACTGGTCCCCATTATAGCCGAGGGATCAACTTCCCAATTTAATGGATTTTAAAGTCTTCCCTTGTCTTTTTTGAGGACAGTGGTGGGGTCGTCCCCTCCACTGGTCCCCATTATAGCCGAGGGATCAACTTTCCAATTTAATGGATTTTAAAGTCTTCCCTCGTCTTTTTTGAGGACAGTGGTGGGGTCGTCCCCTCCACTGGTCCCCATTATAGCCGAGGGATCAACTTTCCAATTTAATGGATTTTAAAGTCTTCCCTCGTCTTTTTTGAGGACAGTGGTGGGGTCGTCCCCTCCACTGGTCCCATTATAGCCGAGGGATCAACTTTCCAATTTAATGGATTTTAAAGTCTTCCCTCGTCTTTCTTGAGGACAGTGGTGGGGTCGTCCCCTCCACTGGTCCCCATTATAGCCGAGGGATCAACTTTCCAATTTAATGGATTTTAAAGTCTTCCCTCGTCTTTTTTGAGGACAGTGGTGGGGTCGTCCCCTCCACTGGTCCCCATTATAGCCGAGGGATCAACTTCCCAATTTAATGGATTTCTGTAGATGTTTCCATGCGTGCTAGGACTGACAACTATAGGGTGAGGGGAATCATGTTTCTAATTAATTTTCCAAAGTGTCCCGTTGGAGCAACTCCTATTACAATTATGGTCTATCAAGACCTTTCAACACTACTGGTAGTATTTCTTCAAATGATCTGCGTTCCAGGGGTTGGAAAAAGGTTCCCCTTCTAGGTTTTCTAGTCTATATGTCCCAGGGACAACTTCATCGATGACCCTGTAGGGGCCGTGCCAATTAGGATGGAGTTTGTTGGGTTTTTGCCAAGTCTTCTTGAGAACCAAGTCTCCTACTGCGATAGGTCTCTGTTTCACCCTCTGATTGTAAAACCTTGTGGTCCTCTGCTGGTAGGAAGCCTGCCTTATCTCAGCATCCTCCCTTCTTTCCTCAATCAAGTCCAGGTCAAGTCTCCTCTCTTCCGTATTTCCCTGGGGGTCGTACATTTGGACCCTATGAGTGGGAAACTCGACTTCGGTGGGGATGACTGCTTCTGATCCATAAGCTAACATGAATGGAGTGTCCCCAGTAGAGGTTCTTACTGTCGTCCTGTACGCCCACAACACTGCATATAACTCCTCGACCCATCTTCCTTTTGCCTCCTCAAGCCTCTTCTTAATCCCATCTAGGATTGTCCTGTTCGTAACTTCGGTTTGCCCATTGTCCTGAGGTCGGCCTGGGGTGGAGAAAAATTGTTTGATACTTACCCTCTCACAGTACTTCTGCAGAGAGGCATTCTTGAACTGGATCCCGTTATCCGAGATGAGGGTGTTGGGTAGACCATATCTGCATATCACATTCTTCCAGATGAACTGGAAGGTCTTCTGCTCCGTGATCGTGACCATTGGTTCGGCCTCTACCCACTTTGAAAAATAATCAATGGCTACGATGAGGAATCGATAGTTATTGATGGCCCTAGGCAAGGGTCCTACTAGGTTGATCCCCCACACTGCAAACGGCTATGGGGATGTAATGGAAGTAAGGGGCTGATGAGGTTGGTGAGGGATGGTAGCAAATATTTGGCATTTATCACACTTCTTAACATATGCGGCATCATCTTTCCCCAAGGTCGGCCACCAGTAGCCTTGGGTGATCACCCTCTTTGCCAAGGATCTACCCCCAATGTGGCTTGAGCACGACCCTTCATGCACATCTTGCAAAATAGAAGGGACTTCTGAGGGATGCACACACCTAAGTAAGGGGAGCAGAAACCCCTTTTTGTACAGCGTGTCTCCGATGACAGTGAACTTTGCAGCCCTGTATCTCAGCTTCTTCCTCTCTTGGCTTGCTTCTGGCATCTCTCCCCCTTTAATGTATCTGATCAGAGGATCCATCCATGAAGGTTCTTGAGAAACATTCATGCAAATGCCAAGTGTTCCCTCGACGTCTTCGATAGTTGGTCGAAGCAAGATTTCTACCGGGACTGTCCTCCTTATGTCTGTCCTAGTAGCTGAGGCCAACCTTGCAAGGGCGTCAGCACGGCCATTGTCGAGCCTAGGTATCCTCTTGAATTTCAATTCTTTAAAGTTTTTCAGCAATGACCTCACCTTCTCAAGATACCTAGCCATCCTCTTGTCTTTGGCCTCATAGGCTCCTAGTATCTGATTCACCACCAGCATTGAATCACTGTGAACCAAAATTTGGCCGACACTAAGAGATTTGGCCAAGGAAAGGCCAGCTATCAAGGCCTCATACTCAGCCTCATTATTGGAGGCTTTGAAATTGAACCTCAGGGCGTACTCGATGTCTATGCCGTCGGGTGCTGATACTATCAATCCAGCTCCGCTCCCGCTTTCGCAAGAGGACCCGTCGACGAAGAGACTCCACACAGCATGTTCCTCCGAGAAATTTCCCTCAATGAGTGACCCTTGTCTAAAAAGGTATCTTCCCTCTTCATTTTCAGCCACCTTTCTTTTAGCGGTGCTTGTCTCAGCCTTATCTGCAGGAGGGTCGGTGAGCCTACCTTGCTGGGTATCTGTCTGGCTTAGACCCTCACCCTCGGCCACGTCACTCTCCCAGGTAAATTCAGCCACGAAATCTGCCAATGCCTTCCCCTTAATGGCTGTCTTAGGCTGATACACAATATCGAACTCCCCCAGCTCTATAGCCCAGGTCATTAGCCTTCCTGATTTTTCAGGCTTGTGTAGGACCTGCCTAAGAGGAGAGTCAGTAAGGATGACCATAGTATGGGACTGGAAGTACGGTTTCATCTTCCTTGAGGCATGGATCAAGGCGTAGGCCAACTTTTCCATCCTCGGGTATCTTTTCTCTGCCCCCTGGAGTGCCTTGCTGTTAAAATATACAGGCTTCTGTATACCATCCTCGTCTCTCATAATGGCTGCGCTGATGGCAGACTCTGAGACGGCGAGGTACACGTAAAGTCGTTCACCCTGCACGGGTCGTGACAGCAGCAAGGGAGACCCTAAGTATGATTTTATCTCCTTGAAAGCCTCATCACACTCTTCACTCCATTCAAAGGCCTTCCTGAGGATCTTGAAAAATGGTAGACACCTGTCTGTAGCCCTCGACACAAATCTGTTCAAGGCAGCCACTCTCCCTGTGAGCCTCTGAACGTCTTTAATGGACTTAGGGGTCTTCATCTCAATAAGGGCCTTTATCTTTTCAGGATTGGCCTCGATGCCTCTTTGATTGACAATGAACCCCAAGAATTTCCCCGCTCCGACCCCGAAGATACACTTGGCCGGATTAAGCTTCATCTGGTACTTGTCCATCGTATTAAAGGTCCTCCCCAGGTCTGCCACATGATCCTCTGCTTTCAAACTCTTGGTCAGCATGTCATCCACGTAGACCTCCATAGACTTCCCAATTTGGTCCTCAAACATTTTATTTACGAGGCGCTGGTACGTTGCCCCCGCATTTTTTAGGCCAAAGGGCATGACCCTATAACAGTATGTCCCCTTGTCGGTAATGAAGGCTGTCCTCTCCGAGTCTTCAGGGTTCATGAAGATCTGGTTATACCCTGAGTAAGCATCCGTAAAACTCATGAGCTCGTGGCCTGCAGTAGCGTCTACCATCTGGTCAATGCGGGGGAGAGGGAAGCTGTCTTTGGGGCAGTGCTTGTTGAGGTCTGTGAAGTCCACACACATCCGCCACTTCCCGTTGGCCTTTGGGACAATGACTGCGTTGGACAGCCACTCAGGGTAGATGACCTCTCTGATAAATTCAGCATCCTCTAGCTTTTTGACCTCATCCCTGATGACCTCGTACTTCTCTCTGGAGTAAATCCTCCTCTTCTGTTTTACCGGTTTCACTCCCTCTACCACATTGAGCTTGTGGCACATGATTTCAGGGTCGATCCCCAGCATATCTACATGACTCCACGCGAAGACGCTTCGTCTTCTCCTCAACAGTTTGATGAGGTCTTCCCTGATATCGGGCTTCAGAGACTTGCCCACTTAGACGGTTTTTCCCAGGTCATCCTCATCGAGGATGATGGGTTCTACCTCCTCAGCGGCCTCTCCTTTTTTGGGCTTCGTCTCGTCCCTGGGTCTAGGGTATCAATGTTGTAAGTGGCCGTAGCCCTCTTGTGTGCCTCCCTTTCTTCAGCAGAGTTGTAGTAGCACTCTCGCGCTGTCGTCTGGTCTCCCTGAACCTCCCCTACCCCGTATGGGGTAGGGAATTTAATCATCTGGTGGACCGTAGACGGCACAGCTTCAAACCCCTTGAGGGCCACACGTCCCAGTATGATGTTGTATGCCGAAAACACATGCTCATCTAGCACAAAGAAACTTACCTTCTTGGTGAGCCATCTCGGCCATTCGTCCCCCATCCTGACCTCAGCCTCATATATTCCCAGGGGATGAACCTTCTCCCCACTGAATCCAATCAACGGATGATGGTACGGGACGAGTCTAGCACGACTGAGACCTAAGGCCTTGAAGCATGGCCAAAACATTACATCTGCAGATGAGCCCCCATCCACCAGGATCCTCGGCACCTCGCACCCATGCACCCTGGTCGTGATGACGAGCGGGTCATCATGCGGGGCTAAGAGGCCTTTGAAGTCCATTCGTGAGAACCCTACTATCAGTGTGTCCATGTCCACCTTCTTCCTCTTTTCTGGCTTGGCCTCCAGAGATGTCGAGTGGACAGTCTTCGTCACTGCCCTGGCCTCTGCTACGTGAGCCTTCCTATCTGCGACTTCCGATCCTCCTCCTGCCAGACCCCCAGAGATCATTCCCACTCCGAGCGAGATCATATTAAGCCTCTTGACGGGGCCCTGATCGTCTCTCGGCGGGAGGTCAGGGTCGTCCTCATCATCAGAAGGGTCGTCCCCTCTTTTTTGAGGACCCTCTCTACATGCATCGACTCGCTTCTTTCTAGGGTCATCCCCTCGTCCCCTCTTGAAGGCGCCTCTGTCGACGTACTTTCTGAGCTTCCCCTCTTTCAGCATCTTCTCAATCTCATCCTTCAGAGCAAAGCGTTTGTCTGCCACGTGACCGTGGTCTTGATGAAATTCACACCACAGGTTCTTATTTCTCTTGCCAGGTGCTGCCCTTAGCTTCTCAGGCCACTTCAGGGATCGGTCACTCTTTATCTCATTGATAATTTGCTCACAGCTGACCGTCAGAGGGGTGTAACCAGCGAACTTGTCGTCCGTGGACCTCTTCTTCCCCTCTTTGTTCTTCTTAGGGTACTTACCCCCACCGGTACCTCCCTTCTCGTCTTCATATTTTACGGCCATCGCCTCTTCGGCGTTCATCACCTTTCCTGCTGTCGACAGCAATTCAGCCATCGTCCTCGGAGGGTCTTCAGCAAGCTTCCATAACAGCTTCCCCTTTTGGAGTCCTCCGATCAGGGCTGTCATAGCTATGATCTCCTCATAGTCTTCCACCTCCAGCTTCTCCTTATTGAATCTGGCTATGTAGTCCCTCAGACTCTCATTCTTCCCCTGCTTGACATAGAGCAGGTGGGTGGTCTTCTTCTGTGGCCTCATCCCAAAGCAGAAGTTGTGGATGAACCGATCTGCCAACTGCTTAAAGTTTTCGATGGAATTTTTTGGAAGAGACGTGTACCAAACGTGTGCAGCCCCCGTCAGGGTTCCGGAGAAGGCACGACATCTCATCTCATCTGAGATAGAGTATATGTCTGCTGCCGATTGATACATCTCAACATGGTGGACAGGGTTGGTGCTCCCATCGTATCTTGGGGTGACCACAGGTGGCTTGAACCTTGATGGCGTAGGGAAGTCGACTATCTTCGCCACAAAGGGTGAGCCTATGGTATATCCCTTCTGAAGGGGATCTCGGCTCTTCAATATATCACCTATCTTATCCTCTAGCCGCTGGATTGAGTCATTCCAGGGCCTCGCAGGGTCGGCGCGGCCGATGTTATCCCCAGCCGCCTCTTGAAGGTGGACGGAGGGTTCTGCTGCAGCAGGCCTGTGTCGGCTGTTCACTTCCCTTTGGCCGTCATCCCGCCCCTGGGGTCGGCCATCTGCTGCCTCCTTCCTGGACCTCGCCGCACTTCTTGACCTGGACAACTTGTCTCGCAGGTCATTTACTGGGCCTAGCCTCTCAAAGGCCGACCCCCTGCTCAAGCGATCAAAAGCAGAGCCTCTCGGGCGATCGTCAGGGTTTGGTCTCACGCACTTTCCTCTACTATCCTGGAGGAGTCGCACAGTGTTGTTGGAGACCTCATACGGTTCCCAGCATTCGATTGGGGCCTCCTCTCCTTCCAGATCGTCATACCTGTCCTCCGGGCATGGGTTTCCTTTCCTCCCCAGGCGCAGACGCCGGGGGTCAGCAACATCCCTGGAGCTGCTGCCATAGAGATGCCTGGGGTGGTCCCCTGGCCTCATGCCGTCCTGGAGCTGCTGCCGGAGTAATCATCTCGGGTGAAACCCCTGGTGCTCTCAGTATGTTCTGGCTTAGAGCTGTGAACTGCTCCTGCATCATCCGCTGGCTTGCCGCCAGAGACTTTAGGGCTACCGCCACATCAGCCATCTCAGACTGAGGTGGCGGCTGACTGGAACTGGGTCTTCCCCCCTCATCCGGCAGGGGAAGTGGTGGTGGTGGCATCTCAGGTGCCATGTGCTTAAGCTATGAAAAGTTGAACTGAAGAAAATACTGGTGAGCTTGGGAACCTTAGTAGGTTTCTTTCAATGGTGAAACACCTCCTCTCAGGGGGAGTGTTGGTTTACCACCAGAGTGCCCAGTGAGGTCAAGCTGTACAGAGGAAGAGATGTCTTCAAGTTCCCACAGACGGCGCCAAACTGATGATGCTGAGATTCAGCACCACCAGGTAAGTGATAGTGAGCTCATACAGTAGTAGCTATGGCAGCCATAGAGATGCAGGTATATAAGTATGTAAGTGTGTAGAAGGGGATGAGTATAAGAGGAAATAAGACAGTGATGTATAGTGGTTCAGCCAATTTGGCCTACATCCACTGTGAGTGTGTGATCACTAAGTATGGGCACTAATGGCCTTGGATACAATGCACATAAGCTCCCCTCTCTCTCTCACTACTGTGTGTACAAGCAGAGTTTTAGCTAGGGCTCCTGTTCATGGATCGATCCCCTGTAAGGTTGTAGGTGACAAGTATATATAGGTCTTGGGGGGTGTAGTGTACCCCCCAAGTAAGCATGGTGCATGTGAATAATGATCTAGCCAATCCCCTGTTGACACCTGTAGATGCCAAATGATGACTTAATATTCCCTCACGTGAGGGTGTGATTCTGTTATAACGGTCTGCCACGGGTCATATGAGCCTGACGCGCACTGTTCCACGCGTGTCCCAAACCACGCGCTGTCATGATGTCACCCTAGGCCTATGAGCCGAGGCCGAGGGCAAAGTTTCTTCCGGTAGGGAGTCTGGCTTGATTCTGGCCTCGTACTGTCGTACCCTCGTAGGGTCGTCCGGAGCCTGGGGAAGGGTCGTACCCTCGTAGGGTCGTCCGGAGCCTGGGGAAGGGTCGGCCCCTCGTAGGGTCGTCTAGAGCCTGGTGGAGGGTCGGCCCCTCGTAGGGTCGTCTGGACCTGGTGGTGGCCAGCTGGGGCCTAGTGAAGGGTCGGCCCCTCGTAGGGTCGTCCGTATAGGAGTTAGTCCTCATCCAGGCTGAGGGTATAAACGGGTATATCAATCACCCCCAGCCCTTAGCCATAGGTGCTGCTGAGATGGCTGAGGGATAGTGTTTTAAATGAGATGCATGTATGATCAGTTAGATGAGTGACACCTGGGCAGATACTCATTGCTGTGTCAGTTTCCAAGGCATGACGGCTGCACAGTGCACTTGGGGCCTTGTGCCCTAATTATACCTTTCTTGGTAAATGGGTCCACTCATTACCAAAGTATTTAAGAGATTTTCAAACTCTCTCTCCTTCTTCTTCTTCTTCGCGCCTAAGCATTCTCTCTCTAGAACCAGTCGCCATTTGCAGCCTTCAACCCTTCAGGCCTAGCAGCGTTCTTGTTCTCTTCTCATCAGGTAACCTCTTTCACCCAGCGCTTTCTTGTCTTCATTTCTGATTGTTTTTTTTTTAGGGTCGTAGGTCGGCACTTTCTTTGAGTTCCCTCATAGCTTTTTCCGGTGTCTTCTCCGGTTACTAGTTCTTGAACGTTCTTGACAAAAACCTTTGAGTTCTTTTGTTTAATCCAAAAGTCAAACCTGGTCAATTCCCCACTTGTTTGTATCTAAATTAGTCAAGTCTAGTGTAATTTCTCCAAGTGTAGAGCCTTCTCTTTAATGCTTAGGAGGCTTTACAACTTAGTGTCTGAATTCCCATCTTTGAGAGAGAAACTATTTACCGAGATCAGACGAATAGAGGAAGAGGAAGAGAGGAGACGAGGGGCCGACCCTAATTGGGTACGACCCATCTTTCCCATTCCTCTTGCCACCATAAGACCATCTGAACCCTCTGAGTCTTGTGGGTCTTCATCTCATCCGACCGATACTCCCAAACCAAGTGAAATGGACGAGAGAGCCTCCTCGCCAACTGGTGCTGGAACGTCGGGTAGAAGGGACACGTCTGACCTTAGCCCTCCCCGAGAGGCCGAGGGTACGGTCCCCTCTGATGCCGTTCCTGTGACAACCCTATCACCCAATGCCTTCCAAGTGGCTTTTCCTCAGGTTCCTCCTGCAGGTGATGAGGGGGAGAGATCTGAGGACGAGGACGATGATACAGATGATGAGGTTGATACCTCCCATGCCTCGTCTTTTATCTCCTCCGTTAGGGATAGGGACCTTCTGATATGGAGGCATATTTATGGAGTGCCCTCTGGGGTAACTATGAGGGTTCCCTCTGAGGCCGAGAGGGTCTTTGATTGCCAAGAGGGAGAGGTTACAGTCTACGAACAGATGTTCAAGGTGGGAGTCAGGCTCCCTCTGCACCCTGCCATTGCAGATATTCTGGTTGCCCTCGGCGTTTCCCCCTCTCAACTTCCTCCCAACTCTTGGAGGACGATCTTGGGCTACATTTCCTTGTGGAAGAACGCCTTTACCGACGAGCCCTCGGCTGACCTATTTTTGGGCTGCTACAACATCACCTCTTCATCTAAACAGCCCGGATACTATCATCTAGGGGCGAGAAGGTCTGAGAAGAAACTTCTCCACGTGGCTCAAACTTCCAATCATGATTGGAAAAATAGATTCTTCTTCATATTTGGGGCGTGGGAGTGCTCCGCCGAGGCGTCCCCTTCTGCCGATGGTCCGAGGGTCCCAAACAAATGGTCTAATCCCTCAATGAAAGCTAGGTCAGACCCTGGACTTAGCCTGGAGGAAAGGGATATTGTTGAGTATCTGAGGGGACGAGGGAGAGGGGGTGAGATCCCAAAGTTCGAAGGTTCTTGGCCTTAGTCATTTCCCCTAACCTATCCTCCAACCTTTGAATGGAGCCATTTCATGCGTTGTTTCCAGCCTCGGACCTATTCGTTCGAGCAACAGATCGCGCTGAATTCTCCTTTTAGGATCTTTCATTACGAGTTATTGGTCGTGATTTAGGAGAACCTTCCTGTAGATCATCTGGTCATTGAGAATTTCTCGACGCAATCCTAGGAGGGTTTCTATTCCTCCTAGGGCCCAAATGGTCAAAGGGAAAGGCTCTGCTCAACCTCTCCAGAGCGCTTGTTCGTTCTGGGGCTAGAGTAATATTTCATTGAGAATCTGTAGCTCTTATAGAAGAGATACGACCAGGCTGATAAGATGGATCATTAGTCCCCTCAGTATGATGAGAATCATTGCGTCTGGACTAAGACACATCTGGGAATAGCGTACGTCGAGTTCTTGAAGATGGTAAATGGGTGGCTCTCTGAACTCTTCGTTGACCTGACTGGGCAGGTGCGTCGTTACGAACGGTCTCAATGAGTTGACGCATGGTCTCTTGCATATCTGTTTGCCCTTGGGCTAAATTGGCTACCATACCAGTGAGATCCTGAAGAGTTGGGGGAGCAAATGGATTGGGGGGATCTCAGTCATTGTTTATGTTACTGGATTTTAGAATCTCAGCCATTTGTGATGAATATTTTAAGGAAAACGCTACGTATAGTCGTTCCCAAAGACGGTGACAATATGTTGATGTAAAAACTAGAATTGATCTAATTAATTAATCACAGATAAATATGAAATAAAAAATAAGATAAAGGATTTTTAAAGTAGTTCAGCCTTATGAAAATAGCCTACGTCCACTGTTTTGTATTGCTGGATATTCTTGCCTTAATCTTTATCACAATGGCTAATGATCAATTACCTCGTTATGGAGGGTGCTACAATGTATTTATAACCTTGGGACTGTCTATATGAATAGAAGATATGTCGTTATTTAATAGACATATATATATATATATATATATATATATATATATATATATATATATATATATATATATATGTACAATAAGAATGTTCATTAAATCCGATGTCCATTGAATGTGCAATTATCGCTTGATCTTCCTGGCCAGATGCTCTGCACGTTGAGTAGCTCAGCGCGTTAAGTTGCTTGGCACGCTAAATAGATCGAGGTGATAAGTAGCTCGGTGCTGCGAGTTACTCGGTAAGTATAAGCATTTGCTACGTAAGATGACACATGTCTTCATATGATTAGCCCACATCAGCTGACTAATTTTCGTATCAACAACATGGAAATTTTATCACCCACGTTTCGTTTGGTTAAGAGTGGGAAATAGAAAGCTTCTCGGACTCGAGATGATTTATGGTCCGTCGGCAAGGATTGAGTTAATCTATGTCAGTTTCGTGCAGTTTAGGAACGTAGTGAGAGTTACGTCACCGTAAGTCAAAGTTTAGAAGTCCGACATGAGTGGTCAGGAATTATTGCGAGCACCTACCTTTAAAGGGGGCATGAAGTTCGACAAGAAAGGGAGGCTAGTTCCGAGGTATATGGGACCCTTTCTGATCATTAAGAGGGTGAGACCAATTGCGTATAGGCTGGGCCTACCCAAGCATCTGCAGTGGATTCATGATGTGTTCCATGTGCCATCGTTGAAGAGATACCAAAGGAGCGAGAGGGCCTTTTGGCATGTTCCATTAGAGTAGATCGACTTACAACCATATATCTCTTATGAGGAGAGACCCATGGCTATACTTGATCGTAGTGAGCGTAAGACGCGATCTAAGGTGGTACCATTGGTTCAAGTCTAGTGGGGGCACCACACTGCTGATGAGTCGACGTGGGTACGGGAGGAGAATATGCGAGAGAAGTATCCAGATTTATTCATCGTAGGTACATCCTAATTTCGAGGGCGAAATTCCTTTGTAAGGGGGAAGTATGTAACACCCCGTATTCTTGAGCATTTATATTTAATTAATTCGGATACTTTAAATTACACATGTGCCACAATTTAATTGAATGAATTATTATGTGTTAATTAAAATATTGATCGAGACAGATAATGGTTAATATTTATGGAATATAATTTCTAAGTGAATAATAAGTTATTAATTTCACATCCTAGCGAGTGATAATGATGTGGCGATATTTTATCTCAATCGGGAGTCGGTATAGAATGCTTAGGGTCGAGATAGGACTTTATTTTAGAGTGACTTAGATGGCAATTTCGAGGTCACGACTGATTTCGAATGGGTCCAGATAATCGAAATAATGTCTCAGGGGGTAGTAATTGCGTCTCGGAGCCTTTTTAGACATAATCGGACCCACATGGGGGTGATCGGGTCATTTGGGCTTTGGCCATTAGCTTAATTAAGGAACTAAGAGTTTTAAACCTAAGTGTTGGAGTTAGAGGCATTCATAACTCAATTAGAAAACCCTAGAAATTGAGATAAGGTATAAGGAAGAAAAAGAGAGGGCATTAGAGACGAAATTCAAAGGGGATTCGAGCGAGCTTTGTCAGATTGATAATCTTTTACGTGGAATCAGACCCTAAGAATCCTATAAGGCAAGTAATTAAACTTTCTTTCGATTCAAATAACAGAACTGCATGTCCATATTATAGTACGTGTTGATAAATTCATTTTGAAAGGGTGACACATGTGAAATTTAGTTTTTAGGGGATTTAAGCATTAAAGGTGAAATTGATGTTTAATTAATGTGAGAATACTAACATATGATATTAGAAAATGATTTATAATCGAAACCAAGTAGCAATTGTTTTGAATTCAGATTATTGAATCGAATCAAATTTGTGATTTAAGAAATTAAAAAAAAAAAATTCGTAAACCCTAAAAGTTTTAATGAGAATCAGTGATGATTGATGATATATATTTGTGTTAAAACCTGTTTGTAGATGTAATAAACTTGGGTATCAATTTGGTTGAAATTTGTTTTGAATCCATGGAGGTTTGAAGGTTAAAAATGGAGAAAACGATTTTTTGGAGAAGAGGACCTGTTTAAGTATCGATAGATCAACATAGGGACGATTCGTCAGAAACTCGTTCGAATGAGTTGAGGTTGTCGTTCAAACGAGATTAGTACCTCATTTGAATGAGGTTCATATCTCATTTAAACGACCCAAGGTTTTGGACATGGAGATAGATCTTTTCGTTACAAACGCGTGGCCGCCAATTTCGTATTTTTCTGATTTATTTTAATTAGTTATGATTTTTTTACAAAAGGGGGTCCGAGATCAAAATCTTTAGTCAGAAGTCAAATCCAGGTACGGATGCCTTGGATTATTTTACCTAAGGATTATAGGTGGATGTACATGAGCCTAGAAAGGTGAGAAAAATGAGGAACCTAAATAATGGATAGAGTAAAATAAATTCATTAATGTTTAATTACGGGATGATTAGTTGAGTCCGGGTATATTGGCAAGTGAAGCTACTTAAATTATTTAATGGATGTGAAATTAAATTAAATAAGAGTGGGGGTATAAACTCGGGTATTACGAGCTAGTGCTAAGGGAGTTAGGCACGGTTTAGCCGAATGTTATTTTATTTATATATATACCGATAGTGTGATCGTATATATATACTTGTGTGCTTTATAAATATCAGTATTAAATTTTTATGTGAATACATACCCCTCTAGTGCTATCATAGGAGGTTGCGCGATGTGGGTGAATCATCTGGCTAGTGAATGCAGGGAGAGTAGAGTCCCCGTGTCATAGCGTTCGGTATTTATTTATATGTTCTTTTCGAGGTGAGACGTTTTGGGTATGATTTGATCTCACTCTCGGGGAACTATGACTGCCTCCACTACTTTTATGATTTTATTGCCTAATTTGGTATGAGTTAATCGTCTTATGGTATCCGGGTTGGATTAAGTATGCCTGGGGTGATAGCATTTTAGAGAAAGCATCCGGTGAGTTATTGCTTGGAAATTGATGGTTATTATACGTGACATGTTTGTGAATGTTGTAGTATACTAGTACGTATATAATGGATAGATAATTATATGCGGGTTTAATACATAAAGTGTGATTGTATTTCAGATATAACTAGTGTGTACGTAATATGATTAATTGGTACTTCATAAAAAACTAGTGTGAATGTTATATAAGTAATCAAAGTTAAAATGATTAAATAAGTTAATGAGTAGATAACTTATAAATCAAGGTAAGAAATACTCGATTTAGAGTAGCGTGATAGAAAGAAGTGTAACAAGTCTAGTTAAGTGGGATAGCATAACTAGTTGGGTTAGAAGGTAAATGATAGGTGTGATCATTAGATGAGGGGTGAGTTATTTCTCAAGAGAGTGTGACACCATCTTAAATATGGAAAGTGTTCATGCATATTTAATCATTGCATTTTAATTGCTTGCTAAATATTTTGAAAATGTTTTACTTGGGATCAAAATTGTATCAAAATATATTTTCCAAAACCATTTTAGGTTTCCAGCTACAGGGATGCCCAGCTTGAGGATTTTGTTCATGGATGCATATCTACAACACGTGTGAAGACTTGCAGGATCTTGTTATAGACGCTTATTTTATTCATTCATAGTTTAGGAGTTTTCATTCCGTATTTACTCGGGCATGTCACCCCTCAGATTCAGTATTTCAGTTTATTTAGTAGACTTTGTGTATTCAGTTTATTATTTCAGATTTATTGTTGAGAACCGATGGTTTATTCGTCTTATTTTTTTTATATATCAGTTGTGTGTTGAATTCAAATTTTATTTGTGTGGATGGTTTGATTGTCATTTTATTTTTGCATGTTGTTAATTTAACGAAAGATAAAATTTGGCACGAGTTTATTTAATTATTAGGTAATTAGTAACTTAAAAAAAATGTGTTTTCAACAGTGATGCTAACATGAGCCATATGAGACTAACGTTTTATTTTGATAGAGGGCTGGCCACCCGATATTTTAGTAGGCGGGGCATCACAGAATGCAAAAAGTTAAAAGAAGAAAAAGAAATTAAATAACAATATTACTATATTTGTCAGCAAATAGATTTACCACCACAACACGGTTGTGATGATAAAAGATTATTAGACCATAGAAATAAAAGCACAAAAAGGTGTAAAAAATATAGAAAATATAGAATAAGACCTAGTAGAACATATAAAAATCAAGTAAATATAATCAATATAGTAAATATAGGCGCAAAAGACAATGGTATAGAAGGAAGAAAATAAACAGAGAAAATAAGGAAGCAAAAAAGGACGAAAATAAAAAAGCTATAAAATTGTAAATGTTTTATATGTGGAAACCCTAATCATATTCGACCTAATTGCTCTTATCGATATAAAAACAATAGTATCTCAAAAATTCAGAAAAAATAAATATATTAGATGATATTAAAGATAATCTAGGGGATATAATGGAATTAGAAAGTATATATGATGAAAATGAAGAAATAAATAATTTTAGCATATATAGTATAAAGTCAATAGAATCATAGATAAACACATAAAAAACATAGAAAAAAGTTTAGAAGTTTTAATTTTTTTTATATAATATAGAAGAATGTGAATACAAAATTATACAATATATATTTATAAAAGGAAGATGTATAAAATGTTAAAAAGAAGACAAAGTGATGTATATTTGTAAAACATGTTGTAAAAATTTATGTATAAATAACAATCTAAAGAACAAATCAATAGCACAAATAAATCCGCATCAATTAATTTTCCTATACAAATAAAATTTGCAAATAGAATTCTAGATACCACAACAATGTTAGATACTCGAGCTACAAAAAGTTCAATTCATACAAAATTAGTACCAAAAGAAAGCCTAAAAGAATTAAATTACCAGGTATATATTCATCAATTCAATAAATAAGCAATACCAATAGCACAGTGTATACAAAATACCGATATACATAAATAAATAACAATTCGTTTTACCACAAACATATCTAATAAATGTAAAAAGTCATCACCCTTTTATTTGAAGATTAAATTTTATTCAATCTTTAACAGGAGGATTTATGTATATCCCATCAAGACTACAACTCTTGTAAAAAGGGAACTCATATTGTATTTAATAATCAACAGAATAATATAGACAAGCAAGAAAAATCAATAGTTTTCAATAATAATAATAATAATAATATAAATAATAAAAGATTTGCAAAGAGATGAAATAATAGAAGAAATTTTTGATAAAAATTATTTATATGAATATTTACAGTAAATAGAAGAAAGTCAAACACAAAAAATAGATTTTAAAAAAATAAAAAAAATAATATTTATAAATACAAAATTAGAATTAGAAGATTTAATCAGATTAGCCAAAAAAACTGAACTTATAGGAGAAGATCCGCAAAAGCATTAGCATAAAAATAAGCTAAAAGCAGATTTAAGAATAATAAATCCAGATTTAACTATACAGACAAAAGATATAGCATGCAATTTAATAGACCAAGAAGAATTTAGAATACAAATACAAGAACTATTAAATTTAGGAGTAATAAAAAAAGCATTAGTAGACATAGAAGCCCATTTTTTATGGTAAGAAATTACCGAGAAATCAAAAGAGGTAAAGCTAGAATGGTAATAAATTATAAAAGATTAAATGACAAAACTTATGATGATAGTTATAAAATACCTAATAAAGAATAATTAATAAATAAAATACAAGACAATTTTTTTAAAAAAAATTTGATTGTAAATCAAGATTTTGGCAAATAAAAATCAAAGAAGACTCAATAAAATAGACTGTGTTCACTTGTCCTGAAGGACACTTTGAATGGCTAGTCATGCCCTTTGGATTAAAAATTGCACCACAAATATTTCAAAATAAAATGGATAAAATATTTAAAAAACATTCAAATTTTTGTATAGTATATATAAATGATATTCTTGTATTTAGTAATAATGAACAGGAGCATATAAAGCATTTAGAAATAATTTTTAAAGAATTCATAGATCAAGGACTAATAATAAATAGTGAAAAGATGCAACTAGAAAAACAAGAAATAAAATTTCTAGATTTATATCTAAATGGAGGCAAAATAAAATTACAAGAACACATATTAAAGAAAATTATAGAATTTCCAGATAAGATAGAAGACACAAAAAAGTTACAGGCTTTTTTAGGATTATTAAATTATTGTAGATCTTTTATCCTAAATTTATCAAAATAAAAAAGGTCAAAAGTATTTTAATAATGAAGATATAGAATTAGTTCCAAAAATCAAAAGAATAATTAGTCAATTGTAACCATTATCTTTACCATTTGAAAATAGTTATAAAATTATACAAAAAGACGCATCAGCCATAGGATGCGCAGGAATCGTTCTACAAGGACCAAAAGAGGAAAATAATAAAAATGAAGAACTAATATGTAAATATTATTCAGGTAGTTTTACTTAAACACAAAAGTGAATTCCTTCTACTGATTTAGAAATTCTAGGAATAATTAATACACTAGAATTTTTTTAATTATTTTTACAAAAATAATTTTTAATAAGAACCGATTGCCTATATTGTAAAATATTTTAATAAAACTCACCAAAGTAGATCAGCAGAAAAACTATGGTTAAGTTTTATAGAAATATTACAGGAAAAAGATTTAAACTAGAATTTGAACATATTAAAGTTATATATAATAAATTAGCTGATATTTTATCAAGATTAATTATTAACACTTCTTAATCTTGTAGATGTCTTCCTCAAAAGCTAGAAGATTTAAACAAATTAATCCCCGTTTTTAATGAGAAGCACGATTTAATGATCAACAAAAGCTAATTCTTGACAACCTTTGATTTAGTGGAGAATTCAATAGAATTTCTTTTTTACACACCCTAAATTATTTAAGCAATTATTTTTACAAAATAAATAATATAATATACTCCTTAGAAAGTTAATTCATCTACCCTACTGCAGTAAATAAGCGACTACAAGACGATCATAATACGCTTATTAAACATTTTAGAAACATAAATATTTAGAAGCAAGCGCTAGAAAAAAAATTTAAACCATATAATATTACATACTTATAGTAATTTTTTTTATCATATTTTGATCATTATTACAATAGTATTTTAAGCAAAAAGGTAGAATATTTATTACCAAAAGAAATTAGTGAAAAAAATATTTACTTGTGCAAGAGAAAAAGATATTATTAACTGGATAGCGTTGCAAAACTATTTTAGATTTAATCCACCACCAAGAGGATGTAAATATAAGTATGAAAAAATGTATATGTTTTCTCATGGAAAACATGAAAATATTATACTATTAGATATTGGTTTTAAAACCATTGAAACTTTTATCATAACTGGACCTGATCAAATATTTACTAATAACCGAAGTATAAAAATAATATCTACATTAAGCTTATTATTAGATTATGGATTAATTTCAAGTTTGCTTATAGATGCGCCATTTGAAAGAGTTAATGAAAATTTTCCAAAAAGACTTATAAAAGCATTAGTTGAACAAGGTAGACACTTGTATAAACCTCCAAATAAATTAAGAATTTTGTTAATAATCGAATGTGTTCCTCCATAATGGAATAACGAAGGACAAGTTCTTCATGGACAACATGAAATTCTAATTGAACATAGAGAAGCAAAAATTAGAAACTACTTTTTTTGAATTTCATGACGACCATGAATTTTTAACACAAACAATAGAGGCAACATAAGAACTATTAAGAATTTATAAGGTACATAGAATTGTAAATAAAATGTCATTAACTCATGTTCAGATGACTAAAGAAAATATAAATATGAAAATTTTTATTCTTGAAAGAAGCAACAAAACCTACTATCAATTTCTCTATAATAATCTCCTAAATTCCCAGGAAGTTGAGGAAGCAATGGAAAATGAAAAAAATTCTCTCCTAAAAATTGATACCTATCAAAGTGAAGATTCCTAATACTCCACCACTATACACAACATTGAGAATACGATGGAAGGCTAGAAGCTAGTAGCGACAATTTTCTTCTCAAACGCAAGCAATGACGAAAGCCAAAATATTAGACGCAACGGAAGCCATGACCTCAGCTCTCCATAATTAAAAACCTGCAAAGGAAAAAGAGGCGGATAAAAAAGATAACAATGAAAAAAAAATTAGACAAAGCAATTTTTCAAAGATTCCCTATCAAGAAAGCAGAAGAAAAGCAAAAGCGGCGGCCAAATTTTCACCGTACAAATATGCTTTTAATAATTTCCATTGCAATTACCTATATATCCCTAACTTTAATAATATCCAGGGACAATGATAGTAATTTTTCCATCCAAAAATCTGTATATAAACCCTTGACTGATACCATTCGAAATCATCCGAGAAGAAAACTCTCTCCTCTCTCTTTCAATATTCCTAACCTTTCAAAACAACCCTTTCGAGCCACTTTTCGACCAACTATTTCGGCAATAGTTTGTAAATATCTTGTAAATTATTGTAAGTCATCTATGGCTTGTAAATTATTATATCACTTGTAAATTATTGTGAATATACAATATTTTAATTTTAGCAACTTTGTTTTAATTCAATCTCTTTTAATTTAAGTCTTTTCGGGGTATCCACTATGAGTACTTAGATAGAATTATTAATATATGATTATGTCCTATCAAGAGATCCTTGGTAATTTCTTTAAGAATAATATATGTATGCTCATCTTTTGATAATATGTGTCATGTGTGTACCATCGCCATTTATTGTCGTTGTTTTGGCTGTTACAATAACATGTAGTACTATGGACTGTGAAAAAAGTCAAAACTACTGTTGAGTTTAAGAGAAACACTAAGATCAACAATAGTTTTAACTTTTTTCACAGTCCACAGTACTACAGGTTACTGTAGCAGCCAATCCAGCCAAACAACCAAAACAACAACAATAAACGACAATGGCACACACATGACACAGAAAATTATCAGAACATGTGCATACATATGTTCTTAAATAAATTACCAAGGATCTCTTAATAGAACATAATCATATATTAATAATTCTATCTAAGTACTTGTAATACCCCGTACTTTTGGAATAAAATAAAATTTAATAGGAATTAATTTAATTAGGTGAAATTAATTAATCAAGGCTGTGAGTAATTAGACTCAGTATTATTTATAATTTTTTAGAGTTGGACTTTAATGATTTGGAATGAATCAAAAGGGATTTTATATTAAATAAAAAGTATTTATACGTGTCACGTCACAATTTAGAATGTATATGTTGGGTAAAGATATTCGGGACACTTTTAGAGGTATTACTGGCTCATTCGGGCATTTTACACCCTTAAGAATGGTCCTGAGGTATATATATATATATATGAGTTGGGTAGTTATCGGGCTAATTAGATTATGTCTAAATTGAGGTCCTTAGAACCAAAAGTTCCAAAAAACTAGATTTGGAACATGAAATTCTAATCATTGAATCAATGAACTCGACATTTAAATTGAGAACTTGAAGTTCTCATTATTTTTCAGACAAACTATTTGTCATTATTATATTAGTGGTCATACTTATATTTTGAACTCTAAAATTTCTTATTTTTTTGCCTGAAGTCCCTAGCCTATGATCAGGATCATGAAGTTTTGATCCATTAGTTAGTAACCCAAATTTATAAATTTAAATGACCAAATTTTCGTTCTTTAGTTTTGAATATTGATTTCATATTCATGTAGTTAAGGTTTTTGTGCTTGAAGCATAATGATTACATTATGATCTATAATACATGATTCGCCATGATCCAAAGTCAACAAAATGCATGATTTTTATTTTAGACATATATTTATTTTGGTGAATATTCATAAACCTAGCGATATTTGTCTTAACATATGAAATACTTTTAAAATTATTAAGTATTCTAATAATCGTTGTTTTAACAAAACTTTTAAGTTTTTGTTATGCAACAATTTTTTTTAACATCACATCATTTTTTATAAGAATTTTTTAACATACTTCCATGTGTTTAGGTTTGGTGTCAAAAATCTTGACCGTAATATAAATTATTGTATTTTTATGCATTTATACATTTGGACTCACTTTATACAATTCACAATAAATCTTGACTCTTAGAATTGACAATATTAAATTGTCATTATATTATGACATTTATCTAACAGAAAATTAACAATCCACGTTTTTCTAGAAAAAACAAAGTTTTTTTTTCCCGAAACTTAGTGTGTAAGATAGTTGTGTTTCAATTGTAGTTAAACCTACTAAACTTGTTGAAGGCTCCAAAAGAGCCTACATGATGTTGTCATGTATTATCTCACCCATCCATATGAAATGTTTTATATGAGTGTAATTCATGAAGAAATTTACTTAGTTTTATGAGCATAAGAATACATAAGTACCATATTAAATTTAATAATACAATGTATCTCTGTTTTTTTTCTAGCGTCGTAAATCGAAAGCTTAAACTAGAAAAACTCATTGCATAATTTAAGAGGTTACACTGCGTGACACCCCGCTTAATTAAATACCTATCGATCAGTCCTTTATTAAATTAAAAGAGGATTTCCATTTGGCTCATTCTTAGCATCACTGTCGAAAAACCATATTCATTACTAACCACCTAATTAATTAATTACACGGGTGCCAAATTTTATCTTTCATTAAAGAGATAAATATATGTGCAAAACAAAAACTAATAAATCCATACACACTAACACTGAGTCTGAACATAATGCCGAATAAAAGATAAAATGAGTGGTTGAATAAACCATCGACTAAAAATACAAAATCCACATAATTTCTCAATAAATAAATAAATACTCTAAAACTAAATCTGAAAATAAATGGGCAACACGCCCTAAATGGAACTGTAACTAAAAGAAAATCTCTAATCTAGGAATGAAGTAAAGATGCGTCTAATCCAATCTCCTGCGTACATCCACATATGCCGCAGTTGCATATCCTTGGAATGAAGTCTCAAGTCTGGCGTCCCTGTGGCTGGACACCTAAAAATATTATTAAGAAAAATAAAATATTTTGCAAACAGGCCAGAGCCCAATTATTTAAAAATGTTTAGCAAGAATTTTATTACAATAAATGAAATGTGTAATACATAGTGTTGATAATCGTTTCATGGTCGCACTCTCTTGAAGATAGCCTCACGCCTTTTCTACAGTGCACACTTATCGCATTCATTTTTATCCTATCTGGTAATTACTCGGTTCACCAGACATATTATCTACCTACACTTGCCCGATAACTTTCCCGATATAAGTGAAACATACTATCATAATTAGTATAATACATATATCTCTCATCTATATGAATATACTAAATGTCACATCAGTACTGTCAATAGATAGTCACACAACATCTATAAATATATACATATATCACTCACTGCACATATACATATATATACCGCATCCTTATAGCGTGGTCCTATTAGATGCATCTCTCGTACATGATATCGGGTGCCAGACACATTTCATGTCACCTCTGGTCACCGGGTCAGAATCTCACCACCGATCCCAAATCGTAAACAAATAATCGAGGCGGTTATATATATTTTGACACCCCGACTAATTAAATATCGGATGACCATTTCTTTATTAATTAAATCATGATTTTCAAATCGGTTCATTCTTAGCATCATTGTCAAAAACCAAATTAATTACTAATCACCTATTAGTTAATTAAGCCGGCATCAATTTTATCTTTCATTAAACTAGTAACAACATGCGGAAAACCAAATTAAAAACATACACTAATAAAGAGTCTAATCCATCACAAGATATAGATAAATAAAGTCTTGCCGATTAAACTATCGGCTAAAACCAAACTAAATAAATCCAACATAATAATAACTGAATAAAATCTGAATTGGGAAACATGCCCAAATGAAAACTCTAATACTGAAGTCCTCTTAATAGATTCTACACTAGGAAATGAGGAAATGACGTGTCTAGTCAAAACTCTTGTGCTGCAGCTGCGTGTCCCTGGAACAGAATATCAAGTTTGGCGTCCCTGTGTCTGGACACCTAAAAGGTTTTGAAAATATTTTTTTTAGCAAGAGTTAGTACTCAAAACATTTTGAAAATATTTAGCAAGAGTTTATCACAGTTCAAAGTTCGGTTATTGATTACACATGTTAGGTTCATGTACACTTTCTTGAGTTTCCTCACCCCTCAACTATTGTTCACGCCTTACTTTCTCTGCTTAGCCTACCTAGCGGTACTACCCAAGCTAACTAGACATAAGTAACTATCTGGACTATTCACATCTCTAAGTCTCCGTACCGCCCATACAGTACGCTAACCGAATTAACATTTCATTAAAAGTTGAAATTAACATTTCATTTATCTTCTCATTTATTCAATTAATTAAGTTTCACTACATAATTCATTCTTTAGATATACACTATCTATTAGTTTACTGTCACACATAAGTAGAATAATCACGATCCTGTATATATATATATATATATATATATATATATATATATATATATATAGAGAGAGAGAGAGAGAGAGAGTTAGGCTCTCTAACATACCTCATTAAACATACCTATCAACATACCTTTTTTTTTTTAAATAGTAAAAAAAATAATTTTTAGTTAATATTTTTTATATAGGTTCATGATAGGTCATAGTGATCTTGTAAAAATATTCAGATAAAAATAATGTGTTTTGATATTTTTAAAAAACAGGTAAAAAAAACTGACAGTTTTAAAGGGTAAAAACTGGGAGTTTTTGACCTATTTTTTAAAAATAACAAAAGTCATTATTTTCAATTGATTTTTTTATAGGGGCACATTTAAATATCATGAACCCATATAAAAAATATCATCTCAAAATTATTTTTTTTACTATTTAAAAGTAAAGGTATGTTGTTAGGAGGTATGTTGGAGAGCCTGACTCTCTCTCTCTCTCTCTCTCTCTCTCTATATATATATATATATATATATATATATATATATATATATATATATATATATATATATATATATATATATATATATATATATATACGGTGTCTCTCAATAGGACCACCGTGAAATAATAGGCATACTCCACTATCAGTCTAAGTAACTCTCGTACTAAATGGGGACTATTGGTTCGACATGTCTCCTCGAACCCAAAATCAAATATCAAATGGTGGAGGTGAATATAGTTCTAAGACTTTGGGTTATGCACATACCAAATGTACCTAAATGACACACCGGTTTCACTAATACACGTCACATAGCGATCCGCCTTAAGTTCTATGTTCTGGGGCACCGATCCAAACCTCACTGGAATCGTCAAAGTGGGCTCGCCCACTACGCGAGAACCTCCGGTGATAGTAAGAAGTGTAGGTATGCTAACTCATAACATCAATCATATAGGTACACACACAACCTATATATATACATGTTCAGTAGGTATTCACACAACCTACTTATCATCATTCATACGTAGTATATAACACTCGAATACTCACCGTACTATCAAGTTACAACTTTTCTCACTATCGTATTTAATTGAGTATTAATTTCTACTCCAAGGTCCCTAGTTACCCCTTTATGATTTCAGTAGATAAGTCTTCCTTACCATACCGGTTCATGCCATAAGCTCACTCACGCTTTCACGTAATTGCATTCTTATTCTCACGAATGAATTACTTTGTATGTAATCCCTTTTAATCATCGCCTTAAGTCTCTCCATACGACTAAACTCCCATAACCCTATCATGGCCTACTACAATATAATAGATCCCTCATTATATTCTAACAATCTTCCAAAAGTTTTCCCGATAGCAATTTAGGAGTTCTAGGCAAAAATGGAGATTTTACATTTTTTGGGGAACCGAACCGATTCACCTCTGATCTGGACTGGTTCGCCCCTCTGAATTTCGTCTTCTTCATTTTGTAGATGCATTTTCCACCATTAACACACCTATAACTTCCGTGTTCCTCCACCAAACTCTAAACCAATTGTTCCAAACCCTTCTCACATGTATTAGGACAGTTTCTAACGTAATTTTTTGCATCAAAACATTAAGAATAACATTCAGGAATGGATTTAAACATCTAATCCTCTAAAACCCTAGGTTCCTATGTTCTTCCTCTATTATTCATCAAAACCCAGATTTAATTCGTGGATAATCACATAAAATCTCTACTTTATTATCCTCTATAGATATCAAATCTTTCTACATGCAATTCCTACCCAAACATGCATTTAAATCAATCTTTTCTTCCAAAAGTCATCGAAATAATCAATATAATTGAAACCCTAGTCACATGGGTACTATAACTTCATATTGATTGCAATAAACACTTGACTTAGTACTATAGGGTTTAACTTCGTGGCTTAATGTTGGGTTTCATCATTTTCTTCTCCAATCTCCCTTCCCAAGATGTTTGTGGTGTAAGAACACACCTTGATTCTTCAAGAACTCTCCCCAAAGCTCCAAGAATGGTCTCTCCTCGTTCTCCAAGGACTCCTCTTTGTTCGTGGTATTTCTAACCCTAGCCCCTTCTATTTAACATCTGATATAAGGCTATGAAATTCGTAGGTTTCTTTACCCTCTATTATAAAATGACCAAAACACCCTCATATGGTCCCGATTTAACCTAAAATTACCTCGTGACTCAATTGACATCCCCGGGTATACTATTTTGACTAATTTGACCCTTCCGGACACATCTGTGACCTCAAAATTATCATCCAAAATTATCATCCGAGTCACTCTACATAAATATCTCTATTTGACCTCAAGTTAGTCTACACGTGACTCCCGGTTGAGATAAATCCAATTACACCCATATCACTCGTTATGACACAATTTATTAATCATAAATTATTTACTATTTACTTAGTAAATATAATTCACAATATTAATCATTATATCACTCTCGATTAATATTTAATAGTCTCATTATTATTCAATTCAATTAAATTACTTCTCTCGCGTAATTTAAAATAAAACAATTTAATTACTGAATTAATTAAATCTCAAATATGCAAAAATACGGGGTAGTACACACACACACACACATATGTACTATATAATGATATTTCACTGTGTGTGTATATATATATATGTGTGTGTGTGTGTCTATATAATGATATTGCATGTATAATTCACAATAAAATTATATACATACATGAATTGGTAATATTTTTTAATACATATGTACTATATGTATATTTTATATCATTCCATAGATTAATAATACAAGTATAAAACTATATATAAGTATCAAGTATCAATTGATAATATTATTCAACATATGGATCTTAGTATATTACATAATTTAATAATATAAATATATATAATTTTGTGTACATGTATATAAATATTTTTCATTTATAAGAATTACACACATATTAATGTATTATGTATTCATATTATATATTAAGGGATAAATGCATTAAAATATAAAGAATGGATAATACCGAGTTGAAAAATAAAAAATAAAAGTTATAAAACACCCTTTTGCTGTTTTCTGAAAAACTTGATTATAACACATAAATATTATACTTTAGTGCCTATTTGGTTCTGTATTCATAAAATTCAATTTAAACACTCCTTTTTGATACAGTTTTAAAATTCAGTTTTTGGTGCTTATAAATATTGGTGTGCGTTTGGTAAACTTGTTTTTAAATACAATTTTTTAAAGAGATGACAAAATTAACATTTATTTATATTATACATATGTGTTTGTGTGTGTGTGTGTGTGTGTGTGTATACATATACCGTAAATGCATCGATACATCATGTGTTTTTATGTATATTAATGAGGTATGTTGGGGAGTTTAATTATATATATAAACATACATATATAATACAATGTATAAATACATACATATACAATTATATATGTGTTTGTAAAATGATATTGCATGTATAATTTATAATAATTTATATATATATATATATATATATATGGATTGATAATATTTTTTTAATACATATGTGCTATATGTATATTTTAAATTATTCCTTGCATTAATAATACATGTATAAAACTATATATAAGTATAACCTATCTATTGATAATATTATTTAACATATGGATCTTAGTATATTATAGAATTTAATAAAAAATAAATATATGTAGTTTTGTGTACATGCACATATATATTTTTTATTTATAAGAATTACACATGTATTGATGTATTATGTATACATATTATATATTAAGGTATTAATGCATTAAAATATTAAGAATGAATAATTCCGAGTTGAAAAATAAAAAGACGGAAGTTATAAAACACCCTTTTGGTATTTTTTGAAAAACTTGATTATAACACAGAAATATTATAATTCAGTGTTTAAAAATCGGTATGCCAAACGCAAAATTTATCAGAACTGCATTTAAACCTAGAAAACGGAATGATAGTTGCACATCAAATAGTCCCTCACTGTTTAAAAATAGGTTTCCAAATGCAATTTTTTATTAGAATTATATTTAAACACAGAAAACATAATTATAGTTGCAAACCAAATAGGTCCTTAAGGACAATTTACTGTTAGGTCCACTTGTTATGCCACTAGCGTGAAATTGTACAAGAAGAAAATTAGTGAACCTAAGTGTTTAGAATTTGTCAAATTTCCTTTAAGCCCCGTTTAGTTCACAATACGGTAATATTTTGGACGGATTCTAATTACCAGGAAAGTATTTACCTGGAAACCTTTTACCAGAATTTTAAATCCTTTCGTTCTGTTTGGTTAACCAATGGATTCTCATTAAGAATTGAAATTTTATGTTTGGTTCATACATGGAAAGTGGCATGGGAATGTACACAATATATATATATACATGCACACACACATACACACATATATACACAATATTGTGGTTCACTATTTATAAATGTTTGAACTCAAATATGCTTTTTAAAAATATATATATTTTTCAATATTCAACAAATATACAATTTATTATAGATATGTGCGTATTATATCGTAAGTTAATCAAATTAATTATTAGATGATAAGAAAAAAAATGCCTAAATATAATTTATTCAACTTTAAATTTAATACAAACTAACATAACAAAATTGTCTTCACAAAACAAATATTTAGATTTTATGGATAGTTTTTATAATTTAATATTTCTAAGGGCACTTTTGTTTTTCAGAAAAATTATTTGTGAGAATTTCCATGGGAAATTAAGAATCCCACATATAGGGCTGTGTTTTTTTTTCGAACTTTTCGATTTTTCCAATTTCCGATCCGATTTTTTCCGAATTTGGGATGAAATTTTAGTTTGCCGATTTCCTATTTTCCGATTTTCGATTTTTCCGAAAAAAATCAGATCGAAAATCGGAAATAATTCTGAATTTCCGATTTTCCGATTTTTCGGATCCGATTTTTTCGAAACTATGCTGATCGGATTTTTCCGAATTTTTTCCGAATTATTTCCGATTTTTTTGGAATTATTTTCCGATTTTCGATTTTTCCGATTTTTTGAAAGTTTCCCATATCTCACATCGGTTGGGAGAGGAAGAGGGCTCCAAAATATGCTCTATAAAAGGAGAGTATCCTCCTAACTTCTACATAAATGAAAAATGAGCCCAATCCTCATGTGTTTTTACATGTTGGGTTAAGCCATTTTCATTATTTCTTTAAAATGAGAATTTCGAGTAATCGAAAATCCATAATTTATTTTTTTGAAATTTTGGAATTTCTGAAATTTCTGGATTTTTAATATATTTTGTGAATTTCCGATTTTTTCCGATTTTCCGATTTTTTCCGAATTCGAATTTTTTTTTAATTTTCCGAAAAAATCGGATCGGAAATCGGAATAGTTATTTTATTTCCGAAAAAATTAGATTTTTTTCCGAATAGGCATTTTTCGATCCGATCCGGCCGAAACACAGCGCTACCCACATATATTGGATGGATTTTGATTCCACCCACTTTTTCATAACGGAGGTAATCTGATTCCATTAAACCCACATTCCATATAACTTAACCTCACACCAAACACAATAATCTTACACTTTCCTAGAATTGTTCGGAAGAAATCAGATTCCATCCAACTTTATCGCGAACCAAACAGGGCTTTAGTGTTTAGAATTTGTTTGTAAGAAACCTAACTTTTTTTTATGTCTCCTTTGCCAAAAATTGAAATCTAGCTGCATATTTCCAAAAAAAAAAAAAAAAAGCCGAACCCCTCAAAATTGCGTTTGTCGGCGCCAACCATGGAAACTGAACCCCCTTCCTCTAACCTTTTCTCAAAACGGGTCGGATCTGCAAAATTTCAGGTACACAAAACGAATATTCTCCGTATGGTTATAGATTTGGTGAAATGGAGAAAGTTTGGGTACACAAAACAAATCGAGCGATGGATGGAGATTCAGGAAATAGGGCGGATGTGTGATCTCGGATCTTTGCCTCCGTTTTTGCAAGACACGGTGTGGCCGTAAAAAGATTATGCAGAGACTTTAGGAAGACTATCATATGAATGAACATACAACTCCGGTAGTGGAAAGCCTTGGGTGATGCTTGATGCTAATGTGTGTGTGCGCGTGTGAGAGAGAGAGAGAAAGAGAGAGAGACTTGGGGAGAAGATTATCAACCCACCTTAAAATGAAAAATAAAAAGTTCCATCGAGAGAGAGAGACACTTTGAGCTTCCTTTGGTACACTTTTGGGAAAAGTGGGGAACCATCTCGAGGCATTAGACAGTCTTTGAGAGAGACATGGAACAGATAAAGACTTAAAAGAGCTGGAAAATATTTTCAGATGAGTCCTGATATGCTTACCGGTGCATATTACCGGTCTTTTACCGGAGCCCCTTTTTTCCTTTTTTTTTTTTTTTTTTTTTTTTTTTTTTTTTTCTTCAGTTTCTTATTCTTTATTTTTTTAAAACAGTTTTTTATACATAAAAAAATAGATTTTTATTAATAAAAAAAAAGTTCTTTTTTTAATAGTTTTTAACTATTTTTGTAAACTGTTCATAAAATGATTTTATGAAAAAATTAAAATCAACGACACACAAATCCGACTAAATCTGTGCGCGACACTGATGTGTCGCATCTGTATGGGTTCATTTTTAAGTCCCGATGGGACTCACACCATAGGACCCCTCAAAACGAACCAATCACGACACAACACGTCAGTGAGATGCATAAGAGAATATTGGAGGGGGAAGGGGGAGTGCCGCTGGCACGGAGCTTTAAAAATAAGAGAATATTCGTCGGGCGCGACACACTGAAATGACGTGTCGCGATTGGTTAGTGGCGCCGGCGCGGACCTACATCATCAACGCAATTGACATCGCGATTGGTTAGTGCCGCTGGGCCAGACCCACGTTCTCAGATCCATGTTTAACAAATAATTTTAATTTTCATTTTAATAAAAAATTATCAGAAAATAAAAGTTAGTTTAATATAAAAAAATTGAAATTTTTTTTCCACATTTTTAAAGAGTTTAAGAAATAAAAAAATAATGGGTGCCGCTGGCGCGGACCTTTAAAAATAAGAGAATATTGAGTAAATGGGTATTTGAGGAGTCAATGAGTTGACATCCAGTAAAAAAAAGGACGGACCTTTAAATAGTTTTAAGAAATACAAAAATTATTTTAAATGTTGTAAAATTAAAAAAAAAATAACTTTAAAAATAGAGGGTGCCGCTGGCGCGGGCCTTAAAAATAAGAGAATATTAGGCAAATGGGTGTTTGAGACATTAAATGAGTTAAAAATAATATAAAAAAATAATTTCTTATTATATTAGCTTTTTAAGTCGAACTTTTAAAAAAATCTATTCTAATAAGAAATTAATTTTTAAGTCAAACTTTTAAACAAAAATTGGTTTAAAACTAAGGGGTGCCGCTGGCGCGAACCTTTAAAAATAAGAGAATATTGTGTAAATGGGTGATTAGGTACTAAATGAGTTAAAAATATTATAAAAAAACAAAAATACTAATTAAAAATAACAAAAAAAAAACTATTTTCAGAAAATAAAAAAAAAACTATTTTTCATATTAATAGGAAAACTATTTTTAAATAAAAAACTGTTTTTTTACATAAACAGTTGTTAAAATAAAAGAATAAGAAACTAAAAAAAAAAAGAGGAAAAGGGAAGATCCGGTAATATTCCGGTAAAAGCATCCGGTACATATCTCATTAAACAAAAATTAATTTAAAAAATAAGGGGTGCCGCTGGCGCGAACCTTTAAAAATAAGAGAATATTGGGTAAATAGGTGTTTGAGGGACTAAATGAGTTAAAAATAATATAAAAAAAACATACCGCGCCATATTCAACACACAGTTTGATTAGTGTCGTTAGCCCGGATCCACATCGAACAAATGATGTAGGTGTGCAAATGTAGGGCCGCACCAGCAATACTAATCAATCGCGATATCATCTCAATAAACATAATTTTTTTTATTTATGAAAGAAATATTTTTTAATTTAGTTTTAATAAAAAACTGTTTAGTTAATATAAAAAAACTTTTTTTTTATATCAATAGGAAAACTGTTTTTTTTATATATAAAAAACTGTTTAGTTAATATAAAAAAAAAAATTTATATCAATAGGAAAACTGTTTTTTTATATATAAAAAACTGTGTTTATTTCAATTGTTAAGAACAAAATAATAGAAACTTAAAAAAAAAAAGAAAAAAGAAAAGAAAAAGGATGATTCGGTAATTGTCCGGTAAAACCATCCGGTGCATATATACTTTTCCTTTTCAGATAGAGTGTGTTTGATAACACTAATTTTTCATGGAAAATACAATATATGGAGTTATTTTCCATCGTTTGAATGTTTGGTAAACAAAATTTTCCATGGAATTGATTTCCTTAAAACAACTCATATAATCACTTTTTTCACAAAAAGGTGGAATTAAAAAACCTCCTCCCACCTTGTTATTCATTTTCCAAGGGAAAAGAATTGTCACACCAAAAAATTGATAAAAATTTTAGAAAATGAGTAAAAATCCAAAAATAATGAAAAAATTCAGAATGTGAATAAAAACCAAAAAATAATAATACAAAAATCCAGAAAGTGAATAAAAACCCAAAAATAATGAAAAAATACAGAAAGTGAATAAAATCCCAAAAATAATGAAAAAAAATTCAGAAAGTGAATAACCTTCCCAAAGAATTGGAAAAAAAAATTCAAAAAGTGAATAAAAACCTAAAAAAATTGAAATAAATCCCCAAAATGAATAAAACCCCCAAAAAATATTTAAAAATCCAGAAAGTGAATAAAAACACGAAAAACAATGAAAAAAATACAGAAAGTGAATAAAATCCTCAAAAATGAAAAAAAATCCATAAAATGAATAAAATCCAAAAATAATGAAAAACATCTAGAAAGTGAATAAAACCCCCAAAATAATGAAAAAATAAATCCAAAAACTAAATAAAAATCCAAAAATAATGGAAAAAAATTACAAAAAGTGAATAAACCCCCCAAAAAATGAAAAAATTCCAGAAAGTGAATAAAAACCCAAAAATAATGAAAATTTTCTATAAAGTAGATAAAACCCCAAAAATAATGAAAAAAAATTCAGAAAGTGAATAAAACCCCAAAAATTCAAAAACGTGTATAAATGCCCCCAAAAAATAAAAAAATTCTAGAAAGTGAATAAAAACCCAAAAATATTGAAAAAATTATAAAAAGTGAATAAATTCCCAAAAATAATTTTAAAAAAATCCAGAATGTGAAATAAAAAAATGAAAAAAATCCAAAAAGTGAATAAAACTCCAAAAATAATGAAAAAAAATCTAGAAAGTGAATAAAACCCCCAAAATAATGAAAAAAATACAAAAAGTGAATAAACCACTAAAAATAATGAAAAAAATCCAGAAAGTGAATACAACCCCAAAAAATAATGAAAAAAAATACAGAAAGTGAATTTTTTTAAACATAATGAAAAAAATTCTAGAAAATGAGTAAAAACCCAAAATAATGAAAAACAAAATACAGAAAGTGAATATAAAACACCCAAAAATTTATTAAAAAGTCCGAAACTTATTAATTAAGAAAACAAATAATATAAAATTTAAAAAATACAGAAAATGAAAAGAATACATAAAATAAATATTCGTCCCTGAATTAATTTAAAAAAATACAAAAAAATAAAAAAAATGAGAAAAAAGAGAGAAATCAATAAAAACACAAAAATAATGAAAAAAATACAAAAAATGATTAAAAAGAGAATAAAAAATAGAAAACAAATATCAACCCCTGAATTTATTTTAAAAAACACCCAGAATTTTATTAAAAAGTTAGAAATTAATTAATTCAAAAAATAAAAGAAAATAAAAAAGCGATCAAAAAATTAAAAAAAATGGAAATGAATAAATACCCTAGAAAACTAATAAAAATGAAAATATTTGAAAAAAACAAGAGACTTAAAAAAAAAAAAGAACGGACTTGGCGACATGGGGGGGGGGGGCGAAACAGTTGGGGGTTGGGATGGAGGTGTGTGGGGAGCGGGGCATGGGGGTTTGGTTTTTATTCATTTTTTTTCTTAATACTCCGAATACATTTTTTCCATTTTTTATATTTAATACCGGGTTAATATTTATTTTTTAGTTTTTTATTCATTTTTTGTTTTTTTAATTTTTTTTTGTGTTTTTTTATTAATATTCTGGAATTTTTATTAATTTTATGCTATTTTTATTAATTTTCTAGGATTTTATTAATTTTCTATTATATATATATATATATATATATTCTACTTTTTTTCATGAAAAATATTGGAAATTAAACACACAAAAGATGGAAAAATATTGGAAATCAAACACACAAAACATTTTCAACCTGAATAATAATTGCAATCAAACAACACCAACAAAATTTTTCCATGGAAAATATCTCCAGGTTTTCAATTCCATGGAAATTGACTCTTAGGAGTTATTTTTCATCTTATTTATCAAACACACCCTTAATAAATCTCAACCGTAAGTTAGACTTACAAAAAAAAATCCCTCCTCCTTTATTTTACACACACACACACACACACACACATATATATATATATGGGCCTTTAACATTTAGTCCCAAGTGAAATTTTTTTATTTGTGCTACAAACTCCCATTATTTAAACATGGACTGAGTGCCATTATAGTCAATTTGCCAAAATTACATATTCATTTGGAAAGATCATAAAATTATCAGTTTCCAAATGCATGTTAGAAATTTTAAATACACAACAACATAGAATTAAAGAAAACAAAAAATGAGGAGATTGAGAAATGAAATAATATTAATCTTTTTTATATATATGTTCTCACATTTAATTTAAATAATGTAACTCAAGATTAGGTCATGTTCTTCCAAATTTGATATCATAGAATCAATCTGGTTTTGTGAAGGGGAGGTGCATTCAAAATAATATCTTATTATCCTAGGAGATGTTTCATTTATTGGATAGAAAAGTGTCAGGAAGTAATGTTGTTATCAAGCTAGACATGGCCAAGGCATATGATAGAGCTTCTTGGATCTTTATTATTAAATCATTAAGAGCTTTTGGATTCTCAGAAACTTTTATAGATTTAATATGGAGATGCATATCTTTAAGTTGGTTCTCTATCTTAATTAATGGTCAATCTATGGTTTTTTTTCAACCTTCTAGAGGTATTAGGCAAGGGGATCCTATCTCCTCAAGCTTATTTATTATTATGGCTGAAGTTTTCAGTAGAGGGTTGAATTCCAGAATGTCTAATGGCTTCATCATGCATTTTTCTCATCCTAGAAATTGCCCATTGACAAGTCATTTAGGTTATGCAGATGATCTGATTATTTTCACTAATGGTAGTAAGAGGAGTTTGAAGCAATTAATGAGGTTCTTGAGTTATTATGAGCAGGAATCAGGGCAGTTAATTAGTCAAGAAAAAAGTTATTTTAAAATCAGCTCCAAAGCTTCAACAACCACAAAGAGTAGAGTAGCAAATGTCACTGGATTCAAGAGTGTTAATGGTAACCTCACCTACTTGGGTAGCCCTCTATTTATAGGTAGAAGTAAGTCTATATATTTTGATTCTATTGTCCAATCCATTACTTCTAAAATTCAGAGTTGGCAATCAAAGTTCCTAACTTTGGGAGGTAGAATTACTCTTATTCAATCTGTTCTCTCTTCTCTGCCTTTGTATATCCTGTTGGTTTTAAACCCACCCAAACTGATTTTAAAATCAATTAATCAGTTGATCAGCTCTTTTTTTTGGGGGGTGAACAAAGATTATGGAAAGAAATTTCACTGGTTAAACTGGGATTCTATATGTTATCCGAAAGGAGAAGGTGGCCTAGGAATTAGAAATCTGAATACTGTTATCACAACTTCAAATATCAAACTTCCCTGGAATTTGAAAGAGGGATTAAGTCTATAGGCTCAATTTTTCAATGCTAAATACTCTAATATGGAAGTTTCCAATGGTTCTAAATGTTTCAAAAGAATTCAATCAGCTAGGGAAGTTGTGGAGGAAAATTTAACTTGGATTGACAATGTTCTGATATGGAAGCCATCTTTTAATGGTGCATTTTCTTTCCAATATGCTTATGAAATTTTTAGAGTTTCTAAGATAAATTAATTGGCTTTTAACTCTGTTTGGCACCAAAAAATTCCTCCAAATATATCATCTATTTGGCACCAAAAAATTCCTCCAAATATATCAGCTTTTGTTTGGAAAGTGCTCACCAGGTGTGTTCCTATAGAAGAAAAGGTGCAATCAGTGGGGAGAAGGCTAGCTTTAAGATGTCATTGCTGACATTCTAACATAGCATCCTTGATCCATCTGTTCAGAACTGGCCCAGTGGCTTCGAAGGTGTGGAATTACTTCAATGGAGTTTTGGGGATCACTTAGTTACCAACAACAATTCATGGTTCTATAATAAAATGGTGGCTTCAGTCAGGTTCTTCTAAATTTTCTAAACGGTTTTATCGGTTTGTTCCTCTTAGTATTATCTGGGAAATATGGTTAAGCAGAAATAAGTCTACTTTTCAAACAAAACCTATGAAACACTTCATCATTATTGAGAAGGTTATTCAGAGAATATCAGAGCACAGTCAAAGAGCTATTTTTAAAGGAGGTCATAGAGATTTTGATCAGGAAACTTTGAGTATTTTTAATATTATTCTAAAGTGCCATCTTGATAGAAATAAAATCTCCAAAATATGGATCCCTCCTATCTCAGGTAGTATTAAATCAATTGTGCTGGTACAGAGGAGGCTAGTAACAGTTATGGAGCAGGTGTTATAATGAGAGATGATCTAGGTAGACTGTTAAGGGCTACATCCATGTATGGTTATCAAGGATATCTTATAGAAGTTCAACTTAAAGTGATTACGGGAAGTCTAAAGTTTTGTTCAGATACAAATATCCCTCAAGTTGAAATTGAAACTGATTCCAATATTTTATTCAATGGCCTCTCTTCATATCTCAGATGTATTCCTTGGCAATATAAGCAAGCTTTCAAAGAAATTGAAGTCCTTTCTCATCATCTCCAAACATCAATCAAGTTGTGCCCTAGAGAATTGAGCAAATCAGTTGTGGTATTATCTTCCTTTGCTATCAGTCATAAAGGATTCTATACATTTCATCATCTTGAGGACACTCCTTCTCTCTTAAAGAAGACTATTAATCTAGATTCTCCAAGGTTTACTTTTGCTAGATAGGCTTGTCATCTTTTGTACTGCCACTTGAGAGTGATATTCTCTCTTATCTCAATAAATTCTTTTTTATTTAAAAAAAATTAAATAATTTAAATATCATAAAAGAATTTTATGTTATTTCAAATTACTTGAGAAAAATAGGAATGAGTAAAATAGTAAAATGATCATTTTTTAAGTTCAAAGAAGAAACATGTAATATGTTTGTGTATGCATGTGTGTTAAATATAAATTACCCTTTAATTGATATAGTTAATAGTTGGATTGGTTAATGAATAATCATGTGAGTAGGAATGATCTAGTTAATTACAAAAGTAGGATTGTTAATATTTTTTCCTCAATTGTACTTTTGTTAACATTTTTCTTCTCGTTCCATATGTGCATGCGATTGTAGAACATATATATAAGCTCATCTAACTCTAACTGCTTCCTTTATTCCGAAAAATTTTACTTATCTTTTTTTTTTTTGTGTAAGATAGTCTTATATATATTTATAACTTTTTGGTTGATTGTTGTAGCCGTGTTCACCCCTTTCTCAAGTGGCTAATGTTTAGGTGAACAAAAATTAGTGGATGGGCTTTATCATCGGTGGACACGTAGTAATTTTAGGATTAATTGAATAAAAATTAGACTTGTTGTGTTTGATTGATTAATTGAAAAACATTAATTATTTGATGTTGATATTGTGCGGATGAAGGATATCTTCACTTGAAGGATGATCCTTCAATTTTTTAAGAGTTTGTGTTTTTTTTATTAGTTCTTATTAGTTCGTATATCTTCTTGGTTAACTATTGTGGTCGCGTTCACCCCTTGCTTAATTCGTTGATGTTTGGGTTAACACAAATTGGTGGAAAGGCTTTGTCATTGGTGGACACATAGTAATTTTAATATTGATTGAATTAAAAATTAAACTGAGATTGGACTTGTTGTATTTGATTGATTAAATCGAAAACATTAATTAGTCGATGTTGATATTGCGCAGATGAAGGATATTCTCACTTGAAGGATGATCCTTCATTTTATTAAGAGTTCGTGTACTGTTTTATTTCTTATTAGTGCATATATCTTCTTAGTTAACTGTTGTTGTCGTGTTCACCCCTTCTTTAATTAGTTGATATTTGGGTGAACACAAATTTATGGAAGGGCTTTGTCATTGGTGGACACATAGTAGTTTTAGGATTACTTGAATTAAAATTGGACCTATTGTGTTTGATTGATTAACTGGAAAATACTAATTATTTGGTGGACTCATAGTAATTTCAGGATTAATTGGAGACTTTACTCCTAGTATTTGTATGTTGTCCCACATGCAAAAAGCCTTTTATACATTTTTCGTTTTCTACTTCACGTTATAAAATCCCCAACAACCGAGGTGTATATGTGGGAATCTCATGCGCCATGCCATTGATTCAACCATATGACAACTTTTTGAGGCATAACACCCTGAATTTGCAAAGGAACCGCTTAATGTCTGTTTAGGATATCAACCGAAGAGTTTAACCCTTTTAGTAATTTATGCACTAACCAGAGTTATTGGTCATTATTCTCGGGCATCAAGAGAACTCATTCGTAATTTCAAGCTTAACAAGGTTATGTTATAGCCTTGTTGTGAATTTAGAAACCTCGAATGAGTTAAACTGAATATCATTAAAAAAAACTTCAAGGGTACTCACACAAAATTAAAAGTAAATTTGTGAGTACCCTTGTTGTATAATAATTTTCTTGACAAAACAGTCATTTTCCCAATTTGTGGAACCCGTCGGTTGAAATGCAGGCTATTACGTAACACCCCGTATTTTATAGTATTTAAAAATGAAATTAATTTGGTTAATCTTAAATTACACGCGTGATGTAATTTAGTGGAATTAAATATTATGTGTTGATTAAAATATTAATGGGAGAGAGAATGATAAATGTTTATTGTATATAATTACTAAGTGAATAGTAAATAATTATTTTTACGTCATAGTGAGTGATAGTGGTATATCTCAATCGGGTGTCGAGTGTAGACTACATGAGGTCGAGATAGAAAATTATTGTAGAGTGACTCCGATGGTGATTTCGATATCACGGTTGATTTCGAATGGGTTGAGATAGTTGTAATAGTGTACCCAGGGGGTTGTAATTGGGTTTCAGGGCCTTTTTAGTCATAACCGAACTTACATGGGAGTGTTCGGGTCATTCGGCTTGGCCCGTTAGTCTAATTTCGGGGATTGGGAGTTATAAACCTAATCTAGCTAATTGAGGCAACAACACAACACATCCCAAACCCAAAAATTTAAAAGAGGTGAGAGGAGAGGCCATTAGAGAGGAAGAAAAGGGAGTTATTGGAGGTGCAACATCATTTTCTTCAAAATTGTTGTCAAAATCGTGATCGAAAGCAGGGGAGGAACACTTTCATCACTTACAAAAAACGAAATCATATTTTCTTAATAAGGCAAGTGTTTATATTGCATGATTTTATGATTTATAATACCCATGTAGAGTATGGTTCTTGATTAAATGTAAATTGATAATGTTCTTGGGAGATTGATGAATAAAATCCATAATTCTGGGTAGGATTCATGTAGAATGAATCCCTTTGTGTAGACAAAACGAAATAAAAATTTTTAGAATAAAGAACATGGAAGGAATCTGGGTTTTTGATGAACTTATATGAAGAACACCATAGCTAGGATTTTGTGTAGAAAACTTTGATGAAATCTTGAGATTTATGAATTTAATGATGTTTTAACGTTAGACAATTGTTAAAACTCATATATATGATCTTGTATGATGTTAGGATAAATTATATTGGAGTTTGGGTATGTTGTATGAAGAAATTGTGGGTTAAATGTGAAATTCATAACAGTGGAGAAGAAGAAGACCCAGGGAATTCGAATCGGTTCAGACCCATACTTGAACCGGTTCGGGGTACCTGTTAGAACTAGAAATTTTGTTGTGTTAATTTCTCAGGAAAATAATTATGAAAAACTTTGGGGGTAAGTTTAATAATTGTACAAAGACTAGAGAATGACAGTAGGTACAAAACCTAGACTCAATGATACTTAGTGAGAGTAAATTAAGACTTGAACTGACAATGCTTAACCGATTGAGAGATGTATCGAGAATGTGCGATTTTCGTTAGAGAAGTGTGAATGATAACCTAAGATATAAATTAGTAGTTTAGAGATATACAACTACTGAATTTACATAAGGGATAAAGGAGATCCTTTGAGTAGTGCGTAATGCTCGAAAATTTCATGAAATAAATAATATGTAAGAATTATTTTAGTATGTTGAGTATGGGAGAGATATATACTAAATATAAACTTATATGATTAGGATGTGTGTATACCCCCTGAATAATATATGTATATAGGTTGTGTGAATACCTATTGTTGTGATTTGATTATGTGTGTGAACATACTTAGGTTGCCTGCTATCAGTTGGTTTTCGCACAGAGGGCGATCCCATCTTGACGATTCCAGTGAGGTCTAGATGTGTTCCCCAGCGTTTAAAACTTAGGGAGGCTCACTATGTGCAGTGTATTAGTGGGATCGACGTGTAGTTTGGGTACATTAGGTATGTGTGTATCCCAAAGGCTTAGAACCATGTTAGCCTCCAGTATGTGTTGATTGATTTTGGGTTCGAGGAGACGTGCCGAACCAATAGTCCTTGATTTGGTACGAGAGGTACATGGACTTGATAACAGAGTATGCCAGCATCATCAGGGGCCATTCTGTGGATGCTATAGTTGTATATATTATATGTGTGTTAAATATATACAAGTGTGATATCTCTACTTATGTGTGATAGTAGAATTGATAGACTGTGTACATCTAAAAGTAATTTAAGTGAAGAGACTTAAATGATTGACTCAATAATAATCCGTGGGTAATATTAATTATTGATGATGTGGTGGCATATCGTATGGGTAATGCGAGGGAGCTAGAACTATTGAGGTTATTTAGATACGTTATCTAGATGGGATGGGTAGCATAGCTAGATAGGGTACATTAGGCGTGCGCATTAGTTGAGAGGTGAGGATCTCAAGGGAGTTTACGTGGAACTAATGTGTGTATCTAATAACTGATTTAAATTGTGGTTTAAACACTTGCAAAATATTTTCAAACTGTTTTCTTGGGCTCTGACCCGTGTCAAAATATTTTGAAAACCTTTTAGGTGTTCAGCCACAGGGACGCTAAGCTTGATGATTCTATCTAGGGATGCGTAGCTGCAACACTTGTGGAGGCTTATAGGAGTTGCTTTAGACGTTTTAATTTATTCACTTCTAGATAGAAGTTTCTTCAGTATTTCATTTGGGCGTGCTTCCCCTTCAGACTATTTAGTTCTTCAGTTTATTTATCAGACTTTATTCAGATTTCAGTTTTATTTACCTCAAATTGTGGTTGGATTATTTGTTATGGGAACAAATGATTTATTCGATCTTATTTATTTATATATATATATCATGTGATTGTTCAGACTATTATTGTGTGGATGATTTGGTTAATTTATTTTAATTTCACATGTTGTTAGATAAATGAAAGATAAAATTTGACATCGACTTAATTTAACATAGGTGGTTAATAATAAAATAAAAGTTTTTTGACATTGATGATAAGAGTGAACCAAATGAGATTCCTGGTTATTTTGATAAAGGACTGATCATCCGTGATTAGAATAGGTGGGTTGTCATATAGACGGGATTATAGGATTGGCTAAAAGAAGGTTATGTATAACTCTAATTTGCCCAAGCCTATAAGTCTGGCTAATATCTTGCGTTTAAACCGACGGGTTACACATAACATCGATTAGAACCACTCTTAATGTCCCAATAAGATTAATCCTTTATGAACAACAAGTTATTGATGCTAGCAATATTTTGTCTTCACTAATTGGATCATTAAACACATTAATCAAATTACCAATGGACATTAACTTCTAATTTTGTGTCGTGTTAGAACTATGAGGACTTTGATGCCATTTTTGGCTATATAAGCGTTCTGAGAAATTTTCAAATGCAAGTCCTTTATTACCAATTTCCTTTAGCTAATCTTAATATATTATCATCTCATTCATGTAGTTAGCATATTCTACTCATATAGTTAGTTCTCTTGCATTTATTACTTTTTATCTCGTATGATAGGACTAAGGCAAGGATGATGATGATGATGATCTTGTATTTAAGTCACTTTTATTTATTTCTTAACTCTCTTCTTAACAGTCCTAATCATGTGTATTCACTATTTCCATTATGTGAATAGGATAATTCTACTCCTCACGCATGTGCACACACTTTTGTGGCATTGCGAGCCTCAAGCATGAGGGGAGAGAACTTCGTGTAACGGCGAGTGCGGGAGTGCTTGTCTCCCGGTGCGTTGCCTTACCACAAAGTCGGGTTATTAATCCGAAGTTAGACCCGGTGACTGGTCCCTATAAGATGTTTGATGCCATGCCCATTTTAATTCACACACCCCTGTTTCTTAGGCTTGGTCCTAAATGTATTTTTGTGCGATAAAGGGTTTGGTTGGTTTGCTCAGAGTCCCTAGTTTTTTTTATACAAAAACAAATAAAAGATTCGGGCTAGCCTTTTCAAGATAATCCTAAGGAAGGTAATAAGTCTGCGCTTGGGCCAGAGGTTCTTGTAATGTGGGTTCGGGAACTGGGTTTCGAGTGAGGAAGGTATTAGGCACGTAATTTGTTTTGTATGCTTCCTTAATTATATGATTATCATTGCCTTTTGAATTAATTGATTACTTTTTAGTTAATTTTAGAATTTTTTTAGAGACCTTAGCGTGAGGGTCCCTTAAATGTAGATAGGTGCTTAGGTAAGAAAGTGATATCAATAAGAGGTATAAAATGTCACTTCAACAACTACAAATACACAAGATTTCTTGTGCATGACTCCACGCTTGTTTCTTATAACAATTGGTCATTAGTGTGTATGTAAGTATGCGAGAAAAATTGATTTTGAGATAGTTTAGTATTTAATTTGAGGATTTAGGAGAGTTGAAAAGGGAAGATACGGGTGCATCTTTGTTATATTTAGTATATACGTGTTTTCATGTTTGTATGCGTTTGAACATTTGTATATGGGGATATGTTTGGGTTGTACCGCCTTGAGATAGTTTGATATCTTATTTTTTATTACTTAGGTGTAATGGATGGACGTCGAGAGAAGTGTGCATCTCGGTGGAGACAATATATTAAGAGACATAATATCGAGGTTCGAGCTCACGAGAAAGACTCAGTATTGTGTCTACTTACCCAAGACGATTCGGGATCAAAGCCTACGTAGTTCGATTGTTTACCTGATGGGTATGTGTTTGAGCATTGGAATATATTATTTCGCCTTGAGACCAAATTAATATCTCATATTAGTTATGTCTATGTAAGGTATTAGAGTTTAGATATGGGTGCATCTCGGTGGAGATAACATATTAAGAGACATATTATCAAGGCTCAAGCTCACAAGAAGGACTCGATATTGCACCTACGTACTCATGTGGCCATGAGATTAAAGCCTACGTAGTTCGATTGTGTACATATTCGAACGTGATGTGTGAGCAAGTGTAAGACTTGACTTAGTGGGAGGGCCTGTGTATGAAATATCAGAGTGGGAATGGACTCGAAGATGTCTAATATTGGCACATAACCTTATAATAGCCAAATGATTACTAACTGAAAGGCATTAACCATCAGATTGGGTTGGAGATATATGGTTGAGAGGAGTTGGGCTGAGAAGTGGGGAGGTTGTATCAAGGATGTTATGTTCTATTGCTGAGAAGCAAAGTAAAACACCACATCTTGGTTTTAGGGTTTGGGATGGATGTATCCCTAGTAGATAATATGCCGAGAGACGTATCCTGAGGCTTGGGCTTCACAAGTTTAGTTCGATATAGGGCCTACGTATCCAAGGAGACTTGGGATCAAAGCCAATGTAGTTTTAACAAACGGGTCATATACGGGATACCACGTGTTTAATATACAACATTACAGTATTTATGGAGCCTAGTCCCTAATATAGCATTTCCGTCGTGTTGGATTGATATACTTATATGCTAAAATAATAATTAACCAGAGGTCGATGTCTGACGAGTATTTGGATATGAAAATGCCTATTTGGGTGCTACTGTATGGACTATTTGGGTGCTGCTTTATTCATTTGGAGAAACTATGGGAGTAGTCAAATTTTAGACTTTGGCTCGATGCAAAACTTCAAACTAACTCGACTCACAACCACTTTCCTCTGAATGATTTTGAAAATTATGTTTTCATATTTTGTAATTGCGGTTATGGCATTTGATTAGTAGTGTTTTAACTGTCAAGTTTATTAATAAATGTGTTGGGTTAGAAACTATGCTTTAAAATATAAACAATGTAAATTGTATACTCAGGCCCTAAACAAGGTCCAGGCTAAATGAAATACACAGATATGTACAATTTATTTCCATATATATGGGGGGTATTACCATTAAATTTGGACAGTGCTTCTTTACCCTCGCTACGAAATCCGACTTTTTGCGGGGGAAGTGTCCCCGTTTCTTGGTATTTTTTAGTCAGACAGAGTCGTGTCTAGTTTTTTTTACTTTTGCATTTTTTTCGGTCCTCGGTTGGGCAGAGCTTCGGTTAGAAGTGTTTGGTTTTTTGGAATTTCTGCAGAGTTTAGACTCTATTTTGGACTCCGAAGTACGATCTTTCCTTTTGAGGAAAAAGAGACTTTTCTAAAGTACGAGCTTCCTCGGGAATTTCAGAATAATCTTGAGTATCTCGGACGTTGGGGGGAGAAGAAAGTTAGAAAATCGGTTTTCGGCGGTTTTTCGAAGTTCTCTCAGTGAATTTTCAAGTCTTTAAAATGAGAGGTGGGGGGCTCTATTTATAAGAAACTCGGTGAGTCCCCGTTCGACAGAAGGATGAGGGTCGTTGTTTTTAGATGAGTCTGCCATGTCGACAGTTGAGATAACGCACTTTGACACGATTTCTACCGATCGGTTAAAGGGGATTTAGGCCATTTTTCAGTCAGCAAAATCTCGCGGAGATTGTTTTGTGGAATTGTAATAATTTCTTTTCTTTTTAATTTAGACCCTAACATTTTTTGTATAACATGTTTTTGGTCATTTTGGTGTCCTTTTCGGGTGGTTTCTCTGCGATACTTAGGTGGGGACGGGTTTAGGGTCCGTTGGGCGAGGTCAGGTTCAGGGTAGCTTGGGGTGTATTTACCCTCGATAATTTTGGCAAGGCCGATTTTATGGCATTTTTTCGTTTGGAACAAAATGATCCACACCCCGATTGCAGATCGGGGTGTCCACAACTTCGTTGCTCTCATCAATGCACTATGTCCAATAAGCTTATTAAGATAATAGTTCGAGTTTGGTAGTTTTGATACAACCACCACGATAACACGTTAAGACCATAACTCTTTGATTATAAACTATATCCAATATATTTTTGTAATATTTGTAACTTTGGGTCAAGCCTATAAGCCCAACTAATAGTCTGCATTTCACCCGACGAGTTACACAACGTGGGAATGTGATTGTTTTGTTGGAGAAATTGATATTGACCAAGGGTACTCACAAATCTATTTTTAGAGTCGTGTTGATACCTTTGAAATTTTTTCAGGGGCTCAACCCGTCGAACTTATTAAGGATCTTAAGCTTAACAGGGTTATGTCATAGTCTTGTTAAGAAGTTAGGAACACGAAATGAGTTGGACCGGTTAAACCTCCCAGAAAAACTTCAAGGATGCTCACACAAAACTAAAAATAGATTTGTGAGTACCCTTGATCAATACCAATCTTCTCAACAAAACAATCACATTCCTAATTTGTGAAACCTGTCAGGTGAAACGCGATCTATAAGCTAGGATATTGTGTCATATTAGAACTACGTGGACTTTAATGCTACTTTTGGATTCATAAGCATCCTGAAATAATTATGGGATTCAAGACCTTTCTTGCAAATTTCTTTTAGTTTATATTATATATTACCATCTCATTATTGTAGTTAACAACTTTAACTCATATATTTAGTTCTCTTGCATTTATTACTTTTTCGTTCGCAGTTTATAATATCCTTTATGTTTTCCTAGTCCCATAAATGCTATTTTGTGTTATAAATATTTGTATTTATCATATTTAAGTGGATGTACACTCATATTAGCGCTCTACCAACTTGTACTATAAATAAGGGGTGACCTCCCCCCCCATTTGTTGACACACCAATTAATGAGAAACTTCGAATCTCTCTAAACTCTCTCTCCACCACCCTATTCTCTTAGCACGTTATCATCATGAATACCCAAACCTAAAATTTCTTCAACTCTCCTGTGTCAGTCGATTCAACAAAAAAGCCTTTTTCTTTAACAACAAATGACAATAGCTTTACGCACACAAACAAAAAGGAAAATGTACACCTTTTCTTTATATTATTATGTCTTCTCACATCTATACAATAAATGACATGGATAGTTGTATGCTTTAAAAATTACATCAAATCTCATGCACATATATTAGTGTTAGTATGGTATTGTATGAGGATTGGTCAAAATCTAGGATGTGAAATTCACTATGTGATTTCTTTTGAGAATATCTCCAAAAACTTTGTTTGTTTTAAAATCATTAACATGACCACACACTTCCTTTTTCTGATTTTTTTTATGGTCCTTCAAACAATAATTTTTCTCAAGTGTCAACATTCACCAAATTTTTATTTTTATTTTATAGTTTAGACTGTAAATGAATATGCATATGCAATGGACACTTTGTTTCCATAACAGATTCTTTTAAATAAATATTCTTTAAAGTAAATTATTTTGTTTTTTTTACAATTTCTAGATTTGTATGTTTAGACTTACTATTTTTTTTTAAGATTGATCATGTGATTTGGAAAAGTCAAAATTTTAGTTACATGCCCTATTTGAATATAACAAAATAATAGAGCTTATTTCTATATATTATTTAAGGTCAGGGGCCTGAAGTTACAAACTGCTATTAAATATTTGGGGCCTGAAGTTCCTAATGTTATTTATAATTGGGGCTTAAAGTTCCCAATTACCCTTTAAATTTGAGACTTGAAGTTCCCAATTACTATTATAATTTTAAGACCTCAAGTTCCCTAATTATTACATGGACCTGACATTCCTAATGCTATTTATAATTTAGGCCTGAAGTTCTCAGCTACCCTTTAAATTTGGGACTTGAATTTCTATTTAAATTTTGGACCTAAAGTTCAAAATAATATATACCCTCAATCAAAACCTGAAGTTTTGATTATTTATATTATAATGTGAGGGACATTAAATATCCCCGAATAATTTGTAATTTGTGACCAAAAGTTCTAAGTATTTTTTTTATTAAAGCTCGGATCAAACTTGAAGTTTTAAAACAATAAGGAGGGGACTTTAAAGTCCCTAAAATTAATGAAATTGACCCAAAGTTCAGTTATTTTATGTGTTGAACCTAAAGTTGTAATAAATATATACAAGAACTTAAAATTCCCTTCGTTCAGAATATTGGAACCTGAAGTACCTGAATCACTTGGACCTAATCATTACTCTGACTACAAGTTCACAAATTATCATTTGTAACTAGTTATAATTCTTGTAACAACCCATGCTTTTAGAACCGTAAAATCTTTTGTAATTAAAATTTCGGGAAAAAGAATAAACTTTTGGAATTGATTGATTTTTATACTTAAAAATGTTGGTTTCGATTTAAGTAAAATGAGATTTTAATCGGAATTGAAATCGGGATCTAATTGTGGAAATTATAATTTTTTTATATAAACGTTCGGGAACTTGGGTTGTTCAGGTCACAAACGAATCGGCTTGGCCCTGGGGGTGAACTGGTTCACGCGGACAAAGAGGCGCAGGTGGGTCTTTTCTTTAGTGTTTGTGTTTGACACATATTCTCCTACTTTCCCATATAAATTGGACTCGGGGTTTAGACTTTTAAAACATTTTTTTAGCATCCCAAAAAAGGAGTGGCCTCCCATATTTTCATTAGATATTTTGGCATTAGTCCTGCTGAGACAATTCTTCGTTGGAACCGATCCTGTGTTTTTTTTCTTTTGTTAAAAAATCCCATTTTTTTTTTTTTTTTTTTTTTTTTTTTTTTTACTAAAACACAAGAAAATTGCATTGTAATAAAATATCAGGTCAAACCTTCAAACAAGAAATTGACCAATGAAGAAGTCTTGTAACTGAGAAATTTAGAGTTTGAGAAACTGTTTGAAGATAAAAAAGAAAACTAATGAAACCCGCATATTAGATCCTCAAAAGCCTAGCTTGGTTCTGCGCCAGTGCCTGCGCTTGGCATTGTACCTGATGGTATTGTCGGTCCTCATACGAATCCAGTGAGGGATGGGCCTGTTTTGCCTCATCTTCTTCGCCAGTTTCTTCTTGATCCTGAAGGTCTTGTGCGACGGCATTTTGGTGATCGGAGGGATGAACACGGCGACGAGAAGACTGGTAAAAAATCCCATAACTGATAATAACTGCTAAGTTCGTGGGTTTTGTTGGTGACTTTTTATGTCCTACTTTAATGGAGTGAAAGACACCTATGTTTACATAGGACTAACAACAAAATGACAATCACATGGGATCGGCTGCTAATATTTTTTAAGAAAGAGGACTAATTACCTCAAAGCCCTATTTTTATCCCCTCTCATCTACAAAATCTAAGCCCCATTAAATACAACTTCCAACCCAAGTTTTGAAAGATTAAATCGTGTTTTCTCAAGATTATCCAAGAATGCGTCATTATTGTTTTCTCGAGAGGCTTGCAACCATCCAATCATATTTTTCAAATGGATTTTTACAGAAATGAATACTTTTATTGTTTCCCTTTAATATTATGCGCTTCAAATGTTGCCTAAATACTAATAATCGTTGTGTTCTTAAAATAAATTACATATATTAATTTGGAAAAGTGGAACTAAAGTTGGGACTATTTTTATTCAAATCTTTAATATGAATTAAGACTCAAAACCCTTGCATGTTTAGGCTAGAGGTTGGGATTCCGTTAAAATATATGGACATTCACATGTTAAAATAACTCGTATGGATTTTATAATTGGAATTCGACTCGTAAAATCATGTTATTTATGTGTATCTTGTAGAATATAAATTTATTATTGCATGACCTCGAAATATGCATGTGGATGGAAATTATTTAAGTTGTTGAAAAATGAATTGTTTAACTAATGTTATAATTAAACAGACATAATTTAAAAAATTTTAATCTGGTGATTTATTGGAAGAATTATTGTGATAGGTTAAAAATATGCCTTAGGTGACGTTAATTGTGTTAATATTCGACACCGCGAGGATGACGGGAATTTTTGGGGTAGTTATGCTTTCACCTTATTCTTAAGTTACTTGCTAGGTATGGGACTAGTAGGTAGGCCTTGGTAGTTGTTACTACTTTCTAGGTATGGGACTGGTTAGTGTAGGTTTTACGGATGGGAAATTCAAAGGTGGGACTGAATTTGTACGTCGTTTCGTTGGTTCATTAGCTGAGGTTCGAGACTAGGTAGTAGCTATTGGTAGGTATTCTTCCTAAATGATAGGTTAGGATATACTTGTGTGTTGGTGTAAGGACACAAATTTCCAATTGAGTCCATATATAGTTTTGGCTCAATTTCGGACAAAAACATTTATTCATAGGAATGTATTTGATTGTAATATTCTCAAGCCTATGAAGTGTGTGTTGAAGACGTAGCGGCAAAGAATATAAAGCTTTATCAAAATGCCAGTTTGCGTGCCTCGTTTCTACGTCATCAACTAAGGTTCCATGCTCCCAAGGTATGAATGTAATTATATTTATATAGGAGCTTGGAACAATATTTATTGGGTGTTAGGTGTAATAAAAACTGCATTTTATTTTCAGAAAGCATCAATTAGAACTTTAAAATAAGTATATAAAAGTTTCTGGGCCAAAATCGAATTTTACAAACTTTCTGGTCGTTCGTTAGAAATGTCGTTCGAACGAGTTTTTTCGTTCGAACCAGGTTTCGTTCGTACGAGTTTTTCGTTCGAACCAAGTTTCGTTCGAACGAGTTTGCCAACGACCCTAAACTGGTCAGTCGTTCGATATGTCGTTCGAACGAGTTTTTCGTTCTAACGAGGTATCTAACGAGCCCAGGCTACTCGCTCGTTAGAAGTCTCGTCCGAACGAGTGTCAAGTTCGTTCGAACGAGATGCCAGGGCGGGAACAGTTTTGAGCAGTTTTTGGCAGTTTTCACCCACTTTCCCCACTTGGTTTTTAACCAACTTTTTCAAGACTTAATATGTGCGGGAAACACATTTTTCCAATTAACTTTTCCATTCCATATCCATCTCTTAGAGAGAGTTTGAGAGCTAATTTATTTAGGGAAAATGTTCATGTTTTGAGTGTTAATTTTTAAAGAAAAATTCATACACACTCTAGTTTACACCCAATTGTTGTTTATCCAAGTTCTATATATACACATCTTTACTTGGAGTTTTTGGCACCGATTTTCTCTATCGAATTCAAGAAGAGACGTTTCGGGTTTGCTTCTACACCCCATCACAAAGAAGACTTTTGTTGAGATTCTACCCACTTGGAGAAAGGCTCCATGCTTGGGTGACGGTGACCATATAAAGTCCCATCGGTGGATTCCGAGACCGCGGTGGTGTTCCGAGGTTGTTCGCTAGGAAGAGGTTTCTACGAGAAGGAGCGTCGAGGCTTGAGAGGGATCGAGTCAGTCGTTGTAAGTCTATCTGTCTTGTAATTGTAATTCCATATCTAGTGGACTTGTGGCTAGGGCCGTCCGAGGTTGTTTCCCGTCTTGGGTTTTTCCTCGTACATCTCGGCGTAGTGTGACATTGTTTATTTTATCTTGCACAATAATTTAGAATCCATGCTTAGGATAATTTCAAGATAAAATTTGGTTTAATTATCACACTCATTTTATTTGGGACTAAATTAAATATGGGGTAAATTTGGTTTATTCAAGTCATTTGCTAAAATTGGTTTCGCCTAACTTTGTTTAAATGAATAATCATGACTTAGGCAAATTCTAGGACTTGGATCTATTTGGACTTGAGTTAATTTTGTTTTATTAAATTAAAATCCGATTTTGTCCTATTGTTGAACCATCATACTTTATAACGCTTCCGCATCTCTTGAGTTTACATAAAAAGGAAATTATATTTTTAATTGTGAAAATTAAAATCCGGGGTTCCATACTGTTCAAATTGGTATCAGAGCCAAAGCGATAAATTATTTCGTTAACGATCTTTTTAAATAATTTTTGGCTAAAATGGATTTTTCACCATTTTCAAAATTTCCTATTTTCGATGGTTCAAACTACGCGTATTGGAAAGCGCGAATGAGATCGGCACTAAAATCTATCGACGAGAGAGTTTGGATGTCTGTTGTTACCGGGTACTCTCCACCAACTTACTTAGTTGAAAATGAACGTGTTTTAAAACCCGCCGATAGATGGACTGAAAATGAGTTTAAACTTGCTAACTTTAATTCCCGTGGTTTAAATGCCTTATTTAGCGTTGTCGCACCGGATGAATTCCGACGTATTATGATGTGTGAAACCGCTAAAGAAGCTTGGTATATTTTACAATTAACTCATGAAGGAACGAGTGTCATTAAAGCTTCAAAACTCCAAAACCTCACCACTCAATTTGAAACTATCAAAATGGATGAAAAAGAAACTTTTGATAAATTTTATGCTAGACTTTCTGATATTGTTAATTCATCCTTTAACTTGGGAGAGAAAATACTTGACGACCGTGTAGTAAAGAAAATTTTAAGGTCCCTACCCGATAGATTTATTCCAAAGGTGACCGTTTTAAATTCTTTACCCACTTTAGCCTCTACGAAATTATAAGAGCTTGTAGGTGATTTACAAACCTATGAACTGGATATGTTTCCCTCTAAAAATGAAAAGAAAATCGAAAAGGGCGTTGCTTTAAAAGCCCGAAAAGAGGTTAAACAAGTTGTAGAGAGCGAGAGTGATAGTGACTCGGAAGATATGGCTTTATTTGCTCGTAAATTTAGAAAATTTCTTAAATTCAACGAAGATAAATTTAAAAATGATTTTAAGAAATTTGAATCTTCTAAACATGATAAAAACGAGAAGATTTCTAAAGCCGATAAGATCCCTAAACCAAGTAATGAAAATATCGATAGGGACGAGTCTAATAAATGTTTTGGTTGTGAAGGTTATGGCCATAGAGCTTATGAGTGCCCCACTAAACAAAGGAAAGAGGGTAAACGACCCACTGCATATAATGCAACCCTTAGTGATAGTGATAAGAAAGAAAAGCCCGATTCCCCCACTAAGAAAAATTTTGTGGCTTTTATGGCTAGTCATGTGAGTGATAATGAGAACTCATCGATTGATGACACGATAGCACATGCCACTTACAAGGTCATTGTTCATGATTCCCTTGTTTTTGATGATAGTGAGAGTGGAGAAGAAAAAGAGAGTGAAAATGAAGAAGAGGTTGATGAGAGTGAACTTCAAAATGCTTTTCATGAATTATATAAAGAATCTATTAAATTGAAAAGAGCTAATTTGAAGTTAGAAGCTTGTTTAAGAAAGAGTGTCAAGGTCGTTGATGATAGTGCCTTAATAGAAGACCTTAGGACACGTGAGAGGACTCTTCGAGAGAAGCTAGAATACGTAGAAGGCGAGAGAGATAGCTTTAAGGGTTTAATGGAATCCTTGAAAAAGGAGCTTCTTACTTTTGAAGAGCGAAATTTTTTACTAGAATCTACCATTTTAGATTTGGAAAATAAATTAAAAGATTCTAGTAATGTCAAATTTGATTTGGAGTGTCGTTCGGAAAAACTAGATAAAATGTTAGGAACGGTCCAAATTAAAAATGACACTTGTGGTTTAGGCTTCAATACCTGTAATGAATTTTCTTATAATGCCAAAACCACTGTTTCAGGAGAATCATCTAGGAAAGACTTTAGAGATCACTCCTTAAGAAAATCTTTTCGACATGTTCTTACTTGTACACATTGTGGTCGAAAAGGTCATCTTAGGAAATTTTGTTTAGATCTTAAACGAATTCCTAGAGAATCCCATAGTAAAGTAACCTCGATAGCTAACGTTCCTACACCCCAAGAAAGTCATGCTTCATTAATTTGGGTTAGGAAATCCGACTTGGTTGCCTTACAAAATAGGGATTTTGATTCTCATTTACTTTCACATCCTTCCTCCCTTGCTAAATTTAAAGGTTGAATGTGTTAGTGTTTGCATACTTTAGCTTTTGTACTTCATGCTATATTCACATGCTAAATGTATGCTTGTTTAGTCATTTTCTAGTCATTGCCTCATTTCATATCATATGCTAGAAGTTATGACAAGTTTATTTTTTGTATTATATTTCCTTCATTTTGTTTGCTTTAAATGAAAATACAAAAAGATTTTTGTTTATCATTTGGATTTTATCTCTTGATAATTTGAACTTAATGCAAGATTCAAATGATTTTTGTTTATCCTTTTGAGTATATATATATATTTATTTTTGGTTAAAAAATGTTAAAAACTCAAAAAGATTTTATTTTGTGTGTATTTTTGTTTGACACACTTTATGTGGCATATATTTGTGTTTGAATCCCATCATTTACGCTCCCACGTGGCTAGAACTTTTGGTTTAGATTTTCAATCCTTAAAATGTTCTTTACCATGTTTTATATGGAGTAGTTGGATTTTGTATTGTTGAAATGGATTCTATTTCTATATGCCTCTTTTCACACATGCACGAGCTCTTTTGAAATCTTAATGTCACATGTTATATTTGAGCTTTTTGAGGTGTTCTCCTATCAATCTAGTCATCTACATATCAATGACCTAGGAGGACTAGTGCATGTCAAAATCCGTTGCATGAGAGCTTTGTGTGAAAAATGAAAACATGATAAATTAATATATGCACGGGGAAGGGTTCCGAAAGGATGAATTAAATCCTTTGCGATTGTAAGCCACCGTTTATTGGATCTAAAAGAAATACGTGATCCAAAGGCCTAAAAACAGAATATTTGGCATTAAAAAGAAAACAATTGCCAAGGCCTATGTTTGTATGATATATTCATTCAAAAGTAAAAGAATATATATGCTTAATGAGGGAGAATTGGATGGTATATCAACGGTTTGCACAATGTCCGTTTATCCTAGTTGTCTTTAATGTCATGACTCTATTTGGTTTGTAGAATCATCATCATGCTAGGCTTGTATGCATTGTGTATGTTTGTTCATTGAGTTCAATCTTTTTATTGTCACATGAGGTTATATTTAACTGTGATGAAGTTTGCAATCAAATGAGAACTCCGTGAACGTTTCTTAAGTGTTTGGGTCTAAATTTAATTGTTGCTAGTTCACACCCCTACACTTCCGTTTCCATATGACACATTTTTGCCATACGAGTGTGCAAACTTATTGTATTTTGTGTCATGTGTGTGTTTATATCTATCTATATATGCAACGTACTTATTGGTATATATATATATATATATATATATATATATATGATATTTGTTTGTCTTTGCCTTGCGTTTATTGCCCATATGCTTTCATGTCTTAACACTTTAAGCATCAACATGTTTATTAGTTCTTTATCCTTTGTCTATTCCTGAACAAAAAGGGGGAGAATGATGATAGGGGGAGAAATGGTATCTAATCCTATTATTATCGTATCTTAGTTTGGGGGAGATTTATCTTAGGGGGAGACGTCTTTCTAAGTAGGTCATGTGTTTGATAAAGGAGAGAATTAATTTAGGGGGAGCAATTAATTGCATTTAATATTTTGATATTCCCTATGCATTTGATGAGTTTGCTTAAGTGTGCAGGAATTATTCTAAAGCGACATCTTTCTATGGCAAAGCGTTTGATCCTTGGGTTGAGTCAAGTTTGGGCGGGTTATGTTTTGAGTCTAGTAGAGCTTGACGGCCCTTTAGGATTTTTGTTTGGTTTTTGTCCCGGAATAGACAAAGGGGGAGATTTGTAAGGACACAAATTTCCAATTGAGTCCATATATAGTTTTGGCTCAATTTCGGGCAAAAACATTTATTCATAGGAATGTATTTGATTGTAATATTCTCAAGCCTATGAAGTGTGTGTTGAAGACGTAGCGGCAAAGAATATAAAGCTTCATCAAAATGCCAGTTTACGTGCCTCATTTCTACGTCATCAACTAAGGTTCCATGCTCCCAAGGTATGAATGTAATTATATTTATATAGGAGCTTGGAACAATATTTATTGGGTGTTAGGTGTAATAAAAACTGCATTTTATTTTCAGAAAGCATCAATTAGAACTTTAAAATAAGTATATAAAAGTTTCTGGGCCAAAATCGAATTTTACAAACTTTCTGGTCGTTCGTTAGAAATGTCGTTCGAACGAGTTTTTTCGTTCGAACCAAGTTTCGTTCGAACGAGTTTTTCGTTCGAACCAAGTTTCGTTCGAACGAGTTTGCCAACAACCCTAAACTGGTCAGTCGTTCGATATGTCGTTCGAACGAGTTTTTCGTTCTAACGAGGTATCTAACGAGATTTTAACGAGCCCAGGTTGGTCGCTCGTTAGAAGTCTCGTTCGAACGAGAGTCAAGTTCGTTCGAACGAGATGCCAGGGCGGGAACAGTTTTGAGCAGTTTTTGGCAGTTTTCACCCACTTTTCCCACTTGGTTTTTAACCAACTTTTTCAAGACTTAATATGTGCGGGAAACACATTTTTCCAATTAACTTTTCCATTCCATATCCATCTCTTAGAGAGAGTTTGAGAGCTAATTTATTTAGGGAAAATGTTCATGTTTTGAGTGTTAATTTTTAAAGAAAAATTCATACACACTCTAGTTTACACCCAATTGTTGTTTATCCAAGGTCTATATATACACATCTTTACTTGGAGTTTTTGGCACCGGTTTTCTCTACCGAATTCAAGAAGAGACGTTTCGGGTTTGCTTCTACACCCCATCACAAAGAAGACTTTTGTTGAGATTCTACCCACTTGGAGAAAGGCTCCATGCTTGGGTGACGTTGACCATATAAAGTCCAATCGGTGGATTCCGAGACCGCGGTGGTGTTCCGAGGTTGTTCGCTAGGAAGAGGTTTCTACGAAAAGGAGCGTCGAGGCTTGAGAGGGATCGGGTCAGTCGTTGTAAGTCTATCTGTCTTGTAATTGTAATTCCATATCTAGTGGACTTGTGGCTAGGGCCGTCCGAGGTTGTTTCCCGTCTTGGGTTTTTCCTCGTACATCTCGGCGTAGTGTGACATTGTTTATTTTATCTTGCACAATAATTTAGAATCCATGCTTAGGATAATTTCAAGATAAAATTTGGTTTAATTATCACACTCATTTTATTTGGGACTAAATTAAATATTGGGTAAATTTGGTTTATTCAAGTCATTTGCTAAAATTGGTGTCGCCTAACTTTGTTTAAATGAATAATCATGACTTAGGCAAATTCTAGGACTTGGATCTATTTGGACTTGAGTTAATTTTGTTTTATTAAATTAAAATCCGATTTTGTCCTATTGTTGAACCATCATACTTTATAACGCTTCCGCATCTCTTGAGTTTACATAAAAAGGAAATTATATTTTTAATTGTGAAAATTAAAATCCGGGGTTCCATACTGTTCAGTTGGAGACCTCTAGGAATGTGACTATGGGTGAATTGTGAATTTAAGGCTTGCACAAAGGATGGGGCTAATATAGAATAATGTACTTGATAATATGGGCAATTAATGCCTAAGATAATAAACGAGTATTAAAAATGAATTTTCATCGCCAATATGTACAGTGCTAATAATAAGGGGCGAACTGGCTAAAGCGACGTGGGTGTGTGTTGGCGTCACCAATATGTGCAAGGCTAACGAAATTGGGTGAACTGGCTATAGTGACATGTCGTGCGTGGAACCTCACCAATATGTGTAGGGCTAACGAAATTGGACGTACTGGCTATAGTGAGGGGAATGTGTGTGGTGTAAAACTTTGGGCGTGCCAGCAATATGTGCAGGACTCGTAATGCGGTGAATTGGCTATACTAGTGTCGCATAAATAAAATGAGTTGAAACTTCTCATGTTGTTTTAGGCGAAGTTTACTTATATGAGTATTGTTTACATGTGTGATAGGATCTAAGGAGACTAAAAAAGTGTATGCTATATAACCGATCTCTTAGAGGATTCAAGAATCTAAGTCTAAACCAGGTTAAGAAACTAGTTCTTAACTTACAATAACCTAGGGATGACAAATAGCTAGAAATAGTACATTTTTTAGGGTTTTCGGAGTAGAGTTGAAGTTAAGTGTGCTTTCAGTATGAGGTTTTAGTTGAGAACGACTTCAACTCAAGTCTTAGAGTAGATATTTAAGTTTTTTCTCATGTTCCTAAAGTAGATTTGAGGAACCAGAGTAACACCGAACACAATAAGTAAGCTAAATTAATATTGGGCTTCTGAATGTAATTTAATTTTTTTTAATGATATTTAGTTTTGGATCCTGGTCTTTAGGTGAGATTTATTTACATGGGTGAAAGGATATAAGGAGCCTAGATGAGCATATAATATACAAACAACCTCGTTGTCTAATCATTACTCGAAGTCTAAAGAAATGTGAGAAATGTGTTCTTAGTTTACGTTAGACTAGGGATGAAAGGTATCTAGGAATAATTTCTTTTTTCAGAGGTTTTGGAGAAGATATTTATCTAGGGTTGCTATCAATGGGAGTTTTTATTTGAGAAGGACTTTGACTCATGGGTTTCGTTAATAGGAAGGGATTTTTGTGTGTGTTCTAGTAGTAAGTTTTCAAGAACTGAATTAATCCCGAAAGAGGAAATAAGCCAAATCAATGTTTGGATTATTAAGGGAATTTTCTAAAACCATAATGATATATGTTTTTGGTGCATTTAACTCAAATGTGTGTCTGTGGACCGAGGGTGGAGGGTGGGGTGTATTTGTAGTTTCTGAAGGTTGAATCCAAGTGTCACATGATACTTGGCCTGATCATTACTTCTTTTATCACACAATAAAACACTAAAAGTAATGATGATTTTTTGCAGAGAATTGATTTTGGTTTCGAGGGTTTCTACCGTGTGGCACTCAGTGCATTTAATGCACATTAAATGAAACATATAAATTTCTTCAAGGAATGTGATAACCTATCGCAAGAGATAAGATATCTCAAGTGCAAACATCAACTAATGAGCTACAAAATGATCTTTTCTATCCTTTTGCATATTTAGTCTGAGTGGATGATCTTTTAAATGAGTTTGGGACTTTGGGATTAAATTTTGGGGGGTCTTGGGCTTATTAGGTTCTTAATGGATTAGGTTTTGGGGTTCGATATTTGGCGAGGCTTTCAACAGGGGTGAATGGGAGGGGTAATTAAGGTTTGTGAAATACCCCATATTTTGAAGTTAATTTAATTAAATGATCGAATAAAAATTTAATTGTTATTGGGAATATATAAATCGAGACAATTTTATGGTATAAAACTTTACTATTTCAGTGAAGTTGAATTTATAGAATTTCTAGTAAGTTATTTATAAATTAATACATGAAATAGTTTATTATTTAATGAGCTACATTCTCGGATTTTTTGGTTAAAACCCTAGGGGCATGAGGCTCTTTTAGTTCATATGGATAATCAAGTAAGTTTAGGGATGCATTAATTTTAGGCTTCAGTTGTTTGGGGCTTAATTGGAAAAGAGGAGAAATAAAATAGGAGTGAAAACAAAAGAAATAAAGAGGCTGAGAGGGGGAGGTCGCTATAACGGGTCCTATGGGGCTCTATAGCGGTGTCATGGGACTCTATAGAGGTAATGGGATTATATAAGGGGCGTGACTCTCTCTTTTAGCCGACATAACGCAAAAATAAAACCCTAAAAAATCCATTAACAACCACCTTCAAACCTCCATTTGAGGACCTTAAACATGGAATTTGGGAGTGCTTCAAGAGGAAAAGTTGATCAAAACTGAGAGGAGAACAAAGATTTGAAGTCAGATTTTAGAAAAACTAAAAGGCAAGAATATTATACCTTTTCCCTTTAGTGATTAATGACTTAGATATTGCCTAAACAATGTCTATAGTTATATAAAAGTGACTAGAGATTTAATTAGGGAAATGTGACACCCCGACTAATTAAATACCGGGTAGCTACTCCTTTATTAAATTAATTCAAAATGCCAAGTTGGCTCAGTTAATAGCATCACTGTCGAAAACATTTTATTATTACTAACCACCTAGTATTTAAAAAGTAAGTTGCCAAATTTTAATATAAGTCTGATTAACATGCAACAAGTGTAATGAAGAAATAAATAACACCATTCACCATACTGAAGTAAAACGAATAACCATCACAATAGAGTAAATAAAGTCTGGAGGAAAACTCCTCACTACAATCCCATAACTGAAATAAATAACCGAATACTGAAATAATACATGCTAAAGTCTGAAAACTGAAATGTAAAAGATGTCTAAATAGAAATGGGCAACATGCCCTACAACTGATAGATAGTGACTCTGGAATCCAAAAGATAGAAGCGTCTATAAGCAAATCCCTGTAGCTTCCACAAACAGCTACAGCTCGTCACCGGAATAAGAATCCTATGCTTGATGTCCCTGTGGCTGGGCACCTAAAATGGTTTTACAAGAAAAAGATTTGAAAAGCAAACGGGTCAGAGCCCGAATGTGGAGTTATATTTTAAAAACCTGCAAGTGCTTTAAAAACATTTAAAACATTAAATGCAAAGTACATGTTAGGACGTGCACTCACATGATATTCTCACCTCTCGTCTAACTGTGCACTCCTAACGTAAGTACCCATCTAGAGTGATACAAACTACTAGCTAAGTGACAACATATCTAGCTAGACTATCATAGGTCTTACCCTTATTACTCGGTTCTATTAACATAATAACGCTCGTAATTAAGTAGGGGTTTAACGCAAACTCAGATGCTCAATATGCAATATATATATATATATATATATATATATATATATATATATATATATATATATATCAGTTAACTTGCTATATTTCTCGAAGCAATACCGTAATTTTATTCACATCATTAGCATAAAGGTTCTCATTAATTAAGTGTATATTATTCACATCATAAATATACAATATAAGCACCCCGAGAACTAAGCTGTGGTGCACACATACTCTGCTATCCATCCCGGTACATCACGTACATAAGGATCACATATTCCGAATCTCTCAGGAATAGTCCAGATAACACAAATCACAAATAGTGGAGGCGAGCACAGTCACATCACATGGGTCACGTGCATACCTACGCTCCCACGATCAGCGGACTTATTAACATCTCAATAAGTCTTTCTCTGACCTATGTTCATCGAGGTACCAGTCTATATCCCCCCCGTAGGCACACAAGGATTAGAGGGTCCTAAGCGAACGCAACCTCCCGTGATAGCAAGTATGGTAGGTATGTCATACACACAATCCATATACCAATACTAAGTAAACACACATCTTAGTAATACAGTATTTTAATCGTAGTACATATTCTCATTCTAGTACCAATATATAATTTACACACTTTATACGATTCCGATTTATAATCCTACGCGCCATAATGTATTCTCACGTCGTAGAAGTCACTCACGTCGCAGCCCAAACAGTCCATTATTTAAATCACTCGTATATAATTTACTCCTCATAATGTCCCAATGTCCCACATCTATCAATATAACATCAAAGGTTTGTTATCTCTATCCTCGAACAAGTTTACGGGACTCTAAAAATCAAAACAGTCCAAAATGGCCCAAACTGCCAGCTCGTTAGAAGTCTCGTTCGAACGAAACTGTTCGAACGAGTTTGGACTGTCAGCTCGTTAGAAGTCTCGTTCGAACGAGACTGTTCGAACGAGATCCCAGTTCGTTCGAACGAACTGGACCTTCTAACGATATCTCGTTCGAACGAGATATCGAACGAAACTACCCCTCGTTAGAAGAGACTGGTCAACTCGTTAGAAGCTCGTTCGAACGAGCTCGTTCGAACGACCTGGGGATTGCTTCTAACGACTGACCAGTTTCGACCCAGATTTTTCCCCAATTCGTTTTTATCCATTCTTACTCCTCAAATCTCTTCTAAAATTTGTTCCAACAATGTATTAAGTTCTCTAACCATCCTCAAACATACTAAGGAGATATACTAACATCTTTTAAGGGTTTAATACCTTCTAAACATCAATAAATCACAAGTTTCTACATTATTCCCTAATTTTCTTCAAGAACACAAACCCTAGATTTTTCTCATCATAATTTCCCAGATTTTAATCCGTTTATACATCACATAGATATGAAATCTCTGAATTCAATCTTCAAACAATGTTTCTACATGCAAACCTATCCCAAAATTAAATAATAACTTCCAATTTCATGGGTTTTCTTTTAACTCTTAGATAAGATTGATTATCAAGGTTTCTAACATGGAAGAAGCATTCACTGCTTAAGGAATGTAATTTAAATCACTTGCCTTGGTTTGATTTCTGATTTTTGGTGTAGGTTTGATGAAGTTTTCTGCAGAATTTCCTCTCTCCAAGCTCCTTCTCCAATGGTGGCTTAAGGTGGCTAGGGTTTGATTTGGGGAACTTAGAAAACCTAAATGATAACCTACGTAGCCTTCTAGGTTAATATGGGTTGGTTATGGGCTTAGTGGGTTTAATCCACCTCAGATTTACATCTCTAATTTTCGTCACTTTTAATTCCTAAAAATGTAAAATTACCAAAATACCCTTTAAGTTGCCGGTATGGCCTAAAAATACCCCGGAATCCAAACTACACCCCCGGCTAGTGTTTTCTGACTATCTCGACCCTTCCGGACGCGTTGGCGCACTCAAAACGACCATACGAATTATAGATTTTAAAATTCACTTTTATTATCAAAATATTACACCGTGACGCGGCGGTCCCACGCGTCTCAATAAAATTTCCAAATGCCGTGTATAAATCTCACGACAACTTTCATAATTCCAAATTCATATATAATCATATATGCACATAATCAAATACCAACTCGCATCTCATTAGTATTTATAACCCGAATTAATTTCCAATTAATACGCATTTAATTAATTAATCCCAAAAATAAATATAGCCAAAAGTACGGGGTATTACATACTTCCCCCCTAATAACTGAATTTCGTCCCGAAATTCGAAACTAGAAAGTACCTGCTAAAAACAACTCTGGATAACGCTCGCGCATCTCATCCTCGCGCTCCCATGTGGACTCCTCGACATTGTGATGTCGCCACTGAACACGCACTAACGGAACTATCTTTGACCGCAGTTTCCTCTCGCTTCGGTCCAAAATAGCAATCGGCCCCTCCTCGTAGGAGCTATTCGGCTGGAGATCGATGTCCTCCACAGCAATGTGAGAATGAGCCAAATTATCTCTGAGATATTTCCTTAGCGAGGAAATATGAAATACATCGTGAATCCGACGTAAATGTTCCGGTAATCCAAGTCTAAACGCAACCGGTCCGATCCGCTCAATAATAGGAAACGGCCTCACATACCTCGGTGCCAACTTCCCCTTCTTCCCGAATCGCATAATCCCCTTCATAGGAGATACCCTGAGCAAAACCTGGTCCCCCACTTGGAACTCTCTGAAAAATCTCTTCGCATCAGCATAACTCTTCTGCCTGTCTTGAGCTACCCGAATGCGACTCCGAATCAACTCAATCCTTGCCGAAGTATCCTGAATTACTTCCGGCCCAAGCAGTTTGTTGTCCCCCAACTCTAACCAACGTGCTGGGGAACGACAAGGCCTACCGTACAATGCCTCAAACGGAGCCATGCCAATCGTGAACTGATAGGAGTTGTTGTAAGCAAACTCCACCAGTGGAAGGTACTGCTCCCATCCACCCCCGAAGTCAATAATGCACATGCGTAGCATGTCCTCCACATCTGATTGGTGCGCTCTGTCTGCCCATCGGTCTGCGGATGATAAGCCGTACCCAACCGCAATTTCGTGCCCATGGCCTCCTGGAAACTCTCCCAAAACCGCGAAACAAATATCTTGTCTCTGTCAGACACGATATTTAGGGGCACACCGTGAAGTCTCACAATCTCTTAAATGAAGAGCTGGGCATACTGTCCCGTAGTGTAGTCAGTCCTTACGGGTAAGAAGTGAGCGACCTTGGACAACCTGTCCACAATTACCCAAACGGAGTCGTGACCCCTTTGCGACGTAGGTAACCCCGTGATAAAGTCCATGGATATGCTCTCCCACATCCACACCGGGACCTCCAACGGCTGTAGCAATCCTGCTAGTCTCTGATGATCCACTTTTACGAGCTGACAAGTGGCGCATTTCGAAACAAACTCAGCGATATCTCTCTTCATACCGCTCCACCAATACTGTCGTCTCATGTCTTGGTACATTTTGTCCCCTCCGGGATGTACCGCGAACCGTGAGCCATGCGACTCTGCCATCACATCGTGCCGCAATTCCTCCCCTTCCGGAACTACCAATCTCCCATTGAAGCGCAATCCCCCGTCTGAGCTAACGGTATAGGACTCGGCTCCCTCTGCAAGTAATCGAACTATCTGCTCCTGACAGAACGAGTCATTGGCATGTGCCCGTACTACCTTCGTGACAATCTGCGGTGTAACGGTCATCACAGACATGAAAGATCGGGCCACTGCATCCTGGTGTCCCAATTCCTTCCACTTAGCCTTCCACACCTCTGCCACCTCATCTGCTGGTCTACGGCTCAACGCGTCTGCCACCACGTTAGCCTTTCCCGGGTGATACTGGATGTCGAACTGGTAGTCCTTCACAAACTCAAGCCACCTACGCTGCCGCATTTTCAATTCCTTCTGCGTGAATAGGTACTGTAGGGACTTGTGGTCCGTGAACAGTTGGAACTTCTCCCCCAAAAGATAGTGCCTCCAAATCCGTAGGGCAAATACCACTGCCGCCAACTCCAAATCATGCGTGGGGTAATTCTTCTCGTGAGGCTTAAGCTTACGGGAAGCGTAAGCTATGGCCTGTCTCTCCTGCTGTAATACACCTCCCAGTCCTTGCAAAGACGCATCGGTGTAAACCAAATACTCAACTCCCGGTCTCGGCAATGCTAACACAGGTGCTGATGTCAACTTGTCCTTCAATTCATCGAATGCCAACTGACAGGCATCACTCCAGATGTAGGGCACACCCTTACGAGTCAGATGTGTCAAAGGACCCGCTATCTCGGAGAAACCCCGAATAAACCTCCTGTAGTATCCTGCCAAGCCCAAGAAACTACGAATCTCAGTCGATGTCGTGGGCTGTCCCCACTCCCTCACCGCTGATACCTTCCCCGGATCAACAGATATTCCCTGGTCGGAAATGATATGTCATAAAAACTGGACTTCCTTCAGCCAAAACCCGCACTTCTCATATTTTGCATACAACTCGTTTTGACGGAGTGTCTGCAAAACCTGTCTCAAATGCTCGGCGTGTTCCTCTTCTGTCTGGGAGTAAACCAGAATATCATCAATGAAGACAATGACAAACTGGTCTAGGAAATCCCTGAACACTCTGTTCATCAAGTCCATAAACACTGCTGGAGCGTTGGTCAAATCGAAAGGCATAACCCGAAACTCGTACGAACCATATCTCGACAAGAACGCAGTCTTCGAGACATCCTCCTCCCGGATACGTAACTGATGGTATCCTGATCTCAAATCAATCTTCGAGAAGAAAGAAGCTCCTCTCAACTGGTCGAATAAGTCATCGATTCGAGGCAACGGATACTTATTCCGTATCGTGACCTTATTCAACTCTCGGTAGTCTTCACACAATCTCAGTGAACCGTCCCTCTTCTTCACAAACAAAACCGGAGCGCCCAAAGGTGAGGTACTCCTGCGAATAAAGCCCTGGCCTAACAGCTGCTCTATCTGATCCCGTAACTCCCTCATCTCAGCTGGAGCCATACGGTACGGTGCGCGTGCTATAGGTCTCGTACCCGGTAGCAAATCTATAACAAAGTCTATCTCTCGACTGGGTGGTAAGCCTGGTATCTCCTGAAACACATCTGAATACTCCCTGACAACCGGGATCGAATCTAAAGGAATCACAACCTCCCTAGAGGTATCCTCCTCTATGTAATACAGATGAGCGGTCGATCCTCCCTCTGGGCGAGGCATCGCCACTACAAACATCTCTTGCCCCGGAATGGCAAAAACAATGCTCCCGCTGAAGCAATCAATCATGGCCCTATATGCTACGAGTCAATCCATACCGATGATCACATCGTGAACATGCATGTCTAATACTAACATGTCTGCAGGTAATACCAAACCACCAATCTCTACCCCCACTCCCCGGCATATAAATAAAATAAGTGACCCACTCCCCAATGGTGAGTCGACACACGTCACTGTGCTCTCTGCCGTAGCTAACAATCCTAAAGCTTTCGCGAAGTGTGTAGCTATAAAACAGTGTGTAGCACCCGTATCAAATAACACCCGGCCCATAGTGCCATGGATAGGAAACGTACCCTCAATCGCGGGCGGTGCCTGTGGAACTGCAGCCTGGTGGACGTTGTAGACACGTCCATACTGTAGCTGCCCCTACTGAGCTGGGACTGCTGGAATGGGTGGCAATGCTGCCATCTGTGGCGGTGCGGGAAGAGCGGCGGGAAATATAGGCCTCTGTGGCTCCTGCCGAGCACCCTGCTGTTGCTGCTGTGGGGCCTTGCCCCTATCAGGGCAATCCTGTCGCTTATGGCCAGTCTTGCCACAAACGAAGCACTTCCCTGGGAAGTTCCCTCCTCTCTGCCCCTGCTGTCCCCGGCCCTGGTGGCCGTTACCATTCCTCCCTTGGCCCTACTGGCCCTGGTGAAACTGCTGCCCATTCTGTCCCTGTTGGCCCTGATGGCCGTTTGGACCCTGATGGCCCTGACGGAAACCTCCCTGTCCCTGCCTGTAGTTCCCTAACCGAAACCTCTTATTATCCCCCTGCTGGTAGCCCTGCTCATTCTGTCTTTACCCCTGACCCGGTTGTGCCCCGCTGGCACCATGTCCTCCGGTCCTGCCCTGATGGCTAGACTCTCCCGACCTCTTGCCCTCGGCCATATGAAAACGGTGGTCCTGGCAGTGTAACAATGCAGCGTTAACCACATCAGAATACGTGGCCAACGATAGGTTCCCTAGCAGATGCTGACGGATCCTCCAAGTCAACCCGTCCGTGAACTTCTCAATCTTCTTCATTTCCGTTGGTATCTCGTCTGGAACGATATTCAACAGATTTGTGAACTCGGCCTCATACTCGGCCACTGTCTTGCCTTCCTGCTTCAAACTCATCAGCTTCCTCCTCATTTCCGTGTGAACAGCCGACGGAAAGTACTTGCGGTCGAACCGCACCCAGAACTCCTGAATCGTGAGAGTATCCCTCTCCTCTGCGGTGGTAATAGACTCCCACCACTGTAGTGCAGATCCAACAAGCTTGAAAGTAGCTAGCACCTGCTTCTGAACATCAGTGCACTCATGCATCCTTAAGTGCCTCTGCATATCCTTCCTCCATTGGCTCGAGACTACCACATCTGAGCTACCTGCAAACTCTGGCGGATGCGCTTTCTGAAAAGCATCACGTACACGCTCCCAAGAAGACGGGAATGCATTAACCTGTACTGGCGCGGCAACCGGCGCCTGAGGTGGTGCCTGCTGAACAACGGCAATGGCGGCATTTACCGCTTGGGCTACTATAGCTGCAACCTCAGCGGCGTTCATCATACCCTGAGCTGGAGCGGGCTGGGGTTCGGGCGTTGCATCCCTGGGAACTCGTCGTGCACGTCGTGGAGGCATCTGAAATAAGAACAAAGTTTATAAGTTCGCTGTTATAAACTTAAGAAAGCTGAAGAACGGAGCATACACAAAAAGAGTACAACAGTCCTAAAATATAGGGCTCTATATCAAAGAAACGTAGCGGAAACATAATAGCCGTACAGATCCTAAAGGACACTAGAACCTGATGCTCTGATACCACCTGTGACACCCCGACTAATTAAATACCGGGTAGCTACTCCTTTATTAAATTAATTCAAAATGCCAAGTTGGCGCAGTTAATAGCATCACTGTCGAAAACATTTTATTATTACTAACCACCTAGTATTTAAAAAGTAAGTTGCCAAATTTTAATATAAGTCTGATTAACATGCAACAAGTGTAATGAAGAAATAAATAACACCATTCACCATACTGAAGTAAAACGAATAACCATCACAATAGAGTAAATAAAGTCTGGAGGAAAACTCCTCACTACAATCCCATAACTGAAATAAATAACCGAATACTGAAATAATACATGCTAAAGTCTGAAAACTGAAATGTAAAAGACGTCTAAATAGAAATGGGCAACATGCCCTACAACTGATAGATAGTGACTCTGGAATCCAAAAGATAGAAGCGTCTATAAGCAAATCCCTGTAGCTTCCACAAACAGCTACAGCTCGTCACCGGAATAAGAATCCTATGCTTGATGTCCCTGTGGCTGGGCACCTAAAATGGTTTTACAAGAAAAAGATTTGAAAAGCAAACGGGTCAGAGCCCGAATGTGGAGTTATATTTTAAAAACCTGCAAGTGCTTTAAAAACATTTAAAACATTAAATGCAAAGTACATGTTAGGACGTGCACTCACATGATATTCTCACCTCTCGTCTAACTGTGCACTCCTAACGTAAGTACCCATCTAGAGTGATACAAACTACTAGCTAAGTGACAACATATCTAGCTAGACTATCATAGGTCTTACCCTTATTACTCGGTTCTATTAACATAATAACGCTCGTAATTAAGTAGGGGTTTAACGCAAACTCAGATGCTCAATATGCAATATATATATATCAGTTAACTTGCTATATTTCTCGAAGCAATACCGTAATTTTATTCACATCATTAGCATGAAGGTTCTCATTAATTAAGTGTATATTATTCACATCATAAATATACAATATAAGCACCCCGAGAACTAAGCTGTGGTGCACACATACTCTGCTATCCATCCCGGTACATCACGTACATAAGGATCACATATTCCGAATCTCTCAGGAATAGTCCAGATAACACAAATCACAAATAGTGGAGGCGAACACAGTCACATCACATGGGTCACGTACATACCTACGCTCCCACGATCAGCGGACTTATTAACATCCCAATAAGTCTTTCTCTGACCTATGTTCATTGAGGTACCAGTCTATATCCCCCCCGTAGGCACACAAGGATTAGAGGGTCCTAAGCGAACGCAACCTCCCGTGATAGCAAGTATGGTAAGTATGTCATACACACAATCCATATACCAATACTAAGTAAACACACATCTTAGTAATACAGTATTTTAATCGTAGTACATATTCTCATTCTAGTACCAATATATAATTTACACACTTTATACGATTCCGATTTATAATCCTACGCGCCATAATGTATTCTCACGTCGTAGAAGTCACTCACGTCGCAGCCCAAACAGTCCATTATTTAAATCACTCGTATATAATTTACTCCTCATAATGTCCCAATGTCCCACATCTATCAATATAACATCAAAGGTTTGTTATCTCTATCCTTGAACAAGTTTACGGGACTCTAAAAATCAAAACAGTCCAAAATGGCCCAAACTGCCAGCTCGTTAGAAGTCTCGTTCGAACGAAACTGTTCGAACGAGTTTGGACTGTCAGCTCGTTAGAAGTCTCGTTCGAACGAGACTGTTCGAACGAGATCCTAGTTCGTTCGAACGAACTGGACCTTCTAACGATATCTCGTTCGAACGAGATATCGAACGAAACTACCCCTCGTTAGAAGAGACTGGTCAACTCGTTAGAAGCTCGTTCGAACGAGCTCGTTCGAACGACCTGGGGATTGCTTCTAACGACTGACCAGTTTCGGCCCAGATTTTTCCCCAATTCGTTTTTATCCATTCTTACTCCTCAAATCTCTTCTAAAATTTGTTCCAACAATGTATTAAGTTCTCTAACCATCCTCAAACATACTAAGGAGATATACTAACATCTTTTAAGGGTTTAATACCTTCTAAACATCAATAAATCACAAGTTTCTACATTATTCCCTAATTTTCTTCAAGAACACAAACCCTAGATTTTTCTCATCATAATTTCCCAGATTTTAATCCGTTTATACATCACATAGATATGAAATCTCTGAATTCAATCTTCAAACAATGTTTCTACATGCAAACCTATCCCAAAATTAAATAATAACTTCCAATTTCATGGGTTTTCTTTTAACTCTTAGATAAGATTGATTATCAAGGTTTCTAACATGGAAGAAGCATTCACTGCTTAAGGAATGTAATTTAAATCACTTGCCTTGGTTTGATTTCTGATTTTTGGTGTAGGTTTGATGAAGTTTTCTGCAGAATTTCCTCTCTCCAAGCTCCTTCTCCAATGGTGGCTTAAGGTGGCTAGGATTTGATTTGGGGAACTTAGAAAACCTAAATGATAACCTACATAGCCTTCTAGGTTAATATGGGTTGGTTATGGGCTTAGTGGGTTTAATCCACCTCAGATTTACATCTCTAATTTTCGTCACTTTTAATTCCTAAAAATGTAAAATTACCAAAATACCCTTTAAGTTGCCGGTATGGCCTAAAAATACCCCGGAATCCAAACTACACCCCCGGCTAGTGTTTTCTGACTATCTCGACCCTTCCGGACGCGTTGGCGCACTCAAAACGACCATACGGATTATAGATTTTATAATTCACTTTTATTATCAAAATATTACACCGTGACGCGGCGGTCCCACGCGTCTCAATAAAATTTCCAAATGCCGTGTATAAATCTCACGACAACTTTCATAATTCCAAATTCATATATAATCATATATGCACATAATCAAATACCAACTCGCATCTCATTAGTATTTATAACCCGGATTAATTTCCAATTAATACGCATTTAATTAATTAATCCCAAAAATAAATATAGCCAAAAGTACGGGGTATTACAGGAAAGATAAACCTAATTAATTTCCTATTGTTGTTATTTGCTATTAAAGTTGGTGAAACCCTTTTTTATAATTAAAATGATTAGAAAATCCTTGTGTGAGATAAATATTGTAATTGTTATAAAGATGGGAAAATTAATACGTTAAAATGACAAGAGTTGAGCTATGTGCCTTATAAAATTTGAGAATTGAAATGAGTTATAAGTATACGTGTCTCATGATATTTTAATTATTGGAATATATTTTGAGCCCTGCTTGAAATGTGTATAAATCATTCAGGTATGAAATTATAATTGTACCCTTGAAAATTGAGTTAATCCACATGGGAATTGGCAATAATAAACGTTGTAAATATATGAAGATATTATTTAAAATTATGATTTATATGTGTTTACCGAGAGGATTATTATTTTAGCCATACGTTGTTGGTGTTGGGATTTGGAGGTTTAATAATTGTTGTTAATGAATATTTGTTGTGAGTTATTGATTTTTCTTGTAGGGGTTATAATCATTGGCTATTTGTTGGTTTTGGGTGTTGATGAGATGTTAGTTGTCATCTTATGGAAATTGGGATGTTGGGATTGTAGAATAGATGTTTTATGTCGATTGTCTGTTATTCTAAGTTATTGATGGGACTTAGGTTGATTGAGTGATATTTGTTGATGGTGAGATTTTGATTACTAGATAATGATGGTTGTATTCATTATTTCTGTTGTTGATTGTACATTTTTTGAAGAGGTGATGAACAATGTTGGCTTACGTGTTTATCTTTGGTAGTTTTGATAATTGGGGTTATATATGGTTGAGTTTACATGGGATATGTACATGTAGGGTTTGAAATGAAGGATATGGTGTTTGAGTTATTTGTATTAGCTTAAGAAATTGAATTGAGACATTAATGTAGTAGTCACTATTTACGAGGATTGTTTGGACACGTAATGAGGTGCTTGGGTAATAGTAGAGTGATCTAGGATTTTCATGTGAGTGATGTGTATCAAATTTATTGGCGTAATGTAATGTAAATAGAAGGTTAGGTTTAGTGTTTGTACACTCTCGATAACTACCTAATCTAGATATAAGTGTATCGAAAGCATTCCTTATTTGGCTTTCATTTATGAGATGTCCACGCACAGAGTCTAGAGAAGGTAAGATTAAGAGTTGAGCATTAGTAAGTCTTGTATGTAATTTTAGTGGTTGGGTTATGAGTGATGTGTAAATGGTTATTGAAATGTGTGGCTTATGAGTATATTCTATTTATGAATGATGAGAAACTTGAGGAACGTGTGAATTTCCTTGAAAGTAAATAAGGGGAATAGTAATGAAGTGAATCTTTTGTGGTTTTTGCATTGTATGTGATTGATGATTTGATTTAGATTCCTTCGTACATATAATGACAGGTTGGTAGTTGTTTGCTCTCAATGACTGCCCAATCTTAACTAAAGTGTATCAGGGGGTATCCTTATTTCTATTTCATTTATGAGACGTCCCACACATTGAGTCTAGAGAAGGGTATGAATTGGGAATTTAGGAGGTGTAAGTTGAGTAGTGGTTCTTAAGTAAATATTTAGTTGATATATTATTATTATAGAGTCTTGACGACCGCCCAACCTAGACAGAAGTATATCGGGGGGTTCATTGTTTAGATTTAATCGATGAGACGTCGCACACATAGACTATAGGGAAGGTTGGAAGTTGAGAGTTTAGGATGTTTTAAAATTCTTTTTGAAAGATATTTTGGGTGTCCCTATAGGTGCGGGGTATAGTGTCGATTGGCTATGGAGTTATCATATGTGCAAGGCTTATACCGGCTAACTACTTTGATTGTTAACGATGGTTTTGAGTTGTTCTTGGTGCAGGACTAGTGTTGACAGAATATAGATATATCATATGTGGAAGACCTAGACTACTCAGCAATAGTAAAGGTTCAAATGGACTTGATTTATGAGTATGTGTAGGGTCATGAGTGACACTAGTTGGCTATGTTATGTGATAGATAAGGTTATGTATGTTGGATGTGGTTTCATATATATATATATATATATTTGTAGAACGGTAATTGCACTATATTACATGATGGTCAAGGCCGTAGAAGAGGCTGGGGGATCATAATTGTGATAATAATAAATGTAATGTGGGTCCGTGAGAGAGGTAGATTTATTATAATGTAACTAAGGAGATAAAGATTGCTTAAATGAGATAAGAAAAATATAATTGGTCAACACTTTTTTAAACGTGATACTGATAAGACTGATTAGATGGAAATATGAAACAATGTGATTTAATGAAAAAAAAATGATGTAATTAATAGAACATGAAACTGGAAGATGGTGAAAGGCTTTTAATGATAATTTGAGTTAACATTACGTGGTCGTTTTGTATTGATTGATATGCCAGTAGTTGATAAGATTCACCTATAAAGAGATGTTAAAAATATTTATGTATGAGTAGATAGTTGAGAATGACCCGATATTATATGGTTTATTTTTAATCCTTGTTTAGTAACTCGAAAGTTCTTTATACTCTTGATATCATGAAACACTGATAAATCCTGGTGAACATTGATCAAGATAGTGAGTTTAATTGTTAATGTCATATAAGAGACTCTATTGTGATATTTATTTCATTTGGTACTATTGGTTGAGTTATGTTACCCTTTTTGGGAGACATAGCTAGTAGTCTTGCAGTGGCCCTAAACTATTACATTGACTAACATCTCCGAATGCTCAATTTTGGAAATATATTTTATGTACAGTTTAGTTTCCTTTTCATCGTGTATTTTATATGAGATAGCTATTGAATTTATGAGTCGCTTGTGACTCCATAGTTGTATTTAGGATATTATATTGAGCATTTGTATATTTTTAGACTATTGGAGGATGTTGTGGTTGAACCTTGTTATTTGGTGATCATTCATATTGTTATCTCTCGTATATCATTTTATTGAAAAAGGTTTTAAATATCTCATATTTCTGTCACATGCTATGAATGATATTTAAATTATAGCAATTTGCATATTCTTATATTTGGGCTTGATCATACCTGATATTAAAATATGCGGGTTATTTCAATTTAAGTGTACAATTTCGTATTAATGAGGTCGGCATTCCAAAATAGCTTTATGCTCTCATTAGGGCCATTTTGAGTTTCTTTTCATGTTGTTTGGTTTGATCAAAACGCCGCCAACTTTCATGAATTTGATGAATTATATTTTCTTCCCTTATCTTGAACAATTCGTAGTCGTATTAGTCGACAATGTTCTCATCTATTTGAGAAGTGCTGACAAGAACGAAAATCATCTTCGTATAGCCACGTATTGAGAGAGCATTGTTTGTATGTCTAGTAATAAAAGTGAGACATTTAGATGTAGAAGTCAAGTTCATAGACCTATTGTTTAGGGTCGGGGTGTTCCCATAAATCCCTTTAAAGTAGAAGTAGTGTTAAACTGGGATCAACTGCTCAACGTCACAGATATTTGTAATTTTCTTAAACTTATAGGATATTATCAGTGCATCATTAAAAAATTATCCTGTTTTCCACTTATCTCACCCAAAAGAGGGCCCAATTTATTTGGGACGAAAAGTATCAAGCCTCATTACGTGAGTTGAAGTCTCATATTACTTATTCACATATTCTTATCCTAGCCGAGCGCGGGAAGGGGTATACCATCTATTTGTGATGCCTCCATACTTGGTTTAGGTTGTGTTCTTATGCATATCGAAAGGTTTGTTACTTACGCCTTACGCTAGTTGAAACAATGTGAAATGAATTATTCTACACACAATTTAGAGTTTTCTTCGGTTATCTTTGCCTTGAATATAAAGAGTCATTATCTCCATGGATCACATTTTAAGGTTTATTTAGACCATAATAGCCTTGAGTATATTTCCATGAAGAAGGATTTGAATCTTCCCCGAATTTGAGAAGTCAGTCTAGCACCCTTCTCGACCTGTTCATTGACCTTCGTTATGGTTCCATTATAGCAGAGGAGTCTCCTTTGTTGTTCCCTGCCTACGAATAGTTACACAAATGTTTGCCTCACCTTCATGACCTTTGTCGTTGTTTGTTTTTCATAGTGAGATTTTCCTTGCGGCACTGCTAGCGAACGATTCTAGACAAACCTCATTTTTAACAAATTGTTAGTACATAGAGGTGTCTTATCTTCAAAAAATGCCTCAAAACCTTATTGTTAACCATAACACTCTTTCAATATACTCCCTTAAACCCTTCAACTTATGTTTACTATTTCAAGACTCAACCCTTACCCACATTGATAGATTCTTGATATTTTCTAGTCCTTACTGTTCATGGTTGTTTATGAATCATTAGTTTTTCATAAACTAATATCCATTTGGTAACCCCTCATTATGACCTAAACTTTGTGAGATGATGCTTTGACTGGTTGTATTTGAAATGAGTTATGGAAAATATATTCTTTCCTTATAAAAAAATGATGTATAAAAATAACATCTTTATGGTGTGGATACCTCTTTATCTTTACTATAAAAGACTTGATTTTGAGGATGTTTCTTGAAATCTAAAATAATTGAACTAAATTATTCTCTTGGTTTTATTAGGGCTTTAAAATTAGTGAATTTCTAAGGAACATTATTTGGTTAAGATGGCCATAAAATATTTATGAATTTCTAAAATTTAATTTTACTTCAAATAAAACCCTTCATCAATTATTCCAGAGACCTCGGTCTCATTTACAACAGCCTCACAGGCCACTTCAGGTTCTTTGCTCTCAACAATGGTAGACTCAACAAGTTAATGAATCTTCAGGCGCTTCAGGGGCCTCATCTTTCACCTTGTAACACCTTATCGGAGAGTAAGTTATGTTTGATTAAGCACTTGTCCATCTTCTTTTAGGTATTCTCATCCACCTCATATTAAAGCGGTAGACTAAAACTATGCTTTATGCAATAGTTTTAGTTATGGATTTATTAGTAAAATAAAATCAGTATTTCCTATTTCAATGATAATCATGTATGGACATAATGTTTGCATTATTTTATATCTTGTTGGTGTCTATTATTCTGTTTAGTAGGTGTTCTAGTGTGTAGAGTACGACTTACGATCACCAGTTCTTGTGGAATATAGGTTTTGTCCTTCATAGTCTTATATGGAACTGGATATACCATCAGTAGGGCTATAGCACAATATTTTAGTAAGTCTATCTTGATTACGAAAAATAGTATAGTTTCAACTTATTGTGCTAGTACACTTTGTGTGTATTGAACATGATCACTTTGAGGTCATTGTCTTTATACTGATTTTATAAGACACTGTACACCTCATGATTATTAGGTTTTCTTAAGGCTCTTAATCCACATATGATTGATGGACACATGCACTAGTTATTTATTCCTTTGACCTAACAGATCAGATTCATTATTTGATCAATAATCTTGACAGATTAGGTAATAGTGATTAATGTATGGTGAAAGTCTTTATGGATGGAATCCACATCACGGTATAGAGGATAGTGATAACCCCTTGAGATGCTTATAAGTTTTGTATGTGTCAAACTCTACAGGTGGATTACGTTAATCCGGCACTACAAATAAGTTAAGCTAGACCACTTAAGGAATTAAAGAAGTTAATCAAATAAATTATCAGTAATTTATTTTATTAACGGGTATCTGGAACCTTAACGCAAGAAAAATTAAGTAATTAATAATAAGGAGCTCGAAATATAATTTTGAGTTAAGGAGTAGAGTTTCAATTATAATTATGTAGTGGTATTAATTATAATTAATGGACTAGGATTAAAATTCGGGTTGGATTAGATTTTCTCAGGCCCATTAGGAGTCGCATCCTTATCTCTTCTTAGGGTCCCTACCGTAGCCTTCATCCCACACTCGTGTGATGAGTGTTCATATCAGGAATACGGTAGAAGATCTTGAGTTGCATCGAGCCTGCGTTATAGATCAACCATAATCACATATTGTTCGTGCTGAGGCGATCAAACCAGAGAGATATCGAAGGTAAACCTTAATTCCGCCTTGTAGGGTTTCACGTATGTGTAAGGTTTTTTTTTGGTAGTTTGATTTATACGCGTATTCCACCTCATGCTTTGAAGAAAAGAAAAAAAAATAAGTGAAGTTGAGAAGAAAGTCAAGCAAGAATTATAAAAAGGTAGAGAAGGATGCTCAACAAATTTATCAATGATCGTATCAAAATTAGAGGGGAAATTAGGGTCACCTTTAGTTGTACTCTAGTCAATCATTAGCCTCATCATCTTGACATAAAGTGTAAATCGTTCGTAGAACACAAACCCATAGGGAAGATGTCTAATTCGGCCAATGTGTATACTAGTGTCTCACCGCCTATAACAACAGTGGGGGCCTTTTCTAATAGATCAGAACTAGACAAACTTCATGAAGACTCTCGCGGATCACCACAATGTTGAAGGGGACCCCCATTGGCTTTCTGGGTACTTTGGTCTTCACTTAGAGCCAAAGGCAAGTCTCCTACAATAAGAGGCCATTCCATAATGTAGGAATCCCTTCACATTTACCATTTATATTTACCCAATCTCCGCCCACGAAGAAAAACATTATATCCCATGTCTTAGGGGCATTATGTTAATCCTCTACGAAACCCAATTCACCCATAGGGGTCAATTACATCATGCTCTGACGTCCTTCTTTTTTTGTTCTTGGAACCTGTAAAGCTCAAAGAATTAGGTTGGAATCAAATCGTACTTGCCATCGTCGATCTCCTTGAATGTCTGCACCGCCTCCATCAGAGGTCGATGTGAGTTAGCCACCAGTGGCCTAGGGGCAAGACCAGTTGGGATTAAGATGTCCCTCACTGGTGAGGATAGAGGAAGCCTGATCCCATAAGTCAGGAAGAGCGTGTTCAAGAAAATGAACCTTGGGACCCTAAAATAGGCTCTCTCATGATAATTAATGGGTCTGAGGCGCACAGAGCCAGTAATCTGAAATCTCCACCTCAAGACATTGAAGGCGCCAATTGTAAGAATTGACGCGTCATGGGCTCTATCTGAAAACCTAGGGTCCAAAGAACCACAGTGTGTCATTCGCATTGAGACCATCGACCTTAGTGGAACATGAGGCTTAACAAAGATTGGGATAAGTATTTTCTCCCTCTACTCTCCAGATAAATAAGTCTCCTCAAGTGTGGACCAAACTACTAAGGGAGTTGAGTTCAAAACTTGGGGAATTGATTTCTTGGGATCCATGGGTTTTTATTGTGAATACTTGAGAAATAAAGAAACTAATAACTAAGGGCAAGGAGAATACAAAGAGAATCAGTGAGTTTTTATATTTCAAGGAAGCTGAGGAATACCGAGAGACAAAGGCAGGTGTTTATAAGCTTGAGGAGTAACCGACATTACACTCCTAAGCGTGCCAATTGTTCAATCAACTTGACTCCTCACATGCTCTACTATAACGACGTGGCTTCCCTATAAAATCTCATTTATGAAAGAATCTCTAGGAAAAGTACCACAATACCCATTAACACTATTTCACTAGTTATTCCCCTTCTATGCTATAAAAGATATATGAGGCTACTGATGATACCATACATGGTCTCTAAGTCCAACAGAGACATTAAGGGACCTAAACTATAATGACCTAGGCACCAAAGTAGAACTTCTAGCTGACACCCATTGACTTTGAGAGTATTGTAACAAACCTTAGCCAAAGCACAACATGCTTTCCAAACCTCTACAATTAGGGTTGTGATCTGACTTAAGCTTTAGAGACCTGATCACCTTCACAAGATATCTAGACAGGTCATTCAGAGGTCTGAAAAAGCTAATTAACCTCCAACAAGGTTTAACTAGTGATTTAGTACTAAGGAACACTTCAACAAATGTTCTTTATATTGTCGTCATGCCAGAGTCAACCTCAAACATGCCTCAACAGGGCAAAGGCTAACTTGTAGACCATCAGGGTACCTCTAGCATCATATTTCCATATAGTCGGGGTCACAAATGCTCGCAAACCGCCAGGCCAAAGGCGTTCAGCCATTTTGATAGGTTAGTGAGAAAGTACTCAATTTTCCACCAACCCCACTCACTTTATGTAGTTTGCCCATGACATTTATTGCTATCACCAACCACCACTCATGACAAACTTGAGGAAAGTTGCAAAGATCAAATTCAAACTACATTGATACATTCCATATTTGTATCATGGGCATAATATTTGAATTCCTTAAAGTTATTTCAGTCTCATGAGTCCTAAATTAGTTAGGATTACTTAAAGAGGTCAATTAGTTACACCTAAGGGCTTTTCCCATTAGAAAGACTTCAGACTACCTCACCCCACCTTAACCAAAGCCAAAGGTTGGGTTTTGTATATTATTCATGATTACAAGGAATATACAAAGGGATAAACATCTTCAAAATGGACGTCGGCACCGAACCACTGTGTCGTCGTAATTATTAACTTAAACACACCTCCACCTCCACCTAAGAGAATTATTTGGTGAGGTTGAGGTCAAAACCGATTTCAACATCATCAATCTGTATATTGAATCGATAAGCCCAGAAGCCAAGCCTCACAAATTCAAAATCTTGCATTAAGTCCAGTAACTTGGGTTCATGAGGGTCATTTAGTTAAGAAAGATTGTCACGAGAGACACAATCGACTGACCCTCAAGCAACAATCGATTGTCCCAATCATAATGCAAGAGGGCCAAGAGGACACTGTCAATAGCAACATTCGACCAAAGCGCTTGCAATAAACTATGCCAATCAACAAACACGCAAACTCCTAGTGTTCTTTAGTGATTCTAGACAAAGCTTCTCCCTCACCAATACATAAAGCACCTTTTCCATTCCTCTTTCAAGTGATAATCCAAAGTATATGGAAGAGGTGATAACTCCTCAAGTTTCAAGTTGTTATTTAGAAAACTCCAGCGACAACGAAAAACAAAAAACACGAGTAATTATAACACAACCAAATAAATCAAAAGCTAGCAAAATGCGGCAATTGAAAAGGTCAAAGAATGTTAAAGATTGATTTGCCAAAAAAAATAAAAGAGTTCCCAAATCAAGTTGAAGCAAAAACTTAACTTCTTGTGCTTATGCAAAAGGCCCAAAAAGTAGTACTGAAATTAGAAGATCAAGAAAGCGTAGAATCTCCCTAATGTTCGATGCAAGGCAAAGCAAGGAAAAAATGGTTGCTTTTATTTACTTTACTGCTTTCTTTTAGGTTTCTTTGTTAGATGACTACTTTATAAGACTCGTCATTAAATATTTCTTATTTGCTGTTCTTTTTTATTTCTTGCCAACCTTAGTAACGTTGACATCATCTACCTTTTTTTCTCTAATAAACACGGCTTCAAGTGAGTTTTACTATTGAAAGAAAGGGGTAATAGTTAGAAACTCCCATTCACTTGGTCAATAATGCAAAAAATTCTTTAATTGAGTCAATGGCGTCAAAGGTCCTAATTTAGCAACTAAACACATTAAAATGATAAATACTCTCAAAATATCTTCGATAGTTGTTACCTCATTTTTTGCCAAAAAAACCACCAAACCTTTAAAAGTCCATAACTTCAATCTACTAATTCAAAATTCACAAAATTTATATCTTTAGAATCTACTCGTCAAGATCTATCAAACAACAAATATATTCAATATTTTTTGATGAAAAAATCGAAATATATAAATTTACTGTTTTTGTAAAACGTCCTTTTTTCGGAGGAAAACTCTTCTCCTCCAACTCGGACGATGGTGTCGCAAGCGCGAACCGAAAAAAAACAAAGATAGACAAAAAAAGATAGAGAAATGAGAAGACATAAACACTCCGGCAAGAATTATAATGGCCTCCGTCGAGATTTTTCAGTAGGCTATTTCTCATGACTCTCCGATGATGTGGGGTGGGAATTGAGGTGGGGGTGCTAGAGAGAGTGAAATTATGTTTTTATTTTTAGAAAGAGAGAATAAGCGGGTTTAAAATGAATATATGTTCGGGTGCATTTCTCTAAATATATGTAGTCTATAATGAAAAAGGACTTGGTACATTAAAAAAAAATCAATGAGATTTGATGAATCTTGAACCCAATAAATGGGAATAGCCTTGAATTATGCCTTAAAGAAAAAACTAAACCCAAAACCCTTCTCCCAGATTATAAAAAAAAATGTCAAAAAAAAATAGAGAAGGAACTTTTTGGAAAAACAAAAAAGTGTGATTGAGTGCAAAATTACTTGGGGACGAGAAAATTGAGAAAACAACATTAGAATGTTCTTCTAACACTTTTCTTTTAGAATAAAGATCTACTTTTAAATTACCCCCACCCAACACACACACACCACAACCATACAATAAGGTTCGTGGTTTCCAAACTAAGGTTCGTGGTTTCCAAACTAAATGGAGATGAAAGCTGGAAGCGAAAAAAATAAAATAAGGTTCGTGGTTTCCAAACTAAATGAACATTTTGAAAACTGGAAAAAGTTATGTTTTCTATTGGGAGAAAGAAGAAAAATTGAGGTGTGCCGTTAATCACTAATACTATCAAACCTGCATAAACTACATGATTAATCACTAATACTATCAAACTCTCACAGCAATAATTGACCAATAATAAGACAAAAATGATTTACAGGCAACAAGGGGCAGAATCCTCGGGACATAATTGTAACATCCTTGATAACAAAGAAAATTATAATTTCCAGATGAGGGGATGCTACAACAGAAACTTCCAAAAAATAGAGCAATTTCGCCTAAAAGCTCTTCTGAAAAGACCTTCAATGGCACGTTCTATAAGGAAATGATTTGGGTGAGATATTCAAAGAGACGTGAACAAATCTTCAATGTATTTTTATCAGCATCCCAAACTATTCTACTGATTCACAATTCCAAAGCGTGACCTATAACAAAAAGAACAACGGAGCTATGAAAACTTGCTCAGTTTTGACTGCAGTAAGATAAATGATAGGGTTTATTTAGGGCCCATTTGATTGTTCCAAAATTGCAAATTAGCTCATTATTATTTGGTCCATTTATAAATTGACTTGTTAATTGTGTTTGATTTTATTAATAAAATGATCTATTATTTGTTGCATTTTAGCTGATGTGTAAAATCTGAAATTAGATCATTTTACAAAAAACGTAAAATGCATCCATTTCACATAACCATTTTCGGCCATTAACACTTTTGATGATCATCTCACTCACTTTCATATTGAATTATTTGATGAAATTTATTGTAGACAATCTCCTCATTGAGAAACCATCTCCACCAAGTGATGATGAAAATTTCAACTTTTTACTATTTTAAGTAGGACCAATCACCAAAAAGTCTCTCGAACATTTCTTTAATACACGCTTAGTTCAAGCGTTTTTATTTTGTTCCAAAAAGTCCCTCAAACACCCATTTAACCAATATTCTCTTATTTTTAAAGGTTCGCGCTAGCGCTCCCCCCCCCCCCCCCCCCCCCCCCCCCCGCCCCAAAAAAAAAAAAAAAAAAAAAAAACTACCGGAGCTCCGACAGTGGGAATAGAGGTGGGGGCCGATGGAAGTGGGTAAATAGGTTTGTATGTGTCCTTGTTTTGAGTGTTTTTACGTGGTGAGGGATTTTTTTATACAAACTAAAAGGGCTTGGACTAAAAGTGTATTAAAAAATGTTCGAGACTATTCGGTCTATGCCCCATTATAAAAATTGGTCAAGATATATATATATATATATATATATATATATATATATATATATATATATAGAGAGAGAGAGAGAGAGAGAGAGAGAGAGAGAGAGAGAGAGAGAGAGGCTCCTGTGCACAATAAAGTTTACACATCATTTTTTTAAAATAGCGAAAAAATATATTTTTGATTTGATTTTTTTATGTGATATTTAAACATTTCAAGGAACCCATATAAAAAAAATCAGCTCAAAAAAACTGTTTTTGCTTCTTTTTTTTTTAAATCGGTCAAACTTTCCTAGTTTTTAAAGTTATCGGTCAAACTTTCCTAGTTTTTAAAGTGCTTAAGAGCTGTGAAAGTTTGATCGATTTTTTTAAAATAGCAAAAAATATTTTTTTGAGTTAACTTTTGTGTGATTTTTAAACATTTCAAGGAACTCATATAAAAAAAA